>CM048746.1:676470106-677678606 GCA_026315105.1 Locusta migratoria | reverse complement strand
GCGTTTAAAGAAAAAAAGAAAAATAATTAAAACTTTTCACTGATACCATCACCTAAAGATTCACTCCCGTCTAATCCTACAGCTACACAAGTGAAAGTCACGTAATGGCACGAGGCGGACAGCACGTTACTCCCCCCTTTAAACTAATGGTGCGAGGAAATCACGATTTCCGGTCTGCTTGATGTGCTTTCCAATTTTTCTAATTTTATCATCGTGATCTTTCAAAAATCAGATTCAAATGTTCAAATAGGTTATGTGACTTAACTACGGGATCATCAGTCTCTAAACTTAGAAACTACTTATAAACTAAATAATACTAAGGACGGCACAAATATCCATGCCCGAGGGGGGATTCGAGCCCTCGACCGTAGTGGTCGTGCAGACCGTGACTGGAGCGCCTCAGCAACACCACCTAGAAGACAAGGCCTTACAACAGGCCGTGCCTACGTCACACCTAGAGGCCGTACCGCCATCTGACTGGCCGGCCGCTGCGCGGCGGTGGGCGTGCCCCAGCCAACAGCCAGTGAGGTGGCGGCCGCGGACTCTAAGTGTGACGTAGGCACGGCCTGTTGTAAGGCCTTGTCTTCTAGGTGGTGTTGGCCTCAGTCCCCTCGGCCACCGCGGCCGGCTCGTGATCTTTCCGCGTTCTTTATAGGAGGAAGTAATTTATTAATTGCCTCTGCAAGAAACTTATGCTCTCCGAACTTCGACAGAATACCGCATCGCGATACTGTACGATTTGCTGGAGCCTCTGCCACTGGAGTTTTCTAGTAACCTCTGACCCGCTTACGCGTATACTAAATGAACCCGAAACCGAGTGTGTTGTTATCTGCTGGGTCTTCTTTTTGTCTTCTATTAACCCTACCTTGTACGAATTCCGCACTTACATGCAAAGCCAAAGTATCGTCATAAAAACACATGTGTAACCTACTCCATTTGTTGACGGTTCGTGGAATGAATCTCAGTCGGGAAAATGCCTGATCCGCGATTGATTTTACGTGGTCGTTCTGTTTCAAATGGCTCCACGTGTCTATTTTTCTTATCTTCTCGGGATGATTAGCTTCGAAAGTTGGTGGGCCGTGGCTAGCAAATATTGCGGACAAGGTCGGCAACTGGAAGCAGTGATTAGTTCACATACACTTTTATTACATTTGAAGGTAATAGTCTACTTCAGGTGAGGTGCCTGTAGCTGTACTCTTCTGCCTATTAGGTAGTACCCACTTCTGCAATGATCTCTTCCTAGCTACAGTCAGCAGTAGAGTTGCTCGCTGTAGTCGGGTCTCCTGCAACGGCAGCGCTTTCCATAGTACTGCGCTGTACTGACTCCTAGAATGCTAGAGTGAACTCTCGTATCTAGTCCAGCTTTCTTGTTCTGATTCGCCAGCGCGCGAAGCAAGGCAGAGAGGTAGGTTTACATATAAGGAATGCGATAGCCTACTATTGAAAAGAAAACATTTCTTTTCGTAGTTCAAAAATATAGGTGACAATATTTTCAGACGGTATGATTTGATTTGAATTGATTTTCTTGGGAAGCCAAAACGGTCTTGGTCCAACCCGCCACTGCCCGCACCGAAACTAAGTTTATTGTGCGGTATCGCTCCCTGTATGTCTAGTAAAGCCATCCAATGCCCTTGAACAATGTAAGGAGTCCCTTTAACAGTTCTTTATTAGACACAATTTCTTCGTATCTGGTTGTCACAAATGTTCTGTGTCTTTTACTCTCCAATGCAATGCATTCGAAGATTAGATGTGATGCAGTTTCATCACCGTCATCAAAGATCCTATATTTATGTTCGTCTTCTGTTATTCCCATTGTATGTAGGTGTTTTTTTGAAATTCTCATGGTCTGTCAGCAATCCGACCATGAGTCTAATCTCTCTCCTGTTCAGGCCCAGGATTGCAGAGCTTCTTTTAAAACATGGCTTTGGCATCATTACATTGCCATGTTTTTGTTGATAGACTTTGGTCCAATATTCTACATGCTGTCTTCTGAGCCAGTTACGTAGTTCCTATTTGATCATTGCCTTGGTGATCGCCAGGACAGGTTCCGGTCCAATAAATGGAGTCTCTGCCCCCACTCTCTCTAATCTGTCGGCAAGTTCGTTGCAACTGATCCCTGAGTGGCCAGGGACCCACAATAGGTTTACTCTATTGCTTTCTCCTAGCTCCATTAGAACCCTGTGACATTCTGCAACAATTTTAGACCTTGTTGCAGGAGCTGCCTGTGATCTCAGCGCTGTCTGGCTGTCTGAATAGATCTAGATGCTACAATCTTTGTAGCACCTACGCAAATTGTCCTCCACACACTCCCTGATAGCACTGATTTCGGCCTGTAATACTGAGGCCAGTTTCCCTAGAGAGATGATGCCCTCCAGTCTTGGCTGCACCCCATATACCCCGGCCCCAACGCCTTGGTCTGATTTTGACCCGTCAGTGAACCAGACAATATCCCCCGTACGGTGTCCCTACTTCCAATTGTTATATTGAAAGGCTTGTTGAAGCAGTATAGGGTTATAATATAGTCGGCTGGCATTTCCCTAACCTTTCCAGTTCTTGCCAGTTTTGAGTCTGTATGCACCAGCCGCTGCCTCCATCTTGACCCAAAGGTGTAATGACGGCATATCCAGCATGGTTTCCATCCCAGTAGTTGGTGTGCTGCTAATTGCGCCTGTTATGGCTAAGCAGGCTAATCTCTGTACCTTACCAAGCTCCTTAGCAGCAGCCTGCTGTTCTACCTTTTTCCACCCCACGACCGTCCCATAGGTGATCCTAGGTCTAATCACTGTGTTGTGTATCCAGTGCATACCCTTGGGGCTCAGGTCCCAATTTTTCCACAAGCTCTTCTGGTACTTACAAGAGTACCTTTTGTCTTGGAGCAAATATTCCTAATGTGAGGGGTCCATGTTAGTTTCTCATCTAAGAAAACCCCTAGATATTTAACTGTCCCCTTCACAGATAGCCCTTCATTGAAAAGCTTTAGATTCCAACTTAAATGTTGAATATGATTCTTTGTGAATTGTACAACAACAGTATTTTTAGGACTAACTCCCAGATCCTGTTTATTGCACCAGTCTTGCACAATGTCCAACGCACCTTGTGCCATATTCTTTACTGTGTCAGCAAATTTGCCAAGTATTACCATGAGAAGATCATCTGCGTATCTTTGGCAAAAGTATTGCCTAGAGTTTAATCCTCCAATGAGATGATTGACCACTAGATTCCACAATAAAGGGGAAAGAACTCCTCCTTGCGGACAACCCCTAGTGGTTTTGATTACCATTTTTTCATTTATCATGGTAGCCGCTACCTTTCTTCCACTGAGCATGGCCCTAGTCCACCTGCCTATAGTGGTCCTTAGGTCATGCACCTCTGCTGCCCTAACCATGGAATCGAAGGTCGTGTTGCTAAAAGCCCCTCGATGTCCAGGAAGATACAGAGGGCTATTTCCTGAAATTGTAGTGCTTTCTCCACCTTCCCAACGAGTTGGTGAAGAGCTGTCTCACATGATTTACTGGCTGTTATTCATGTTGGTTTGAATGTGGAGGAGCTCTACTTAACCTCGTTTCTCCAACATGCACATTGACCAGCTTTTCCAATGACTTAAGAATGAAGGAGAACAGGCTGATTGATCTCATATCCTTGGCCTTGGTATGATCAATTCTGCCTGGTTTAGGAATGAAGATCAGCTCCACTGTCCTCCAGGCATTGGGAATGATTCCTGCTGCTAGCCTAACCCAGAATAACCTACATACGAATCTAATAAGATTTTCTCCCGCTTGTTGCAGGAGAGCTGGAAAGATTGCATCGGGGCCAGGTGACTTGAACGGTTGAAATGTTCCCACCGCCCATCGGAACTTACTGAGATCGACACACTCCTTGGCCAAATCCCAGTCCTCTTTGCGAATACCCGAGAACCGTTGTCTCTCAGGAATAGCATTCTGGTCTGCTTTATCCCCCAGAGTATATTGAGGAAAGTCAGTCTTGAAGAACAGTTCCAGCGTTTCATGTGCTGTCTTTGTATACTTCCCATCCTCCTTCCTCAATGTTCCTCCTGGATTAGTTGGTACCTTAGTGAGGATTTTAGGAAGTCTCGCTTGAGCAGCCATGCGCTCCACTTCCTCACAGAATACCTTCCAGGATGCCTCCTTTGTCCGTCTGATGGCAAGTTTGTAATTGACAAGAGCCTCACGATACTTTGCCCATTGTCCTTTGCTCCTCGCAAAGTTAAACAGTCTTAGTACCTGTTTCCTTTGCATTTCCAGGTTATTATACCACCAAGGCACACTCCTATTTGTGCACTTCTCGGTGATTGAGCAGTTGTCCTTGTATGAGGCCACTATAGCAGAGGTTATGGCTTCTGCTACTTCCTCGAACTCTGCCGGATTCCTTATCGAAGTTTTAATTTCCGATAGGCTGAAATAAAGGTCTCTCCTGTATGTCTCCCAGTGCGTTTTCCTGGGATTCCTATAGACCATGGTCTGTCTGGTTCCCATTTCAACCTTGAATTTAACATGTGATCTGATGAGGATGGCTCCAGGACAACATGCCACTCTTTGACGTAACTGCCTATCATCATGGAACCCAAAGTTATGTCAATTACTTCTTCCCTTCTACTATTCCTGAATGTAGGTTCATCACCCCTATTCAGGATCTCCAAGTTGTTAGATAGGAGAAATTCAAGAAGGTGCTCACCTATACTGTTGGTGTCCTTGCTGCCCCACGATAGATTGTGGGCAATGGCATCACATCCCACCAACAGTTCGTCACCTTGCCGATAGCTGGCTTCCATCAGTCTCCTCACTTCCAAATGAGGAGAGGTGTCTTCGTAAGGAGGGTATGCTGAGGCCAAAACAATTTCCCTCGTGATACCTTATTCACGTTGCTGCATCGTGATGGTCACCAGGTCCCTGGAACAAAAATGCATCATTCGTATGAAAGGGATTCCATTTCTAACACAACTGCTGTTCTGGAGTTTGTTAGATTTCTTGCATAAATCAACTTACCTCCAGTACCACCGAGGCCTGATACACCCCCTTTGTATAAATAAGGTTCTCGTATCAGGGCCACGTCCACCTCCTGTCTCCCTAGGCGATGGCTCAGGGCAGCATTGGCCCCTTTACTCTGCTGCAGGTATATCTGCAGCACTTCCGGTCCCCATCTTGCTGCCATTACTGCCTTTAAGCTCTTTGATTACACTGACGGCGACCTGTGCGAACCCTAAAAACAGAGGATTGCTCTCGCAATTCCTTCAGGGACGTCTCTCCGACCTCCACCACAAAGCTTCGTACTTACCCTCCAATCCTCTGCCGAGACTTTCGGGTTCTGGATCCTTATTTTCTCGAACAGAGTCTTTGGAGAGACATCCTTAAGGATCTTTGGTACCCATATTGATACCTTTGTGGTCTTCAGAAGTTCGGCTGCTGTCTTGACCAGCAGCTTCGCATCCTCCCACGGGGATATCATGGGCACCTTGTAGTTAAGCCTTTCTGCTGTGCCCCCCCCCCTCTCAGACAAAATTGAAGACACCGCGGTCTAGATAGACCCTTCTGAATTTGGCTTCTGGACCAGCGTCCCCCCAATCTCTTCAAAGAGGACCATCTGCACGAGCTCCTCCTGCTGCGAGGTCATGCTCACTAGTGGGTATCCTTCTTGGACAACCGCCATTTTAAAGACCGAGACTGTAGTACTATAGGTCTGCCTCAGCCTTTTAGGATCACGCTTGTCCAGAGAGGAGGGAGTCTTAAATTCCTCCGTAACCCTCTTGCCACCTGTATTTGACGTCTAGGGGGTCTTTGTATCCCCTTCGACCTGAGGCAGTTTGTTTTTTGGGGTCTTGGGCTCAAGCTCTTTTGATTCCCTCCACTTCTGTTTAGGAAGCCACTTTTCCTTCCTTTTGCTTCTGTTCCTTGAGAAGTTTCCTCCTCTGAGCCCCAGACAAGGCCTTAATCCTAATCTGGCCCAACTTTTCTGTTACAGTTCCCACTTATTGTTTAGTTCTAGACCATGATTGAGAAGTAGGAGTGCACTCAATCGGTCCTGATCCCGATGTCTGAGTATCTGAGGTCCCCTCAGATTCTTTTAAAATAGTTTCTTTCTCTGTTTCCATCTTAGTCCCACGAGATTTGGGAATTTATATGGTCCACACACGATAGCCCCGCGCGGTGCAAGACTACTTACTCAGAGAGGTCGCCCGGTATCCCTGAGGTTCCGTTCGAGACACATCCACCCATGTGCCACGCACCCCCTCGTCACGGATCGCATCACACCTTGGGTTGGGAAGGGAAATGGGAAAGGACTGGGAGAGGATAAGGGTGACGGGACGTTGTGGGACACTCTTAGTCTCATCCATCAGCTTAGGTCTTTCTGGCAGTAGGTTCTCTACCTTCAGTATAGCCCTCAGCATCACACGGATGTTCAAGCCTCTCCATCCACACGGACAGTGCTTCGTCAAGGTGGTGCCCCCGGAGAGGTTAAGACGGTTAATTGTACATATCATGCTGCTTGTCCTATAGGAAGTCGAATGGAATTTGCGCTTCGCTTGTATTTTCATTTCATACCAGAGGACCCGAGCGAATACTCCCCACCGTTAATGGAATGTAAATAAATTCGGGATAAAATGGAAGTAAATTTGAATGTTCACGCTTAGCTTTCTTCAGAATCAATCAATGCAACTGTTTAAAAGCGCAATTAAAAAAGCTTGATGCGCTGAGTGTGCTTAGATCAAAAAGAACTGCGTACCTTAATTAGAACCGAAGATAATGTAAAACAAACCAATTAAAATATTCAATGCAAGGACAGAAGCACACCGCGCTTGAATAAAACATAAAGGATGGAGAGACTTAGCTGTGATACTCGACAAATCTGCGAATGAATACCTTTTGCTTAAAGCAAAAATTAAGGAAATCGGACGGATAGAACGGCCTGAGCGACTGACTTATGTTTACAGCAAGGACATCCCCATATGAATTATACAGAAGGAAATCGCGTTTGAGTATAGGAAAGGAATGCGACAGTTATGTAAGATGTGACATTTGATGACACATCTGTGGATGAATACATTTCGTTTAACACGAGAAGGGAGGAAATCGGTCGGGTAGTTTGGTCTGACCGACTGGCTTTAGTTTTAATACATTATTTTAATATATAAGAAGATATCGCAGCTACACAGGAAGTTAGTGGGCGTATTTTTGAACACCTATCTACAGACGAGCCTCAAGTATTTCCCCACGATTCAAAGGAGGAAGCGGAACCAATATGTTCTGAAGACTGCAATTTAGGGTCTACTTATACAGCAGAGGAAATTCTCTTAGAGAAGGAAGAAAATTCTCAAAAGACTAGTTTTATAAACAGGTCCCTAACGAACGAAAGGTGTTCCGTTCTTTGTTAGCCTATACTAAATGAAAAATTGCTTTGTTTTGCATACCATGCAAATTATTTCATGAGAACATATCAGAGACGAAACTTTCTCGTATGGCTAATAATGGTCTTACTCAGTGGAAAAACTTAAAACGAACATCGGTTTTGCACTTGTAAAATATTAAAGCCATCTCCAATTGAAAATTGTATTGACACAGTGTTACAACAAATATCGGATGAGGAAAAGCATTGTAAATGGGTTTTAATTTTCATTGTTGATGTGATTCTGCATTTCGCAAAACAGGACAGTCCCTTCAGAGGTTCACAGGAAAGGCTTGATTTTCGTGATCCAAGATATGGGGGGTGCTTTCAAACACCGTCGACTTACTGTCTCCCTACCAGCGCGCCTGATAGAGCACATAATGCGCCACGAGAAAGGTCAACTCAGCTACTTCTGTCATGGCATCCAAGATGAATTTTTAGAAATATTTGGATCCAAAATAAGGGAACAAATAATGACTGATACTGAAGAAGCAAAATATTTTTCTATCGTGTCCGATTGCACTCCCGATGAAAGCCATTGTGAGCTAATGCCGCAGATTATAAGATACGTAAAGTGGTGCAGAGATATGTGAAAGCTTTATTGACTTTTTAATGATTAGTAACAAGACAGGGCAGCCACCTTCAGAAATAATTTTGCAGAAAATTGAGAGATATGGGTTAGATTTTAAAAATTGTCGACGCCAATTCTACGACAATGGTGATGATATGGCTGGAAAGTACAACAAATACAAGAAGAAAGTAAGTTAGCGTAGATGGTGTCGTCACTAAATGTCGCTGGAGTGAATGCTGCGAGTGGCTGGCACTATGCAGCTCCACGCTGGACATGCCGTGGCACCTTAACGACGACTTTTACAAAAATTCTAAAACTGCTTCTAGACTTGGCATCCGAACCCCAATATCTTTAAGCTGCAACATTTAACCAATGTGATCCTCCGCTAACCGGGTGAAACGCGTAATTGGGCATAATACTCAATTAAAGTTTGAGACTAATCACCATTTATTTATCCAGTATTGCCTCCACAGCGAGCCATTATTAAGTGGAATAATAACTACAGGTTACAGTTCTTGTTCATACTGATTCATTTTTTCTGTAAATACTTCATGATTTTATTCTATCAGATACTATAATAGGAAAATTTTACTTTTTTTAAGCTGCATATATTTTTTTTAATTTAATACTAAAAATTTGTCATTGTTTTTCAACATCTATTGGTAGAATGTTTTCTCAAATGAGTTCTAGGCCTGAATTTTAAATTTAATTGTTATTTACTTTCCCCCACTCCCTGAGCACCAGCGCCTGGGGATATCCCGTAAGCCCCTCCAGCGCCCACAACGCGTTTTCCGCTGCGCTTCCAATCGTCAGTAGCTACTTTCCTTTCACGTGGAGCGGTAACCTGTCTAGTGAGTTACGTTTTGTGTTCGAGTTTCAGTTTACGGATACGACATAAGTCTTACATGATGCAGATATTATCGTGCGTCGACATTTCCCAGCTTCAACATGTGTCACTGTGTGGCGTGTGAATGTAACAACAGGAAAAAGAAAACCAACGCTTTAAAGGGAATTTTCATCGTTTTCATCAAGATTCACAACTGCGACACAAATGGGTTGGAGCAATAAGGAGGGCTTACTGGAAACGTAGAAATCATGGCCGTCTTTGTGCTGTCTATTTCAAAGAAGATGATTTTGAAAGAAGTTCTCCGTTTAGAAGGTATTTGAAGAAATAAGCGTTTCCGTAGGTATTTGCGGGACATCAAAAAAATGTTAAAATGTTTGTAGAGCTTATGAGTCTTAACTACGGGGTCAACACTCCCTAAATTTACAAACTACTTACGAACTAGCTACTACTAAGTATGGCACAAATATCCATGCCCTAGGGGGGATTCGAACCCCCGACCGTAGTGGCCGTGTAGACCGTGACTGACGCGCCGCAGGCAGCTCGGCCACCGCGGCCGGCTGCGGGATATCGATCACACTTACTGTATATCCATCAACATCGACTTCAAAAGTAAGAAGACTTTTAAAGCGAGTTCTCTCGCCTATTTCGCTGCCAATACCTGCAAAAATTCCAAAAACTGATTTGAAAACAGCTACAGAAGAACTCGAAATAGCCCAACGAAAACTAATTGAAACAAGGAAAAATGAATTAAAAAAGAAAAATCATATTCAGAGAGAGATCGGTGATTTATTGAACAACATTTCAGAAACATCTTTCTGTCTTAACTGTATGTAGCATTAAGTTGTAATTTCGAAGATAGGTTCAGTAATATATGTGAATACTGTTTGAAAAATATTGCAAAAATAGAGATATTATTCCAAACGTAACACATTTCACTGTCAAGTCTAATGCAGTAGCTACTGGATAAACAGCGGAAACTTAGTAATCGAGGAACGTCTTTCAGGTATGAGCCACGTTTATTGTACCTCGCTAAGTGCTGTTATTCTGAAGTAGTGGATGAGTGAAGTCTGGTTACTAACACGTCGTAAGATTCAGCAGTTTTTCAGGCAACTCATTGTTTATGACTTAACGTCTCCTGAACTACGAGTTAAACTGTGGTATAATTTCTAAAGAACATTCAGTAGCATATGTTTGTAAACTATGTAAAATAACTACCGAATTCAGTTAATAGTGTAGAATTGAGAAACTAAAGCTTATTTCCCTAGTTTTACTGCATGAAAAGCAAATAAAAAGACATACACATTTTCCTCTTATCATTTTGTACAGGTTGTTGGCAAAAAAAGATATCGTGAATGTTTGAAATTGTGTGTAATGTTTCTTACAAGTCGCTAAGTGTGGTCGTTCTCGAATAATGAATGAATAAAGTGTGGTTACAAACCCGTCACGGGCTACTCAACTATTTCACCCCATCCTCACCCCTTTGGAAGGTGGGTGGATTTTACCCCGACGGTGATTGTCGTCTGACAGTAAACAACATGCGTACCAAGTTTGAGTGAAATCGGTTGAGTAGTTTAGGAGGAAATGTGGAAAATACACAAACGTACATCGTCTTTTGTAATACGTACGACTTTATCGACACATTTATGTCTTTAACTTGTCAACTAACAAATGTATATCAAATTTGTGAGAAAGGCTAGATAAGTTAGTGAGTAAACAAGCAGAAATGGAGAAGGCAATATGGAGACGGGTGGTGCGCTATGGAAGGCGCGGCTGAGCACACGGCGGCCGGTCCCTGTAAAGCCACGGGGAACAGGAGAGAAGTCGCCCCTGCTGCCTTCTATGCTCTGTGGTGATACGTCACAGTTGCTATAGCAGTTGCCTGAGCTGGAGGGTGGAGGGGGCAAGTGTTGAAGGGCCTCAACTTGCATTCAGGCCTATCGCCACCTCCACTCTCCAGTCTTCCACGGCGGTCAGCTGGAATGCAAAGTAGTGTTGGCTGTTGTTCGCGGCGTGGAGCAGGATTTCTTCTGCAGTGCGTTCATTACTGAGTTTTAAATGTGAAATCAGTTTACGATGTCGTGTGTGTTTTATCATAAACAAAATGTTCAAATGTTTGTACAGCTTATGGGACTTAACTACGGGGTCATCAGTGCCTCAGCTTACAAACTACTTATGAAGTAGCTAATGCTAAGGACGGCACAAATATCCATGTCCGAATGGGGAGTCGAACCCCTGACCGTAGTGGCCGTGCGGACGTATCAGAAACGCCTTTTGCACGTTGCAAACACCAAGACAGGAAGGTAAAGTCTACAGCCTCACTTTCAAACGTTTGTTGCTTTGGAATTCCCGTGGTTGTGCTCCTCTGAAACTCTGCAAAAAACTATTTTCTTGGCCATGATTGATTTTTAGCAATAAAAGCAACGTTTCGAATAGAGAAGGATTTGCTTCTTTGTTAAATACCACAATATCATTACACAAACACTGAGATACTGCAGGGCATTTAATGTTAGCAGTGCACCGCTCTATCTTTCGACCAACTTTGTTGTATGGGAGTGAAAGTTGGGTGTATACAGGTTACCTTATTCGTAAGGTAGACGTTACAGATATGAAAGTGGCAAGAATGATTGCAGGTACTAATAGATGGTAACAATTGCAGGAAGGTGTCCATAATGAGGAAATAAAAAAAAACTGGGAATGAACACCATACATGAAGCAGTTAGAGCGAACAGACTGAGATGGTGGGGTCATGTTACACGTATGGGAGAAGCAAGGTTACTTAAGAGACTCATGAGCTCGGCAGCGGAGAGTAAGACGAGTCGAGGTAGACCAAGAAGAAAGTACTTAGATTCGGTGCAGCATAATTTCGAAGTAAAAGGCATAATATCAGACGAGGCATCAATGTTAGCAATGAATAGGGGATCATGGAGGAATTTTATTAGAGGTACTTTGCTCCAGACTGGACACTGAAAGGCATAATCTGTCTCTAATAATTACGATGATGAGAGAGAAATTTAAATATAACTTCAGATGCACTAAAGGAAAATGCTAGGCTGTATACCGTGCAGTTCAATGAAAACATGCGTTTCTACATCTACATACATACTCCGCAATTCACCGTAAGGTGGTGGCGGAGGGTACACTGTACTACCACTAGGAATTTCCATTCCTATTCCACTCGCAAATAGAACGAGTAAAAATAGAATACCTATATGCCTCCGTACGAGCCCTAATTTCTCTTAACTTGTCTTTGTGATCACCACGCGAAATGTAAGTAGGCGACAGCAAGATCGTACTACACTCACCTTCAAATTCTAAATTTAATCAACAGAAATTCGCGAAAAGTACGTCGTCTCCTCTACATTCAAACCAACATGCATATCAGCCAAGTAAGTCATGTGAGACAGCTCTCCACCAACTAGTTGGGAAGGTGGAGAAAGCACTACACTTTCATAAAATAGCCCTCTGTATCTTCCTGGACATCGAGGGGCTTTTAGCAACACGACCTTCGATTCCGTGGTTAGGGCAGCAGAGGTGCATGACCTAAGGACCACTATAGGCAGGTGGACTAGGGCCATGCTCAGTGGAAGAAAGGTAGCGGCTACCATGATAAATGAAAAAATGGTAATCAAAACCACTAGGGGTTGTCCGCAAGGAGGAGTTCTTTCCCCTTTATTGTGGAATCTAGTGGTCAATCATCTCATTGGAGGATTAAACTCTAGGCAATACTTTTGCCAAAGATACGCAGATGATCTTCTCATGGTAATACTTGGCAAATTTGCTGACACAGTAAAGAATATGGCACAAGGTGCGTTGGACATTGTGCAAGACTGGTGCAATAAACAGGATCTGGGAGTTAGTCCTAAAAATACTGTTGTTGTACAATTCACAAAGAATCATATTCAACATTTAAGTTGGAATCTAAAGCTTTTCAATGAAGGGCTATCTGTGAAGGGAACAGTTAAATATCTAGGGGTTACCTTAGATGAGAAACTAACATGGACCCCTCACATTAGGAATATTTGCTCCAAGGCAAATGTACTCTTGTGAGTACCAGGAGAACTTGTGGCAAAAATTCGGGCCTGAGCCCCAAGGGTATGCACTGGATATACACCACGGTGGTTAGACCCAGGATCACCTATGGGGCGGTCGTGTGGTGGAAAAAGGTAGAACAGAAGGTTGCTGCTAAGGAACTTGGTAAGGTGCAGAGATTAGCCTGCTTAGTCATAACAGGCGGAATTAGCAGCAAACCAACTCCTGGGATGGAAACCATGCTGGATATGCCGTCATTACACCTTTGGGTCAAGATGGAGGCAGCAGCTGGTGCCTACAGACTCAAATCTGTCAATAACTGGAACTCTTTGGGATATCCAGAATCACACTCTAAAATAGTGAGTGAGGTAAATATTGGAAAGGTTGGGGAAATGCCAGCCGAGTATATTATAAAGCCATACAGCGTCAACAAGCCTTTCAATACAACAATTGCAAGTAGGGAGCAGTGGGAGGAAATAGTTCGACACCGTACAGGGAATATTGTCTGGTTCACTGACGGGTCAAAATCAGACCAAGGCGTTGGGGCCGGGGTATACGGGATGCAGCCAAGACTGGAGGGCGTCATCTCTCTAGGGAAACTGGCCTCAGTATCCCAGGCCGAAATCACTGCCATCAGGGCGTGTGTGGAGGAGAATTTGCATAGGTGCTACAAAGACCGTAGCATATATATCTATTCAGAGGGCCAGACAGCCCTGAGGTCACTGGCAGCTCCTGCAACAAGGTATAAATTGTTGCAAAATGTCACAGGGTTCTGGTGGAGCTAGGAGAAAGCAATAGAGTATACCTATTGTGGGTCCCTGGCCACTCGGGGATCAGTGGCGACGAACATGCCGACAGATTAGCCAGGATGGGGGCAGAGACTCCATTTATTGGACCGGAACCTTGCCTGACAATCACCAAGGCAATGATCAAATTAGAGCTACGTAACTGGCTCAGAAGAGAGCACGTAGAATATTGGACCAAAGTCTATCAACAAAAACATGGCAAGGTAATGATGCCAAAGCCATGTTTTAAAAGAAACTCTGCAATCCTGGGCCTGAACAGGAGAGAGATTAGACTCAAAACCCCTACATACAATGGGAATAACAGAAGAGGACCCTAAATGTAGGATCTGTGATGAAGGTGATGAAACTGCATCACATCTTATCTTCGAATGCATTGCATTGGAGAGTAAAAAGGCACAGAATATTCGGGACATCCAGACACGAAGAAATTTTGTCTAATAAAGAAGTGGTAAAGGGACTCCTTGCACTGTTCAAGGGCATTGGTTGGCTTTACTAGATATACAGAGAGTGATACCGCACAATAAACTTAGTGCAGTGGCGGGTTGCACCAAGACTGATTTGGCTTCCCTGGAAAAATCAAATCAAATCAAATGAATCACTATGGAGACAAAGAAAATAGTTATCAGGTGATTCAGAAAGTGTTCATAGAAAAGCAGTTCCCATCAGAAATCTTCCTAACAAAATAAATAAAAATTCTGCGAACCGTGTAGAATTCTTTGAAAGTGGAAGTGAATTGAAACGTAGTACATCATGCCCCATAAAAAACCGGTACACCTCGTGTACCCCAATTGTCATAAGTAGCACTACCCCTTCCTTATAAGGACGTAACTAAATGTCTTTAATTTTACTGTTCTGAATTCCTTTTCATTTAATTCATTTCTACTTTAGTCTCGGACGTGAGGGATAGCGCTTTTATGTGAGACACTGTATATAAATTGTTTCCCCTTTTGGCATGTTTTCCGAGAAATACAAAAGTGAAAACTAAAAGAAGGATAAATAGTGTAATAGTCACCTTAGGTGTAGATGCATCGATAAATGTAAGTATATTTTTGGGCTTCTTCCGTTTGCCATGTCCAACTACAAAATCATTAAGTAGAATTTCAGACCATTTTATTTCAGTCCATCAACAGCAAATTCGCAGTTTACTTTAATTTATTCTTCTCTTGTAGTTCGAAACACGAAATATGTACTCCATCAGTTATACGATGTGCACAAGAAACTAGTTGTATACCTTTATTAAGTGAAGTATTACCTTACGTAAAACCATAGGAGATCATTCTCCATTGTAATCGGTCGCCACCCATGAAAAATTGTATATAGTTATTTTATGGTTATGGATTATTAACACATCAGGAGAGACCAACATACGTGGCCAGAAAATAATATTTTCGACGCTGCAGTGCTTCACGCTACGCTCAACACACGCCGAGTTCGTAGACTTGTGGTCGCGGCAAGACGCCGCTCAGATAACTCGGAATTACTTGTGAAAGGAGGTACATATCAGTGCGAATACCATTTCAAAAACTTCTTTGTTCTTTTAGCTCCATTTCACCCGCTGTAATGTATGGTTTAAAATGCATAGAGCACTAAGATGCACGCTATCGAACTGATTCAGTAGACGATTTGTAAATCATGTGCACACATTGACATATAGCGTCATTTGAGAACGACTGTTATGAATTATGAAAAGTTGAATGAGTCATTTGAAAGCTAAGATGATGTACTATTGTGAGTCCAAAAATGAGGTATACTTTCATCAACATCGAGTGAGGGACATTGCAAAACTGAAAACTCGGGTGGTATGAGAGAAGACTTTTTTTTTTTTTTTTTTTTTTTTTTTTTTACTTCCTTAAGTGTTCCAAGATCGTTGATTTCCAGAGCAGATTCAATAAAACACATTCAATAGTACGGCATCAGTTCAGTGCCCCTGTTTCCATGCCAATGATTCGATACACTTGCTATGCACCGAAATAAACAGTGACAAGTTATTTATTAAAAAACATAATGAAGTATTCCTTGCACCGAATGATATTTTGAATAAAATTTCTTGCTTAAAATACTATAGTAAAGTCTGCATAGTGGGAACTTTATGTTCATTTGAGGCTGATTACCCTAAGAAATGTAATATAATTTTGGAATATAAATACCTGCTACAGTGTTCGGAACTATGATCATTTAACAATGCATTGAATTATTAAAATGACATGATTAAATGAGAGATATTAATTGATTTAATCATTCATAAGGAAACAGAATATATGAAATATGCACTGGAAAACCATAATGAATGGATAATACTTCAAGGGATAATGTAAGAAATATATTTAGGAAGGGTCTGGTTTCGAACGCGTGCTAATACATTCAAATACTACGCAAGACCGACATGAGAAATCCAGAATCTGAAGATTATCTGACACAGGGGAGGTATTGTGGGAATTTGAAACGGTCATATTGGTGTTTCATTTTCGGCCAAGTAGGTGAGACGCATCCACCGATCTCTACTGTTGAGACTTTCAATACACAAACGCATGAGGAACAATTATCACCCTCTGTCGAGACAATCGCATTCGAAAATTGTCGTTGCAGCTATTGGACTCTCGGTATGTGCTTAAACCCACATAAAGGCAGCGTTCTTCGGTATGCACCTTTTTCAGCTAATAAATTGTGGCTTCTCTAATGTATGGTTTTATAAGTGCATACGTTATGTGCCTTGTAACCTACGTTTAAGGAAGAAACATGATCAAAAACAAATCTGTTTGTGGAAAAAAATTTACGTGATGTTTCATAGTATCTCTTCTGTGGCATTCTTCCGGCGGCAGTGATAATCTGCTGAGAACATTTGCACGCAAATAGACTATCTGTTTTGATCAGTCATCCATATTTCTCTTTTTTATGGTAAGTCATTAAATGAACTTAGTGAGTGAGGAGTTAAAACATGTTGCATATCCGTTTTTCTTTTAGTTCTACTATCCATTCAGAACTGGCTCCTATCTGGAAATCACGCACGCTTTTGACGAAACAACATTGTTTTGTATTCTGCATAGTTACTGAAAACCCACCGGTGGGAAGAGATCAGCATTCGACCCTTTTACTTCTATAATGTTTCATCATTTGTCTCCTTATTTTCCACAGTAATGCTCTTGCTACGACGA
This sequence comes from Locusta migratoria, assembly GCA_026315105.1. Taxonomy (NCBI): domain Eukaryota; kingdom Metazoa; phylum Arthropoda; class Insecta; order Orthoptera; family Acrididae; genus Locusta; species Locusta migratoria. The sequence continues at coordinate 677,661,803 of CM048746.1, read as the reverse complement.
AGAAACCCTAAAAGTCGACTCTTAGATTTTACAACGTACTCTACCTCCTTGATTTCAGTGTTCGGAGTAACAAATATTTCAGATTAGTATGCAAAAGTCTCGTGTTCGATACTCGCCAAACTCACACCAAAAGATCTCCTTAACTTCTGGGGATTCCAAGTGGCGAACTCCTGGCTCTCTGTTATTCGGAACCTTGTACTCGTACCACTGTCTAGAGAGCAAGTGGATTAGATTAAAGCATACGGATTTGAATGTCACGGAGCTTTAATATTCGTAATGTTACGTACACAAAAAACGACTTTATGGAAAAATACAGAATAAAAACATACCTATGGGGTCGATAAGATAATTTAAAGAAATTGTTATGTTGCAACACAATTCTCTGTTGCACATGTTTCGTTTCGTATTATCAACGTATTTTCATGGTCACGAAATAACAATGTGACTGATAACAATAAATTCTACACAATATTTGAGAGAGAAATTTCTACTCAATCACCATGTGCGTTTGTATTTGTTAATTGTGCAACACAATGAGTTATATTTCAAATTAGAAGTAAAATTTGAAATAGTAACCGAACTGTCGGTCGATGTTCAATAGTTGACCGTCTGGTGAGAGATATTAAATAAGCTTATCTAGTAGCATAGTTTGTTTCTCTGCACATTAGTTTGACAAAATCGAATCTGATATTATAACGACACAATATCGGGTCGAATGCCTACAATTAGACATTTTAAGAAGACGTGGACTATGGATCAGGTAGGTGCAGCTGTGGATGTTCTCAATTACTTGTCCACTTTGTTGGCTTAGGATACGTTTGCTGCTCTGACTGGAGCACTTGTAATATTCGTTTCTGTAGTAGATGTGCAAGCTATACAATTCATAATCATTATACCCTGCCACTTAAGTGTTTATTTTTATTTGGCTACCGTTAGAACTTTTGTTCCAAGAACGAACAACTATGTTCCACAACTTATTATATGAATACTATTTTTCCGAGGCTTTTGGGAATACGATGCAGGGAAGATTTTTGATAAGGTGAGATGCAGAGCTAACTAGGGCCTGCGGGGGTGAATTCCTTCCTACCTGCCCCCTGCGGCGCCGTAGGAGGCCTTGGGTGGCACACTGGCAGGGCAGTAGGCAGTGAAAATGTAGCCTCGTGTCCCAAACTGTGAAGGGGAGGCATCGTCTGCGCTTTTTAGAAGAAGATAGCACGGCACACTGCTGTGGCCGAGGGTCCGAAAGGGAAAGCGACGGAATGTTGCTGGAGGCTAGGCAGCCGCTCCCATGGGCGACGGATAGAGCCGTTTAGTGAGAATCGCGCCAAAAGTGTGTGTGGAAGGGACGCCGTCTTTGATTGGCTGATGTTCGAAGCGCCAGCTTTTCCGAATCAGCGGTTTTCTTGTGAGATTTTACTGGCTGCAGTTCGAGAGCTCGACGCTGATTGGCTTTACGTAAAAACGGCGTGTCTCGTGGGGTCACGCGCAGAGACGCGGTGATAGAAGGGACTTCGTGTTTCTTAGCGCTGGAGTAGGACGCGTCTGGTGGCGTCCTGTCCTCCCAGTGTGCGGACTTGGAGATTTTGCTTATTGTGCCGATACTTGGACGAGTGAACTTGTGTAAGTTTCAGGGTACACTCAGAGATTTATACTTGAGCGGATGTTCTTGTCTTCCGGTTTGAATAAGGTCAGCCAGCCGAAATTAGTGCACCGAAGCACTAGTTGCGATATACTCAACTTCTGGAGTCATTTAGACCTTCAGTACTCGTTCGTACTTGTCTACGCTCACTGAAGTTGTCCTGACTTGGCAGAATTGTTTGAGATCATAGGCACTGTGAACTGCCGAGCGCACAAAGGCTGATAGAAGGGAGTACAGCTTCCGAGAGACGGAGCGAATTTTTTTATTTCGTGATCGCGCAAATTTTCACCTCACAGCCACCCTCCGCCCACGCCATTGCAGCGCAGCACCTTCACACGCAAGTCATCACTCTGGTAATGTATGGCAAAGCGCTCGCCAGCAACATATAGTCGATAAATCATGTTCTTCCTTATAGTAGGAATTGTGTATTTAGGAAAGTCTAACCTGCAGTGGTATTCGAACTCGATTATCCCGCTAAGAACATTATATTATTTCACGATAGGGGTTTCTAGCTTTCCAGTCGTTACTAATTTCCAGTTTCGTCATAATTTGAGTAACTTCATATGCATTAGATTGTTCTTTCTTATTTGGTTATAAATGTATTCTTGTTGTTTACGATTTTAGTATTGGATTTATCATTGTGTGTTTTATCCTACTTCAAAAAGGTGTAATAAATATTGCTATGTTTTTTCAACATAATTAGTCGTCAGATCCCAGTTAGTTCGTTACATTTTTGGCGGGGACAAATTATTAATTATATTTTATGCCACTTGCAGGAAGTGGAAGAGTCTCATTACAATTAGAACTGAAAAAGGGCAAATCATGCAAACTATTTGATGTCATGTTAGATATCAGTAATTAATTCAGGGTCAGCCGCTCCTGCCTTCCTATTGTATTAACCCACATTAACCATGCCCAGCCGGAATCATTCCTATCCGTTTCACATTTTTGACCACCACACCTAACAAGGCGAACTGTAATTTGTCATAATACAGCTGAGTTAGTTTCTAACATTTATGCTGATATCTTAATTACAATATCAACCGAAAGAGAATCAGTTATTATCACATATTGAATGATACCTTGACTCTCGAAAAAAGTATCAGCAATTGTCGTGCCAAACGGTTGTCGTATTTATAGCGCAACCGCGGCGGTGGGTGGAAACCGTCACACGATCACTACATATCGCATCGTATCAAAGTGTTTAGTACAGAATCTGTTTTGTCTGCTCACTGACTTCAGCAAGTGTCCGGTGTAGCACCCACTAGCCATTTTTCGACTTGCACTTGTATGATGAAGATTACGTTAAGCAGTGGCTAATGTCGATAATTTTCTTTCTTTTAATTCAATTAATTGTGTTACGCATGCACATTTTCCATTCGAATGTGTCAGTAACGTCTGACAATATTCACGATCTGTAGTATCTCAGTTCTTATTGATGTCTCGCTTCCTGAAAATGCGGAAAGGAATGCGATATTACAAGTTGACAATGCAATTATATTGTAACGTATGTCCTTATTCCTATAGCAGGAGTTGCCAAGTGTAAACTATGTCGTTAGTTATGAATTAATATATTTATATATATTTAGGACAGCAATTAATTATCTTGGGTCGCCACCATATTTCTCCAAAATATGGAAAATGGAAATGTTACTGATCAGCTATGATGTGCTCATATTTTCAAACATATAATAAATATTCCCACTCTATTGCAAAGTATCAGTTGTACCAAACGAACAAAAATGTACTTCAAAACTTATTGGTAAACTGTGGAATTTAATTATTCTGTTTCCCCTCCAAAATAGTGAAAAAGGAATGTTCTTAAATGAAAGACGATCTGCTTAAAATCAATTTATTATAATTAAACATACAAAAAGTAAATTAGATGGCATTTCCTATCATGTAAAACAGATAATGGTATTCAAACGATTTTTTTTTATAAATGTTAAAATATAGAGTCACAAAAAATGACTGGCTGAGTCAAAGGTCAGAGGTTTTGCAAAACAGAATGCTATTAGATTGGCTACACAGGGGGTTGAAATTATCGTTAGCCCTAAGCTCCCTAGAGTAAATAGGCAGATCTCAAAAGAATAAAATAAGGGGCAGAATCCAACAAGTCTGATTCATATAACCCTCCAGCAAGTGCGTCACCTTACCCACACAGATGATCATTGACGGCAGCGTCTCAGGCTCGCAGGCAGCAGGCGGTGGGAGCGGATGAGCTGAAATTTTTAATCCGACCGTAATTGCTGCGCCCTGTTAAGCAGGGTCGACATAGTACTTAACACAGCGTCACTGGCGACGGCGTCACTAGGCAGTTGCTGTGCGATTCTAGCACGCTGGTAGACTAATCAATATTTTGCATAGGTGACACAAAGGCCACTTGGCACAAATCGATCAGTCACTTGCGTAATAAGATCTGTAAAAACAATTCTCGATTCGCAAAGGCGAGAATGCTAAAAAAGAGACTTCTAACAAAAAGAAAACTAAACTGTGGCCGCTCACAGCGTAACCACAGGACAATGTAACGTCCGTGAAGTAAACACAAGTTCTACAAGGTCCGAATCTTCGGAATCACACACAAGTCTAACCAGCGGACGCTTTAAGACGATGTCCTCCCCGCGAATCTAAACGGAGTATTCCGTGTCTCCCGAGGTCCGTATACTTCGGACGCTCAAACAGGAGACTAGCGAGGACCGTACACTTCGGACGCTCAGACACGAGAGACTTCGTACGTCCTCGCGCTCTGCCGCAGCTCACGGCAAGTGCCGGGCGGCCACACCCATGCGTGAAAAGACGCACCAATCTCTGCTAACGGCTAATAGTCAAACCAATCGGATGGAGCAGCGCCATTGACAAATTGTTTAGCTGTCATACTAAAATACTCTGCCGAATCTGGACGCGTTCTCTGCAGCTGCCAAGAGGCTCCGCCCACGCCACCAACGCTTCCCGCGGATTTCACCGATTGCAGGGTGAATGCTCTGCAAGGAATTTCACCTTGCTCCTAGCTACGGTTACACGACCTAAAAATGTTAACGTTGTGCTATATATATAGCCGCTGGAGCCAAACCCTGGGGTGCCAAACGGGCAGAAAGCTTTCCTCTCAACCTAATCATTTGTCACACTAACTGTGTTCAAACTCTGTTGCTTTCTATGAAGTTTTTTTTAGATAATGCCTAAGGGCAATACGTCTCCATAAACAGCCCGGGGCCCAGAGCACTCTGCTATTGTTTGTATACGGCAAATTCCTCTCTTGCGAAATGGACGAATGACTAAACAGGCAGTCCCCGCTATCGCCCACCGTAAACCTCAGGCCAGCATTATGTAAAGCGTCCCACACAGTCTAAAAAAATTCTGCCAGGTATACTCCGCCGCCTGTAGCGTCGGCGCCAAACAGGTCTAGCCAGCTCCTCTCGTCCTTCCCCGAAGGCGAGCGAAAGTAGGTGGGAGGGCGAGACCTCCAAGAGCGTCTTTGCTCTGCGTGGACTTACCGTGCCCAACATGTAAAAACACTTTTTAACAGCCAAGATGCGCCAATAAACATTAAAATCCTGAAATTTTCATATAAACATAGAATGTACTACAATCGCAGGAGCCCATCACCCCTGATGTGTCCCCAAAGGCACAGAAATCAACATAAATAAAGATCTACAAAGAAAAATGTTACATATTTCAATAATAAGCATAAAGATAAAGGTACAGTATCACAAGGTTAGTATGAATAATAAACCAATTACAGCCCATGTCTCGCAATTATATTATATTATATAGAGCATATCTGGTATTATTGGTATGGCAATAGGATGTTTCGTTACTAGTATTAAATGATTAACCATTAATTATTTTCTGGAATTAATTTTGATGTATCTTTTAGGTTTTTTATGGATCATATTAATTATATGTTTCCCAGTGATTACTTTTAATTTTGTGACAATAATATCTCTGACATATTTGTAAATTCCATCTATCTCTTTGGAACAATGTTACTAATGAAATTGTCCAAGTAATGCTTGTTGTTCATCTCGATTTGTTCATTCAAAATTTGTACAGGGTTAACTTGCGTGTGTAAATAAATTTCAACCTCTTTAAGAACGTTCATTATTGCTTCCTTTTGTGTGATATGTAAAATTTGCATGACCTGCTCTATATTGTTAGCTATGTGTTGTTCTTGCTACAAGTGATGAAAGAATGTCGAGTAGTTGCTTTCGCTATTACGAACATGCTCTCGAAAACGAATTATAAAGGTTCTTCCAATCAGACCTATATAAAATATTTTGTATTACTCAACTGAATGTTACAAATTTCGGGATTGAAATGAATGGATGGTTTTACTTGTTCTGAGTGCAGTTGGCGTCTAAGATTATGCCGAGTTTGATATGCGAATTTTATGTTAGTGTGTTTCATTATTTTATTAATTTTGTGAGATATTGTTCCTAGATAAGTGGTCGAAACATGTACGCATTTTTCTTTTCTAGGTGTATCTCTAGATGGTTTGATTTCTTTACGAGTGATTGGTTCTATGAGTTTAGTGTGTTTACAAGTAATTGAATATTTTAGGGTAAAATACATTTCGTTTTGCAATATATTGCTGGATTTGTATCTCTTTTCGTATAGTATCTTGCTCACTAGGAAGCTATTTTGAACTGTTGATCATGACATAAAAATACGCGAACTTTTGTGATCTAGGATGGCACCTGATAATGGCATTCACGCCGAAACAGGCCTATCGTGTTAAATAATTTAATAAAAAGCAGCGTCTTTGGTATGAATAATTTACAATGTCTCTAAATGACATATATGACAGAGCGGGCCTAGAAGATTATAATATTATAATTGTATTAAATTAACAAATAAATTACATAGACCGTAATTAAACCAAATCGTTAAAAAAATATCTCTGGGAGTGTAGATGCAAACCTGTTATTTACATCTCTTTTCCTCTATAGCTCGTAACACTAATCACCACGCTACTCCGTCGTTTTAAAACGGAATAACAACGGATATCGGATATTACACTTAAATTAAAAAGAAAGAAACAGAAACATCAAGAAAACAAAAACGGAAAAAATAATAATTTTTTGAAGCACGGGGTCGCGAACCCAAGTTACTCTCAGCTTCTGCTTCTCAGCTTGCCGCGCTACCAACTAACGCTATTCGTCCTCGTGAGAGAAGGCGCTGTATTTACGATATACCGTGCACCTATGACATGTTGTAATATTTATCTATGACAAAGAGTCATAAAGACGCTCCTGTGATAGAATGGCGTTGAACCGTAGCATAGGAACGATATTCTTTCACGGTATGCAAATTATAACACTGACTAACATTAGATACGATAACCTGTAAAGGTATGAATATATAGTTTCCGGTAATTTATTGTAACAAATCATACTTAAAATGATGCGTTTTAAGAAGATTATATTTATACTTCGTACGCTAAAACGAAAGAAGGCAGGAAATACGGACTTCCATTCGCAATATGGCGGATCAGAAGTTCTGCTTGTCACGTGAAAGCCAGGTCGCTTCTCATTGGCAACGTTCCACTCCACGAAGCAAAAGTCTAACATGCCGGATCCTTCGTTGCACGCTTCGCAGGGCGGTGGAACGTGGAATTCCACGCTGCAACGGCACCACGTCTTCCTCCACGGGCGTTTCCACGCCCTGTGAGAGGACGGCATAACGCTGTGTTCAGGCTGGTGGCCGGGCCGAGAAAAAAGAAAGAGCGAAAAACCACGTTCCGATTTTCTCGATTAAGATAATGTTGATCATCGCACAATGTTTCATCATCCAAGTTTTTCCTTACAAGCTTTGCCTTGTCTGTAAAAAGTTAATTAATAAATACTAAATAAATAAGTAAAAATCATTCCGCCCGACTTTTTAGTTTCGTAGTTCTACTCACTCGATTTTTAAGAAAGTATGCGGTTCAGTTATTTGACTTTTGGACTCATAATAATACATCATATTATCTTTCGAATAAACCATTCACCATCTCATAATTCATAATAGTCGTTTTCAAATGAGGCTATTTGTTAATCGCGTGTGCTTGATTTATAAATCGTGTATTGTAAAGGTTGGATAGCGAGCAGCTTAGTGTTCCATGCATTTCACACTATACATTACAGAGAGTGAAATGCAGGTAAATGAGCAGAAAAGATTTTGAAATGGTGGTCTCTCTGATGTCTGCCTCCTTTCAGAAGTGACCGTGAGTTACCTGAGCGGCGTCACGCCTTGAACGCAAGCCTACTAAGTCGGCCTGTGATGTGTGTAGCATGAAGCCTGAAGACATAGGGGTAGCTGAAGGCTTTGCTCTAAGAACACACCACATATAGTACATACCACTCGCTGAAGGAGAAAATGTAAAAGAATATTTCACATGCACTATACAAAATAAATGTATTCCCGCACATTTGTCGCATCCCACAAAGCTAGAAAGAATTTAAACCGAGTCCGTACACCAAGAGCTAGTCTCAAAAAAATTTTCCGATACCCGCCATTATCAAACCGAATTAATTACTTATTCACCGCGTTTACCTATGCAAAATCACCGAAGTGAAATTGATTACACTTCAGTACATGATCGGAGAAACTCATTCCGAAAAATGAATCTAACACCCTTCAGCTAACAACCTTCAGCTGTCATACACTCAGATCGGTACGAAACGTTGTATATCGATAGAGTATCAACCGAAACTTCTATACAATTCGTGCTATGTGCTGCCGTCCAGGAGTACGCGCGTAAACTATAATAATAAGTAACACCTAACATACGGAGTAGAGGAAAAGGATGACTGTCAGAGCTCATCATGTTGCCCTACTGTGTTCTAGTTGGTAGAGCATTAGTTCATCAAATAAAGGGTACTGGGTTCAAACCCCACCTAGAGCGTTTTCTTAACTGCAGTACCTTGAAAATAGTTAAAGTGGTCTAGTTGGTAGAGCATTAGTTCATCAAATAGAGGGTACTGGGTTCAAACCCCACCTAGAGCGTTTTTTCAACTGCAATACCTTTGGAATTGTTAAAAGGGGCGATATGTTCCTCATATCTAAACGGACTGTCTAGATTTCACAGCAGTTTGCCCTTGCTTCGTTTATTTGAAAGTAGAACATCTGTAGTGTTTATTCGTAGTTTCACAGAAGAAATAAACATAATCAGAACATACGAATAAAGAAACAACTGCATCACACATACAGCAGTATTAATAGTAATAACAATAACAAAAATAATAGTAATGTTAAAAACAATAAGCGAAATTAAATTAATCACAAAATTAATAATGACAATAATAAAAACCGAACATGAAGCTCAGGCATGAACACAAACACCACCACAGATGCACAGTGTCGTTCATTCAGGAACGAAGGTGTCACGTTTGGTGCAATTGTTTCTTTCTTCTACGAATATACTCTACAGGTTTGCTATAAAATCCAAACAGTCCTTTTACATTTCAGGAACATATTGTCCCATGTAACACTGTGTACGTTTGTCGATTGTAGAACAATTTACAACGTCATAAAAAAATCCCACCACCAGGGTTTGAACCGAGAACCTAGTTAACGAGAAACAGTCGCTCTATCAACTACCCCACAGGAGTTCAGCATGGCAAACCACCACCGATACGCTTTTCTTATGCTCCGTAGGACAGGACTGGTGTTGCATATTAATTCCAGTTTACGCGTGTTCTCCTGGACGGCAGCACATAGCACGAATTGTATAGAAGTTTCGGTTGATACTCTATCGATATACAACGTTTCGTACCGATCTGAGTGTCTGACATCTGAAGGTTTGGGTGTAAGTTCTGAAGTCTCACTTGAACACCAGACAAAGAATTGCTACCATCTCAAGGGAGGACAAAAAATCAAACGTCTTACCAGCTCGAAGCACAGCCACAGAGTGCCCAGTCGGCCAGCGAATCCCCCTCCATCGGCGCGGAAATCGGTAAAAAGCCAAGGAAAAACCGAAGTGGTGGGGAGAGGTTTGACTTGTGCATCGATACGAGGCTTGCTACCGGGCATTGCCAACGCAACGTAACCAAGGGCTGGAGGAATCTCTTTGGTAACATCAAAAGCAGACGTTGGTAACGGCTACCTATTGATACGAAGCCAGAGAAACACTAGTAACGAGCAGCCAGCACCTGACGACGAAAACTTTCATACATACACTCATACTCCCATACTAGAAGGTTCTAATACATACACATACAGAATAAAGTAAGTACTCATTCTCTCAGGGATAGTGGTGTCATGGAGAAACCGTTCACCTTGCTACATTCATAGACACAATGTTAATTACTAGCATAATAAAGTCCCAGCAATATTAGCACAGTATTAAAGAAACTATCATTTAAAAACATGAAATGAAAAGCTATTCATCATGCCTTCGAACGAAAGGGGTTCTCGTTTAGCAAAAAGATCATCTAGTGAACTTAGATAAATTACAAAGTCAAAAACCTAGGGAAAACGGCAAGACAGCCGTCTTTAAATACTTAACAAGTACAGACCTCAAAGAAATAAGGAATTTCAAAATTTGCGGGCACCTGTTACATATGAGCTTGAGAAGAGTAGGAAAAATCTGTTTATTTGACCATCCTTAAAGTACATTTTAGGGAAATTATTAAAAGGCAAGTTAAAACCTGAATATTAAATGGAGTACATGAAATTCAGGCCAGGAAAATTAGCCCGAAAAAAGTCAGTCCTAGCTAAAATACAAGCACAACATGGAAATACGTTATACTCGATATTGGGTATGCCAAAGGAAACTAACATAACATTGTGAAGTTATCTGCCTTGTGAATGCGTTTTAGAGCACAAATAAAAATCAACAAAGAAATAAATAAAATAAAAAATTATTATTCACGTTTTTCTGGTTTTCGCCTATAACTAGAAAAAAAATCAACCTTTCCGAACTTTTTGCGAGTACCAAAATAAAAGAGCATAAAATTCCTTGTAGAATACCCTACTTACAAAGTGAAATCGGAACAGTCGTTTAGCAACAATCGGTCGTCCAAAATCGCCATTTTTACCGACTTCATGGAAAAGTGAATTTTTCCCACGTTTCAGTGTTTGTAACTTAAAACCGGATACGCCAAATGCAAAATGTAATTTATCAAATTTGCAGAGCATTGCATTGTCCCGAAAAGGACGTCATAAATAATAAAATATGGTTCCTCTTATGCACAGATACCAACAAAACTGCCAAAGTAATCGTAGCGCTAATATCGTGCATAGACTTTTGGGGAATTTAAATTACGTTTGAGCCCCAAATGACACACATTTGTTCAAAAATTCAAGTTTAAATTTAACTGAATTAGGTACGTTTCTACATAGATAGATACCACTATTTTAATATGAATTAATTACTATGTCAGTGTGTAATACACCGATTTAAAACAAAAACACCATCAAATGAAATGAAGTCTTATCAGTTGAAATGTACTTCAATTACAGTATTAATCTGATGTGATATTTTATTTCAATCTCTTTAATATTAATTATAGTTGTCTATTTACAGTTACTTACAGTTTTTACGTTTTTATGTGTTCTGGGGAAAATTGTCCCGTGCAGGAAACGTTATGTAATTCATTGCTTTCTTCTGGCTTGGAACGTAAATAAATAAACATATTCCTTGATTATGTTAATCTCTTTTCAAACTGTGCTCGGTCAAAAAAATTTGCCACTTCTTTTGGACTATTAATGCATGACAATTGCTGCATATAGCTGAGCAGTTCATGAACGCTAACCTGTAACAAGTTGCATGACATCCCATCTTTCACGCGCAGGAAATCATGCTGATCAGTTCATGCGAGCAGTGGGTGACTGTAGTGGGGTTCATCTTCGTTCCCAGATCAGTGGGTGCGGCTGGACTGTTGCTCCGGATCATTATTTATTTATTTATTTACGATTTTTTTCCTGCGTGTTGTAAATTTTTGTGACTTAACTACTCTGGTCATACTAACTTAAGCTAAGGTCACACATGCCCAATGGTTGACTCGAACCTCCGACGGCGAGCAGCGCCGCGCACAGCAGCTGCAAATAAAGCCTCAGGGAGTGCTCCTGAGTCGCGGCTCCTACATCAGCTGCCTTATCAGGAACTTCGTTGAGATCCGTCAAGTCTGAGATGACCTGATGGTGGCTCACATTCTCTTCAAAAGTGTTTATAAATTCCAGTTTGCCCTGTCGAAAAAATGTGTAGGTGGTGTCACAGCCACTAAAGCCGTGAAGAAGTAACACATGTTTCATGGCTTCTTGAGAGAGTGAGTTGTTCGGGGTGTAAACAGATGTGCCTTGCTTGTCTTTTCGAAGTTTCACAAGACAGATATTTTTGACAGCTCCTTCCCATTAACTACAATGAGGTTTAGCTGTGACAATAATTCTTGTTAAGTTCATTGTTTAAGAAACGTTCTTTTGCATTGTTTGGGACATTGTAGCGGAAGATGTATCGCTTGCTCTTCGAAATCCGTTATGTCCTCAGGGTAACGAACACTAAAGTGAATTTGGACCCTACGTGTTCCTTCGAAAATGAAGGAAAACATTTCACCATTCCGCCGTCGTCTGAGTTGTTTGTGATTGAACCATTAACTGTATTTAACATTTTAAAGCGGCGTGATTGCCCTGTATAGCGCATTATTGCGTCGTCATCAAACTTGTTTCAACAATTAAATATTGTAATGGAAGTATACTGCCATTACTAAAAACTTTTCATTTGATGTGTTCGTATTTAATTCGACTTATTATAATTTTGGACTGACTTGGTAGTAAATCATATTGATACACAAAGGTAACTTTATAAGCAGGAACGTACCTAATTCAATTTCATTTAAAATTGAATATTTGGACGAATGAGTATGATTTGGCATTTAAGAAGTAATTTGACTTCGCACAAAGTCTTCGCATGATTTTGCCACTAGGATTACTTTGACGGTTTTATTGTTATTTATGCATAGGTAGTAGCAAATTTTAAAAGAGAGTAGCTCTTTTTACACAGATATTAATACTATACAACTTTGTGACATTTTGCACTTGGAGTTACTATTTTGAGCCGCGGTGGAGTAGCCGAGCGATCTAAAGCGTCTCGCTGTGGAGTGGGCGGTTGCTCGCCGTGGAGGTTCGAGTCCTCCCTGGGGCATGCGTGTGTGTTTTGTCCTTAGGTTAGTTTACCTAAGAACTTTTTCTAACTTACCATTTTGAAACTTAGGCATACATCACTTTTTCGATAAAGTTGTTTAAAAGTGCTGATTTGTAGCGATGGATTGGAACTAAACGACTGAATAGATTTTATCTTCAACGTAGGTCATTCTACAAGAAATTCTATGATCTTTGATTATGACATTCAAAACAATTTTGTTTTCTAGTTATAACCGAAAAACAGATGTTCTTTATTGTCTTTTCGTGACTTTCAAAACTTGCGCACACACTTGAAACCGTTAGATTACGTGAAATCCATTAAAATTATTTCTACTTTGTACTTACTTATTAGACACAAACAGCCTAATTTGCCTAGGCTAATGTAAAATTGTGTGAAGAATTTCAACTAAGTGGAAACCTAGTACTAAGATAAGAAGGGGAAGCTGAAAGGACAAAGGAATACATAGAGAGCTTGGCCTGTACAAAGGAAATAAATTGACGGCAGTATTCTAATAATGGGAGACGAAGCAGAATAAGGTGAGACAGGAGACACGATACTGCGCAATTAACCTGCCAGGACACTGGGAGACGAGAGTCGAAACAACGCCGATGAAGTACATGATATGTCGTCTGAACTGCTGATATCGTTAGGAGAGCAAGTCATGAAGAAATTGTTCCACCTGGTATGCAAGATGTGTGAAACAGGAGAAATACTTTTCGATTTTAAGAAGAATTGAGTAAATCCAATTTGCGAACTAAGCAAGTGTAGACAATTGTCAAAAATAGAAAAATCAGTTAGATAGACATCAGAGCTGCAAAATACTGACACGAATTATTTACAGACAAATGGAGAAACAGGTGATATCTGGCCTTGGGGAAGATTAGATTGGATTTGGAATAAATGTAGCAACACGGTAGGCAGTACTCACGTTATGACGTATCTTAGGTGATAGGTTAAGGAAATGCAAACTAACGGAAAAATGTTCAAATGTTTGTAGAGCTTATAGGACTTAACTACGGACTCACCAGTCCATATACTTACAAACTTCTTATGAACTAGCTAATAAAAAGGACGGCACAAATATCCATTCCCGAGGGGAATAAAGTTCAGGTGGAAGAAAAAGAACTTCGCAGTTGGCTGATGACATAGCAGAAACAACAAAAGACCTGAAAAACTACTAAACGGAATGGACAGTGACCTGAAAGGAGGGTATAAGATGAAAATTAACAAACGCAAAACAAGGATAATTGAATGAAGTGTCAGAAAATCAGGCGATGATGAAGTAATTAGAATAATTAATGAGAAAATAAAAGTCGTGGACGAGTTTTGTTATCTAGGTAGGAAAATAACTTCTGATAGCCGACGTAAGGAAGGTATAAAGTGCAGAATGGCTGTATGAAGAAACTAGTTTCTTAAGACGCGAAACTGGCTGACCGTCAACATTCATTTGAACGATATGAAGTCATTTTTGAAAGCATTTCTCTAGAGTGTAGCATTGTATGGGAGTGAAACGTGGACAACAAGAGTTCTGACTAATAGATGATAGAAGCTTTCGAAATGTGGTGCTATAGACGAATGATGGTGATTACATGGGTAGATCACGTAACTAATGATGAGGTGCTCAACGGAATGCGAATATTCTGAACTAAGAGAAGGGATAAGTTGGTGAGACACTGTGAAAGTCTTCAGAATCTTCAGTTTAGCATTAGAGGGAATTGTGTCGGAATAAAATAGTAGAGGCAAACAGATGGATGAATTCAGCAAGCAGACTCTAAAAGATGTTGGTTGCCATTCTTATTCTCACATGACTAAGCATGCACAGGACAAGGTAGTGTGTTTAGCTGCATGAAACAACAGTAACAAAACGTTGTGAACATGGCAGAAACTGTTATCAAAAATGCGTATCATACAAGGCAGCTGAAAGATTAGCATATAAAAACAGTACCGGTTTCCATGAAGCATTTTAGTTCAATAGGTGAAGTAGAATTTATGTATTGTTATGATTGTGCTTTCCACTGATTTCTCTTTCAGTATACCGAAATTTTTATTGTTCTTTGAAACCAATGTAAATGATGTAAGCATAGAGAACTTGCAGAATTCGTATTGTGATATGGCACGATTTAGGAGAGTCACTGAATTCAGGAACGGGCTGTGGACTAAGTGCGAGCCACTTGTAAACTGTTAAGTCTGAAAATGGTTTGTGGTGCTCTTTCCTAGCTTTAGATGTAAACGTCATTAAGATAGTGCAGAAACGTCACTTTTATTTAGTGTATTTGATTGTACCGACAAATCAGTGAGTGTGGTCGCTAGTGACGCAAAACATTGATCTTTCAGCTGAAGGGCGAAAAGGGCGACGCCGCCGTGGGGGCGCCGGGCCCTGCAGGTCCCCCAGGCCCTCCAGGGCCACCAGGGCCGCTCCCTGAGGGCCGCATCGGCATCGGCATCGGCTACGTCGCCGTGCCGGGGCCGCCTGGACTGCCTGGACCGCCTGGGCCGCCGGTGAGTCAGTGCGCACGCGGACTGCGGGCAGCCAGCGGCCGCGCAAGGTGTGCGCTGCAGCTGGAGAGCGTGGTGCGGCTGCTGCAGGGCGCCACAGCCAGTGCAGCAGGAACCACAGCTGCTCACTACCACACGCGCTCCACCACTGCTCACTATAGCGCTGTGCATACACAGCAGCGGCTGTTCGCACCACGTGGCTGCGTCATCTAAAAAGGAAAACTTCAATAACTTTTTGCATTTTCTATATATTCTATAATGTACAACTTTAAACTTTCCTTAATATTATTTCCATCTCACAAAGAAAACAGACAATTTTTAAGTTTCTGATTTTATTTTTAAATTTGACTTGCTCCAGACAACTTTCGCCACTTTTCAGAAAATGCTATAATTAGTTACAGCTTGAGAACTATTTAGCTTAGAAAATTTTGAATTACCTTGTTTTGTGTATAGTGTTGCTTCTTAGAAACTGGTAATACGATGAACCAGCTCAGTCCTTTCTTTCTGCCATTATTTGCTGGTTGATACTTCACAATAGTTCTTAAATTGTAATAACTCTCCCATGCAAAGTGAACACCTGTGGACTGTGTACATGCATATGCTGCCCAATATGCTGAGGGTCTCACTAAGGCCTGCACAGGCAGGCACTATCAGTCACATCTAGTGTGCAGACATGTTTCCTGTGGCATTTATCCAATTCTATTTTATCCTCAAACACCACCGAACTAAGAGTCCAAGTTGTCACGGAATACAATCCATGACTGAAAAAATTAATACGCATTTTTAGTTGGGCTTTCATTATGTCTGCATTTCCTTAAATAAGAGACATGCTACCCAGTATCCTTCCCTCCTAATTTGCTGTTCTGTTGGCCACTCAAAAACCACAATACCCTAGTTCATCACTTCTATTCCCAACACCTTAACGTGTTATATATCTGAGGAACACTCAAATGATAGATCTGTTGTTGTTGTGGTCTTCAGTCCGGAGACTGGTTTGATGCAGCTCTCCACAATACCCTATCCTGAGCAAGCCTCTTCATCTCCACATAAGAATGACAACCTACATCTGTCTGAATCTGCTTACTGTATCCATCTCTTGGTCTTCCCCTGCGATTTTTTCCCCACACACTTCCCTCCAACGCTAAATTAACAATTCCTTGATGTCTAAGAATGTGTCCTACCAATCTATCCCTTCTTTTAGTCAAGGTATGCCAGAAATTCCTTTTCTCCCCAATTCTGTTCAGTACCTCCTCATTAGTTACGCGATCCACCCACCTAATCTTCAGCATTCTTCTGTAGCACCATATTTCAAAAGCCTCAATCCTCTTCCTGTCCGCACTGTTTATCGTCCATGTCTCACTCCCATACAAGGCAACACTCCATACAAATGCCCTCAGAAAGGACTTCCTTAGGCCTAAATCAATATTCGATGTTAACAAATTTCTCTTTTTCAAAAACGCTTTTCTACCCATTGCCATTCTGCATTTTATATCCTCTGTACTGCGCCCATCATTTGTTATTTTACTGCCCAAGTAACAAAACTCATCTACCTCCTTTATTGCTTCGTTTCCCAATCTAATTCCTTCAGCATCACCTGATTTTCTTACACTGCACTCCATTACCCTAGTTTTGCTCTTGTTAATGTTCATCTTATATGCACCTTTCAGCACACTGTCCATTCCATTCAATTGCTCTTCCAGGTCCTTTGCTGTATTTGACAGAATTACTATGTCATCGGCAAAACGCAATGTTTTTATTTCTTCCCCCTGAACTTTTATTCCTTCACCAAATTTCTCCTTGCTTTCCTTTATAGCTTGTTCAATGTACAAATTGAATAACATTGGAGAAAGGCTACAACCCTGTCTCACTCCCTTCCCAACCACTGCATCCCTTTCATGCCCTTCAACTCTGATAACCACTGTCTGGTTTTTGTACAAGTTGTAAATAACCTTACGCTCCCTATATTTTACTCCTGCTTGCTTCAGAACTTGAAAGAGTCTATTCCAATCAACATTGTCAAAAGCCTTCTCCAAATCTACAAAAGCTAGAAATGTAGGTTTGCCTTTCCTTAATCTATCTTCTAGGATAAGCCGTAAAGTGAGTATTGCCTCCCGTGTTCCTACATTTCTCCTGAACCCAAACTGATCTTCCCCGAGGTCGGCTTCTACCAGTTTTTCCATTCTTCTGTATATAATTCGCGTTAATATTTTGCAGCCATGACTTATTAAACTGATGGTTCTGTAGTTTTCACACCTGTCTGCACCTGCTTTCTTAGGGATGGGGATTATAACATTTTTCTTAAAGTCTGAGGGTACTTCACCTGTCTCATACATCTTACACACCAGGTGAAACAATTTTGTCATGGCTGGTTCTCCCAGAGACTTCAGTAGCTCTGAGGGAATATCATCTATTCCAGGGGCCTTGTTTCGACTTAGGTCTTTCAGGGCTCTGTCAAATTCTTCTCTCAGTACAGTATCTCCTATTTCATCTTCATCTACATCCTCTTCCCTTCCTACAATATTGTCTGGAAGTTCATTTCCTTTGTAGAGCCCCTCTATATATTCTTTCCACCTTTCTGATTTCCCTTCTTTGCTGAGAACTGGTTTTCCATCAGTGTCCTTGATATTCATAGAGCTGTTTTTCTTATCTCCAAATGTTTCTTTTATTTTCCTGTAGGCTGTATCTATTTTTCCCCTATTTATACATTCTTCTACATCCTTGCATTTGCCTTCTAGCCACTCCTGCTTAGCCATTTTGCACTTCCTGACAATCTCATTTCTTAGTCGTCTGTACTCCATTTTGCCTGTTTCATTTACTGCATTTTTATATTTTCTCCTTTCATCGATTAAATTTAGTATCTCCTGTGATATCCAAGGATTTTTTGTAGGTCTTTCCTTCCTACCTATTTTGTCCTCTGCTACCTTCACTATTTCATCTCTCAATTTTACCCATTCCTCCTCTACTGTTTTATTTCCCCCCGTCTCTGTCAATTGTTGCCTAAAGCTCCCTCTGAAATTTTTAAGAACCTCAGGTTCCTTCAGTTTATCCAGGTCCCATCTCCTTATTTTCCTACCTTTTTGTAGTTTCTTTAGTTTAAGCCTACAGTTCATAACCAACAAGTTATGGTCAGAGTCTATATCTGCCCCTGGGTATGTCTTACACTGTAGAACCTGATTCCGAAATCTATGTCTTACCATTATAAAATCTATCTGATATCTTCCGGTGTCTCCTGGTCTCTTCCACGTATACAACCTTCTTTTGTGATTCTTGAACCAGGTGTTTGTTATAACTAAATTATGTTCTGTGCAAAATTCTACCAGGCGGCTTCCTCTTTCATTCCTTTTGCCCAGACCATATTCACCTACTATCTTCCCTTCACTGCCTTGTCCTACTACCGAATTCCAGTCTCCCATAACAATTAAATTTTCCTCTCCCTTAATTGTCTGAATAATTTCCTTTAGCTCCTCATATATTTCTTCGATTTCCTCATCATCGGCAGAGCTAGTTGGCATATAAACCTGTACTACTGTTGTTGGTGTTGGCTTCGTATCTATCTTGACAATGATAATGCGATCGCTGTGCTGGTCATAGTAGTTTACCCGCATTCCTATTTTCTTATTCATTATCAATCCTACTCCTGTGATACCCCCAACTGATTTTGTATTTATAATCCTGTACTCACCTGACCAGAAATCCTGTTCATCCTGCCACCGAACTTCACTAATCCCCACTATATCTAACTTCAACCTATCCATTTCCCTTTTTAAATTTTCTAATTTTCCTACACGATTAAGGGATCTAACATTCCACGCTCCGACCCGTAGAATGCCAGTATTGTCTTTCCTGATGATCACATCCTCCTGAGTAGTCCCCGCCCGGAGATCCGAATGGGGGACTATTTTACCTCCGGAATATTTTACCCGAGAGGATGCCATCATCATATGTTCATACAGTAGAGCTGCATGTCCTCGGGAAAGGTAACGGCTGTAGTTTCCCCTTGCTTTCAGCCGTTCGCAGCAGCTGTGTGGCAAAGCCACATTAGCTGATGTTACAAGGCCAGCTCAGTCAATCATCCAGACTGTTGCCCCTGTAACTACTGAAAAGGCTGCTGCCCCTCTTCAGGAACCACACGTTTGTCTGGCCTCTCTACAGATACCCCTCCGCTGTGGTTGCACCTACGGTACGGCTATCTGTATCGTTGAGGCACGCAAGCCACCCCACCTCGGCAATGTCTGTGGTTCATGGGTAAATGTAATGCCAAAAAGCACATCTTATTCTACTCCCACCACAAGCTTATCCAACCTCATCATGGGCAGGACCACCTGTGAAAGTAGCCATGCGATTTATCAGCTGTAGATAATAAGTGCATAGCTTTCCACTTCCATACGATAACATAGCCGCTATCCTTGATACTTTGTGGCCACCGATAATCTGTCGGGAAGGGCACTTGAATGATACTGTAGCACCAGAAAAAACAAAACACAACACAGTCTATTAAAATAGCTGCTTTACAGTGCAGAAAATATCATTGTTCCATCAGCTATTCCGCATTGCAAGGATTGGAGTTAATCATGAAACCATCCTACAGTCGACCTAACGTTACCTTCAAAGTAGCCTGTTGTTAAAATAAGCAAAATCTCGGTCAGTTGAGATCTGCAAATATAAGATAAAACGCTCACTGCTGCTCTAGATTACTTTATGAGTGGCCACAGTACATGCACGATAGAAATTTATCTAATTGCTCACTCCTTATGGGAGCAGCCAACTTTTTAACAAACAAAATAAATGTTAAAAAGTAAATCAATAGATAATCAAACGTGGGGCGGGGAGTATGAAATCATAAAGCAGAGGTTTGATAATTTAAAATCATAATTTATTCAGTAAAATAACAAGGAAATAAATGAAGGGAGACCATATTGAGCACACGCCTTGTACAAAAGTGAATTGAATCATATAATTACTGCCGGTATTAAAATTGATACTGCCCCTTATAAATATGGAGGTAACGTGGGAGGAAATTTTCAAATACACAATGGGTAGCTGTAAGCACATTCATTCATTCACAGACACGTGCAAGCTAGGCGGTACGTTACAATCTTCGAACACACGAAAGCAGCGGCGAAACGAAGCGTCGGCGGCAGGCGGCAGGCGGCATCTGGATGAGGTGGCAGGTGCCTCTATCACCAATTTTTAAATATACTGTGCACTAAGCTAGCTCAATTCGGGGAAGCAGCGGTTCACTATTCTTAAGTCCCATGTGTTGTGCGACAACGCACAATTGCATAGGATTTACAAACAGAAATTTATTTAGAATAAGCGAGTAAAGCACACGTGAGAATTGGTACAGAAGAAAACTAGTATTCACAAACGATGGCTGACGGCCGATGTAATGACCGTTGCGAATGCACATGTTGCAATCGGTCATACGAGAAAGGAAATATGTAATCAAATCAGAAAATCTGAGAAATATTTAGCATACTTGCGGCGCAGAACAAAACATGCATAAACAAACATTTTATAAATTAACACAGATGATAAGTTTCTCACTCGTGGGAGTGTTTTTAAAGAAAAAGTCAAATTCGCTTCACTGTGGTGAGTGTTCGCTTTCTAAACTACATTCATTACTGGATTTTCGTCACACAATGATAAAAACTTTGGGGCATCGACGGGGAGGATGTACTCTTTGTGATAACTGGGTGGAAACTACACTTTACTCACTGCCACATTTATCAAACAAAAGTTATAACATATGAGAAGGGGTTAATAAATTTACTAATACTAACACAGGGACCTAAACAAAGCTAATTTAATTATGCTGTTGGTGTGTCCACAGTCACACTCACATCGGGGCGCCAGCAGGAAACAAAAAAATTCGGAAGGATCTCATAGCAGAAATGGATTCGCGTGGGCTAGGCAGCATCTCTATACATTTACATTACATTTACCCATGCCCTGCCTAAGCTCGTGTTGTCGCAATCTACCATGCAAACGACATCCTGCACCCAACTTAGTATTGTATCTAAAGACTACATTTTAGTTCCCGACCCCTTGCAGATCTGTGGGTTGTTCTTTTCCCTCCGGCGAATACCTGTAGAATCTTAATATAACCAGCAGACAATTTATTGTGATTGGTGGCACTGCACCCGCTTACTGCCCATTTGAAGCAGCAGCGTCGGGTTGCCATGGTTGCTCCAGCGGTCCCTCGACTCGTAAGAACATTCTCTCTTGAAAATGTCAAACATAATAGAATGTAAGCTTGGTATTAGAATGAACAAAAGGGTAACATCCTAGTCCCATAATCAAAGAAACACAAAAACAATACAAGACATGAAAATACATAAACACCTGTAACAACAAAGAAGATAAATCACAGTTTATAAATCGATAAATTGACAGGCTAATCTTATAATCAGAGAAGCACTAAAACAGGGCATAATTATACATAAACTCCTGTAACACTGACGGCCGAGTGCACCAACCTCGGTCAAAAGTTAACCGGGGTAAAGTCGGCTTTTAACCGCGGTCAACTCCAGTTTCTGGTGCACCGACACCGATCAAAGTTAAACGAGGGAGTCGGTCGCGGTTAAATTTGATCGCGGCTGACGCCTGGTTTTGTCGAGATGACCAGGGTTATACGAGTGTCCAGTATCAAGATGGTGGCGCGTTTTGATGTTTTAGACGGAATTGACAAAGATTTATTTTACCTCGATCATTTAAATCGGGATCAAAACCGGAATGTAATGATTGTGGAAAGGGGGACTCTTTTGAAGATTACAGTGACAAAAACTTCGAGAAAGATTTTGTATGTCCAAAGAAAGTGTGGTGGTTGTTAAACCAAATCAATGACAGGTTAGAATTTCCTACCGATAGAAATAACCCTAATTCGCCTATGAGCAGACTTGATTACGTTAAGAGCATATGCAACTGGTGCATTTAACATACTTATTGGTGACAACAGTAACATATTTCGGACAACTGTCCAAAGAATTATTATTGATGTATCAGATATCATAGCTTCGATGTCTGCTTGGTTTATAAGGTTTCCATCAAGAGAAGAAGTGCGCTCTGTTATGGAAGGTTTTAGGCAACTGGACAGATTTCCCGGTATTATTGGTACAGTGGATTGTACCCACATAAGAATTCAGTCTCCTGGAGGTCGAAATGCTGAACATTCCCGCAACAGGAAATCTTACTTTTCATTTAATTGTCAAACAATCAGTGACCACAATTTACTGATAAGAGATATCGCAGATCGATGGCTTGGCTCTGTGCACGACAGTACCATATTTCGAAACTGTGCTTGCAGAGCCCAATTTGAAAACGGAGAGATACAACAAGGACATTTATAGGGAGACAGTGGTTATGCTTATACATCCCATTTGTTAACGCCACTTTTAAAACCACAGAACGATGCAGAGCGTCGATATAACACATCGCACATTAGAACAAGGAACACCGTGGAGAGAAAATATTGATTGCGGAAACGAAGATTTCCCATTCTATCAGCTGGAATAAAATTCAATCCCCAGAAAGCAATTTCAATAATTCTGAGTCAGCTGCCTTACACAACATTACTAGGAGCTGAAGCACTGATGAGCCACCTGAATATCCTGAAATTATGAGACTTTTAAATCAGTGATGTGATGAGACGGGCCCCAACATCGAAGACAGTGAACCTGCGCTTCCTAGATATATCGCGACGTCACATTACCAGGAATAGCAGTTCGCCGCACCATAATTAATGAATATTTCCAGTAAGGTAACTATCAAATTCAGAAAAAAGTTTTGAATCAAAAATTACGATCAAATACTACCAAATTGAGAAGTTTTGAATCAAAAGTTACGATATGTTCCGTAACTATAATCGTAAAGCTTTCGGTTATTAAAACATGTTATCTGTAAATTTCTGTTTCCAGGTGAACATGCGGCGCATGGGAAAATACGCTGTGAACAACAATGACATTTGTGTTGATTTGTTGGAAATAATAAATCATAATTTATGTAATTATATAAATCTGTCTTAGGTTGTTTTTTTAATAATCATTTCTCTTTGCAATATGACTGGATTCGGTAAATTTTTACGACGCTTCTCGCTGGGCTCCAGTGCTTAAGTTGGCAACAGATGAACAATGAAGTGTAGAATTGCGTTAATATTTTCCACAAGCTACAGAGTAAATGTTATTGCTGCTCACTTCACTCGCAGCAAAATTAATACTTTACCTGCTCTATGGTTGACTGGTTCTTGTATGTACCCTTGTCCGTTCAGAAGAAAATAATTTTCGTTTTAATTGAAGGTGTCACATTTGGTCATTTTAGTTGCCGTCATTACCATTGGTGCCAATATCATCACTGCAACTCGGCGAGAAGCGTCGTAAAAATTTACCGTATTTACAATATTGTACATACAAATCACGTGGTACTGTCGTCATTCACCAAAGATAGTCGAGAATAGACATGTAGGTAAGCTCAACTAAC
Source organism: Locusta migratoria (assembly GCA_026315105.1). Classification (NCBI taxonomy): domain Eukaryota; kingdom Metazoa; phylum Arthropoda; class Insecta; order Orthoptera; family Acrididae; genus Locusta; species Locusta migratoria. Next base: position 677,638,074 of record CM048746.1, on the reverse strand, counting down.
ACCTTTGCATCACTCGGGTGCCTCCACTGCGCTACACGGACTTGATCACGATCAACTGTACGATTGGCTGGCGACGGTCTGCTGACCGGTGATTAACGTCGGTGCACCGCAGAGACGTTTTAACCGCGGTTAACTTTTGACCGTGTTCTCGGAAACCTTGATTATCGTGCTTTTTGACCGAGGTTGGTGCACTCGGCCATGAGAGATGGCAGCCCAACTTTCATCTTTGTTAAGTGTGTTTATCGTTCGTGTAATGACGTAAAGTGACCAGTACATACATTTTTCTGTGGCTGTCGGGAATGCAGCGCAGACAATATTTTCGCTGAGGTGACAGGATACAGAGCGGACTGCCCTTGCCGTCGCAGCACTCTGCCTGCGGCCAGCGGCCAGCGCCGTGCCGTGGGGGTCCCGGCAGCTCTGGTGCTCTGGCCGAGGCAGCGAGGCAGCGGGCTGCCAGGCTGCGAGTGTGTCAGCGGGGGAGTGCTTCAGAAAGAGATAGCCGGCCCCTCCGCTGCGACAAGCGGACACAATCTTGTCTGCTGAAAATGGAAGGAGACACTGAAAGCGGATGTTTTTTCTAGAAGCTTAGTTTATGCTTCTATGGTGACGGTTTGGACCGTTCGTGAAGAATCGCGCCAAAAGTGTGTGTGTGGAAGGGGTATCCGATGTTCAAAGCGCCAGCTTTTCGAAACCGGCGGTTGGTTGGTTGGTTGGTATGGGGGGGTTTTAGGGGGACTAGACTACTATGGCCATAAGTCCCCCAGAAATCGGCGGTTCTTTAGTGGAATTTTACTGGCCGGAGTCTGAGAACTCGATGCTAATTTGTTTTCCGAAAAAAAAGTAAATAATAAATATATAAAAGGGTTAGCGCGGGGTCTTGCGCGGCAAACGCGTTATCTGGGGACTTCGTGCTTTGCTCCGCTTGAGTACGGACGCGTCTGCTCGTGCCCTGTTCTCTTAATGGACAGACTCCGAGATTTTGCATATTCAGCTGATACTTGGACGGGTGAACTCGTAGAAGTTTCAGGGTGCACACTGAGATTTGTACTTGAGCTTAAAGTCCTTGTTGTCGGTTTGGATAAGGACATTCAGCCAATACTAGTGGACCGAGTTACTAGTTACGATATACTCAATTTGTGGAGCCATCTAGGCCCTCAGTACTTGTGCGTACTTGTCTACGCTAACTGAAGTGGTCGTGACGTGGCAGAACTGATTGAGGTCTTAGGCACTGTGTACTGCCGAGTACACAGAGGCTGATAGCAGGGAGTACAGCTTCTGAGTAACGGAGGGTATTTTTATTTCGTGGTCACGGAAATTTTCAGCTTACAGCCGCCATGCGCCCACTCCATTGCAGCGCAATTTGTCAGTTTGGTAATGTATGGATGTATGGCAAAGCGCTCGTCAGCTAAAAACAGTCGTTGTATCAGATTCTGCATAATAGTGGGATTGTGTAGTTAGGAAATCAACCCTGCACTGATATACCGGTTCAATTATTCCGTTACGAATATTGTATCGATTCATGATAGGGTTTGGTTTTTTTTTTGTTTTTTTTTTTGTTTTTTTTTTTGACTTGACAGTCGGTGTTAAATTCAAGTTTCATAATGATAAGTGTTACGTCATAATCATCTAGATTATTCTTTCAAGTTTGATGGTAACTGTAAACTTAGATTTACAATCTAGTTTGTGTTATGCATTCGATTTTCAAGGTGAGTCCTTTTTCTGATTAACGGTAATAATGAACATATTGTTAAAAGGGGAAGGATATTTTTCTAACATTAATAGTTATCAGATCGTAGCTACCTTATTAGATTAATGGTGAGGAGAAATTATTAATTTATATTTTATGCCGCTTGCAGTAAGTGGTAGAGAGATTGTCAATTATTATTGAATCAGAGGCATATTCTATCAATCAAATAATTTTCCAGGTCATGATTTATTATCACGGTTATTAATTAAGGGTCAGCCGCTCCTGTCTCTCATACAATTCAGTTTACACCCCCACTATATTTACATTTAGTGGCGACAGACACTTCCCACACCCGTCACACTTTACAATATTAAAGAAAACAGAACACAGTTGATTAAGTCAGACAGCTAAACTACAAAGTCGCCTGAAAACGTAAATCAAAACACACACAGGGTACTAGATGCACTACTCTTAGTTTTCCAATTCAGGCATTCATCTCGCACTGTGTTCGAATTAATCATGGGCTCGACCTTATACACTAGGCTGCGTACCTTTACTCGTCTGAAAAAAATCAAGTAGGCCTGGTAAGGTGGAATTTTCATTTAACGTTACTCAGTAATTCTATGGCAGGAATCGCCATAGAACTATTCGGTTTCCCCTCCAAAATAGTGACAAAGGAATGTTCTTAAATGAAAGTCGATCTGCATAACATCAGTTTATTGTAATTAAACATACAAAAATATATTAAATGACATTTCCTATCATGTAAAACAGATAATAGTATTCAAATAATTATTTATAAATGTTAAAATACTGAGTCACAAAAATAACTGGCTGAGTCAAAGGTCGGAGATATTGCAAAACAAAATGCTATTAGTTTGAATACACAAGGGGTTGAAATTATCGTTAGCCCTAAGCTCCCTAGAGTAAATAGGCAGATCTCAAAAGAATAAAATAAGGGACAGAATCCAAAAAGTCTGATTCATATAACTCTCCAGTATGTGCGTCACCTTACCCACACAGATGATCATTGACGGCAGCGTCTCAGGGTCGCAGGCAGCAGGCGATGGGAGCGCATGAGCTGAAATTTGTTTATCCGACCGTAATTGCTGCGACCTGTTAAGCAGGGTCGACATGTAACTTAACACAGCGTCACTGGCGACGGCGTCACTAGGCAGTTGCTGTGCGATTCCAGCACGCTGGTAGACTAATCAATATTTTGCATAGGTGACACAAAGGCCACTTGGCACAAATCGATCAATCACTTGCATAATAAGATCTGTAAAAACAATGCCCGATTCGCAAAGGCGAGAATGCACAAATAGAGACTTCTAATAAAACGAAAACTAAACTGTGGCCACTCACAGCGTAACCACAGGACAATGTGTAGTCCGTGAAGTAAACACAAGTTCTACAAGGTTCGAATCTTCAGAATCACACACAAGTCTATCCAGAGGACTGTTTAAGACGATGTCCTCCCCGCGAATCTAAACGGAGTATTACGTGTCTCTCGAGATCCGTACATTTCGGACGCTCAAACAGGAGACTAGCGAGGATCGTACATTTTGGACGCTCGAACGAGAGACTTCGTACGTCCTCGTGCTCTGCCGCAGCTCACGGCAAGTGCCGGGCGGCCACACCCACGCGTGAAAAGACGCACCAATCTCTGCTAACGGCTAATAGTCAAACCAATCGGATGGCGCAGCGCCGTTGACAAATTGTTTAGCTGTCATACTAAAATACTCTGCCGAATCTGGACGCGTTCTCTGCGGCTGCCAAGAGGCTCCGCCCACGCCACCAACGCTTCCCGCGGATTTCACCGATTGCAGTGTGAATGCTCTGCAAGGAATTTCACCTTGCTTCTAGCTACGGTTACACGACCTAAAAATGTTAACGTTGTGCTATATATATATATATATATATATATATATATATATATATATATATATATATATATATAGCCGCTGGAGCCAAACCCTGGGGTGCCAAACGGGCAGAAAGCTTTCCTCTCAACCTAATCATTTGTCACACTAACTGTGTTCAAACTCTGTTGCTTTCTAGGACATTTTTTTTAGATAACGCCTATGGGCAATACGTCTCCATAAACAGCCCGGGGCCCTGAGCACTCTGCTATTGTTTGTATCCGGCAAATTCCTCTCTTGTGAAACGACCGAATGACTAAAAAGAAGTCCCCGCTATCGCCCACCATAAACCGCGGGCCAGCATTGTGTAAAGCATCCCACACACTCTAAAACATTCTGCCAGGTATACTTTGCCACCTGTAGCGTCGGCGCCGAACAGGTCAAGCCAGCTCCTCTCGTCCTTCCCCGAAGTCGAGCGATAGTAGGTGGGATGGGGAGACCCCCAAGAGCATCTCTGCCCAACACATAAAACCACTTCTTAGCAGCCAAGCTCCGCCAATAAACATTACAATCCCGAAATTTTCATATAAACATAAAATGTACTACAATCCCAGGAGGCCATCACCCGTGATGTGTCCCCAAAGGCACAGAAATCAAAATAAATAAAGATCTACAAAGAAAAAAATGTTACATATTTCAATAATTAGTGTAAAGAGAAAGGTGCAGTAACACAAGGTTAGTATGAAAAATAGACAGATTACAGTCCCCAACTCACATCACCCCACAGCTGTTGAAAATTTCGAGTGTGGAGTATCATAGCTAGAAAGTTGCTATTATATCGAAGCAGGAGAAATTCTATAAGTATATATGGATAGCCAGTCATTTATACATAAAAATTAAATTTAACACCCTAACAGATGAATATGTAAGAAATAATAATACGATCAGTGACTTTTTTACTAATCTCATTCACACTAGGGCCCCAATCACTCTCCCTATCTTTTTAGTTGGGTCATCTTTTCGTTGGGTCTGATCTCTATGATCATTCCAAAACCCCAACCCCAAACAGAAACAAACTATCCCTTGTCTGAACATTCATACTATTAAGACGTCTGGGCCCTACCACATTCACGATTAATGACACAAAAACAACATTCATTCTTCAAAAAGAAATAAAGAATCATAAAATTCTAAAAAATAAAAAAAATGATTTTAAGTAAACAAGAGACTCAGATTTAAATAAACAAAGAACATTATATTCAGTTCTAGGCAATGAGTCAAGTGTTTAGAAGCTTTGTAATTATTATTCTATTAATAAACAATGTTGAAAAACAAAAAAGTTAATCAAAAAGAAACATCCTAACTAATAAATGCAAAAAATGAAATAAACAGAATAATATGCAATAGAAATATTCAAATTGTGACTTAAAATTACAAACATATCATAGAGAAACACATAACATAAAATATCAAAATTGTGTTGAAAAGTATTATTACATTAAACAAAATAAAAAGTGGCAATTAGTTTGGACAATGTTTTTCAGGACAGTGGTGTGTGCATAAAAACTGTTTATGAGTCGTAATGGTGGTGTAGTGGGTGTGGGAGAAGCAACACTGGTAGTTTATGGTCGCTCAGTGGACCACAGAGGTATTGAGGGCTCACAGTCCGTCGCTGTGGCTGTCCCTTCACAGGCAGCCGGTTCCGCCGTAAACACACCGAGACTACGTCAGTGGGTCGCGCGGCACGCGGATGCCACAGACACGCAGTGACGTGAGTGGCCCCGGGTGGCGGGACACACGGCGTCAGGCAGACTGGGGGCGAGTATCTTCTGTCTGTCCCGGCCTTGGGGCAGCAGCCCCAGCTGATGGAGAACCAGAACGGCCAGCAGTAGCGGCGGGCCGAGGCCCAGCCCGACCTCGTGGCGAGCGCTGCGTTCCGCATTCTTTCTTTCCTTACAGCAGGCGCCCCATTGTATTCCCTCTGGGCGGCCGGCAGTGGTGTGAGTGACATCGTTGCCCAGCACTTCCGTCCCGGACACCGCACGGGGCTGAAGCCGTGGACAGCAAACGGCGTTGGCCCGTCAGTGCGTCGCCCCGTTTACACCACCACCACCAGCAGACTGGACATATAAGACAGGAAATATGAAACAAATACAATACAAAATTATATAGATCCTATAATTTTTTAAGTTCCTTTAAATAAAAAACATTAAATCTTCTTATGTTACCATGGTACCACTGTACCTTTATAAACAATAAGATATTACATTGGTTGTATAACAAGTAAAAAAATCAAAATATTAACAAAATTGTTTCATGAGTAGGATTATGATATTATTATTATTAATAGTTGGTTAATATATGCTTTAGTGTCCATGCAAACAAAGATTATTTTGATAATTACCAAGCTTACTGAAGTGCATGCTCAAGGAAACTGTCTATCGAGCTCATACTACAGACATGGAAATGGAAAGTGTAGGAATTCTGGGTTATTGGGAACGTTTACGAATTTGTTTATGCTCCCTGACCAGTTCCTTAAAAAAAATCTCTTGTGTCATTTTACTGCAGTCTTCTTTAGATTCTTCAGTCTTCTTCCCATCACGTTGTTATGGGCTTAAGAGTACAATGCAGTTCGGTCATTCTGAAACTGTAGATTAATTTTAGTGTACATGTTGTAGATGTTTACCCTGAAAATTAAGTCATGGTTAGAGCGAAGGAAAAATGTTGCCCTATCGAAGTGTAATCGACCTGAATGTAACTTCGCCTCAATATTGTGGGAGCCACTATCGAACATAGCGAAAATATCGTGCAGTATCGCATTTATGCGATTACACGATACAAAAAAAAGTCAACACGCCATATGCGCGGACACCACGAAATCACATCGATAAAAACGCGTCAAGGTTACGGATCCCAAAGACCGACTAGGCAAATCACTCGTGGATAGCCATTCCATCAAGTCCTATTCACAACGAATTGCTCCCACAGACGCAACAAAAACACAGCGAAAACAAACATCCACAAAACAATTTAAGGAAAAAAAATTACGTCAACAGCGAGAATTATCCAGCCACTTTCGCAGAGTCGCTACACAGACAGACTCAACCAACACAAGACGACACATACAAAGGCATTCACAGTCAACAATGCTGATGCAGCCTAGATATAAATGAATTACCTGTCAATTACAATCCAGATAAACAACAATAAACACAGAACAACATGACGAAGAAATTGGATAGCTGACGCCTCAGAAAAAAGACAGAAATTAAATAACAAAAAGCCGCCCTAAGGTGTTCAAGGACGCAAGTCGAGATAATCTAATCCCTATCACAAAACCAAATTACATGCTGAAATACGACGATAAACAAACATAAGGAAAACCTGTAAATGTGTCAATTGATTACACACAACTTATTTCTAAAAAACAAAAGCAACACATTAACAATCAGCAAATTAAAGTACATATACAAACTTATATTCGCATAGGAAATATGTATCTACAGTACATACAAAACCAGAAGTCTTTTCAATAAAGGCTTAATGTGGCAGACGTGATGCTCCCCACCGCTGAACTCATTGTCACTGCCAGTTACCATTATTCTGGTTCTGGAAACGGGGTGGGCCGTTATTTTGCCATTGTTCGTTGTTTTGGCCCCTGTCCTGAACTATTATTATTATTATTATTATTATTGGAAAAGGATCGGTTCTGCTGGCCGTCATTATCATTACAGCGCCAGTTTTCATTGTTATGATTCCTCTTTTTCCAATCGTTGCTGCTATTCCACCTGCGTATGCGATTCTTCTCTCCCCCACGGTCGCCGTTGTTTCTCCAAGAATCATTGCCTCCATTTTACGAAGGATTTTCGTCCTTGTTATCTTGAGGACGCCTCCTGCGTCGGATTTCTACGTATTCTGCCTCTCTAAGCGTGGAAATAAATTGGTCAAGACTACCGTCGCATTTTCCTATCATACTCCTCTGGTATCCTACAGGAAGCTTGGTAAAGCAGTGCTTCATAATTTCCTTGTCCGAATATGGGTTATCAAGGACTCTGTTTTTCTTTATTAGTGAATCCAGAAACTTGACTTGGTTCTTAAACCGGCGGACAACATGTCGCATCCCATAACTATTTCACCTCGGATTCGCTCCTGCACTTGTGAAGGCCAATACGAAGCAAGAAACGTTTTCCTGAACTGCTCATACGACGTGCAAGATTCCGCCACAGAGCGCATGTGTTCCGCCACGCTCCCTTGTAGATGGCCGCACATGAATTCAAATTTGTACTGCAGTGGCCACTCTGGCGGGAGTATTCTATCAAACTGTGCAATGAACTACTTCGGGTGCAGTACATTGTTCGATTCACGAAAGATCTGAAAATTCTGTACAGACAGGACGTGATTCAAATCGAATGGCTTATATGCTGTGGCTCCACCGCCGTATTGCGCGTGCCCTTCCGTTCTCATGCTCTGCTGATTATTGCCAGCTGGAGCATACCTCTCAGAAACAGCTGATCCATGTAAGTGGGAGTCTGTCCTACGTAGACGACAGCAATTATCATCTGCCTCGGATCGTGTGTGTGCACTATGTGAAATTTCCCCCCGAGTGTTTGATTCCTCTATGACTGGCGAATGGTGACGGAAGACGAGTTCTTTCGTCTGTCGCGGCTCTGTGAGTCTATCTATTTCGCGTGGTACACGATCCGCACTTTCTCCCGCATTTCCCGTACTTGTGGTAGCTGTCGACAATGTCGCAATTTTCTCTACATCGCCGCGAGTTCTTTCTACATCTACATACATACTCCGCAATTCACCGTAAGGTGCGTGGCGGAGGGTACACTGTACCACTACTAGGCATTTCCTTTCCTATTCCACTCCCAAATTGAACGAGGAAAAAAAGAATGTGATCTTTACGCGAAATGTAAGTAGGCGGCAGCAAGATCGTACTACACTCAGCTTCAAATTCCGGCCCTCTAAATTTACTTAACAGAAATTCACGAAAAGAACGTCGTCTTTCTTCCAGCGATCCCCAATTGAGTTGCCGGAGCATTTCCGTGACACTCGCGCATTGGTCGAACCTACCGGTAACAAATCTAGCTGCTCGCCTCTGAACCGCCTCTATGTCTTCCTTCAAACCGATCTGCTGCGGGTCCCAAATACTTGAGCAATACTCAAGACGTGGTCGTACAAGCGTTTTATACGCGGTCTCCTTTACAGGTGAAGTACATCTTCCCAAAATTCTCCCAATAAACCGAAGTCTGCTGTCCGCCTTACTCACAACTGTCCTTACATGCTCGTTCCATTTCATATCGCTCTGCAATGTTACGCCTAGATATTTGAACGACTCGACCGCATCAAGAAGCTCACTACTGATGCTGTATTCGAACATTATAGGATTGTTTTTTCTACTCATGCGCATCACCTTACATTTTTCTACATTGAGAGCTAGCTGCCATTCTTCGCACCAACTAGAAATTTTGTCTAAGTCAACCTGTATGCTATTACAGTCAGTTACAGACGACACCCTCCCATACACCACAGCATCATCAGCAAACAGCCGCAAATTACAACTTACTCTGTTCATCAGATCATTTATATAGATAGAAAATAATAGCGGTCCTATCACACTCCCCTGGGGGACGCCTGACGATACACTCGTCTCTGATGAACACTCGCCGTCGAGAACAACGTACTGCGTTCTATTACTTAGGAAGTCTTCCAGCCAGTCACAAATCTGTGAACCTATTCCATAAGCTCGTATCTTCGTTAGCAGTCTGCAGTGTGGCACCGTCTCGAACGCCTTTTTGAAGTCGAGAAAAACACAATCCGCCTGTTGCCCTTCGTCCATGACTCGCAAGATCATGACTCAATTCCTTCTGTTGTGAAGAAATGTTAGCTTGTGTCTCTTTGATTTCCGCTATTTCTGTCTGCTGATTTGTAATCTCAGCGATCGCTTTTGAATTTACAGTGATTTTTTGTGTTGTCTGCTTCAGAATTTCCTTTCCCTGTTCACGTAATGTGTCAACTACTTTCTTGACATTAGAGATGTTAACCCGTGACTTTACTGCGACTCTTTTGGCCAATTCGGCCGTCTTTCTCGCACCAGCTGCTTCATAGCGAGCAATTCTGGTGTCTTTCTTTGCCTCTATTGCCGTATGCTTTGCTTCAGTCGCTGTTTTACCAATAGAAACAAGTATTTGTCTGACTACCGATAGTTCCTCTTTGAGTTCACCAACACGGGCATCGATAACTCTCCTTAATTTGACGGCATTTTCACTTACACGAGCATATATAACTCCTTCTAGTTTTTGTATTTCTTTCTTGTTTATCATGAATTAAATTTCTCATCAAATCCTTCTAGTTTTTGTATTTCTTTCTTGTTTATCATGAATTAAATATCTCATCAAATCCCCCAGCTGAATATCGTCATAATCTCCAAATGGCGTAGACGACCTTGATACTGTTAGCTTGCGGCTTTGCGGTTTTGTATAAGAAGTTCCCTCATCACTATGAGCATACATTTTGCTCTTATTGTGACTGTGAGGAATTTCAACCTCACTTTTACTTGAGTTCTTTACTGAACTCTGCCTATTTAATATTTCTCTAGAAGCTTTTCTAGACACTTTACTCAACTCGCGTTTTCTGCATGATTCACGACGACTAGAAGTGTCAGAATCATCTGAATGGCCCTCCGTGTCACTCATTGTGGCACTGTTTACTGAAACACCAGTATTTTCTAAAAGCCTAGCCCTACTCCTACTAACCATAAATTTTTAATACACAAATTTACCAACTTTTATATGCAAGTGTCTACCCGGCATACAACGTACTGGCCTGAGTATTTGAGATTAAAACACATCAAAATGTCTGTGACAATAATAAAATTTGTACGCGAATAACTGTTAAAAACACGTACATAAATATTTGCCCACCAAATGACACAAGCAAAACCACGCCGTCAATATCAACGCCGTAAAAACAACGCCTTTGTGTGGTGCAGAAACCACATTACATGAACGCTGCAAAGGAACACTTGATGACGCATTGCGCACTTGAAAATTTCTAAAAACAAACGACAACTAAGGGGTTTGGCCTGCCTGCCACTGGACAACATATGACCAAATCACAGAATCTCCTAACATTCGATAATCCTATGGCAGGAGTCGCCAAGTGTAACGTTACTCGGTATTTCTATGGCAGGAATCGCCAAGTGTGAACTATTCTGTTTCCCTTCCAAAATAGTGACAAAGCAATGCTGTTAAGTGAAAGACGATCTGCTTAAAATCATTTATTATAATTAAACATACAAAAAATAAATTAGATGATATTTCCTATTATGTAAAACAGATAATGGCATTCAAACAATTTTTTTTATAAATGATAAAATATTGAGTCACAATAATGACTGGCTGAGTTAAGGGTCGGAGATTTTGCAAAACAAAATGCTATTAGATTGGCTAGACAGGGAGTTGACATTATCGTTAGCCCTAAGCTCCCCAGAGTAAATAGGCAGATCTGAAAAGAATAAAATAAGGGACCTAATCCAACAAGTATGATTCATATAACCCTCCAGCAAGTGCGTCACCTTACCCACACAGATGATCATTGACGGCAGCATCTCAGGCTCGCAGGCAGCAGGCGGTGGGAGCGGATGAGCTGAAATTTTTATCCGACCGTAATTGCTGCGACCTGTTAAGCAGGGTCGACATACTACTTAACACAGCGTCACTGGCGTCGGCGACGCTAGGCAGTTGCTGTGCGGTTCTATCATACTAGTAGACTAATCAATACTTTGCATATTGTGCACAAAGGCACAAATCCAACAGTCACTTGCTTAATAAAATCTGTAAACACAATACCTGATTCGCAAAGGTGCGAATGCTCAAATAGAGACTTCTAGCAAAGCGAAAACTAAACTGTGGCCGCTCACAGCGTAACCACAGGACAATGTAACGTCCGTGAAGTAAACACAAGTTCTACAAGGTCCGAATCTTCGTAATCACACACAAGTCTAACCAGAGGACCGTTTAAGACGATGTCCTCCCCACGAATCTAAACGGAGTATTCCGTGTCTCCCGAGGTCCGTACACTTCGGACGCTCAAACAGGAGACTAGCGACGATCGTACATTTTGGACGTTCAGACACGAGAGACTTCGTACGTCCTCGCGTTCTGCCGGAGCTCACGGCAACTGCCAGGCTGCCGCACCCACACGTGAAAAGACGCACCGATATCTGCTAACGGCTAATTGCCAAACCAATTAGATGGCGCAGCGCGGTTGACAAATTGTTTAGCTGTCATACTAAAATACTCTGCCGAATCAGGACGCGTTCTCTGCGGCTGCCAAGAGGCTCCGCCCATGCCATCAACGCTTCCCGCGGATTTCACCGTACCAGGGTGAATGCTCTGCAAGGAATTTCACCTTGCTCCTAGCTACGGGCACACGACCTAAAAATGTTAACGTTGTGTTATATATACAGCCGCTGGAGCCAAACCCCTGGGGTGCCAGATGGGCAGAAAGCTTTCCTCTTAACCTAACCATTTGTTACACTAACAGTGTTCAAACTCTGTTGCTTTCTATGAAGTTTTTTTAGATAATGCCTAAGGGCAATACGTCTCCATAAACAGCCCGGGGCCCAGAGCACTCTGCTATTGTTTGTATCCGGCAAATTCCTCTCTTGCGAAACGGCCGAAAGACTAAAATGGCAGCCCCGCTATCGTCCACCGTAAACCGTGGGATAGCATTGTGTAAAGCGTCCCACACTCTCGGCGCCAAACAGGTCAAGCCAGCCCCTCTCGTCCTTCCCCGAAGGCGAGCGAAAGTTGGTGGGAGGGGAGGACCCCCAAGAGCGTCTGTGTTCTGTGCGGCCTGACCGTGCCAAACACGTAAAACCTCTTTATAGCAGTCAAGCAGCGCCAATAAACATTAAAATCGCGAAATTTTCATATAAACATAGAATGTACTACAAACCCAGGAGCCTATCACCCCTGATGTGTCCTCAAAGGCACAGAAATCAAAATAGATAAAGATCTACAAATAGTAAATGTTACATATTTCAATTATTAGCGTAAAGAGAAAGGTACAGTAACACAAGGTTACTATGAAAATAAACTAATTACAGCCCCCGTCTCACATTCAGAACGCCCTCTCATATATTATACGCGTCAATCACAGTTTCCTGAAAAAAGACAACGGGAGGTTCTATTAGGGATGTACACAGTTAAGTTCCTTATGTTAAAGGTTGCGTTACGGTATGTTGATAAACTGGTAATTAGATACGGCACCCAGTTGGCGTTAGCAACCCTTGTCACAACTACGCACAATACTGTCGTGTTGAAATGGAAGCAGGCTTGACTTCGATGGCAACTGAACCCAGCACTTATACTGAAAGCATGTTATTCCGAACTTAACATACACGCAGCACTGACTGCCTCTCGGGCAGAGTGCTCTGCTATTTATACACAGACAGGATGTATAAGAAATTAGAAGAACTGTTAACATAAGAAACAAGTGGAATTTACAAGTGAACATAAGAAAGATGTAGAACAATCGGGAATTGTTAATTACAAGGAAATAAATTTCTGCCGGTGGGCGGGATTGAACCGGCGACCTTCATCACGGCAGTCGGTAATACTTTACCCTGCGACCCACCGGCAGTCGGTTTACATGATGTCTCGCATTGCTCCCTCTCCTGGAAAAACAGCGACTCGCTGTTTTGTACCCCGTGGAGCCAGCTGCAATGTCATGGATCTTGACCAGGTCATTTGTCCTCTGTATGGCAGTTCAAGAGACTCCTTCCCTTCTCCACGATTATCGACGACAAACTTTCCTGTCGTGGCTTCATCAGTATCGTTACCGTCCTTAGAGACCTTGAACAAGAAGCTATTGGCGCCTACCTGCTCTTCAGGATCGTAGTTAGGCTTCGAGCGCAGGACGTGAACAATGTCACTTCGTTTTTGTCTTTTCGACGACGGCTCATAATCGTCAACTTTGTATGTGACGTCTGACAGGCGGCTTATGACATGATATGGAGCGAAGTGTCGCTTCAATAAGTTTTCTGACAGTCCAACATTCAGAACAGGGGTAAAGATCCACACCACATCTCCTTGGCTGTACACAACAGGTCGGTGCTTGTCGTTATACCGCTGACGGTCCTTATCCTGGGCGTCCAGTGTCCTTATGCGAGCCAGCTGTCTTGCTTTTTCGACCCTGGTGATGAGCTGTTTAACATAGTCATCCTGAGTGTCGTCCGGTTGGAACGGGAACAGCGTATCCGTTGTCGTGTCACCTTCACGGCCATTGAGCAGGGAAAACGGCGTGATGCCTGTGGTGTCTTGTCTTGCGGTATTGTAAGAAAACGTCACGACTGGCAGTATTGTATCCCAATGCTTCTGCTCAACATCGACGTACAAAGACAGCATATCGGGTAACGTCTTGTTAAAACGTTCCGTAAGATCATTTGTCTGAGCATGGTATGTAGTTGTCATTCTGTGGACAATATCGCACCGTGATATTACCTCTGATAATAGTTTTTACTGGAATACTTTTCCACGATCAGATATCATCACACATGGTGCTCCATGCTTCAAAATTATGTCTTCTACCAGGAATTTTGCGATCTCTGGAGCTTCTGCAGTCGGCACAGGTTTGGTGAGAGCTTAGCGTGTGAGGCACTCAGTGCAGACTATTATCCATCAGTTACCGGTTGTCAACTTCCGAAAACTCCCGAAAAGATCGATGGAATGGAGCTCGGTGGAATGGAGCTGCTGCGGGCGGAATAGGTACTAGATGCTGTGGAGGTAATTGCATCACATGCTTCCGTCGCTGACACCCTTTAGAGTGACTAACATTGTGCTTGACAGATCGATAGAGACCATTCCAGTAATACCTGCGTCTGATTCTGTGTAGCGTCTTCACGAACCCCAGCTGACGGGATATTGGAGCATCGTGGAAATATTTGAGAATAACTGGCTGGAGACGAGCTGGAACGACTAGTATCCATTTGGGGCCCAGTGGATCGTAGTTGCTCGTATACAATGTTCAGTTTATAAGTTGTAACACTCCATTGGTCGGTTCTCCTTTCTCCAAGGCCCCTATCGTTCTTAATAGTGCTGGATCTTCCCTCTGTTCAGCTGTAACGTCATCTAATTCTTTGAGGGCTGAAATTTCATTCATGCTGTAGTGTTCCACTAATGGATTCCTTGAAAGGCAGTGGGCATCCTTGTGTTTTCGCTCGTTCTTGAATACCACTGTGACATTATACTCCTGGAGTCTTGGTGCCCATCTTGCTAGTCGACCTGATGGATCCTTCAAGCTAGTCAGACAACACAAAGGTGGTCTGTCACCAAGGTGAATGGTTTGCCGAATAAATATGGCCGGAACTTGTTGGTAGCCCATATAATTGCGAGACATTCTTTCTGAGTTGTAGAGTAGTTTATCTCGGAGACTTAACGATTTACTTAAAATTCATGTTACTGATAAGATGTCCATTCTTTCGGACATGCCTAGAAGAACAGACACCAATGGTTAACAGTATTGCCCCGAAACTGTTTTTATGCTACCATATTTCGGATTCATAAAATTCAGGAAAAATATTACCGTGATACGAGATGTGAATTTCGAGTATTCTTAGAAATGAAAGAGTGCAAAAATCAAATAAAAAGTATCTGTATATATTATGTTACCCTAATAAGGAAATAAAATGCTCCTCTACTGGCAGTTTTTATGACCGATTTCTAAGTTTTCTAAAAGTTTCGTAAGTTGCAGTACTTTTGGCAGAGCTGGCAAGCTAGCAAAACATATCTTTATGTAAAGTCAAGTGTCCATGATGTTGTGTGTTTGTATGGCACATATATCTCTATTTTTGTTCCCGTCCTGGTGAGTTTTAGAGACACGACCATCAAACTAAGAGGAAGATTGCCGTGTAGATAAGGATCACGCACGACACATATTTCAGGACGTATAACGTGACGTACAATAAGATGAGGGAGAAACTGCTACAGCACGCAACAGTGTTCCACGTCTCCTCCAAAGCACTGCGGGTATTTGAACCAAATTTTTGGTGCACGTATCATTTACCTCGAGATATCAATTTCAATGTGGTAAAAACAAGGTATGACACATTGTTGAGGGTGCGACAGAGCGTACATTAAATACTGACTAGGAGAATATTGACGTCGCATCGCGGAAATGCCAAAGCTGCGCGCCTGCCACGCTACTGAGCTCCGCTCTGCCCGCAGGGTCCGGCGGCCGAAGCCACCAGCGGCCAGCACAGCGACTGGAGGGAGCGGGGTCGGCGGGCTGAGGCGGCGGCGGCCGGCCAGAGGCTGCCGCAGCGCGGCCACCCCGCGGCGAGCGAGGGCGGTGGCGGCGGCGCGGCAGGTGAGTGGCATGGGCGCGGCGCGGCTGCGGCAGCAGGCAGCAGGCAGCAGGTAGCGTATGGGCGCGGCGTGACAGCGACAGCAGGTAGCGTGTATCAGGTAGCAGGTAGCAGGCAGCAGGTAGCAGGTAGCAGGCAGCAGGTGGCGTGTGAGCGCGTCTTGGTAGCGGCAGCAGGGAGCAGGTAGAGTGTGGGCGTGGCACGTCAGCGGCAGCAGGTAGCAGGTAGCAGGCAGCAGGTAGCAGGCAGCAGGTAGCAGGTAGCAGGCAACAGGTGGCGTGTGGGCGCGTCTTGGTAGCGGCAGCAGGGAGCAGGTAGAGTGTGGGCGTGGCACGGCAGCGGCAGCAGGTAGCAGGCAGCAGGTGGCTTGTGGGCGCGTCTTGGCAGCAGCAGCAGGTAGCAGGTAGCAGGCAGCAGGTAGCAGGTAGCAGGCAGCAGGTGGCGTGTGGGCGAGTCGTGGCAGCGGCAGCAGGTAGCTGGCAGCAGGTAGCAGGTAGCAGGCAGCAGGTGGCGTGTGGGCACGTCTTGGTAGCGGCAGCAGGGAGCAGGTAGAGTGTGGGCGTGGCACGGCAGCGGCAGCAGGTAGCAGGCAGCAGGTGGCGTGTGGGCGAGTCGTGGCAGCGGCAGCAGGTAGCTGGCAGCAGGTAGCTGGTAGCAGGCAGCAGGTAGCAGGCAGTGTATGGGCGCGGTGCGACAGCGACAGCAGGTAGCGGGTACCACATAGCAGGTAGCACGTAGCAGGCAGCAGGTGGCGCGTGGGAGCAGCGCGGCTGCGGCAGCAGCTAGCAGGAAGCAGGTAGCGGGTAGCATGTGGGCGCGGCATGGCAGCGGCAGAAGGTAGCAGGTATCAGGCAGCAGGTAGCAGGTAGCAGGCAGCAGGTAGTAGGTAGCAGGTAGCAGGCCTCTTGTGGGCACGGCGCGACAGTGACAGCAGGTAGCGGGTACCAGGTAGCAGGTAGCAGGGAGCAGACAGCAGGTAGCAGGCAGCGTGTGGGCATGGCGTGACAGTGACAGCAGGTAGCGTGTACCAGGTAGCAGGTAGCAGGCAGCAGGTGGCGTGTCGGAGCAGCGCAGCTGTGGCAGCAGCTAGCAGGCAGCAGGTAGCAGGTAGCGTGTGGGCGCGGTACGGAAGCGGCAGCAGGTAGCAAGTAGCAAGTAGCAGGCAGCAGGTAGCAGGGAGGAAGTAGAAGGTAGCAGGCAGCAGGTGGCGTGTGGGCGCTTTGTGGCAGCCGCAGCAGGTAGCAGGCAGCAGATAGCAGGTAGTAGGCAGCAGGTAGCAGGTAGCAGGCAGCGTGTGGGCACGGCACGACAGCGACAGCAGGTAGCGGGTACCAGGTAGCAGGCAGCAGGTAGCAGGTAGCAGGCAGCGTGTGGGCGCGGCGCAACAGCGACAGCAGGTAGCGGGTACCAGGTAGCAGGTAGCAGGCAGCGTGTGTGCATGGCACGACAGTGACAGCAGGTAGCGTGTACCAGGTAGCAGGTAGCAGTCAGCAGGTGGCGTGTCGGAGCCGTGCAGCTGTGGCAGCAGCTAGCAGGCAGCAGGCAGCAGGTAGCGTGTGTGCGTGGCACGGCAGTGGCAGCAGGTAGCAAGTTTCAAGTAGCAGGCAGCAGGTAGCAGGGAGGAAGTAGCAGGTAGCAGGCAGCAGGTGGCGTGTGGGCGCTTCGTGGCAGCCGCAGCAGGTAGCAGGTAGCAGGCAGCAGATAGCAGGTAGCAGGCAGCAGGTAGCAGGTAGCAGGCAGCGTGTGGGTGCGGCGCAACAGCGACAGCAGGTAGCGGGTACCAGGTAGCAGGTAGGAGGTAGCAGGCAGCAGGTAGCAGGTAGCAGGCAGCGTATGGGCGCGGCGCGACAGCGACAGCAGGTAGTGGGTACCAGGTAGCAGGTAGCAGGCAGCAGGTAGCAGGTAGCGTGTGGGCGCGGCGCGACATCGACAGCAGGTAGCGGTTACCAGGTAGCAGGCAGCAGGTGGCGTGCGGGAGTAGTGGGGCTGCGGCAGCAGCTATCAGGTAGCGTGTGGGCGCGGCACGGCAGCAACAGCAGGTATCAGGTAGCAGGCAGCAGGTGGCATGTGGGCGCGTCATGGCAGCGGCAGCAGGGAGCAGGTAGCAGGCAGCAGGTAGCAAGTAGCAGGTAGCAGGCAGCAGGTAGCAGGCAGCAGGTAGCAGGCAGCAGGCAGCAGGCAGCAGGTAGCAGGCAGCAGGTAGCAGGCAGCAGGTAGCAGGCAGCAGGTATCAGGTAGCAGGTAGCAGGCAGCAGGTAGCAGGTAGCAGGTAGCAGGTAGCAGGCATCAGGTAGCAGGTAGCAGGCAGCGTGTGGGCGCGGCGGGACAGCGACAGCAGGTAGTGGGTACCAGGTAGCAGGTAGCAGGCAGCAGGTGGCGTGTGGGAGCAGCGCGGCTGAGGCAGCAGCCAGCAGGCAGTAGGTAGCAGGTAACGTGTGGGCGCGGCACGGCAACGGCAGCAGGTAGCAGGCAGCAGGTAGCAGTCAGCAGGTAGCAGGCAGCAGGTATCAGGTAGCAGGTAGCAGGCAGCAGGTAGCAGGTAGCAGGCGGCAGGCAGCAGGCAGCATGCAGCAGGCAGCAGGTAGCAGGCAGCAGGTAGCAGGCAGCAGGTATCAGGTAGCAGGCAGCAGGTGGCATGTGGGCGCGTCATGGCAGCGGCAGCAGGGAGCAGGTAGCAGGCAGCAGGTAGCAAGTAGCAGGTAGCAGGCAGCAGGTAGCAGGCAGCAGGTAGCAGGCAGCAGGCAGCAGGCAGCAGGTAGCAGGCAGCAGGTAGCAGGCAGCAGGTAGCAGGCAGCAGGTAGCAGGCAGCAGGTATCAGGTAGCAGGTAGCAGGCAGCAGGTAGCAGGTAGCAGGTAGCAGGTAGCAGGCATCAGGTAGCAGGTAGCAGGCAGCGTGTGGGCGCGGCGCGACAGCGACAGCAGGTAGTGGGTACCAGGTAGCAGGTAGCAGGCAGCAGGTGGCGTGTGGGAGCAGCGCGGCTGAGGCAGCAGCCAGCCGGCAGTAGGTAGCAGGTAACGTGTGGGCGCGGCACGGCAACGGCAGCAGGTAGCAGGCAGCAGGTAGCAGTCAGCAGGTAGCAGGCAGCAGGTATCAGGTAGCAGGTAGCAGGCAGCAGGTAGCAGGTAGCAGGCGGCAGGCAGCAGGCAGCATGCAGCAGGCAGCAGGTAGCAGGCAGCAGGTAGCAGGCAGCAGGTAGCAGGCAGCAGGTATCAGGTAGCAGGTAGCAGGCAGCAGGTAGCATGTAGCAGGTAGCAGGTAGCAGGTAGCAGGCATCAGGTAGCAGGTAGCAGGCAGCGTGTGGGCGCGGCGGGACAGCGACAGCAGGTAGTGGGTACCAGGTAGCAGGTAGCAGGCAGCAGGTGGCGTGTGGGAGCAGCGCGGCTGTGGCAGCAGCCAGCAGGCAGTAGGTAGCAGGTAACGTGTGGGCGCGGCACGGCAATGGCAGCAGGTAGCAGGCAGCAGGTAGCAGTCAGCAGGTGGCGTGTGGGCATATCGTGGCAGCCTCAGCAGATAGCAGGTAGCAGGCAGCAGGCAGCAGGTAGCAGGTAGCAGTTAGCAGGCAGCAGGTAGCAGGCAGCGTGTGGGCACGGCGCGACAGCGACAACAGGTAGTGGGTACCACATAGCAGGTCGCAGGCAGCAGGTAGCAGGTAGCATGTGGGTGCTGCGCGACAGCGACAGCACTTAGCGGTTACCAGGTAGCAGGTAGCAGGCAGCAGGTGGCGCGTGGGCGCGTCATGGCAGCGGCAGCAGGTAGCAGGTAGCAGGCAGCAGGCAGCAGGTAGCAGGCAGCAGGTAGCAGGTGGCGTGTGGGCGCGTCGTGGCAGCGGCAGCAGGGAGCAGGTAGCAGACAGCAGGTAGCAGGTAGCAGGCAGCAGGTAGCAGGTAGCAGGCAGCAGGCAGCAGGTAGCAGGCAGCAGGTAGCAGGCAGCGTATGGGCGCGGCGGGACAGCGACAGCAGGTAGCGGGTACCAGGTAGCAGGTAGCAGGCAGCAGGTGGCGTGTGGGCGCGTCTTGGCAGCGGCAGCAGGTAGCAGGTAGCAGGTAGCAGGTGTCGTGTGGGCGCGGCGTGGTGCCAGGAGGTGCCGTGCCTGCAGCTGCGCTGGGCACCTGAGGCTGGGCGCGACAGGAAACATGTCTGCCTCTGTATCGGGAGAAGTGAACATCCAAGTCTTTGCAGTCCCCACCTGATTTCACCTATTTCACTGTGATCGTTTCTCCTTATGTCGGTGGTTGCGAACAAAATATGTTCAAATTCAAGAGAGAAAGATGGTGGAAGAGGTTTTGCAAATAGATATCCACCAACGAATAGCGCCTTTCTTTTAATTATGTCCAGCATGCATAATTTCCGTAAAACTCTCTTCCGTGTGTTGCGGTAATACAAATACAAGTGTCATACTGTAAATACTCTTTGCCAGCCGCGATGGCCGAGGGGACTGGGGCGCTCTAGTCACGGTCTGCACGGCCACTACGGTCGCAAATTCGAATCCCCCCTCGGGCATGGATATTTGTGCCGTCCTTAGTATTAGCTAGTTCTTAAGTAGTTTGTAAATTTAGGGACTGATGACCCCTTAGTTACGTCCTATAAGCTCTACAAACATTTGAACATTTTACTGTTGATGTGCCAATATAGGATTCGATTCTTCAGTTTCTCCCGGCGTATTTGATAATCAAAATATCCACGGGTGTACTGCCGGTCTATAGTGTCCAACAGGCACATTATTTCGAGGATCACACATGTTTTCAGGTCATCAGGTGAACTGTTAGTTAAGTCCCATAAAAAAACTCTCTTTATAATTAACTCCATCAGTCGCACTTCGTAGGCAGTTTCTGTACCAGGACTGTTGAACCTTCTACAATTTCTGTCTATGAAAAGTAGACTTTGGTTCCCCTTTCCTACAAGAATTTCTACTCGTTCTTCCCAATTAAATTTGTTCGTAATTGTAAATCCTACATATTTAGTTGAATTTGTTATCACTAATATATCGTGTAAATGAAGTTTAACGGATTTCTTTTAGTGCTCGCATGTATGACTTGAACTTAGGGTCATTCGCCAATTTTCGCACCGTGGAGATATCTTCTGTAAATCATTTTGCTTTTTATCTACCGGTGGCTTCATATACCAACAAACGAACGCGTCATTAGCGAACACTGTAAGGGAGCTGGCTGAGGTGGTCTCCTAAAGCGTTTATGAGGCATATTTATGACCGTATAGCACTTCCCTGTGGAATGCCAAATATCACTTCTTATTTACTTAATGGAAGCCGGCCAGTGTCATCACACCGCGTGATAAGGTCTTGCACATAGCGCCTGTTGACGTTGTGTGGGTCGCACTGGTCATTCGGTATCGTACTTGATCATTGCTAGCTTACAATGTCCGTACGCAACAGCAAGTGAGTGATGGAGAATTTCGACTCGACGCCATCCGCGCCGCTGCCTTCCCTCGCGGCCCAGTTGCGGTCTGAGCGGTCTGCCAGTCCCGAACGTCTCTTCCTCCTCCTACCTCAGCCGCCGCCTAGAGACGTTAGACCACTTCGGCGATTCGCTGGGCTATTGACGGTTCGGAGTGAGGGATGTCAGCGAATCTGACTTGGCTATTTTCAGAGTTCGAGTCGACGTGTTTGATTTGTGCGCCGCCAGTGTACCAGTGTTTGCCGATTTTCATTCCATTTACAGTTGGATTGCTTTTGACATGTGTTTAAAAATTGGTTTCTTGCGGTGTTGTCATGCCCTTTCGCATTCTGGTTGCTGTTCCAGATGTGCGTTCGTGTATTTGCAGTTCACCATTTTTACCTTTGTCCGAGTTACCGGTACTCGAAAGATTACAGTTATCAGGTTTGTTTTCCCCATATCATTTGTATTTCCCTTTGGTGCATTTCTTCATTTAGTATTGCTTTTGAATGGGCTGGTTAATGTTGTGAATTTTCTGCAGAGTAAACTCTTCAATCTCTTATCACCAGTGTCAGTCTTCTTCCGAGCTACCTGTTAGAATTCTGGCATATTGTAATTTGTTCGGCCCTTCGCAGTCTGCTATCTTTTCTATGCCTCGCAGTGCAAGGACTACGATTGGAATTGTCCAATTTCTTGGAGCTATGACCAGTCCATCCCTGAGGGAATAGCATATTCTATTGAGAGTTTAACCTACCTGTTTTAGCATTTGTAACTCTGATCGTGCATCTGAATGTTATCTAAATCCAATTTTCTTTAGTAAATTGGAAGGTCGTCGTTACAGAGCAAGGTTGGGCCTGTTTTTAAACCACCTTACTTATTTGTCAGGTACTATAAAGGGAGTCTACTTCCTGTGCGCAATTGGTACCTTACAAATTATTGAAAGTGTCCAAATGTTCAGTCTTTAACTTTGACAACCTCAATTATTGTAAAGTGTTTCTTTGTAATGTGGCACTAAGCCCTTGTGATTCTTTGAAATGTGCCGCTAACCCCTTCAAATTATCAGCTTTCCTTTACATTAATTTGATTTTCACATTTATCCTATTGCAATAATATAAAGTTTTGAGTAATAAAAAATTTCTTATTCAATAAAGCCATTATGTATTCAGTTAAATTAAATGAATTTTCTCACTTGGTGATGTTTAAAAAAATTAATTAATAAATAAATAAAATAAAATTATCTTAAAAGCTTAGTCTCCTAGAATCTTCTATTTAGCTGTGAAAAACTTGTTTGTTGGGTGCGATAAAGGTGGCTACTTTCCGTAGAGCAATTTTGACCTTTTAAAATTCTCGTAAATTTTCAAATATTCAGATGCTAACTGTGACAATCGCAATTACTAAGAAGTCATTCTTGGATTGTGCCAATATGCACTTGTGATTCTTTGAAATGTGCCGCTAAGCCCTTCAGATTTTCAGATTTGCTTAACCGTAATTTCATTAACATTCTGTTTGTATTGCAATAATATTGTTTTATGTGATATTCAGTTTCTTATCCAGTAAAGCCACCAGCCTTGGTACATGTGTTCTGTTAAATTAAATAAAGTTTCTCATTTGGTGATCTTAAAATTGCTGACTGTAAAAATCTATTCTTCAATTCCATGTCCTCTTCCCTTTACATGAATTTCTCAGGCCAACCGTAATGGTACCTAAGGTGGCAGGTACCAAAGATACAATACCAAATCTTGAAAATTGAATTGCCCTAGCTTTCCATGGCTTAGCAAGTTTCTGTTCTGGACACTGAGGATATGTAAAGCTTCCAGCATTAGTCAAGTGTTTCTATTTGCACCGTTGATGGCCACGTAACTCCAGCACGTGTCCAGCCCGTTTTATGGAAACTGCACATGTATGAACACAAATGAATTAACTTTGTCTGTGTACCTTATTACCTTTAAACATACACACACATGTAATGTAGATACAGACTATGTGATTGAAAGTACCTGGACACCCTCAGAAATATACTTTTGTCATATTAAATGCATTGTGTTGTCAGCTGCTGGCAGGTAGAGGAGAATGGTGCTCTACGTGGAACTCACAGACTTTGACTTTCATCATGGGATTGGCGTCACCTGAGTTAGACGTCTGTACGTGAGATTTACACACTCCTAAAAATGCCTAGATCCACTGTTTCAGATGTGATCGTTGAAGTAGAAACTAGAAGGGACCCGTGCTGCACGAAATCCGACAAGCCGAGTACGTCTGTCCACTGACAGAGAGTTCTCACAGTTGAAGAGAGTCGTACAGCGTAATAGGCATGCATCTATCCCGACCATCATACAGGAATTACAGATTGCATCAGAATGCCCTCTAAGTACTACATCAGCTACGTCATAGGTGAGAAAACCTTGATTTCATTGTCGAGTGGCTGCCCATAAGCCACACATCACGCAGGTCTATGCCAAACGACGCCTCGATTGCTGTAAGGCGAGCATAAACTTTGCACAATTGAACAGTGGGAACACGTTGAGTGAGGAATCACAGTACACAACTTGGCGATCAGACGGCAGGATTTGGGTATGGCGAATGCCCGGTGAACGTCATCTGACAGCATGTGTAGTGCCAACAGTGAAATTTGGAGGCGGTGATGTTATGGTGTCATTGTGTGTTTTCTATGGCGCGGCTCGCACTCCTAGTTGTTTTGCGTGGCGCCATCGCAGAACTTGCCTGTATCAATATTTTAAGCACATTCTTCCTTCCTACTGTTGATGAACAGTTCAGGGATGGTGAATGCATCATTCAACTGGATCGATCACCTGTCCATAATGCACGGCCTATGACGTAGTGGTTACATGCCAATAACATCCCTGTAATGTACTACACTGAACAGAGTCCTGACTTGAATGGGACGTTTTGGATCACCGAGTATGTGGCAGACCTCACCGACCTACTTCACTACCTGTACTCAGTGCAGCACTACATGAAGAATGGACTGCCGTCCCCCAGGAAACCTTCCACCACCTGACCGAACATATGTCTGTGAGAGTGGAAGCCGTCAAAGGCTGTCTGCCAACACCATATTGCACTCCAGCATAACCGATGGAGAGCGCCACATTTTCAGGCAGTTGTATGAAGTAGTAGGGAAATGTAGTTTCTCTCTTTCTGATTCAAACTTCGGTTTCGCCAGAAACCGAGCTAATTATCCGAATGCTACACTTTTTTACTACTTTAACCCAATTTTTCAGGTCAAATTCTGCAAGCATTCCCATTTTTTCTTATATTCACCTTTTTTATTTCTTACGTTCACCGGATAAATAGAGGGAAACGAATACAATTACACTTTTGTTGTCCACTGAAAGAAGAAGAAAAACTCTCAACAAATTGATTGATTGACAAAAACTGCAAATCCTTCAGCGTCATTTGAAACGCTCTAAGTTTTTTTGATGGCACTCTCTTTATTTCATTTCACCTGGAGGGTTTTTTCTGCTGAATGCCGCTGGTGTTCTGTGGCTTCTTCTTGCTCTGCCGTCCACACACCTCTTCCTGGCCGTGGCTTGTGATCTGCCTCTGAATTAGATTGAAGAGCTGTTGGTATCTGGTGACTGCGTCTTCGTGATGGGCTGCAGCAGTGGTCGATGAGAGCAAACAACAATAGTATTTGTAGGCCACAACAATGCTATAACCGCTCAGCTGCTCCCCGCAGAGAGATGCAAAGCCGCTGACTAATTGTATATATAGTTGTGTTCGAGTGAATGAACATGTCTTGAGAAACTCAAATTTTCATCAATTTATTTAGGATACAATTATTTCATTTTCTGCAGACTACTTACATTAATTAGTGAATAAATACACTCAAATAAGGCTAAAAACTATTATTTTATGACTAAAATGAAGTATGCTCAAATGTTTGTAGAGCTTATGGGACTTAACTACGGGGTCATCAGTCCGTAAATTTACAAACTACTTATGAACTAGGTAACACTAAGGACGGCACAAATATCCATGCCCAAGTGGAGATTCGAACCCCCAACCGTAGTGGCCGTGCAGGCCGTGACTGGCGCGCCGCAGTACGCTCAGCCACCAGCGCCGGCTCTGAAGTATGCTCCTACAGTAAAATAATCGGTTCCAAACGTCAATGTTATCTATCATCGAAGTTTGATATTAGTTCACTATAATATCAACAGATGTCTTCACTACTCTTTTACTGTTTTATACATGTAAAATGCACCTGGTGCATACAGTTTGTAAAATAAAATTGCATTTGTGTAAAATATGACTCCAATAGTTGCTACATTCTGTTACCGTAATAGGCTTTCAGAATATGTGAGGAGATGAACTTCTGATGTGTAATAATTATTAATAGTCGCTGATAGCCTCTTATCCAAGTGGTAGAGCGTGTGCGTTGAGTGACGTCTGTTGTCTTTATCAGAGGGCGGCACGTCAGCTTATGAACAGCCAGCACTTCAGTCGGCTGAGAGACATCATACAGGGGAGACCTATCGTGCTTGCAGGGACCAGTGTCAGTTTACAGATCGATAACTCAACCACGTATTAAAATTCAAAGTGGTAGCAGCACAGAAGTACTCTGTTAGTATTCTGTAAGGAAGCCTATCATTCGGAATTGTATAACTGAAAGTTGCACAAATTTTCATAGTCGTTTTATGTGCAGTTACCAAATTTTTTCTGTCTCATATATACATGTATGGGATATTTCTGTATAAAACTAACCGAACTGACATCGACATATGCTTTCAACAGTGTAACTCGTTTCAAATTGAGAAATGCATCGTATCCTTTGAGAAAATTAGTTGGAGGATTAATGTCCAAACTCTCCTGTGGGAATAGTTCATTCCTGCCATTTTTCAAGTGTATATTCTGTAGTTTAATGTGACAAAATATTGAAGAGTCGAGTAACTGAATATTTTGGCGGTTAGTCTGGAACACAACAAAAATATAATAAGGCATATTCAATTCCACTGAGTTACAGTAATTCGTGGTGTCTCACTCAAAATTTTTCTTTCCACCCAATCCAGCAACTTCTGCAGTTTGTAACTCATAAAAAGAATTCGGAACTTTCTGATCTTTCAGGTTATTTTCTCATTGTTCATGCTCGTAATGTGGTTCCTCTTTAACAATAGTAACACGAATCTCAATAGACTCTACAATGGTTTTGCTCTCTTTTGTTACATCATCTACTTCAGCTAATGGCTCTGGAGGTGTTCTGGGATCCCAGTCGTGCGTTCACACTGTCCGGTACGCCCAATAAAGTGCAGCAGTCACTCTGCTCCTGTTTTTCATTCTCTGTAACAAAATAAATGTGCATAGCTACCAAACCTATCCTATAGACGAATGCTGAAAACAAACTGTATATGATTAGTGACAAACATGGCTGCAGTGTCCTGTAAAGCCTAACAGTTCAATTAATTTTCCAGGCGAGATCAAACGGAAACACAACGACAATTAGAATCAGGTCACTCACCAGTTATTGTCCTAACCAATAAAAAAAATACGTCTCACGCGCCTTTACGAGTACAAAAACACTTCGAAAATATTATTGGCACTCGTGCGCAGCTGCGTGGTCAATAATCAAAACACCTCGACATGACAACTAATTGTCTCACACCACGAAACAAATAAAATTCAGAATCACGCCCCTATACGTGTGCTCGTACTGAAATCATTCGATGACGCAGTTACAACAGTGGACCCCACTGACCCAAAGAACCTTTGCAGCCAAACCCATGTTGATATTAGGTCTATTCTGATGACAATCACTGTGTCAAAATATTTCAGCAGTCGAGAATGTGTAGAAAACAATGCTAATGACACATCGTCCAGAGAATGAAATAGCAAAAAACTAACGTGACTGCCTTCTCTTTGCAGGATGCCACCGAGATAAGAATTACTAGAATATTAAGCAACACAACAACTTATGACAAAAACACTAGAATTTTTTCCCGATAAACAAGAGAAATTAAAAGACAAACAATACTGACGGATAACACTTACACACATAAAAAAAATAATAATCGAAACACAAAATGAGCTATGTAAAACTTATACTGAAGGAAATGACCAATATTACTCATTCTTATATTTATACCTTTATCGGAACATAAAATAACTATGTACACAGCTACTCAATCAAGGAAAATACACATGGTGTATTCCGAGACTCTTTTCTGTCCTGATGGTCTGTAATTCCGCCGCACATGGATGTACCATTCTTCGTCCACATACTGGAACGTTGTACACTTATGGCACATTTGTTTTTGTTTGTTTGAGAGCTTGAAACTCTTAACAAGAACTTTCTGATTCGGCGTGAATGACCTCGGTTTTGCCTTACGGTCTGCAGCTAATTTTCGCTTCCTCCCGGCTTCTGATATGCGCTCTAGTGCCTTATCGATAAACATTTGATGTCGGAGTCCACCCTGTGGCGGAAAATCAACCACCTCCCGTATGAGTTCTTTCGGCCGCATATTCTTCAGCACAGTTAGTGAAGCTAACAGTGTTGTCCTGTGCGGAATTTCGTTAACGACCTCCTGAAAATCTTTCAGGAAAACGTCCCATGAAGCATGCTTTCTGTTGCAATAAATCCTGCGCATATTCCCGACAGTTTCCGCCGGATTGCTTTGCAGATGTCTGGATGATGTATATATTGGTTCAATTCTGTGTCTCCTTAGGGTCCTCTTCCTAATCTATTGGGGACCGTTATCCGAGATTGCCTTGTCTACTCTCCCCACCTCCGACAGGAAGTCCCGGCAGTAGGCACTGCATACAGTTTTCGCAGTTGCTTTCCTTAATGGAGTAAAAGTGACGAACTTTGAGGTAAGCTTCATCACGACCAGAATATAGCAAAACCCTAGTTATGTCCTAGGAAGACGCACATTAAATCAGCGGCTGTCATTTGCTTTCACATTTCAGGAATTAAAGGATGTAGCGGTACTTGCATATTTACCGTACTGTGTTTTGCCTTCTGACACTGTTTGCAAATGGCAAGTACACGAAGTATCCGTCTCTCCACGTCTCTGAAATAGCACAGAAATCTTAACACTAGAACACCCAAAAACCGCCAATGGGACAAAAGTGTCCCATTTCAGATCGATGCGTTACTCTTTTTTCCTAGCCTTTTAATTTTAAGGGGCCGCTATTTCTGTAAAAAATATTGACTCTGATGGTCTGTTATGTTGTTTTTATTCTAAATATTAAGTACACACGTGCTAGGTAGAATTTAATTCAAAACTGTTTCATGTAACAACATAAGTATGGATATTTTCTTTATTTTTATACAAATCAACACAGTATGCAAATAAATGAAAATTGTTCATTAGTTCATAACGAAATTAAGGTCTTTAAATAGAAATCCAGCCATAGCATGAAGTTTTAAGTTAACAACGATAATTGTCTACACGTAAGAACAACACATAATACACCATCAACATATTACCGTAGTCTAATTTCATTCTGCAATTTGATACATTTTCCAAAGATAAAAGAACAGTCTATTCAATTCCTTTTAGACACCTACTGGTCATCATTGTCTGTAGACTGTACTTTGGGATCTGCACAGACGTAGGTAACTACAGCAACACATTTCTTGCAAACTGGTTTGTCTCACGACCCAGATTTGTATGAACTTTTTCCTCCTCTGCGAGATATTCGAACCTGGCAACGGCGGCAGCCGCCACCTACTTCTGTTGCTTCAACGTGAACTGCTGGTGTACAGCTCTGACGCTGGTTTCTGTATAGTCTTTGGCAAGATCATCAGCAAGCTTCAGAAATCACGTCTTGTTATTTTGGTGTTCGTCATTTGTTTGTAGATTACCCAACCATTGATACCTGCTAAATATAGAACATTATAAAAAGTATGAACAGACCACCTTGTTGCACCAGCTTTCACTGAGTATTTGCGAGCCATTTGGTCAACAACATCTGCTACAAACTTGGTTTCATTGTAACTTGTCACAGTGTCAGTCTTTGACTCCGTATCATTTCCAGTTTGTACATGTAGGTGTAAGGAACTGAGAATTATTACGTTTGTTCCTGGCTTTGCTTGATACTCTGTGAGGCTCATACCGTCGTTTTTGAAAACTACAGTTTTGTACAGATCCTCACGAGCTTTCTTCGCGCACTCAGGCTCTTCACGTCTCATTTCGTTCACCAGCAAGCTGGTTCCATTTATTTTCAGATGTCTTGCTATGGAAGTGAAGAAGTTGTCGCAAGAAACATTTCTTCCTTTATTTAGGTATGGATCTACAAGTTTCTTCACCACAAAGTCACTGAGACGTTCACCACCAGGACGAGTTTCATCTTTTCCAAAATATGAAAAAGCGTTTAGCATATACTTGGAATCTTTATCGACAGCCATCCAGTATTTCTACCCTTACTTGTCAGGTTTTGAAGCTATTAACAGAGCAAATAAACGTCTACACTCCGATGGGAACAACTGTTCATCGACAGAAATGTATGGATGACGGTAAGCGGTATATCTGTCCCATACCTCTGACATGAGAGCAAACTTGTGGTTCTTTAGTCGCCCCGACCGTGTCGTTATCACGTGAAATCTGAGGAACCTCATGATTTCTCTGAAGCGATTACGTGACATCACAGACTTATAAAACTGCATTCTCCACTTCTCTGTACAAAGAAGTTCCACTTCTACTTCTTTGGATTCAGTGGCACCCATAACATACAGGATGGCAAGAAATAGCGGTAAAGACCATTCTTCTGTTCCCGCGCCTCTGCTTCAGTACATTTTTGAATGTGTTTGAGAATAGGTTTGTCAATAAAGAAACGCCAAGTAATCTAAGGAAAACCACTGATAACACATCTCTTCTCATGTGAAGAAGGACCAGAACACTCACGAAGAATATTTTGTTGTCCGCGTCTTCCAGGCATTCCAATGTTAGTAGGAACTACTTCCCACTTCGTTCCCATCAGGAGGTTCCACCTCTGTACCGACATTCAAATTACTACGACGGCATCTTTTACCTGATTTACGCTGCCATTTTGATTCTGTATGGCTCATATCTGTGTTAGTTGAATGATAACTGCCTTTGTCTGTAGATGTAAACTGCTCACAATTGTTACCTTGTAAAATGATAGCCATTGCATCTCTGGCAGCACTACCCCGAACCACTGTGTGGTCAATGTACAAATTGAACAACATTGGGGAAAGGCTACAACCCTGTCTTACTCCCTTTCCAACCACTGCATCCCTTTCATGCCCTTCAACTCTGACAACCGCTGTCTGGTTTTTGTACAAGTTGTAAATAACCTTACGCTCCCTATATTTTACTCCTGCTTGCTTCAGAACTTGAAATAGTTTGTTCCAATCAACATTGTCAAAAGCCTTCTCCAAATCTACAAAAGCTAGAAATGTTGGTTTGCCTTTTCTTAATCTATCTTCTAGGATAAGCCGTAAAGTGAGTATTGCCTCTCGTGTTCCTACATTTCTCCTGAACCCAAACTGATCTTCCCCGAGGTCGGCTTCTACCAGCTTTTCCATCCTTCTGTATATAATTCGTCTTAATATTTTGCAACCATGACTTATTAAACTGATGGTTCTGTAGTTTTCACACCTGCCTGCACCTGCTTTCTTTGGAATGGGGATTATTACATTTTTCTTAAAGTCTGAGGGTACTTCGCCTGTCTCATACATCTTACACACAATGTCAAACAATTTTGTCATGGCTGGTTCTCCCAGAGACTTCAGTAGCTCTGACGGGATATCATCTACTCCAGGGGCCTTGTTTCGACTTAGATCTTTCAGTGCTCTGTCAAATTCATCTCTCAGTATAATATCTCCTATTTCATCATCATCTACATCCTCTTCCCTTCCTACAATAGTGTCTCGAAGTTCATTTCCTTTGTAGAGCCCCTCTATATACTCTTTCTACCTTTCAGCTTTCCCTTCTTTGCTGAGAACCGGCTTTCCATCAGTGTCCCTGACATTCATAGAGCTGCCCTTCCTATCGCCAAATGTTTCTTTTATTTTCCAGTAGGCTGTATCTATTTTTCCCCTATTTATACATTCTTCTACATCCTTGCATTTGCCTTCTAGCCATTCCTGCTTAGCCATTTTGCACTTCCTGTCAATCTCATTTCTTAGTCGTTTGTACTCCATTTTGCCTGTTTCATTTACTGCATTTTTATATTTTCTCCTTTCATCGATTAAATTTAGTATCTCCTGTGATATCCAAGGATTTTTTGTAGGTCTTGCCTTCCTACCTATTTTGTCCTCTGCTGCCTTCAATATTTCATCTCTCAATTTTACCCATTCCTCCTCAACTGTTTTATTTTCCCCTGTTTCTGTCAATTGTTGCCTGAAGCTCCCTCTGAAATTCTTAAGAACTTCAGGTTCCTTCAATTTATCCAGGTCCCATCTCTTTATTTTCCTACCTTTCTGTAGTTTCTTCAGTTTCAGCCTACAGTTCATAACCAACAAGTTATGGTCAGAGTCTATGTCTGCCCCTGGGTATGTCCTACACATCAAAACCTGGTTCCGAAATCTATGTCTTACCATTATAAAATCTATCTGGTATCTCCCGGTGTCTCCTGGTCTCTTCCACGTATACAACCTTCTTTTGTGATTCTTAAACCAGGTGTTTGTTATAACTAAATTATGTTCCGTGCAAAATTGTACCAGGCGGCTTCCTCTTTCATTCCTTTTGCCCAGACCATATTCCCCCACTATCTTCCCTTCCCTTCCTTGTCCTACTACCGAATTCCAGTCTCCCATAACAATTAAGTTTTCCTCTCCCTTAATTGTCTGAATAATTTCCTTTAGCATCTCATATATTTCTTCGATTTCCTCATCATCGGCAGAGCTTGTTGGCATATAAACCTGTACTACTGTTGTCGGTGTTGGCTTCGTATCTATCTTGACAATGATAATGCGATCGCTGTGCTGGTCATAGTAGTTTACCCACATTCCTATTTTCTTATTCATTATCAATCCTACTCCTGTGATACCCCCAACTGATTTTGTATTTATAATCCTGTAGTCACCTGACCAGAAATCCTGTTCATCCTGCCACCGAACTTCACTAATCCCCACTATATCTAACTTCAACCTATCCATTTCCCTTTTTAAATTTTCTAATTTTCCTACTCGATTAAGGGATCTAACATTCCACGCTCCGACCCGTAGAATGCCAGTATTGTCTTTCCTGATGATCACATCCTCTTGAGTAGTCCCCGCCCGGAGATCCGAATGGGGGACTATTTTACCTCCGGAATATTTTACCCGAGAGGATGCCATCATCATATGTTCATACAGTAGAGCTGCATGTCCTCGGGAAAAATAACGGCTGTAGTTTCCCCTTGCTTTCAGCCGTTCGCAGTAGCTGTGTGACAAAGCCGCATTAGCTGATGTTACAAGGCCAGCTCAGTCAATCATCCAGACTGTTGCCCCTGTAACTACTGAAAAGGCTGCTGCCCCTCTTCAGGAACCACACGTTTGTCTGGCCTCTCCACAGATACCCCTCCGCTGTGGTTGCACCTACGGTACGGCTATCTGTATCGTTGAGGCACGCAAGCCACCCCACCTCGGCAATGTCTGTGGTTCATGGGAGTGGCCTTGTCACCTATATTTATATAAATTTTTACTGTCAAAGTCACCGAACTCATTGTTTCATATCAGCATTGTAGTAGCAGACACGAATAAAGTCTCTAACACAACAGGCACAACTAACCCATTATTTCACATCAGCACTGTAGCAGCAGTGAACAGAAAAATCCTGTATAGTTATCGGCAACGTTTAGTACATACAATGGGACAAAAATGTCCCATCGGCGGTTTTCGGTATTTGTTGTTTTATCTCGAAAACTACGTAACTCACAGCAGCGGATTTCATTTAGAAATGGACTAGAGTGAGAAACATTAGAAGTCATAGAACCACATCCACCTCCTGAAACAATTGACGAAGGGGAGGGATTTATACATTGCCGCGGGACAGAAATGACCCATCGGCAGTTCTAGTGTTAAATATTACTTCCTCGGACCAGAGTGGCCAAAGCTTAGGTGAGTGTGCCATATAATCTTAATCACCAATTCTTCTGGTATACGCGCCATAGCGCATTATCACCCTGACTGTTTAGAACAGAAGACCCTTTGTAAGCAAATAAAACTTTCAGATGTTTGCCTCATTTCTGTCTTTTATCTTTTCCTTGATAGCACACAGAGACGGACATTTGTTTTGCTATTTTCCAATTTTCTTCAGAGTTGAAGTCACATAGTTTTCGAGAGCCACCTGTGTCATATAATACATGCTGTAATGTTCCTCCTCCAATGATAGACCATCAACGTCTTCAGGACCCATCGGAGAACGTGATAGTGCGTCTGCTATTACGTTTTCTACACCCGGGACGTGAACAACGGAGGAATGATACTCCAGGAGCGTGAGCACCCACCTGGTGAGTCTGTTGTTCCGCAACTTCGCCGACTTAAGTAATTCCAAAGCTTTATAGTCGGTGTAGATCTTAGGTTTCCTTCCGTAGCGGAAGTAGCGGAACTTCTCTAAACCTCAGACGACTACAAGGGCTTCGACCTCTCTTACGGAGTAGTTTCTCGTCGCCTTGCTCAACACACGGTTGCCGAAAGCTATGGTCTTAAAAACTGTATTTTCCTGTTCCTGTTACCGCTGAAAAATCATCACACCAAGGCCTGTATATGAACTATCTGTCGCCATGCAGAAATCTTCTTCGAGATTTGGATGTGACAGAATAGTTGCTTCTACTAAAGCATTTTCAAACTATGGAACTCGTCATCAGCTTCCTCGTCCCAGTCCCACTGCGTTTTCTCGCTAGTTGAAGCACATAAACGCAGGGCACATAACATCCTGATAAATATGTATTTTTTGTAAAAAAATAATTATCCCAAGGTCCCGTCTCGGCGATTTTTTGTCTTTGGAATAGGAAACATTAAAATGGCCTCAATTTTCTTAAAGTCTTGTGCAGTCCCTTCAGTCGAAATTACATAGCCAAGATATTTTACTGTTGGTGGCCGGCCGCGGTGGCCGAGCGTTCTGCGGCGCTTCTGTCACAGTCTGCACGACCACTACGGTCGGGGATTCGAATCCCCCATCGTGCATGGACATGTGTGCCGTCCTTGGTATTAGCTAGTTCATAAGTAGTTTAGGGACTGATGACCCCGAAGTTAAGTCCCATTAGCTCTACAAACATTTGAACATTTTACTGTTGGCGTGCCAATATAGGATTCGATTCTTCAGTTTCTCCCGGCGTATTTGATAATCAAAATATCCACGGGTGTACTGCCGGTCAGTAGTGTCCAACAGGCACAATATTTCGACGATCATACATGTCGCCATCTTTAGATGAACCGACGGACTGAGCTCCAGGAAACGCGCCGGCACAGAGATCCGCACGCTACGGCCGCCCTCTCTTTATTAGTGATGTTCGACTTCATGTGCTTGGATTTCGTCAACGCACGACACGTTTCACGACGTATTTCCTCAGCTGATTCAGGCGGTAGTCGAGCTGCAACCTGTTCAACAGCACTAATAATTTCTGGGACCGGTGTGAACTTGGGGGTAGGAGCAAAGTTGAGTCCTTTCTCCAAAACTGAGACCACATCATCACTCAACTCCATGCCACTCAGATTGATGACAGTCTTGCACGTAACCTGCAGAGATGGTTTGTCAAGGAGGCGTGAGAACTTAGTTGTTCCCGTTGAATACTTATGGGCGGAATCGGCTGCAACCCAAGTAACACCATCAATCCAATCCCAGGAAAAAGACATGAAGTGACTAGCCAGTTGCAAATGCAGTTTGAATAGTTCCATTGAGATGAACGCAAGGCTACGGCGGGTGAAATGCACTCTCTGACGAAGCATTGCGAGGCTGGCCCGTTTCTTAATTCTCTTGGCTGGTGCAGAATCTATGTGATGCGTATCCTTAGCAAAATTTGGAACAACATTCTCCGAACGACATCTCATAGAAAAGCAAGAGTACTTAGCAAACGACATCTACGGTAGCGCAACTTTTTAAATTTCTTCATGCTGCCATACATCTCCTACCCGTAAAGGTGAATGATGTGATTCTTGAGTTTCTCCCGGCGTATTTGATAATCAAAATATCCACGGGTGTACTGTCGGTCTATAATGTCCAACGGGCACAATATTTCGGCGATCATACATGTCGCCATCATCAGGTGAACTGACGGACTGAGCTCCTGGAAACGCGCCGGCACGGAGATCCGCATGCTACGGCTGCTCGAAGGGAACTGGGTTCTAGCCCGGTAGCGGGCCATTTAAATACCCTCGGCCCGCGGAGCGACCCCTGCGCGACCGCGCCCCGCGCCGCGGCCGCGCAGTGGAACCGATTGCGCCGGCGTCTGAGAAGACGTCGGTGTGAGGGCTCTGTCCGCCGTGGTCGTCACTTCGTTACGTTTGCTAGATTCACTCATAATTAACCCAATCGCTGGTTCCCAAGCTTTGCTAAGATTATAGCCACAGTCGCGGCTTATGAGGTCCTCACTTTTGCTAATTTCAATGGCCTCTCTAACGACGATTCCCAGAAGCATACCGCATGCTAACATTGGCACAACAGTAAGGTTGGATTCCCACTGTTGCCCTTGGCAATTCAGCGTCATCCGTGTCTTTAATTTTGCATCTACGTGCTTACCAACTACTGCTCCCTTCAACCTCATTTTTCTTAATTTCAGTGTTACCCACGATTGTTTTTCTTGGCAATTAGAATACGCAGCATTAGAGATCGCTGAGAACTGACTGCCACTATCCAAGATTGCTGTCAGTTCTACGTTCTTAATTGTCATCTGCATTATCGTGTGAACTTCTAGTCTTCCTATAATGTTCTCTTCCTCATTTAATTTGCTACGAATATCTTCGTAATCTAGCATGTACAAAGCGCGTCCTCCTATGGTATCTGTGGGTTCTCCCTGCGCGTGTCCCAGAGACCTTGACCATCAATTTTAACTGTTTCGACCAACATTATCCCCAACAGCGGGATTCGGAGGACGCCGTTCAACTACTTCTCCTCCTCCATGCCTTTGTCGGCTGTTCGATCGGCGACCATGCAATCCATTCGGACTACGCGGTCTTTGCGTGTCTTCCCACTGTTCATTTCGTGGTAGACCCCAGTTTCTATTTCCTTGATTACGGAATCCAGGATTACAAATAATTAAATGTTCAAATGTTTGTTAAGCTTATGGGACTTAACTTCGGGGTTATCAGTCCCTAAACTTACAAACTACTTATCAACTAGCTTATCCTAAGGACGGCACAAATATCCATGCCCGAGGGGGGATTCGAACCCCCGACCGTAGTGGCCGTTCAGACCGTGACTGAAGCGCCTCAGTCCCCTCGACCACCGCGGCCGGCTCCAGGATTACCTTGATTCCGTTCCCTGCATCGATTTGGTTGCTGC
This sequence comes from Locusta migratoria, assembly GCA_026315105.1. Lineage (NCBI taxonomy): Eukaryota > Metazoa > Arthropoda > Insecta > Orthoptera > Acrididae > Locusta > Locusta migratoria. Next base: position 677,601,357 of record CM048746.1, on the reverse strand, counting down.
GCGAAATATCTGCTTTGTGTTTGCTCAAGGTTATCTATCTGTTGTTTTCGGGCATCATCACGCCATCCACCATTGTTACTACTGTCAGAATGATACGACGGTTGCCACCTTTTCAAGTGTCCTTGTCATTCCGTAATATATTCCGCTTCACGCGCTTCAAGACACATTCCTATTATAATGTCCTCCTTTGTACTTTCTTGTGCTTGCGCACACCTCTACGTGGACGGAAAGGTTTTGCGAAATTGTTCGTAAGACACACAGGTTTCCAAGACCGATTTCATGTGCTCGGCCACATTCCCCTGCATGTGTCCGCAAATACATTCAAAGCGGAAAGTTAAGGGCCAAGATGCGGAGTAGATTGTCAAATTGCGCTATGAAAGACTTAGGGTGCAGCGCGTTACTTGCGTCTTTATAAACATGGAAGTTTTGGACTGATAGAAAATGTTCCCAATCGAACGCATCGACGCAGTTTTCTCTGGCGAGGGTTAACCCAATGTTTAGCCCTCTTTGCCTGCCAAACGCAGTATCATTCTGCGTATTGCTGTGGGTCACCTCAGACTGCCGCAAACATGTTTCAGTCCTGCAGGGATGGTATCAGTTAGCTCCTGCTACTGCTTCGTCATACTGACTACTCGGCCGATCTCTCGATGCATTTGAAGTTTCCCGTTCTAATTTTAATTTCTTTACTATTTTTATTCAACTTCTCGTCCCTTTAGCGGATATCACGTTTACCTTGCTCTCTCATTGATTCCACAACATTTTTAATTCCTGATACTTCTTTATGAATCTTCTTGGTCTCGCGATTTGCAACTAGCGCTCTTACTCCGATCGCCTCTAACCTAGCAAACCTCGCGTCTATCTTAGCGACTTCAGCCGTGGCTTTCACAACGCTTACGGACGACATAACATTTCCGAAGTCTTCTTTCACACTAGAGATCATAGCTTTCACCAATTCTAAACCCTCAGCTAGTGTTTGTTTGACCCCCTCTATTTGTTTACTAGTTAATTCCGCTTATATACCATTTTCTCGCGCAATCGCTTCTATTTGTCTACTAGTATTCTCCGCATTCTGCCGAACGAGTAATTTTTCTTCCATGACTTGTAGAATGTATCACAACATCTTGATCGTCATTAAGATTGTAAGAAATTTCTTTAACTGAATATGTAGACTTAGACGGATGGGCCTCCTCCTCATATTCACTATTTTCTTCCAGTAACGTTTCGTACTCACACTTTCGTCCATATCTACGTCTATGTTTTGTAAACTAGCGATGTCAGACGTTTCATTCGCATTTGACTCTACATAGATATTCTGATAAATCTCCACTTTATTCTCAGAAATAACACAGTCCTGATTACATAAAATTTTAGCTCTACATCTCGTCAACATTAATTTACTTAAAAATTAAACAAACTGTACATGTAAACCTATGTTGCGCCATCAACTCAACTCAGTACGCTTCTGTATAACATATCCAACGATATTAACGGATTCTAACCCCATGTAATTTAACAAACGTGAAAATAGACTGAATTCCAAATCACACAAACACAAAATATTCCCGATCCAAAAATTTCCACGACGTATATGCAATGCAGTTGTCAATGCTGTTTTGATGCAGAAGTCACTACAGACATTCGTGTACAGCGACACAAAACCTCCAACATAAAACATTTGAAAAGCTGAAAGAAAATTGTATAATTATCTTACAACTATGCATAGCGCAACATAATATGATTAACTGTATAAAACTGAATATTTGAAAATTATTCCACATTGGGGAACTGCTGGCAGGGAACGCTAAATGTAAAGTGGGGATGTGAATTAAATTGGAATAATTGACAGGTGCGGCAGACCCTGAATTAATAACTGTGAAATGAAATTAATGATTGATATTAAAAATTATTTTACTGATTGAATGTGGCCCTGATTCAATCCTAATTGAAAATCTCCCTTCCACTTCCTGCAAGCGGCATAAAACACATTAATAATTTCTCCCCACAAAATAATCTAATGAGCTACCTGGGATCTAAGAGCTATTAATGTTAAAAAAAATCCTTACCTTTTACCAATAAATTTATTACTACTGGTACGTATTTTTAACTCAAAAACTCTCAATGAAAACAAATACAAAACACAAACTAGATTGAAATTCCAAGTACACAAGTACCATCAAATAAGAAAGAATTATCTAACAGATTAAGACGTTACACTGACCACTATGAAGCTGCAGACTGGCAAGTCAAGAACCCTATCATGAATTGAAACAGTATTCGTAACGGAATAATTGAACCGCAATATCAGTGCAGGGTTGATTTTCCCAACAACACCATCCCACTATTATGCAGAACTGATGCAACGGCTATTTGTTGCTGGCGAGCGCTTTGCCGTGCAGTACCAAACTGTCGACTTGCGTGAGCAGCCGCTACAATGGCGTAGGAGCTGGGCAGCTGGAAGCTGTAAATTGAATCCCACTCCGTTACTCGGAAGCTGTACTCCCTGCTATCAGCCTCTGTATGCTCGGCCGTACCCAGTGCCTACGATCTCAAGCAGTTGTGCCAAGTCAGGGCTACTTCAGTTAGCGTAGGCAAGTACGCACAAGTACTGAAGGCCGAGATGACTCCAGAAGTTGAGTATATCGTAACTAGTGCCTCGGTGCACTAATTGTGGCTGTTGACATTATTATTATTATTATTATTACTATGGTCTACAGTCCAGTGACTGGTTTGATGCAGCTCTCCACATTACAATATCCTGAGCAAGCCTTTTCATCTCCTCATAAGAACGACAACCTACATCCATCCCAATCTGCTTACAATACGCATCTCTTGGTTTTGCTCTGCGATTTTTACCCCTCACACTTCCCTCCAGTGCAAAATTTACGATTCCTCGATGTCTAAGAATATGTCCTACAAAGCGATCCCTTCTTTTGGACAAGGTATGCCAAAAATTCCCTTTCTCGCCAATTCTGTCCAGTACCTCTTCATTAGTTATCCGATCTACCCATCTAATCTTCAGCATTCTTCTGTAGCTCCGTATTTCAAAAGCCTCTATTCTCTTCCTATCCGAATTGTTCATCATGCACGTTTCACTCCCGTACAACACAACACTCCACACAAATGCTTTCAGAAAAGACTTCCTTACACTTTAATTAATATTAGGTGTTAGCAAATTTCTCTTTTTCAAAAATGCTTTTCTTTCCATTGCCATTCTGCATTTTATATCCTCTGTACTGCGAGCTGCTACCCAAGTAACAAAACTCAGTTACCACCCTCATTGTTTCGTTACATAATCTAGTTCTTTCAGCATCGCTTTCCATTTTCTTTGTTTTGCTCTTTTTAATGTTCATTTTATACGCTCTCTTCAACACACTGTCCATTCCATTCATCTGCTCTTCCAGGTCCTTTGCTATCTGTGACTGAATTAAAACGTCATCAGCAAAACGCAATGTCTTTATTACTTCCCCCTGAACTTTAATCCCTATTCTAAATATTTCCTTGCTTTCCTTCACTGCCTGCTCGATGTACAAATTAATAACATCGGAGAAAGGCTACAACCCTGTCTTACTCCCTTCCCAACTAATGCTTCTCTTTCATGCCCTTCGATTCTAATAACTGCGGTCTGGCTGTTGTACAAGTTGTAAATAACTCTCCGTTCCCTATATTTTACCCCTGCTGACTTCAGAATTTGAAAGAGTATATTCCAGTCAACATTGTTAGCAGCTTTCTCCAAATCTACAAAAGCAAAAAACGTAGGTTTGCCTTTCCTTAATCTATCGTCTAAGATAAGACGTAAAGTGAGTATTGCCTCCCGGTTTCCTATGTTCCTCCTGAATGCAAATCGATCTTCCCCGAGGTCAGCTTCTACCTCCTTTCCATTCTCCTGTGGATAATTCTTGTTACAATTTTGCAACCATGACTTATGAAACTGATGGTTCTGTAATTTTCACACCTGTCTGCGCCTGATTTCTTTGGAATGGGGATTATTACATTTTTCTTAAAGTCTGAGGGTGTTTCTCCTGTCTCATACATCTTACATACCAAGTGAAATAATTTTGTCATAGCTGGCTCTCCCAGAGACTTTAGTAACACAGAGGGGATGACATCTACTATGGGGCCTTGTTACGACATACTGAGTTCTTGATATTCGTAGAGCTGCTTTTCTTGTCTCCAAATATTTTTTTCTATTTTCCAGCAGGCAGTATCTACTTTTCCCCTTCTTATACATTCTTCTACAGATTTGCATTTGACTTCTAGCCAATCCTGCTTAGCCATTTTGCGGTGCCTGTCAATCTCATTTCTTAGTCGTCTGTACACCATTTTTCCTGCATTTTTATTTTTTCTCCTTTCATCAATTAAATTTAGTATATCCTGTGATATCCAAGGATTCTTGTAGGTCATGCCTTTCTACCTATTTTGTCCTCTGCTGCCTTTACTATTTCATCTCTCAATACTAACCATTCTTCTTCTACTGTTTTATTTCCCCCCGCTTCTGTCAATTGTTGCCTAAAGCTCCCTCTGAAATTCTTATGAACTTCCGGTTCCCTAAATTTATCCAAGTCCCATCTCCTTATTTTCCTACCTTTCATGAGTTTCAGCCTACAGTTCATGACCAATAAGTTATGGTCAGAATCAATATCTGCCCTTGGGTGTGTCTTACGTTTAAAACCTGGTTCCGGAATCTATGTTTTACCATTATAAAATCTATCTGACATCTTCCGGTGACTCCTCGTCTCTTCCACGTATACTACCTTCTTTTGTGATTCTTAAACCATGTGTTTGTTATGATTAAATCATGTGCCGTGCAAAATTCTACCAGGCGACTTCCTCTTTCATTCCTCCTGCCCAGTCCATATTCACCTACTATTTTTCCTTCTCTTCCTTTTCCTACTACCGAATTCCAGTCTTCCATCACAATTAAGTTTTCCGCTCCCTTAATTGTCTCCCCATACATATGTCCTACCTCCTCGTCATCGACAGAGCTGGTGTACTACTGTTGTCGGTGTTGGCTTCCTATCTATCTTGACAATGATTATACGATCCCTGTGCTGCTCGTAGTAGTTTACCTGCATTCCTACTTTATTATTCATTATCACTCCTACTCCTGTGATACTCCCAACTGATTTTGTATTTATAATCCTGTACTCACCTGACCGGAAATCCTGAACATCCTACCACCGAACTTCACTAATCCCCACTATACCTATCATCAACCTATCCATTTCCCTTTCAAAATTTTCTAACTTTCCTACCCGATTAAGGGATCTAACATTCCACGATCCAGTCCGTAAAGCGTCAGTGTTGTCTTTCCTGATGACAACATCCTCCAGAGTAGTCCCCACCCGGAGATCCGAATGGAATATTTTACCAGAGAAGATGTCGTCATCATATTTTCATACCGTAGAGCTGCATGTCCTCGGTAAAAGTAACAGCTGTAGTTTCCCATTGCTTTCAGCCGTTCCTAGTAGCTGTGTGGCAAAGCCATATAGCTGATGTTACAAGGCCAGCTCAGTCAGTAATCCAAACTCTTGCCCCTGTAACTACTGAAAAGACTACTGCCCGTCGTCAGAAAGCACCCGTTTGTCTGGACTCTCCACAGGTACCTCTCCGCTGTGGTTGCACCTTCGGTACGGCTAAAGCGACCCCACCTCAGCAATGTTTGTCGTTGATGGGGGTGGTGGTTGATCTTATCCAAATCGAAAACATGGAATTTCAGCTCCAGTACAAATCTCGGAGTGTAGCCTGAAACTTACGCAGTTTCTCATGTTCAAGTATTGGCTCAATAAGCAAAATCTCCAAGTCTGTCCACTGGGACAACAGCGCGATCTGTCACGTCCGCACTCCAGCGTAGCGAAACACAAAAACCCATACTGCGTCTACCGCGCAAGAACCCGCAAGAACCCCGTTTCTACGGAAAACCAATCATAATCGAGTTCTCAAACTACGGCCCGTAAAATTTCACCAAACGACTGGCCGATTTCGAAAAACTGACGCTTTGAACATCAGACAAACAGAGTCGGCTACCCCTTTCCTACACACATTTTGACGCGATTCTCCACGAACGGTACAATCCGTCACCGTAAGAGGGAATACCAAGCATCTAGATAAAACAGCCACTGACAAGATTCTGGGCGGTTGTCTCAACGGAGGTGCTGGATATCTTTCTCTAAAATAGGAAGGTGCGGTTGTAAGAGCCCTAACAATACTCCTCCTCCTCCTCCACAATTTGGGACACTAGAGTAACACATTTAGAAGCTGCCGCTCGGCCAGAAGCACCTCGCTATCGCGGCCCCCACCGCGAGCCCCTAGTCGCAGGTAGAGACGTCCGTAGCGGCTGCTTTCACTGGAATTCCACGCTCCCCCGTCAGAACCAAGTCTGCTCCGTTTCTCACCTCTGCCGAAATCTTCCCTGCACTGCATTCCCGACAGCAATAGAAAAATGCGCGTACTGGTCACTTTAGTCATTATCCAGACGATAAATAACAGTTAATAAAGATGAGAGATGGGCTGCAATCTCTCAAGCATTTCAAACAAGTGTTGTGATGTGTCCTGGTTCAAACAGCTTGCCTCTGCCTCTGCGCTGGTCAAGTGTTACCAGCTGCCAGCCAGACGTCGCCCAGGGCTCCCACTCGCTCCCTGGGTGCAGTCCTGCTGAGGCGCGCACCTGCCCAGTCTACCCTCCTCGGCAGCGGGACGGAGCGCCCGGCGGCCGCCGGCTGTGTCTGGCGAGCAGGGGCTCCCTGCTCTGAACGTGGGCTGAGCTCTGTGCAGCTACGCTTCTAAATTACCCATTTATTTCGTAATGTTGCTCTCAAGCAACATCAAAATTGCGTGTGGTTTTCTCAAATATGTTTCAAGTTTCATCCTTGGATGGTAAACAGTGCTTGAAACTAACATTTAAGCTCTCCAATAAAGTGATGTTTCATTTTATTTTGCGAAACGTTTAGCAATGAACTGAATATTCAGCGGACACTCCAAGCATAAGTTACCGAGGTACATGTTTGTCTAATTTTGTGGCGATATTTTTCGTGATACATGGAAAACTGCTTATAAGAGCGAAAGAGGGCGCCTTGAAGAAGATTAATTATGGAAAATTGTTCTTATATGGGAGACTGAAAATGGACTTATTGCGGAGGCCTAGTAGACGAAAACAAAATGAACAATAAATCGTAAAGAATAACAAAATAGCATCTCCTGTACCAGTCAATGAAAAATGGTATGACAGAAATTTCAATATGTTCTCACTTGACAGATTACTGGGCAAAAGGAATTTGGAAGTTTTGTCTTCAGAGCAACTTGTTTGTAAAATGTAGAAATTATCAGATTGTTCTAAACTTTTCACCGAAAGCGACTTGTTTTCACACGTTTCACATAAAATAGTCCAAGATACAGTAATTTTTCCTAGTCACAAGAACAAGCATGCGAAGGTTTTGGCAGATATTAATCACAAACAAGGAACTATATTTCGAAGAAAAAAAATATTATATGTTACCTTACACTACCTTTTGATATTTGTTGGCCTTTTTGAATTAAATTTACCTTTTATATGGAAATCCGCCGCTCTTAGATTGATATGCATATCATTTGCAATGGAAAGTACGTAAAAATAAATCCAAAATGATATGCAAATAGCATTAGAAATGAGTGAAATCGCTTTATCATTGTTTTGTTAATTGATACTATCATTTTGCTTATTAGCTAATTCTATAAATCAAATATAGGTTGCCACAGCATTTTTATTTTTTAATATAAGAAGAAGTATAAAAATATAAAGCGAATTTACTATTGACTGTACCTAACTGAATGCAGTATTGACAAGCAAGTCTAGTTTTCTTTTTCAAAAATCACAATGACCAGCAGTATTTTCCACTCTCTGAAATTGGAAATTATGTTCCTTGACGAACCTACCTTTAACAAGAAACTTCCCATTCAAAATAAGTGAAAGGTGGTTGCAATGAGGAAAGCACTCTTTTGTATAATCTCTGTATTCACTACCCTATTTATGCGAATCTAATGCAGCATCGAATGTAATGTGCACCCAAATTTAAGATGAAAAATTAATGAAAAAGGGCTGGAAGAGTATTTTTTTTCTTTTGGTATTGTGGCTAAGCGATAAGCTGCACCAACTATCTGACTGAGGGAGGGTTATATAAGAAAAACAGTCAGGTGAAATCAACGAATTCATTAAACTAACTAACTACTACAATAAAATTACAAGGAACAATAATTAACATTTTTCACTGAATAAAAGTAAAGGGGGGCACGCCTGTGATTGCTGCTCGTGTCTACATGAGGTGGTTCGCTGACGGCCATGTGGGAGCCTGCACGCCGCGCCAAGCCGGACTCCCCGGCTGCTCTGCTCTCCGCTGCTCGGGGCCGACTGGTCGTCGCCACGAATCGCCGGCACTGCAGAACCCCCTTCTACCATTTGGACACGGGCTTGGAAGGGGAGCTAGGTTGCCGAAATTCCTTGCTGGCCGAGCGTGCAGGGTACACAGGCGTGCGAGTACAACTAAAGGCACAATTTTCATCGCTTTGGTGGGCGTCTTTTAATCACTGCACCGAGAATCCATCAGTGAGTTGCATGGGGAGTGGCGGCCGCCACACACTTCCCCTGGCGCTGAAAGGTGACGTCGGCGGTCGTACATTGAGTGTCGGCGTCTGAGGTGGTACGGCTGCGTGTGAAAACCAAACGCTGCGTGCGACGTCTGGTAGGATGCCGCCCGAAGCCCTTGTAGCGGTGGCGGCGGGGGCGGGGGCTGCTGTGTGCGGCTGTCACTCCGCGTGACGTCTGCTGGGCTCGGCGGGGGCGGGCGGCCGAGGACTCGGCGCGCGCTGCACTGCTCTGGTGACAGCTGTCGCTGACGCCATCCGGGAGGGAGCGTGGGTGGACGAGGCGGCCGTACCGTGTGACATACGGCAGCTGTGGGACGGAGTCCTGCGCTGCCGACTGCGGAGTCGGTCGTGGGACCTGGGGTGACAGGTCCGGCGGCGTGTCACGGCCAGTGGGCGTGGTCGGCGCATCGAGGACGGGCGCGGCTGGTGACAGCAGCGGTGGGGGCGGCGAAGGCTCGCGGCCCAGTGTATCACCTCCACGACTCGTAGGCGTGGTCGGCGTGTCGGGAAGGGGCGCGGCTGGTGACAGCGGCGGAGGCGGTGGCGAAGGCTCGCGGCCCGGTGTGTCGGTGCCGCGGTCTGTGGGCGTGGCCGGCGCGGCACGTGTCAGCGGCGGAACGGTCGTGCGCACCGGAGGACCCGTCGGTGCCCGTCGGTGCCTGTCGGTGCCCTCGTCGGAGAACGCTCGCGACCGGTTGTGGTCGGCGACCGTCGTGGCGGCTCGGCGGGCGTCGGCTGTGGAGGCGGCGACGCCGGGCGGACAGCTGGGCTGCGGAGGTTCCGCTGTCTGCTGTGGTGAGCCGGCCAGCGGCAGGCGGCAGGCGGCGTGTGGCACCGACTCGACTCTCGGAAGCGTCGTCTGCGGTGGAGCAGCGGGTGGCGGCTGCTGAGCCGCCGGCTGCACCAGTGTCGGTGGGCGTGGCGCGGTGGCCCCCGGTAGTGGTTCGTAACCGGGTAAGATATACGCCGGTTTCAGTCTGTCGATAGAAACAGTGGCAGGCTTGCCGGCGACCTCAATCCTGAAGGTCTCGTTTCCGCGTTCTAGAACCTTGTGGGGGCCACTGTACTGCGGTCGCAGAGGAGGCTGCTGGGCGTCCGTTCGCAGCATGACGTGTGACCCTGTGGCGAGGTCCTTGTGGACAAAACTGCGGTCCATCGCGTGGTGTCTGGGCGGTATCGGCCGCAGACGGGCCATCTGCTACTGGAGTCGAGTGACGTAATCTGGAGGCACCGGGAACGGTGGATCACGCGGCGAAGGCACAACGAATTCCCCTGGCAGCGCAAGCGGCTGACCGTAGACTAGGTCAGCTGCCGAAGCATTCGAGTCCAGCCTATGCGCGAAGCGCAATCCTAGCGAGACCGTGGGCAAAGCCGATGTCCATGAAGCGTCGTGGCAAGAATGTGCCGCTTTGAGGGTGCGGTGGAACCGCTCGACGAGGCCATTTGATGCAGGGTGGTAGGAAGTGGTGCTGTGAACGAGTGACCCGCATGTGGCGGCGAGGGATTGAAATAGTCGTGACGTAAATTGTCGGCCGCGGTAATGGGCCTACGATATCGATAAGTACGTGAGAGAATCGGTCCTCCGTGATCGGAAAAGAGGCGGTTGGTGCACGAGCGTGTCGGCCGACCTTGGCGTGCTGAAACTTTATGCAAGTACGGGCCCACAGTGAACAATCTCATTGCACGCCCGGCCAGAAAAAATTCTCCTGTAACGTGCGGGCAGAGGCGCGCGTGCCGGGGTGGGCGAGGCCGTGCAACGAGTGGAAGGCCGCGCGTCGGAGCGCGGGCGGCAGGTACGGCGGACGCGGTGCGGGCGCCGCTGTTGTGCGTCGGGCGGGTCAGACGGCGTGTCGCACCATATGCGACTGTCAGACCCGGGCACGGGGTGCAAGGAAAGGCGCGGACCGGATTTCGGGTCAGCTAAAAGAGACTGTAAGGCAGGATCGGCGGACTGTGCGGCGGCGAGGACGTCGTAACTGAAAGGTGTGGTGAGGGAACACGCCCGACTGAGGCAATCGGCCACAATGTTGTATATGCCGGAGGCGTGTTGTATATCCGCGGAGAATTGGGCAATAAACTTCTGGTGTCTGAACTGACGTGGCGAAATATTGTCTATGGGTTTTCTGCAAAAACCTGTGATGAGGGGGCGGTGATCCGTGTAGATTGTAAAAACACGGCCCTCCACAGAGGGGCGAAAGTAACGCACGGCCTCAAATATCGCGTAAAGTTCGCGGTCGTACGCGGCCCACAGCTGTTGGGGCTCAGTTAACGTTTGGGAAAAGAAAGCGAGGGGCTGCCAGGCGTTGCCAACGCGTTGTTGCAATACAGCGCCGATAGCGAATTGGCTGGCGTCTGTTACCAGTGCCAGGGGTGCGTCGTGTTGCGGATGAGCGAGCAGCGCTGCTTCCGCGAGTGCAACCTTTGCGTTGGAGAAGCTTTCCATCATTTGAGGCGTCCACTGAACTGGCCTTCTACCAGATGTTTTGTGGCCCCGAAGTGCGGCCGTTAGGGGAATCTGAATTTCGGCGGCAGATTTGATGAAACGTCTGTAGAAATTTAACAATCCGAGAAAACGCCGCAGCTCCTTGCAGGTGGAGGGACGAGGAAATTTGAGGATGGCCTGACCCTTTTCGGGGAGGGGGCGAGAACCTGATGCTGACACCCAGTGTCCTAGGAATTCCAGCTCAGGAACACCGAATAGGCACTTGTCCAGGCTGAGAATTACACCGGCTCTCTCGAGGCGTGTGAATACCTCGCGCAAGGGTTGGCGAGTGTTGTCCGTAACCCGAAGGTCATGAAGCGACTTTCAAAAAGCCCAAAGGGCGTGATGACGGCTGTCTTCGGAACGTCCTCAGGGGCCACCGGAATCTGCGTAAAGGCCTCGGCGGAATCGAGCTTCGTAAATATCGTACAGCCAGAGAGGGCATCGCTGTACGAGCGGAAGAGAGGGACGGGGTAACGGTCCGGAATAGTGCGAGCGTTGAGCGCCCGGTAATCGCCACACGTCCTCCACGTGCCGTTCTTCTTCGGCGCAAGATGGAGTGCAGAGGACCGAGGGCTCTTAGAAGGGCGGAGAATACCGGCGGCTATCGAAGACTCGATGTCGGCCTGTGCAAAAGCACGCTTTGCCGGAGGGAGGTGGCGGGGGCGGCAGTGGGCCGGGGGGCCAGGAGTGGTGGCGATGTAATGCACCGTATCGTGGAATACTTCTGGGGGGCTGTGGGGGCAGTGAGTTGCATGGGGAGTGGCGGCCGCCACAGGATTGTTGATATATATATATATATTAGAATGCTGACATTATTTCAAACAATTATGAATGTATACATGAACAGTAAGAAACAGCAACGCGGTACTAAATGACATTTTCATTACTATAAAGTAACACCCAACTTGATTATCTACATAATATACAGAGAAAAATGCTCTAAATTCAGGCGTTACTCATAATTATACAGTAATGTCATCATTACTGGTATCCTCTGAAGAGTCTACAACAGACATTGATACGTTTTCTCTTTCCTCGCCATTCTCAGTGTCGTTACAAAGCACATCATCTTCACTGCCATCCTGAGTATTGTAAATACAACATTTCTTAAATGACTTTGCGATAATTGGTGCTTCGATGCGTTTCCGGGTAGCTGAAACCCAGTGTGCAATAATGTAGGGTGCAGCACGTTTAATTTTTGCTGTCGGAGTCAGTTCACGATTTGGTTCGCAAAACCATTTTTCGTACTGTTCGTGAACGTAACCTTTGAAAGATTCATTAACACTAACATACAGGGATTGTAATATATACGTCATTCCTCCAGGAATAACAACAAGGTCAGTCCGTAGACAATGGATCTTGTTTTTTACATCGACAGTGAGATGTCTACGAAATGCACCAAGACAAATCATTGATGGTTGCTTGGGAAATCCAACAGGACGAATTTCTCACACGTTTAGGAGCCAGCCGAGCATCAAAGTTTCAGTCATCCATCCCTTCTCTTGATTCCGAACAATGACGTCATCAGCGAATAGATTTAAATTTTTTGGAGTCTTGGGGCTTGTTTTTCGCTTGGGTAGTTTGTTCCCATCTGCTGTGATTTCCAGCATTACTGTTACGCACTGTTTTTCACATCTAGATCTTTTGATGGTAACTTCCGTTGTACTCTTCTCGCCAATCGTGTAATTACGTGGCATATCAAAGCAAATTGGAGTTCCACCAGTTTGCTTATTTGGCCCACCAAAAATTATTCTCTTTCCGAAGGGTGATAACACGCCGCTGAAATTCGTGAAGTTTATTCTCAAAATCCTGTGGAAGCTTATGGCTTATGCATATCGCATAGATAAGCCCGCTCGTTTCATAAAGCGATCAACACATCCCCGGCTAGCCTTGAACTCTCGCTTTGGTATATTAAGGGCTGCAGCAACCTCTTCTGCTTTTCTTATTATGTGATGACTGGTCACCGGTTGTCCATTCTACCTCTTTTCTCGGACGAATTCCAAAACATTTACTTCAACGTCACGATGTCTTCTTTTCTGAGGTCCAGTAAATTTCTTTCTAGTAGCGTTAGTTGCAAATAATTGCAATTTCTGTTTCTTCAATAAGCAAAAGTTACTCTCGGTTTCCTGCCATTCTGTTACCATATTTTTGTGCACAAAGAATTACTTTACGCTTGACAGAAGCTTCATACGACAGTCTTCTCCACTTGCCTTCCATTTCGTGGCTACCTAAGGCGCTATTCACACTCAAGTGACCAGGCGGCTGACATACGCTGCGCCTGTAGTTGGGTGGGGCCGGCGACAGGGCGAAGCTGCGCTCGGCTCGGCGCCTGACGCGGGGCCGCATCCGCGGCATGTACTCGAGATCCTGCAGGCTGAGAAATATCGGGGAACGGCTACTGTTTGTACATGAATCTAATGCGCCATCGAATCTTATGCGCACCCCAATTTTGGGTATTACCTATGGTGCAAAAATGTGCGCAATAGATTCGAATAAATACGGTATACCTTTTACAACCTTATAGGTATGTCATATGTCCCATAAAAAAAATTAAAAAAATCGATCATTAAATTTTTTTCTAAAAAGACAGTAAACTAGGTATATCAAAAATGGATAACTTTACACGATATAGGAAGTTAAGCTTGATACAAAAGTATTGCTGTTAAGACGGGAATAAGAAGAATTAAGAATCGAGAGAAAATTTAAACACAACATCGATCCCGGTCTATATGAATCACTAATTCGTCCTCTCTAACGCACAATAGGACACCACCTGACAACCACCACTGAATTCTCCTCGCCAGCAGATGCGTTGGCGATACCTTACCGTTTTCTGTAGAACAGCCTTGGAGTGGGCGAAGAACATCCGACGGCAGTGCAGTGTTGACGGCCGCGATCGCGGATGTGATTAGTAATATAAATAGTACATGTTTATCAACGCGAAGTAGCTGGGTGCTATCACAAAAATGATCAAAAAAATGGAAAAGATGCCCCCCCTTTTTTTCTTTTTCTTTTTCTTTAACAAAAAAAAAAATTATAATAATAAAAAGCGGGAGATACTCTGATTACGAGTGGAGTATTTGACAGCGTACGCTCACTACATAAGTCCACGAAAACATGACATACGGTGAACCAACTGGACAAGAAATCAAATGCTTAAAAACTCAAGAAGACACTGATGTGGACAGGAGAACTGCTCCAGCCAGAATCCAAGTCAGGTGCCCGACCCAGACCAGAAAAATGAACAGTACGATCTGGCCAGGGGTCTCCCCCAGGCACGACTCTCCAGCTGAATGAATGTTGCTAATTCTATCTTCTCTGGCGCCTCTCTTCCGGCCAGAGAGCAAAATTTGGCACTAAAGCTCCTTCCATCGGTGACGTCAATCGAATCATGAAATTGATTTAATGCTCTAACAAATGGGAACCGATTGCTATTGTTTAACACTCTAGGCTCCGCCCCCACGAAACTACCGCACACTACTCCCCGCACGTAGGCCAATCTTTCTAAGAAAAACATTGAATTTCGGACCTCCAGATGAATATCCGCTGACGACAAAATGACTTTCAAACGAGCACAACGCCAACCTCGCGGTGACCCACGTAAACATCTGCAGACGCAGGGCGTCGGTGCGCCATCTGTCGACGGCTGGGACATGAATGCCCACAGCCACAGTTATGGCAGCCTTCACAGCCTCACGACATTGTACTCCATCGGAATGCAGGCCATCCCGAGAGTCGAGCTGGCTGCACAATACTGCTCTGCTAGAGAATCAACTGCTCGTGCCAGTGTCTGCTTTCAGTGCTCCTAAACTGAGTCTCCGGGTCGGCGCTGGCCACCCCTTACACTCCGGGGGAGACGTCGCACTAGCCTTAGCTCTCATCTTGTGACGATTCTCCGCAAGCTACTCCCGTCCCTTAACAGGCCAAATACTGCCTTCTGGCTGCAGCCACCAGAGGCCTCTGCCTTGGAAAACAACGCTCCCAGCAGCGAGGCTCGTAATAATAAGTGAACAGTAATACTTCCAGTAGAAAAAAAACATTCACATGCACTTCTATCCTCTGACAGTTTCTAAAAGAAAAATGGTAGAGTTTAAATATAAGCAACCTAATACCGATAGTAGATATGTTTTGTTGGGCCGACCCCCAAATTCAACATGGCAGCCGGAAAAACCCACTCCCGAGCCGCCTCCGCCGCCGCCCAAGTACCGTTACTCTGTCGATGACGTCATCGACAGCCGCCGCCGCCGCCGTCAGACAGGCGGCACCTCAGGCAGGTCCAGACCTGCCCACTCCCAGCTGCCGGACTGACGCCACACCCTCCACCCCCACCCCCCGGCGCCGCCGCCAGACAGGCGGAACCTCCGAGAGGCCCAGACGTGTCCAGCCACGCACATCCCCCATCCCCAGCCACGCACCTGACCGACAGGCCGCCCCTGACAGACGCCCAATTGCCCGACCTCCGCCTCCAGTTAATTAAATTAAATTTGCATATCAACTTAAATGTAACTACGTATGTTTTTTCAATAGTAACAAGGGCAATTGCCTGCAGTAGTAAGCAACTGCCCCCCACCCCCCTCTCCCCGCCCCCCGCCCCCACTACCGCCACGCACCTCCTCCCCACTGACAGTCCTAAAGATTGCCGGCCACCGCGCGACCCGATCCGGAACTGGAACCCGTGCCTCTAGAATTTTTTTTACGAATGTTGTTACTTATAGACGTACACCAACATTGGAAGAAGAAGAGCAGTCAATTATTGCGTACTTCAGACAGTACAATTACCTGGAACAACACGAGAGCCAGCGGCCAGGCCAGTGCCCACCGCTCCTAATTATTATGTGCGATACCATGTATTTTAATCAGGTCATTACGTCGCTACATATAGTTTAATATACTGAACCAGACTGTAAGCAAGTTTAGTGGGATTGTATGCCTTGGACGGACTTGTTCTTCTGCTTAGATGTTAATGGAGAAATGATTCGAGATAGCATAGCGGTTAGGTGCCTCGAATCTGATTAACACCACGTCTTCTGCTAATGCCAGTCGTTACAACAGATAAACAAACGAAACACCCAAGCAATTACGTCGTAAAATGATCCAGCACTTGGATGAAGTAACAAATGTGTCGATAGAGGCCGCTGATACCCCCTGCATCCTGTCCAAGCCCTTTCAAAACAAGCTGCCAGGACACTGGGGCAAGCTTTGTGTGTACCTTTTTCTCCAAGCCACATCAGTATTCTCTCAAGAAGCTTACAACGGTGAACATTGCCTGGCGACGAGTCCAGGAGCCGCAGTGTCCAGCGGCAGCCGCCAGCCCACTCGCTGAGCACGAGGGGGGCGGCTACTGCCTCGTCCTAAAAGCTTCTCAACAGATGCCAGCGAACTGGAGGCGCTCTTAACACTGTTAAAACTATCAAACGTATATTGCTCCTCAAAGAAACAGTAACAGCAACGAGTCATGACTACCTTCAGCCAAACGGAACCTCTCTCTCAACGCTATCACACAAACGAAAGGCTTGACAAAACTCTGAGCATAATGAATGATAAGAAAAAGCATAGCGCATAGGTGTCTCGAATCTGATTAACACATCGTCTTCTGCTAATGCAGGCGTTGTAATGATCTCCACCCGAAGTCGTGCATTTTCGGACTGATGTGTCCTCTGCTAGCCTAGGCAACATAACTGTATAGACGATGCTCACAACAGACAACCAACGTAATGCAACAGTAAAAATCGAACCTTTCCGCTACCTTTTTCGGAGGAACAGTCGATTCTTCCTTTATATTATACTTCAAGAGTAAATTTTTGTTCCAATTTGATTTAATCGAACTTCGACCCTGACCATTCCACTACAATTGAATTTAAAAAATTTCCATTCAGAGTTTAAAAAAATCTTTTAAATTTTCACTTCAAGGTTCTTCTACTAGATATTAGAAGAATAAAACTGTTCAAAAGAAATACGGCAAAATTTCAAAGTCTAACAAGCACTTCCGTTAAATATTCTAAAAAAAATTGTATCTTGTTGAAAACTCCTAAGATAATCTTTTTCCATCACAAATATTGTTCACTGAATCCGACGTAAAATATATCGATTAGTGAGAGTTACTTCACTGTCTTACAGTTAAATAAATTATTTCTGAGTCCCGACACCGCTATAAATGAGAGAAATTCTTTAAAAGGTTCCAAAATTATAAATTCATTTCAGTATATAGATATCTTCTTTCCTTATTGGATGTAATAATTACTTTTCACACACTAGTACTTGAAGTAAAAGTTTACGTTTTATTAAGAAAGTTATAAGGCCATGTAATACAACACATATAATCAGATCGTTCTAGTAGGAGCTCAACAAAAAGACTCACTTTCTTTTCTGAACATACAGTACTGAACAACTCATGACAATACATTTTTTCTTTTATTTTTATTTTTTTAATTGTGACGGTTGGCAACGGAGGTCTTCAAACAGGATCTTCTCTGCACGTGTCGCTGTCGAACCGCAACGTTTGGTGGCCAGGTACCTCATCTTTGGCTCCAGCAGAGAAGATGCTATTGTCGTAGGTTGCTCCGTTGTCACCGCACATGAAACTTAAAAAACAACACACATTTCTTTTAAGAATGAAATAAACTTATTAAGACTCAATATTATTAACAACAACATATATAAACATGTTCTTTTACCTGCGAAACTGAGCTGACGTAAAGGTAGTAGCAGAGAATAATATTTCGTCCCACTACATTCCCCACCCACAAGCTCAGTTTAGCAGAGAACAAAATAGGAAATAAAAGTAAGATGAATTGTAAAAGTCTTGTCTTCTTTTAATGTAATTAATCAAACAGTGTTTTTCACAGTTCTTATGTCACCATACTCTAAATAATATTTCCTGTTTTCATTTCTGTCTAAATATAGAACAGTTCATCAGATTCATCTACATCTACATCTACATAGATACTCTGCAAATCACATTAAAGTGCCTGGCAGAGGGTTCATTAACCACTTTCATAACTTTTCTCTACCGCTCCATTCTCTAATAGCGCGCGGGAAGAAAGAACACCTAAATCGTCCCGTTTTCGATCTGATTTCTCTTATTTTATTGGGATGGTCATGTCTCCCTAAGTAGCTGGGTGCTAGCAAAATATTTTCACATTCAGAACTAAAAGTCGGCGATTGAAACTTCGCAAACAGATCATGCCGCAATGAATAACGTCTTTCTTTTAATGATTTCCACCCCAATTCTTGCAACATTTCCGTGACGCTTCCCCCCCCCCCCCGTAACGTGATAAAACAAAACGAGCTGCCCTTCTCTGAACCTTCTCATTGTCTTCAATGTCTTCATACCTATCAGTTCATCCCTTATTAGCCTTTGAGTAGGTTAAGGTTTTTTTTATTAGTACTAAATGGTTATTATATATCGTTATCGTTAAAATATTATATGACAAGAGTCTGATTTATCCATTTTAACTCATAACTTAGTGTTCATTTTTTTAATGGAAATGTCCTTTATTTAATTTTTGGCATAATAATTTGGTCGTAATGATATTACATCTTAAATCTAATATTTGTAATGTGTCAAGACAGAACAGTGACATTATAGTGGGTGAGAGTCATTGTCAAACAAACTTTCTATTGTTTATCAAAAAAGAAAATTTCAATTACCATTTCTTTAATGTGAAATTTCCTTTCCCTTTGTAAACGGACTTCTCCCAATACACATTCTTATAAATTATGTAACAATGCCTCATTTATCGCAAAGGTAAAAAATATCATTATATTTACCTGTAATGAACTTGGTACAACTCCTCTTGCCTACGAACATTAACGTTGGGTCATGGAAGTAGCATTTAAATACCTATGGGAAACCTGCGTAAAAAACGAGTTAGTTCTCATGCAAACCTCTATAAAAAGAATAACTTCGCTCTTTCCCGTAAGCATTACTCTTGACAAGCCTTAGCCCAGATTTTCATCAAATATTATGCCTAGCAACCATGCCCTTTTATATCTAGGATCCAAGTTCCTAAACATATTACAAGTATATGTCTATTATTCTTTATTAATTATAGAATGCTAGAAGTAATCATAAAATACATCTAACATTCGTTAATCTGCGTGTAAACGTCTTATGTTCTTCAATAATTCTATATTATTGCAGATCAATGGCGCCAACCTAAGTTTTAGCATAGCGATCCTGTAAGTAAAATGCCTTAAGTAATATCTCAGGAAGGCGATACTTTAGTATTCTTGAAATATTGCAAACTAGTATTATGTGGCAGAACAAACTCATTCTAATGATTAATTTTACATAGACTTATTCATCTGATATATATATATATATATATATATATATATATATATATATATATATATATATATATATATATCTGGACGCCAGAGGTAACCTATCGTAAGTAACATTTCGCTGACTTTACAGGAGAGCAAAAAGAAGCTGCAGCGACTCGGATTTTGCTACCCGTAGAATAAGTCAAACACCCAATCATGAAGTGCTCTAATTTTTATATCTTTTCTAGTTAGTCTCTACATGTACTTCGTGTTTAGAAATATTTTATGAAATGTTACAGGAGAAACAGCACTTACGATATTTTACCTCACATAAATATATTTGTGAAGCCGTCTTTATTTACCCATACGATATTGTCAAGGTGCTTATTACATTACGTTTGCTGTTCATTTGCATGCCTCTTTATGTTTATAAACGTTCCTTTTTATGTTTGTAAATGTTTATCTTTATTACACAGGATTATTCTACGTAATACGAATAGGAATATGAGAATTATTGGTACTGAAAATAAGAAATAAAGGCATTTATACTTAATGAATACCAGTAGATTTATTAAGAGTTACAATTTTATCCTTTCACAAAGCCAGTCACAAATACTAGTCACTTAGCAAAGTTTAAGTAAATTGAACAAATAAATTCCAACCATAGTAGCTTACTCTAGAAAGTAACAAAGGTTAGACCACATTAAAACTGAGACAATGACAAACATTTCTGTCAAAATTCGGCATATATTCATTAACAAATTGAGGACAAAATTCGAAATGTAGAAAAAGAATTACCTTGAACAATTAATTGATAACGTCATGTTCATATCCTTCTGAGTCCTTTTCAGTTTGTGTTGACATAATCTGTGATATATTTTGGTAGAAATAGTGAAAAGATTCAGGCACCCACCTAAGCAGCTTTTGTAAATCTTTATACTTCTCTGTAGCAATAGGTCTGAGAGTGTTTCGTATAGCAGGAAGCTCTTATGGTCATACTACTCCTCTTGTTCGCCGTTGCACATCGGTCTCCTGAAATTCACCATCAAATGCTGTTTTATAGAACACAAAACCTGAATTCTCTGCTCGTACTTGTAGATGCACAACTTGGCTAACCCAAAATTTTCCAGACGATAAACGTTTGGTTGTCCGTTTAACTAAAAGTGATGATGATCCTTTGAATATATTTTCAAAGTCTTTGAAACCTGCCATTTGCATGTCGTGTACTTCAATGAGTTCTTTGAATCTGGCGAACAAACTGTTGCCAAGTTCAAGGAGTAACAATTATGTCATTAGGGCTCAGTTTGCGTTTGGCACGTTCAATAACAGCATGTACACCATCTACCTCCATATGAGTGTGTCCCTTCAATAAGAATTTATGGTTTATCACTTTAAGATTAGGAAGACACCTAAGAATCCAAAAATATGACATAATCATGGGGAAGTTACGATCCATATCGTAAGTTCCTCAGTTTTGGTTTTTGGCAGGTTAGCTAGGGCCCACTTTAGCAAACAAGATGACACTTCTTTAGGTCCACGACCTGCAACTTTTTCATCCCACATGCAGCAATAGGATTTCTACTCTGAAGCATCAAGGATTGTCAGATTATACGTCCAGAGCTTTCTTAGATAAAACGCACTGGAATTAGTAAGGTGAGGTGTCCGCAAACATTTCTGAAGATTGAACATGACAACCATTGCTTTTGATACAGGTTGTTTTGATCGATTTTTGTCGAAAGTCTTGTTTTTATATCTTATATCTTCTTCTGACAAGTGGGCATCGTAATCTGATTTTATTTGGACTGCTTCTGCAGCTATTATATCATTTTTGAGTTTCGCCTGAAACTCATCACAGTCATCACACGTATCAGTCGCAGGTTCCTTGAATTCTAAATTAATCTCAATGTTAAATATGTCACGGCAAAGCCACTGCTTTGCAATTAACTCTCGCTTCATTTTGTTTTCCTTGCAGTGCTCTACATACAAAGAATACATTTTTGATATACTGAAATGGCTGCCAAGATACAATCTACCTGTTTTCTCTCTGCTGTAGTGACTCTCGATTGTGGGGAACATCCTGATGTGGTTTCTGATACCGTCCCTTATTTCTTCATCCAACTTGTTTGGTGGAACTTTCTTTCCTCTCTTGTCTGGTTCAATAAGTCCACCATTAATTTTTTTGGACAGAGTTGTCTTGAAATACATTTCGGAAATACTGAAAGTATTTAAGAAAAATGTTTTGCAAACTTGTAGTCTCTGGCCACGAACTTCAAAGAAGTAATGCAGTGTCACATTACGCCTAAACCCCCTCTCTTGAACTACTCTTCTACTGACATTTTTTGCAATTACGTGTGAGGCAACATATAATCTCTTAAAATCATTATTATTCCCTTCTCTTTCGACGACATTACTACCGTCGACTGGTGGCAAAGCATCCAGATCATTTGTCTCCTAAATCGCGGAATGTACATTTAGATGTTTGTTGCATCCCAGTATGATGAATAATATCGTAAAATGTATATTACCTATGCATAATGATTTAATGTTGTAAGCTGATGATGCACTGAGACTGTAGAATAGAATATTAGTTCTTGAAGTACTAGAAATACTTGTACTGCTTACCTGTACTAACTTCAGCGCTAATTCCACGATCCTTTTACTTCTTCCACTAATAGAATCTATTTTAATTTTCGATTCCGTCATAAAATGCTACTCCAAACATCACAAACTACAGCACACAGCTATTCGCACGTGATTTACGATGTGTATGGCAATACGGCAGTAACGTAACACTTAGAGGTAAACCATCGTAAAAGCCAATACGATAAAGAGCGTGGCGGTCTACATTCAGGTCAATTGTCGTATGGTCATTTACCATTGTTTACCACTGGTTTCAGACTGCAAATACGATAGTATCGCATTGCTAAATTTCTTTTATGTAAAATATATGCATACAGTATTCTACCCCTAAGAAGGTACGACTTAAAATAGCCAAATACGATAAAAACCTCAAAATCGTCATTTTTGCACTTACGATAGGTTACCTCTGACGTCCAGATATATAACGGTACACGTGCCTGTGGTGTCGCACAAGTACAAAGTGCGCGCCACCTACTTTCGCCGCGCGCCGCCATGCATGCACGGCGCGGCGTTCTTCCGACGACAGCCACGAGCGCCCTCTGCTGGAACCCCGCTCGTGGCCACCACGGAAAGATATAGACTTCGGACTGAGATAGCAACGAGTTAGGACCTTCTTAATCAGATAGGCACCAGTGAAGACTTTGCTATTGTACAGGCACTAGGCAGGCCTCTAACAACTATGTATCAACATTCTGCAGTACTATGTAAAAGTTAAGTATTGTTACATTCTGTGCAATATATATCTCTTTCTAATTTGCTCTAGTGTTTATAGTTTCTGGCTGCTCCCCTCCGTACCTGCACCAGCGTGCTATTTTTGTTCCTGTGTCGGTCTCGTTCCACTCGGCCACCGACACCTACGACGAGGCTGGGACACAAAAGCGGCGACGAAGTCGGGACACAAAAGTACCTATTAAAGATCGTGAGGAGATCACTTCATTTAAACCCTAAAAACCACGGCGCGGCACTCTTTTACCTTCGAACGTCTTGATAGGTACCAGATGTAGCATAATCTGTCTATGAGGACTGTGAGAATGTCACGTTTGGCCCCGTGCAAACTCATGGAATTATAAGACGCCTCACAATATCCTCGCGAGCCTCAGCTCCGGACACCTCATGGTCCAAATATTCCATACAATAAGACTAACATCTATCCCTTTACGTCTACAGTCCGTGGTGTTATATACTAAATAGATCTCCAATACACCTTAATCACATACTCTTGCATAACATTTATAAAAATATATAAAAAATTTTCTAAGGGAAAAATAATACATAGTAAAGACCTTTTCTTTTTTTCATGTTGCCACCTTTAATTACTAATTTATATGGTTACTCTTTACGTAAAATACATCTTACGACATTCGCTTCCGCTATTTAAACAATGAAGATCATTTCAGTAACCTTCTATATCAAGCATCTTTCGTTTTTTACACATGGAAAACTCTTTATATATAAGTCATAGTCTCTAGTCGCGTCTTGAGTTGTCATTCCCGAGCTGTTCTTTAGTGAAAAACTTTGTAATAACGGTTCAGATTAGGGTAGGATTCTGCAATAGAATTATTGAATATGGAAAGAGGTCTGGATAGATCGGCACTCGCAGAAGGAGAAGTAAGAAAGGAAAAGAGAGAAGATGGATTTGTTGAGGCCGAAGAAAAATAGAAGATAGATCCCCAAATATTGGAACCCTTTCCACCCCCCACCCCAAGGGACCCCTGGTCTCTTCCGTTCTTCAGTATGGCACCGGCAGGCAAAATGTGGCAGACTAGGTGTGAGCCACCCCACTTCAGAACGGAACGCCAAGCTTCACGTCTAGGACCCCCCGAAAAGTGGTCTCAACGAATCCCTACGGAAGCCCTAAGGATGAGAGTACAACTTCAAGTCATGCATCATCCGTCATTCGTCACAGTCGATATTTATCCAGTCAATTATTTTGTTTTAATAACTTCATCATATTCTCAACACATTACCTTGCTTTCGACAAGAATGGTTTTACTTGATCTGCATTATATAGTCATTTAATATTACCTGATGAAGGGTCCTGAATCAAGAAAGGCTTTTGATGCGGTATCTTACAAACTACAAAAGGACCTTCAAAAGTAAAGAAGAACTTTTTACATTGTTTATCAACCTTAGAACTTTTCGGATGAGATCGTATCCAAACCAGATCTCCAATTTGGAATGAAGGTTCAATGGCATCTTTATTACAAAGTTTAGCCCTTCTTTCAGCTTCCTTGACAATTTTTCCATTAGCCTCGTTATGTGAAACTTGTTGATGCGTTTCATTCACTGCCGGCCAAGGCAGTACTTTTAGTAACGGTTCTCCTATAATACGCTTGCCTAAGATTTCAATAGGTGACATACCAGTTGTTAAATGCGGTAATTCATTTAAATCTTTTAGAATTCCGGCATTAGTCTAGGCCATTTAGTTTGCCTAGACGAACAATATCTTCGGCATAATCGTCCTAGTTCTTTCATGACCCTCTCTACTAACTTACTTTAGATATTGACATATGTCTTATGTGAATTGGCTTACCATTTGCTTAAACTTATTACTGATAAATGCACTACCATTATCGGTCATTAAACGCTTCGGAATACCCCAGTTTAAGAAATAATCTTTACTAATAATCTCTAGTAGCCATTTAGTATGCCTAGACGAACAATATGTTTGGCATAATCGTCCTAGTTCTTTCATGACCCTCTCTACTAAATTACTTTGGGGGTGGTATTTAGATATTAAAACATGTCTTATGTTGTGTTGGCTTACCATTTGCTTAAACTTATTACTGATAAATGCACTACCATTATCGCTCATTAAACGCTTTTGAATACCCCAGTTTAAGAAATAATCTTTAGTAAGACAACGTATTACACTAGGAGCATTTGCCCTTTTCAGAGTATATAATCGTACATGTTTGGACCAACATTCCATAACAACAAACACGTCCGTGAATCCTCCTAAACTTCGAGGAAGGGGACCAAAGAAATCCATCGAAAGGAGATCCCATAAACATAGAGGAACGATAGAATATAACTTATATCGTTTAGGATTACTACTACGTTTAACCTTCTGGCATATTTCACAAGATCTTATAATAGTTTTAACATTACGGGACATATATCTGAAATAATAATATTCCATAAGATGTTTAACACTTTTATGTATTCCAAAATGTCCGTAACCCTCATGAATACAAATAAGTAAATCATTAATGACAGATTCGGGAATACAGATTTTCCATGTCGGATGTTCCGCATGTGCTTTACAGTATAGCACATCGAAACAATATAACCAAGTACCTCGTGTATTAACAACCTTCTGTCCATTATTAAGGTTCCGAACGATCTCACTAAACTGAGGACCGTCCTTCTGCCCTGTTTTAATGGCCCTTGCTATATTCTTAACCTTTTTTTCATTTTCCTGAGTAATAAGAAAATGAATATGGTACTTAATACCAAGTTCTTCTGTAATACAGATGTTATTAATACCAACAGGAAGCCTCGATAAAGCATCTGAGACTACATTCTGAGGCCCTTTAATATATCTCACTTCGTACTGGAATTCCTGTAAGCATAATACCCATCGTAATAATCTACTATGTAGCAATCTACAATTATTTAAGAATACTAGAGCCTGATGGTCGGTATACACAATAGTTTTCCTTCCGGCTAACAGTCCTCTAAACCTCATAAATCGCCAGACAACTGCAAGAGCCTATTTCTCAGTTACAAAATAATTTATCTCATGTTTATTTAGCGTACTACTGGCAAACGCAATTGGTCTGTATGAATTATTTTCATCATCTAACTCTCCTTGAAAGATTACACAAGATAGACAGTAATCAGAGGCATCGGTACTCATACAAAAATTCTGGCTAAAATCTGGGCGATACAACATATTAGCTTGTACTAAGGAATCCTTTAACCTATTAAATATTTGTTCCTTTTCTTTTTCCCAAGTCCATACTGATTTTTGCTTCAATAAATCGAGTAATTTAGGATTTACTGTATCTTGTCTTTGTAGAAATCTCCTTAGAAATCCTATCATCCCTAGAAATGATTTTAACTGTTTCCGATTTCTAGGACTTGGACATTTAACAATAGCCTCAATGCGTTCTGGGTCTGGCTTTATACCTTCACTATTGACTATATGTCCAAGTCACTTCTTTCTTTCCAAAATAGGACTTAGATAATTTTAAAGTAATACCTTTATCAATTAATCGTTTAAATAATGATTTTAACTGTTTCCGATTTCTAGGACTTGGACATTTAACAATAGCCTCAATGCGTTCTGGGTCTGGCTTTATACCTTCACTATTGACTATATGTCCAAGTCACTTCTTTCTTTCCAAAATAGGACTTAGATAATTTTAAAGTAATACCTTTATCAATTAATCGTTTAAATAATTCCCTCAAAATGACAAGATGTTCTTCCAAAGTTTTTGTGAATACAAGTATATCGTCAACATATACAATTATTTTCTGTAACAACTGTTGATCTAAGACAAAATCTAATGCCCTAATAAAAGTAGTCACCGATATATTAAGTCCAAAAGGTAGCACCTTAAATTGATAAGAGTTCCCCTCGAAAAGAAATGCCGTATATTTCCTAGAATCAGGATGTAACCTGACTGGTGGTAATCAGCTGTCAAGTCCATAGTACTCATGTAACGTGAACCTGCAAGTTTTAGAAGTATTTCTTCTATGGGTAAAGGTCTATCCCTTTCCATCTCAATAATTTTGTTCAGTTCTCTTCCATCCAAAACTAAACGAACTCCACCTGTACCCTTTTTGACCACCCATAATGGACTGTTGAAAGCACTACATGATCTTTCTATAATACTCTGTTCTAGCATTCTATTTACTTCTCCAGTGGCAGCTTCCTTATGTTCCACTGGTATGAAATATGGTTTCTTAAAGAACGGTTTCGGATTTTTAACTTTAAGCTTAGAAATATAATCCTTAACACAACCAGGTGTATCAGAAAAGACTGCTTTCAATTCTAAAAGCAAAGACACCATTTCCTCCTTCTCTAGCTGCGATAAGAAACTATTTGAATAACATTTGTCCTTGATTTCTGCTTCGATGTTATCCTTCATATTACACTGATATATTTAATATCCGAAGTCATTATAATATAGGAATAAATCCGTAGAACTTGCACACTTAATCTGTAGAATTTCATAACAGTCATCTATAATCCGCTGATCAAAAAATTTCACTTCAACAATACGATCTTCAGTATGAACCGTCAGCATACATTTCTTATACTCTAGTATAGCTTTATGTTTACATAACTAGTCATTACCTAGAATTAAGGACATATTCAATTTATCTACGACAAGAAAAGAATGACAAAACAACTGTTGGTTTATTATAAAAGTCAAGTAAACTTCCTCATTAATGTTTTGGCTTTTCTTTCCAGTAACACCTACAATCTTTACACCACTTCCTGGTAATACTGGACAATTCCAGTACGTGCTTTTAATTCTAAATAATTCTTTGGAGAGAATACTAACTTCGCTACCCGAGTCAATTATAATATTCACTTCAGTGTCCTTAATATAACCTTTAATAACGGGTTTACAACTCGTATCTTTTTTTTCTTTTTGTAATTATCTTCACGAAGCAAATCGTGATGCCAAGTATCCTCATCTTGGTGTGATAATGAAAAATTACAAGTGGGTCGTACAGAACCTTGTTCTGCCGTCCGTTTTAGCTGACGCGCACCATGGGACGGTTCTAGTTTTCCGTATTCTCTATTATTATTTCACCTATAATTCGACCGTCATCAGTTAATTGCTTCTTCACTGAGTCACTGTGTAAGTTACCTGTCCTCCGTACTTTAGAATTATTTTCCTGGCCCAATACAGTTTCTTTGCCTCTGTATCGCCTCTTAACATGACAAAATCGGCTCTGACTATTATTATTATTATATTTGCGAGATTGGAGTTGACTAACATTATTATAATTACGAGAATTATTTTCCCTATTGAGCTTACGTTTCTTATCTTCCCATTCTTTATTTAAATTATCAAGCTGTTCTACATAATTCAATAATTCCCGGGGACGTGACCATTCCCGTTCTATCATTTTTTTCTTTTACATAATACGGCAATCTGCTAATGAGAACCCGTACCAAATGCTCTTCCATAATAGGTTGTTCAATAAGTTTTACATGGTTTAAGTGTCATTCAAAATATTTCCAGAATCCTCCCCATTGTCTAGAATAATAAGGTGGGTCTCATAACTCTAAGGTTAACAGTTGTTGTTCACCTTTTGACCAATACATTTCTTTAAACTGATCCACAAAATCGTTACAATTTTTAAATTAGTTTTTATGTAAAATAGCCCACTCGGTGGCATCCGCTTCCAAATGTCCTAGCACAAACTGTATTCTTTTGCTATCGTTCCATTTAGGAGGAAAAGTATTTTCAAAGGCCTTCAAGAATATCATTGGATGAAGCTCGCCTCCAGGTTTAAAGTTCGGAAATTTACTATCCGCATTAGATCCCGTTGAAACATTCAATTCCTCCCACCACTCTTTAGGAGGTATTATTAGATTTGATTTCGCTTGCGATAGCGAAATCGTATCGAATTTGTTAGTATTTGAAACTTTCTCAGGGATGGCATTGTTACCCTCGAAAGTTTCGATGTCTACGCGACTATCGTTCCACGAGATGTTGGCAGCCCTGTTACCAGGAATGCTTTCTTGTTTATCGATCTCCCCAAACGTTTGTTTATCTGCTGAATGCTTATCTCTGTATGAGATAAACGATTTATTAACTCTGACTCTCAGCTGTTCACAATGTGAATACTCGCCGTCAGATTTATAACTGTTATCTCTGACTGTTTCGAGGTTATTACATATTTCAGAGACAAGACCTTTAACTTTTTCTAGTTCGGTATGAATAACTTGTTGAATAAGATAGTTTAATTCTGGATTATCTATTGAAGAAATTTCTACCGCTTTGGTAGAAACATCTTTAATAGATTTTAATAACTCCTTACGTACGTTTTCTGTTTGACTAGAGATCTTATTCTCTATTTCTTCAAATAACCTGATATTGTTCTTTTCTATTTCTGTAACTACAAAGACACTAATACTATCTAAACGGTGCGTTTCCTCTGCGACATCATTACGCATTTGCGCCTTTTCTTCCCGCGATTCGCGAATGTGCTCTTCTAGTCTACTATTAAGCCCGGATATTAGGTTTTGTGTTTCAGCCTTAGATGCTACTATCAGTCGTCCCTGTGTTATCTAAACTGCTTCTATCTGGCCCGACAGTTGTTTCTGTGTTTCAATCTTAGATGCCTTTATTTGGCCCGATAATTGTTCCAGTGTTTCAATCATAGATGCTTCTATTTGGCCTGATAATTGTTCCTGTGTTTCAATCTGCCTCGATAGTATTTTTTCCTGTACTTCAATTTGAGATTGTCTAAATTGTTCATTTTCTTTCTTTAATTGATCAAAACCTTGCGAGAATTTATTTAATAGATCCTTAAAGTCTGTATAAATTCTTTTTTCCAATTTATCTACTTCCATGTTCTACGCCCTTGCGTCGATCACAACAGCCCTGCCAACTTAAAACAGACTCGCCGGGTATATTATTACAGCACTGTGATGTCGGTAGTAAGTCGGCTGTTATTGGCTGTTATAGTAACAGCCGGTGATGCTGATCTGTCATGGTGTCGAACACTGCACCTCTGCGACTTGCAGGATGCTGACTCGAAGACGGCTGCGTCTGTGGCTGCGACGGCGGTGGTAGTTGCTGCGACACGGGTTGATGGAACTGCAGACAGATCACACACACGGCAGCACTGCTGCAAGGCCGCCATCGCGACCTCTCAGTTGATGGAATGACGGACCTGCTGGGTTAAAGAGAGAGGTTGTCGGGAACAGCGTCGCCTTGTTGATTCTCTGCGGGACCGTACTGCAAGGCTGCCCTGGTCAGCTACTCACACCCGCGAAGTTGTACCAGGCTGCTTTCGTGTGTCTTCTTTTCTTCTAATATCTTGCACCCGTATGCCAGATTCTGCACACAGGTCCTGTCACGGTCGCCACGTTGCGGTGGAACAGTCGATTCTTCGATTCTTCAGTTTCTCCCGGCGTATTTGATGATCAAAATATCCACGGGTGTACTGCCGGTCTATAGTGTCCAACGGGCACAATATTTCGGCGATCATACATGTCGCCATCATCAGGTGAACTGACGGACTGAGCTCCTGGAAACGCGCCGGCACGGACATCCGCATGCTACGGCTGCTCGAAGGAACTGGGTTCTAGCCCGGTAGCGGGCCATTTAAATACCCTCGGCCCGCGGAGCGACCCCTGCGCGGACCGCGCCCCGCGCCGCGGCCGCGCAGTGGAACCGATTGCGCCGGCGTCTGAGAAGACGTCGGTGTGAGGGCTCTGTCCGCCGTGGTCGTCACTTCGTTACGTTTGCTAGATTTACTCTTAATTAACCCAATCGCTGGTTCCCAAGCTTTGCTAAGATTATAGCCAGAGTCACGGTTTATGAGGTCGTCACTTGTGCGAATTTCAATGGCCTCTCTAACGACGCAGTCCCAGTATCTCGACGTTTGTACCAGAATCCTAGTGTGTTCATACTCTATGGCGTGATTCTCCGACAAACAATGTTCAGCGACCGCCGACTTGCTCGGATACATCAATCGTGTGTGCCTCTGGTGTTCAACGCATCGATCCTCGACGGTACGCATAGTCTGTCCAATATATGACTTTTCACACTGACACGGAATCTGGTACACTCCCGCCTTCCTCAAACAACAACAGGCAATGCTACGGTTGTTGTCTCCCATAAGGACTACACTGAAAAGATGCAGAGCCTGCTAAATGACGATTCCTACCGGAAGATCAGCGTTGACCCCACAAAGAAGGTGGAAAACAAGACGAGGGCGCTTCTCAAGGATGCGGATTTACCGGAGGGTGTCGCCAAGAAACTTTTACCTCAAGGCCCGGTACCGCCAAGACTTTATGGACTCCCTAAGGTTCACAAAGATGGTGTGCCGTTACGTCCCATTGTCAGTAACATCAGAGCACCTACATATTTGTTGGCCAAATACTTGACGGGAATAATAAGTCCTTATGTGGGTAAATGCCCTCATCACATCCGTAATTCCGTGGATTTTGTGAAACGCCTTAACAACTTCAGGCTGGATGAGTCGGATATCATGGTAAGTTTTGACGTCGTTTCGTTGTTTACGAGGGTGCCCCTTCGAGAGTCACTAGATTTGATTGGTCAGAAATTTGACGAGAAGACCACCGAACTTTTTAGGCATGTCTTGACCTCCACGTATTTTCTTTTCAATGGCGAATACTACGAACAAACGGAGGGAGTCGCCATGGGTAGCCCACTCTCCCCTGTGGTCGCAAATTTATACATGGAGCATTTCGAGGAGGAAGCCCTTGCATCATCTTTATGGAAACCTACTTGCTTTTTCCGTTATGTGGACGACACTTTCGTCATCTGGCCACATGGTGTGGATAAACTCCTTGACTTCCTTACACATCTGAACTCCATACACCCCAACATCAAATTCAGTTTGGAGACTGAAACGGAGGGTAAATTGCCGTTCCTTGACGTCTTGGTCAAGAGAAGAGCTGACGACACCCTGGGTCATAGTGTATATCGGAAGACAACGCACACTGATCTGTATTTATACGCAGACAGCTGTCACCACCCTTCACAGAGGAATGGGGGTACTTAAAACTCTAGTACATAGGGCGCGCACTATCTCCGACGCAGAAAGTCTACCCCAGGAATTGGAACACCTGAGAACTGAATTTCGAAAAAATGGGTACTCAGAGTGGCAGATTCAGCGGGCTCTCCGCCCAACCACTACAACACAACCTGTGGAAACGGATGAAAACGTGAGGGAGGATGTAGGCACTGCGTTCGTTCCATATACCGGCGCACTCTCAGGGAAGATCGCCCGCATTTTGAGAAAACACCAGGTTGGAACTGTTTTTTGTCCGCCGAATAAAATTCGTGCACTGGTGGGGAGCGCTAAAGATGATCTCGGTTTGAGGAAGGCGGGAGTGTACCAGATTCCGTGTCAGTGTGGAAAGTCATATATTGGACAGACTATGCGTACCGTCGAGGATCGATGCGTTGAACACCAGAGGCACACACGATTGATGTATCCGAGCAAGTCGGCGGTCGCTGAACATTGTTTGTCGGAGAATCACGCCATGGAGTATGAACACACTAGGATTCTGGTACAGACGTCGAGATACTGGGACTGCGTCGTTAGAGAGGCCATTGAAATTCGCACAAGTGACGACCTCATAAACCGTGACTCTGGCTATAATCTTAGCAAAGCTTGGGAACCAGCGATTGGGTTAATTATGAGTAAATCTAGCAAACGTAACGAAGTGACGACCACGGCATACAGAGCCCTCACACCGACGTCTTCTCAGACGCCGGTGCAATCGGTTCCACTGCGCGGCCGCGGCGCGGGGCGCGGACCGCGGAGGGGTCGCTCCGCGGGCCGAGGGTATTTAAATGGCCCGCTACCGGGCTAGAACCCAGTTCCCTTCGAGCAGCCGTAGCATGCGGATCTCCGTGCCGGCGCATTTCCAGGAGCTCAGTCCGTCAGTTCACCTGATGATGGCGACATGTATGATCGCCGAAATATTGTGCCCGTTGGACACTATAGACCGGCAGTACACCCGTGGATATTTTGATCAGTCGATTCTTCCTTTATATAATACTTCAAGAGTAAATTTTTGTTCCAATTTGATTTAATCGAACTTCGACCCTGACCATTCCACTACAATTGAATTTAAAAAATTTCCATTCAGAGTTTAAAAAAATCTTTTAAATGTTCACTGCTAGGTTCTTGTGCTAGATATTAGAAGAATAAAACTGTTCAAAAGAAATACGGCAAAATCTCAAAATGTAATAATCACTTCCGTTAAATATTCTCAAAAAAATTGTATCTTGTTGAAAACTCCTAAGATAATCTTTTTCCATCACAGATATTGTTCACTGAATCCGACGTAAAATATATCGATTAGTGAGAGTTACTTCACTGTCTTACAGTTAAATAAATTATTTCTGAGTCCCGACACCGCTATAAATGAGAGAAATTCCTTAAAAGGTTCCAAAATTATAAATTCATTTCAGTATATAGATATCTTCTTTCCTTATTGGATGTAATAATTACTTTTCACACACTATTACTTGAAGTAAAAGTTTACGTTTTATTACGAAAGTTATAAGTCCATGAAATACAACACATATAATCAGATCGTTCTAGGAGGAGCTCAACAACGAGACTCACTTTCTTTTCTGAACATACAGTACTGAACAACGCATTACAATACATTTCTTCTTTTATTTCTATTTATTTAATTGTGACGGTTGGCAACGGAGGTTTCAAACAGGATCTTCTCTGAACGTGTGGCTGTCGACCCGCAACGTTTGGTGGCCAGGTACCTCATCTTTGGCTCCAGCAGAGAAGATGCTATTGTCGTAGGTTGCTCCGTTGTCACCGCACATGAAACTTAAAAAACAACACACATTTCGTTTAAGAATGAAATAAACCTACTAAGACTCAACATTTTTAACAACAACATATGTAAACACGTTGTTTCACCTACGAAACTGAGCTGACGTAAAGGTAGTAGCAGGGAATAATATTTCGTCCTACTACATTTTCCGCCTCCTTTCCGCTACCTTTCCGCTACCTTTCCACTAACTTTCCATTACATTCTACTATTCCTCAAAAGAACATGATGTGTCTATACTTTTTTGCCACAGTACAACTGAGTACGTGCAATGTAATGTTTGCAAACACTTATATCGCACCCCAACACCTGCGTACATCGATCCTAATCTGCTCTCTAAGGAATGGCACACTTTGTAAATATCGGCTATCCCCGTTTTAGATCTAGTCCGTAAGTGTGTGCTGTAAGCTCCAGCCCGAAACGCCTGTTATAAAATAGATATGGTGATTCGACAAATAAATGTAGTCGTCGGCAATCGATTCCAAACGAAAGTCACAGGTTTGTTAAAAATATAATTGCAGCGAAATCGTGTGGGATGCCAAACAACACCAATAGGGAGATGACAGATCCTAATTTAACACAGGCTAACCCCACTCTATGAGGTAGGGTCACGTGATTCCCAGGAAACGCTCTCCAGTGCTTCCTTGCCGAGTTTCGCTCCAGTCTCCCCAGTGCCCTCACAACGTTGCCGCCAAGTAACTTCGCAGTGTATCCATGATGAACTATTCGAATATACTACGTATGTACAAGTTAGAAGATCTGCAATCCATCATTATCCACAACTGGAAACATATTTTAAACACTTTTTACTTCATTTCTACCTCAACTAGCTTGCGACACTCTTAGTAACAACAACCATCTCCAACCCAACGACCTAACAATAGCAAAAGGATCTAACAATTTTTCCACTAAAGTTCTAAACTAACTAGCAAGGGATAATCTTTGTATACGACCGTAAAAAACTCCAAACGCAACCCAGGCAAGCATATCCTTACAGGCATCACTAACCCAACACAGTCGGACATAACCGTCTTCAAGTCCCACACAAACACTCTGCATAAGCAAGTTACCACAAGACGGCCTTATAACAGCGATCGGTAACAAGAAACGTCTCCCTGAGAAAACGTAGACTGTTTCCATAAACACAATGTAATAAAGTGTTTAACACTCTGAAAACACAACAACTATTCTCTATGACATTTGTTAGCCAAGACCATGTGGATGGAAATGACACATTGTACAAAGATGCACTTTGTAAATACAGGCCGGCCGCGGTGGCCGAGGGGACTGAGGCGCTTCAGTCACGGTCCGCACGGCCACTACAGTCGGGGGTTCGAATCCCTCTTCGGGCATGGATATTTGTGCCGTCCTAGTTCGTAAGTAGTTCATAATTAGTTTGTAAGTGTAGGGACTGATGACCCCGTAGTTAAGTCCCATAGACTTTACAAACATTAGAACATTTTTGTAAATACAGACCATAACCACATTCCTCCAAACTGGTAATGCCATGATCTCGAACCGGCGAAAAGTAAAAGTCTCTGCAGTTGCCTGTCTGGACGCTTTATAAAGTCGATATTGACGTGCCCAATAACTTTGCTGAAACCAGGACTATTGATTTGACAAATTTATTATATATTCTTCTGTGTTTCCCAAATCAGGGAAATGGAAGGCATCTACACGAAGCTGTTGTAGTATAGCTGAAAGGTCATCCATTAAAGCATAACGATCAACACATTTCCTTATGGTTGCGTTATAATATTCATCTCGGGTGTGCAGCCGTATGCCGTCGTCAACTAAACACGATATTTCGGCAGACCAACTGGCTGCCATCTTCAGGTGAGAGCGTTGATACACGTACTCGCTGGAAACTGAGGCAGAACAAGAAACAGCGGCCCCTTTATAAACCGCTGACGACCTACCGCGCGTGCGCGAAACCAAAGTAGAGGCCCTCTAGGCGCAATAGAAGTAGTAGCGAGCCGGTGGAGAAAATTGTCAAAAACGATGGGTCGAAACAAGGCTAGTTAAAAGAAACAGCAGGTCGAAATGAACACCGTTGTTGCTTATTGTCAGATAAGTTCGGGTTCCAAGTTTTACTTAGAGGAAAGCCCTTGTCCCTATTAACAATATTATCAGCCATATGAATTTCTATGGATTCTTTAAGAACACATTCCCAGTAGCGGGAAGCAGGAGCAATCAGTTTAGTTGGCGACGGTATCCGGCTGCACACCCGAGATGAATATTACCACAATTCCTTCTTTAACATTACCTCTCCACACACGTACTCCAATGGCTACAACTAACCCACACACACATGTTCACATGTTTGTATAGCTTATGGGACTTGATTACGGGATCATCAGTCCATAAACTTACAAACTACTTACAAACTAGCTAATACTAAGGACGGCACAAATGTCCGTGCCCGAGGGGGGATTCGAACCCCCGACCGTAGTGGCAGTGCAGACCATGACTGGAGCGCCTCAGTCCCCTCGGCCACCACGGCCGGCACAACTAACCCACTTTAAGTTACCAAACTATAGGAATTTTCAAATTTACTACGCAGGTATAAGTTACAAGATCAGCACATCTCCTTCTTTGCATTACCTCTCCACACACACACACACACACACACACACACACACACACACACACAGTAGGATGAGCGCTAAATTGCGATGTAAAATCAAACTCCAGTCCATACACCAACACAACATCGATTTAAACAAGCGCTTGCTTACCTGCAGAGTAGAACAGCAGAGAAGTTACTCCCAGATAACTGACCAACTAACAAATACTCCATCAATCGAAGCACTACTCTGCTGGCACGTAAACTACCTTTTGTTATTATCTCCTAGATCCATAGACCGGTAAAACCGAAACTTTCTACACGAAAACCTATGTCTTAACAAAAAATAGCTGTTAGAGATGCAAATTACTACATATTTTAGGTAATTACTTCGACGTTGGAGCGATCCTCAACACATTTGATCCTCCTACAGATCTTACAACCTACAGCAAACACATCTTAAGGTTGATCTATACACAACGCGGAACAG
This sequence comes from Locusta migratoria, assembly GCA_026315105.1. NCBI lineage: Eukaryota > Metazoa > Arthropoda > Insecta > Orthoptera > Acrididae > Locusta > Locusta migratoria. The sequence goes on along the minus strand of CM048746.1, from coordinate 677,564,756 downwards.
TAAAAGGCTCCTTCCACAGATGGAAGAAACTTAGAATTAGTCTAACCTGATAAGAACATCGCGAAAAAGATACAGCGCTACAACAGCTTACAACCAATTAGATCCAACTCTAACGCTTTTTAGGACATAGCGACCCACAGATCTATGTTTTGCACGTCAAAACCATAGGATTACAACGCATCCATCCTTTTCTTTAGGATAAAATAGTCAATACATAGTAAGATACACGAATATTACACGAAATATGCATTTTGTGTGATCATTCTATCAATCACCATGCACTACTAACAATATTTCCAATACCTTCCCACAACCTTCCCAGAACCTCCCATTTTTAAGGTAAATAGGCCCGTAATATTGTAGCTGGAGTCCTATTTAAATCCAAACACATCGCGAAGTTGTACTATTGCTTCGACGTTGGACTATTCCTAAACACACAAATGTTACTCGAAATGTGTTTTTTGCATGATCATTATATACGGAGAACCGCGTGTCTTCTTACACAACAGAACCAGGGTCATTCGCATAATGTCCTCTTCCAAACAACAAGTAACGTCTGTATGTTTAATTTATACGCATGGAAGGTAAAATTTAGAACAGAGCTCCATCTAAGCTGGTTATTTGTCACATACCGCATCGCGAAATTTGCAGAGTGCTGCTGGAAAAAAAAAAAAAAAAAAAAAAAAACACACAACAGACCCAATTCTATCCTTTTTAAGGTGAATAGACCCATAGATTAAAGAAATACACACCACAATCTCCGATCGCTTTTCTATTAATGTAGGGGAATGTTCGTCTAATTATGCTTTTGTGTAGTATCGTAGCTGGAGAACTAAACAGAGCTGATAGAATGTAAACGCCTGTAGGCCAAGTTAAGGTAAGGCGTTATACTAACCACAGAATCAAACCAACAGTCAACCAGGTTTTCCAGATAGAAGGCGATGCAGACGTTAACGACCACACAACATACCTCGGAGAACCCGCTAAAACACAAAAGAGAGAGACAAATCACTGTCTTCGTTATTCAACTCTTATTATATATAGCATAAACACCACTCCCTCCATACAGAATATAGCCATAATAACAACAGGGTGCGGTATTAATAACCATCTAACCTTGTAGAATACATACTGTATAGTATTTTAGGTAATCAAACTGTCGCATCAGCGCACCTCGAAACCACTGCAAAAGATATATAAGACATCTTACGACACCAACAGACAATTCACAATTTTGGAAACATAGAAGATTTGGAAGTGATTTTTTTAACAAAGTGGATCTCGTATCCCAGTAAGACATCTGGATGGACGGAGGCTAGGCATGGAACGTCAATGTGGTTGTAGCCATCGACAAAACAGTTGGTACCGGTTGCGTGGTTGGCGTCGATCTGCCGAGCAAAAAAAATTAATAAATAGTCCTGGTTTCAGCAAAGTTATTGGTCACGTCAATATCGATTTTATAAAGCGTCCATACAGGCGATTGAAGAGACTTTTACTTTTTCGCCGGTTCGAGAGCATGGCATTATCAGGTAGGAGGAATGTGGTTATGGATTGTATTTACAAAGTGCATCTGGAAAACCTGGTTGACTGTTGGTTTGATTCTGTGGTTAGTATAACGCCTTACCTTAACTTGGCCTAGAGGCGTTTACATTCTATCAGCTCTGTTTAGTTCTCCAGCTACGATACTACACATGTGTCATTCCCATCCACATGGTCTTGGCTAACAAATGTCATAGAGAATAGTTATTGCGTTTGGAGAGAGTTAAACACTTTATTAAATTGCGTTTATGGAAACAGTCAACGTTGTCTCAGGGAGATGTTTCTTGTTACTGATCGCTGTTATAAGGCCGTTTGTGGTACCTTGCTTATGCAGAGTGTATGTGGGATGGTTATGTTCGACTGTGTTGGGTTAATGATGACTGTAAGGATAGTCTTACCTGGGTTGCGTTTGGAGTTTTTTACTGTCGTATACGAAGATTATGCAATGCTAGTTACTTTAGAACATTAGTAGAAAAATTGTTAGATCCTTTTGCTATAGTTCGGTCGTTGGGTTGGGGATGGTTGTTGTTACTAAGAGTGTCGCAAGCTAGTTGGGGTAGAAATTAAGTAAAAAATGTTTAAAATATGCGCTGCAATATCTGTTTCCAGTTGTGGATGAGGATGTGTAGCGAAAGAGCTCTAAAGAAGTCGATATACAATTATGTTCTTTAAATCTGAGCTGTGTACGTTACAAAGAATTGCCTGTTTGTTCATGTGTCAGTGGTGTTTACGGTTGATGCCATTTATGTTTGGTGTGGTAAATAATTGCTGATCTTTTAACTTATTCATATGTAGTAAATTCGAAAAGTTAGTCATTGATACATTGCGAAGTTCCCTGGCGGCAACGTTGTGAGAGCCCTCAGGATACTGGAGCAAATCTCTCTACTGGAGAACATTTTGGGGGAATGATGTGACAGTACCTAATAGAGTGTGGTTAGCCTGTGTTAAATTAGGAGCTGTCATGTCCAGCTTCGTGTTTTTGCCATCCCACACGTTTTCGCTGGAAAACTGGATATGTGCACGTACTTAGTACCCACCCGTGACTTTCGTTTGGAATCGATTTCCGACGACTACATTTATTAGTCGAATGACCTTATCTATTTTATAACAGGCGTTTCGGGCTGTAGGTTATCGTGTACACATATGGACTAGACCGAAAACGGAGATAGCCGATATTTACAAAGTGAGGCCCCGTACTGTGTGTCTCTCGCGTCCATTCCTTAGAGAGCAGGCTATGAACGGTGTATGCGGACGTTAGGGTGCGATATAAGAGTTTGCGAACACGTACTCAGTTTTACTGTAGCAAAAAAGTGTAGACTCACCATGTTCTTTTAAGGAATAGTGGAAATTTTAATGGAAAGGTAATGGAAAGGTAGCGGAAACGTAACCGAGGGGTTTGATCTTTACCGTTACATTACAATCGTATGTCGGCTGTTGTGAGCATCGTCTATGCAGTTATTTTGCCTAGGCTAGCAGAGGGAACATTATTCATAAAATGCACCACTTTGGGGCAGATCATTACAAGAAGTCTTTTGACTCACAAACCTCTAAGTAAGCGGATGTTGTTGGGGAATCGTGTGTTCAGATGTTTTGTAACTATATTACTTTACAATTGTTACTCTTTCGTAGTGCTTGATCATTTTACGACGTAAATGGTTGGGTGTTACGTTCGTTTATCGGTTGTAACGACTGGCATTAGCAGAAGACGTGGTGTTAATCAGATTCGAGGCACCTAACCGCTATGCTATTTCGAATCATTTCTCCATTAACATCTAAGCAGATGAACAAGTCTGTCCAAGGCACACAATCCAACTAAACTTGCTTACAGTCTGGTTCAGTATATTAAACTATATGTAGCGACGTAATGTCCTGATTAAAACACATGGTATCGCACATAATAATTAGGAGCGGTGGGCACTGGCCTGGCCGCTGTCAGGGTCAATTAGTTTACGAAACTCTCGTGTTGTTCCAGGTAACTGTACTGTCCGAAGTATGCAATAATTGACTGCTCTTTTTCTTCCAGTGTTGGTGTACGTCTATAAGTAACAACTTTCGTAAAAAAAAAAAAAAAAGTCCTATGGGCGCGGGTTCGAGTCCCGGATCCGGTAGCGAAGTGGGCGGCAATCCTTAGGACTGTCAGTGGGGAGGAGGTGGGTGGCGGTAGCGGGGGCGGGGGCGGGGGGGGGGCGGGTTCTGAGCTCATGCAGTCGCTTACTTCTGGAGGCAGTTGCTCTTCTTACTATTCACAAGACATACGTAGTTACATTTAAGTTGATATGCAAATTTAATTTAATTAACTGGAGGCGGAGGTCGGGCAATTGGGCGTCTGTCAGGGGCGGCCTGTCGGTCAGGTGCGTGGCTGGGGATGGGGGATGTGCGTGGCTGGACACGTCTGGGCCTCTCGGAGGTTCCGCCTGTCTGGCGGCGGCGCCGGGGGGTGGGGGTGGAGGGTGTGGCGTCAGTCCGGCAGCTGGGAGTGGGCAGGTCTGGACCTGCCTGAGGTGCCGCCTGTCTGACGGCGGCGGCGGCGGCTGTCGATGATGGGGTTGCAACACTTGCGCGGAGTGACACTTGCGCGGAACCCGGGGCCCTTGGGACAGCTAATGGCTTTTCCTGGGTACAGGCACACCAAGAAGTCTAGCACTGCTGTTGTCAAGTTTCCACACTGTCAACATAACACGAAAATCAGTGAAATTGCACAACCCTTTCAAAGCTGAAGAGCAATATAGTAACTTGTTCTAACTACATATTAATCCATTGAGTGTTCCTCCTGTAAACAAAAAGGTATTTTAATAGTGATAATGTTTGTAGAGTTATTAAGACAGTCTCTGCTACTACAAGACGATGAATTTCCACAGTCATACCTCCTAAAAGTTATTAAGACAGTCTCTGCTACTACAAGACGATGACTTTCCACAGTCATACCTCCTAAAAGCATATCATTCAGAACACTAAGCTTATCAAGACACCTGCGCAAGCAATAAATATATTAGGCATCCTGCACAGATACGTTGATGTAATTGACCGCTATGTAGTTAACCCCACTATTACGCAACTTCCATCTCTTTAAAAATAGCTGCTATGCTTTTTAATCGGAGACGCAACCTTAAACCTTCAATTAAAAAACTTTAATAATAAGTCAATGAGTATTTTACATACTTGAAGCGTTTATTCGTAGACCCCAAAACGATTTGGCTGTATTCGAATTACAAATACACCTAAGAAATATATGAAATACGGAATGTGTAAGGAAATGTCACACATCGAAAAATGCTGAAGATAAATTCTATTATCCATCACCGTCATATAGAACCATTTTTACTCCGAACTTGGCATAAACCAACAGGGAGAGAAAAGTTGAAAGACTTCCAGGAAAAATGAAGCGAAGTTGACAGCCAATAGTTGGTTATAAATTGCATTGCCTGTTAACTGTATAAATATAAATTACGGAATACACGGAATTACTGTTCAGTACAGTCAAAAAGGTCTAAGGTAATAGGCAGTGGTTTACAATAAAGATATCCGTATCACTCTCCTCCTGAAGAAGTCTGTGTGAAGATTTATATTCAGAACATTCAAGAAAAGGTGTTGAAACTACAAGAAGCAGCTTATTTACTCAGGAAGGGAAACCGTTATTTTTTTGATAAAATGTTAAAATCCAATATACCAGAATTTTGTTTTTCTAAGCTCAGTGCCAACTTTTTTTGTCAAAATTTTTGCGGAGAGTAGTCTTGACGTGATTTTATACTTCTATGAATTAATATTATCAAACATGTAACTTGTGTCACAAATTGCGCGGCCGGTCCCGTCGGAGGTTCGAGTCCTTCGGACATGGGTATGTTTGTTTGTACTTTGCCTAAGTCATTTTAAGTAAGATTAAGTAGTGTGTAACTCTAGCGACCAATAACCTAAGTAGTTTGACCGCATAAGACTACACATATACACGCAATTTATTTATTTCATAACCACATTTAAGTACTAAAAATTAAAGAAACTTAAATGTAGAAATTTGAAATAAACACTGAAAACAAATGATTGATATTTCTCATAAGATGAATGCACAGAACCGTTGAATTATGTCTTGTGCATGTACCAACAAAATCTGCCATTTGAATATTATAGTGTAAGTCCCAAATTTGTTTTTTCTGTAATAACATTAAAAACATTTTAAAAATTCAGAACTCGAAAATCAGTGAAGTTATGGACTTGAAGCGTTTTGTGTTGCTAAATCTTTACATAGTAGACACGATTTTAAAATTTGGTTGCTATTGCCAAAGTCGACGAAACGTTAAATTTTTTGGTGTAATCTTCGCCGTGTAGACAGTATGTTGTAGAAGTCGACGTCGAACCTAATCATACCTCTGAGAAGAGAACGTTGTTTGCATTTCTCCTGCTTTTCCAGTCGGCTGTGCTGTGCTACGTAACGACGTCGTACTGTTCCACTTTACCGAGAGCTATATATGTATTGGTGTGATGTCTGTTCTTTCGAAATAGGACATCACACCAATATATGTATCATTTAGACGCAAAGATTCTGGGTTCTGTTTTCATCGCTAACGCGATTAACAACGTTAGATCTCGTGTGTAAACAATTAAAGGTTATGAGTGCCACTGGAAAAATGCATAAGTAACACCTGTTGTATGAGACCTGAAGATGACCTGAAATTAGCCGAAATCGATATCTCATAATAAACATAAGGTGTAGCTATCTATATTTCATAATGCTATTCCTAACATATTTAAAAGCTGCTCAAAACCACCTACAAAAAACCTTTATAATGAGATTGTATATAATTCCACGATCAAATTGTGTTTTAGTTATTTGTAGTAATACACACAACGATCTGCCCTTGCTTTTAGTGCCTTGATCAGCTGTTTATTTTTAGAGGTATTACTAGGGACAGGAAAAATTCGCATTTGCAATAAATGCGAATATAGATGCGAATTCTGACTCAAAATGTAGTAAATCCGAAATTGTAGTTAGCAACGGTTGCGCTCAATTCCGATTTCATCACATTCCTCTACACATGGTGCTGTATTGTGAATCGAGTGATATTTGTACGACTTGTTATCTCCCTGTTGAATGAGGCTGTGATATCTCCGGGCCGTTACTACAGCTCCACCTCGCTCGGTGGGCCTTTCCCTGAATACGGCACATGTAGCGGCTTGAAGGCGTGGAGTAGGGGTGGTGTATCCCTACTTCTGGAACACCCTGTCCACTACCTGCAGCGTCCGGGTCTCCCCGCAAGTGTCTACACATTCCCTTTCCACGCAAGTGTCACTCCTCGCAAGTGTCACAAACTCGTCGATGACGGCATCGACAGAGTAACGGTACTTCGGCGGCGGCGGAGGCGGCTCGGGGGTGGGTTTTTCCAACCGCCATCTTGAATTTGGGGTCGTCCCAACAAAACATATGTACCATCGCGTCATATACCACAAAAGTTAAGCCAACAAATAACGTCCCGAAAAATTGAAAAAAAATAATTATTTAGAAATTCCACTGCTACATATCAAGGCCTCCCTCCCCCCCACCTATTGACAAAAATTTTGGATGAGAATAGTCACTTGTGAGGGGTAACGTGGCTAAGGAACAGGTAATATTTCCCTATTTACAGTAAAATGTACTAGATTATAGACAGTCAAGTAACAAATACACTGCAGAAAGACATCTTATAAAGCTCGATAGAGAGAATAATAGTTCGTTCATGAACTAGGGCTCGACTCATTACCTAACTTTCCTTTCGATGGAGACTTACATGGGGTGGACTGATATTGGTTATATTGTGTCCAGCCATCAACGCCCCATAATTTTACATTCCTATTTATTGGAACTCATTCTTCTAGTCTTCGACATCGGTCTTCTGGGCCCCAGGATTTAAATAAATAAATAAATAAAAATAAATCCGTACCTAAAAAGCTAGGAAGGAGGAAAAGGTAAACTAGAAAGTAAACATTCTACTAATTGAAGATATAATGACCAGATAGACTATAATTTGGAAGTAATTGTATCATAATCAAAAGTATTTTTTTTTTTTTATTTGCATATTATGAAATTTCAAACACAATTACTTAATGTGGGTATAAGAAATATGACATCTTTTTTCTAAAGACATAAGTAGTATTACTGTTGCCTTATATAATTTATACTAACAGAAATGAAAACTAACATTATGTGTACATACTGTAAAAACAGCAATTGACGTAATGAAAATATTCTCGTGTCGATTGTGTGACTAGGTTTTATTATGTGTAAAATTGTTTTTGTGTGTGTATAAAATTGAACAAGTGAGAAATTACACATGTAATACAATTTATACAATTAAGCGTAACAATATAAAATATATTTTCAAATAAAACTAATTTAAATGGAGGTGATGAAAAAGCACAAATAACATTCTAAATTGACCAACAGAAATATAGAAATCTGACTCTAGTACTAGTGAGCTGAGTCTAAACTCTCCCATGTCAATCAATGTCCATGGTAAAGAAAGCAAAACATTTGAACGTGTAAAACGTCTGTGTACGGCGATGGTGGTCCACGACGTACACGGCTGTGCAGGACATTCTTTCCTTGCGAGGCGGCGGTGCACACTCGCCCAGCGGCGCGCCTGGCGGCGGTGGGGGGCGCTCCAGTGCTGGCTGGCCCTCTCCGACTCCACTGCCCCCTACTGCCCCTCGTGGTACAGCTGCCGCAGGGGTTCTATTCTGTATCTTTCGTACCGTTCGGTTCGGTTCGGTGGGTTTTTCTCGGTGGTGACGTCAAATTCGGTTCTTTAGCGAAAATGGTTATCTGTACGCTTCTGCGGCCTGCTACCGCCCGAAACGGCCAACGAAATTTCGAGCGCTGCACCGAAAGCCGCGGAGGTTTCGAGAAGGCCATTTGGTTCGTTCGGTGGAGTTTGATTGCGAACATAAATTGTTGTTTTAGCAATTCTCTGTGGTTTTAAATTCTGATAACAAAACATCTGCTGTTTTTAAGTAATAAATAACTTAATAAGTTAACTTTCAAAGATGTTTGCAAATATTATCAGAATTACAATAGCTAGCGTTCTAATGTTTAATATAACGGAGTAGCACTTCTCTAAACTGTTTTGCAATTAACTGTACCTTAAAATAGGCGTCTCGGTAATGTCTTTAATGCGCCGTTTCATTTACCTTGCAAAATCTCATATTACGAATGTGTAAATACGAAATCCATCAAATACAGTGTCAGCTTCGTTTCCGCCTTTCGCAAAGCTGTCGCGTCATATTTGGCAATTTTTCTTATTTGTACTTGAAAATTAGTCAAATATGCACACCACCACATTGAAAATCTTCATAAAATGAGTTATTTTCACCGCAATCTTAAGTCCTGTTGTGCCCACAAGCACGTTACCGATGTATATGAACGGTACTTAGTAGTGTTTTACAGTACTTTTCATTACAAACTGAGTATTACTACTTACAGAAAGCGCTTTTACAAGGTTTCAGTTGAAATAGAAAGAATTTTGTGAAGTCAGATAGTGGAAATCAAACAAATTAGTAGCAGTATAAGTAACCTATAATCATTCCGCAAAGAAGTCAATGAAAACAAAGACCGACACATTGAGAAGACGCTGTCGTCTAGTGGTTCAGTTGGCCTTCGGCCGCGCTAGCGTGTGGACCTGCGCCGCTGAACGCCCCGCTCCGGGCTTTGTTCACTTCTGCGTCGCGATATTTTTGTGTATTGAGTCCCGCATTAGCGTACCTCATGCCGCTTGCTTGCCGCCGTGCGACGATCAAAGTAACGTTTCAGGCTGAACATCCACGACCAAGAGCTTTTAAAGTCGAACACTTCATTCGAGTAGATCTTCGTTTGAACCCACCAGACGTGATCGGAATACGCTTCTCAATCACAGCAAGCATCGTCGATATTAAGATGACAACGGAAGCGCTATGCACTGAAGATGTCCAACGACTGAAATTCAAGCACTCTGATGGACACACAGGTGCAGTAACGGTCGATCATGTAGGATTCGGCTTACGAACCCTTCGGGTGTTTGAGCTCCCGTTTGAAGTACCTCAAGAAACGCCATTGCAGCTTTCCAACCATGTTTTAAAGTCGTGAGTCACCTAGCAGAAAAGTGGCAAAAATTTACGACCTACCAGGTATTAAATGGTGTCCGGTGGATACAGATTGAGCTGACAAAACACGTTCTGTCGTACCTGACGATTGGTGGTGTGCAGGCCATCATTATGTACGATGGGCAGCCACGAACATGTGCAGGATGTGGTCAGGAAGGCCATGTCCACTCCGAATGTATGCGCCGACGTCTGGTACAGACACCACTAGGTGAGGTGGCCTCAGCAACGACGGTCACATCACTACACGTCACCTACGCCGCAGATGCAGAGAACCACGTAATACCACTCCAGACTACGTCTGAACCTACTTTGCTTGTACCCGCGCAGAAGAATATACCGACAACACAACCACAGCACCACCTCCAGCGCCCTCACCAAAGCCAGGAACAATAGAGACCGCTCCGAATGACTCTGCTGGCACCATGGACATCGACCTAAGTGTGGTGCCAATGTCTGCTTTCGTCCAGATTGGTGCGGCGATAGAAGAGGAGCAACCACATTATGATTCAGAACAACACATCCGAAAACAGCGGTCACCTCGGAGGCGTAAGAAACGCCGTCCAACACCCTCCGCTGACGGCCTCCATCGGACGACCTTCTTAGATAACGAATGAATGTCTGACAGTGACCTGCCATTTTCCGACCAGCATCACAATAATACTGTCACCCTGGACAGTCCTACGGTGATGCACCATACCTCAAATCGGGACATAACCTCATTGCAGTCAGCACCTACGTACGACCCTTTCCCTCACAACACCTGTTGGAATATCCGACTCGTCCATTACAAAAGAACAATGCCAGCACATGTCATCGACATCCACATCATGGGCCGACGATGGTGGCGAAGGAGCGGATCAGAAAGCCAACTTGGCCGAGCGGGTGCATCCCATGGAGGCACCAGATTTTGTAAACAACTAAGAATTGCGGCAACCATGGGCGACACGGCAAGTCCGCGACTTTCAGGAGCCGCTGCAACGCCTTCTGTAAACCTTGGAAGTGTCCATCCGCAGCAATATCGTATCGACACGATTAATATGGCCACCATTCGCGATCCACACAAACTGGCGATGTTTAGACTCAATTTACTCAAGATATTTCGATATTGCTCTCCTACAGGAGGTGTTTGTCGCTAGTTTCCTCATCCCTACCGGGTACACTGGCTGTGTTTCTCGCGCCCCTGACACCGCCAGCGGCGTCGCCATACTCATACGCGACGGGCTTCTCGCAGAGGACGTTGTTTACCTCCACACTGCTCGGGGAATGGCTCTTACTGTATTTGGCGTGCATATCATTACTATCTATGCACCATCCACCACTCCAGCCACCGTCGAGACCGCAATACTTTCTTCGCCGAGAATATCACGCCGCTATTCACGGGTCCACAGGATCACTTGGTATTTGGCGGGGATTTCAACTCGACACAAGGGCCCACCGACCAACTGCCACAACATTCACCCTGTGCGGCTCTCTCTGTGGTCATCGACAGACTACAGCTTGTTGACACCTGGACAAAGCTCTACGGAACTAGCCCGGGCTTTACGTTTTACACCGCCCATTCATCGAGCCGCCTAGATCGCATATACCTCACCTGCCCTCTCGCAGATGGTACCCGCCAAACGAAAATCCGGCCCTTAGCATTTTCAGATCATGAGGCATATATCTGCGACATTAGTATCGTCCAACAGCGTGTGTGGCATAGTCGTAGCCTGTGGAAACTAAACGTGTCTCAGCTGACCGCTCCAGACTGTCGACATGATCGAATATGCGTGGGCACAGTGTTTACGCCGTCTTAACGCCTATAACTCCACTCTATCTTAGTGGCTCTCCTGTGCAAAGCCAACACTGTGCAAGTCTCTGATGAATTACGGCCGAGACGTCAAGGAATGGCGAAACAATACTTTGAATTTCTATTATTCTTTTCTTGGAGAATGTGTGACAATGACTTTCTCACCACCCAGGCAGACGATGGTGCACCGAACAATGGCCCAAATCTCTTTGCTAATGCGTCGCCACCTGGAAGACACTGTAGTCCGATCTCGTACAAATAATCGAATAGGTGAAGAACATCCGTCGATGTACCATCTCCTCCAGGAAAAGACAAAAACGACGCCGGGCTCTGATACACGTCCTGATTGACGCGGAAGGTCAACACGCCATCGGTCAAGCGTTTCATGACCATTTCACAATACTATATGAAGCTGTGCCGCATTCACCAGAACTGATTTCAGAAGTCGCACAACTTACTCCGAGTACTCTTCCATTGGAAGTAGCACGTGAAGTCCAGGAAGACGTGACCACGGATGAAGTACTAGATGCAATTAAAATGGGGCATAACAATAGGTCTCCTGGAGCCGCCGGTATTGCCGTTGAATTTCATAAATTTTTTGACTATTTGTTAGCACCTACATGGACGAACATCGCTCAAGAACTGATGTCCTCGGCGACTTAATTCCCTAAAACCTTCCTTGAAGGCATAATTATTCCTGTACACAAACCGAACGGGTCATCCAGATTACAAAATTATCGACCTATAACTCTGCTTAACAGCGATATAAAAATATTTACACGGTTGTTGGCATCGCGACTCAAGAAAATTGCATGGTACGTCAATTCTGCGACCATACGTCCTTAGGAGACAACAATATCCATACGGCTCTTTGCCGTTATCGAGTCAACGACTTCCTGGTGCCCTGGCTTCACTAGACTCTAGCCAGGCCTTCGACCGTGCTGATCACTCCTGCCTGCAGACAGTTCTCCAGCTCATGTCTTTCCCTGGCGACATTGTCACAGTACTAACGCGCCTTCTGACGGGCGCGACCTCCAAAATCGTGCACAATGGTCGCCTCACCCCACCCTTGGTTCTAACACTATCCGTCCGACACGGCTATCCACTTTAAACTATATTGTACGCCTTTGCTTTAGAACCATTGCTCCAGGGACTACGCCAACGTTCGGAAGGTATGAGTTTACATAGGAGCCGCATCTGTTGTACAGCCTACGCCGATGACCCCGTCCTTTTCCTACGCACTGAGAACGAGGTACGGGCAGCCCTGAGTAGGTGGCAACATATGGCGAGGCACCAGGCAGCTTGCTCAACATCTCAAAACCCAAGGTCTTGCTCATCGGCGAGGGCCTACCAGAGAGAAGCATCGCTCCTATAAGTGTAGCCACCACCGTCAGATGTTTTGGCGTAGATTTTTCAGGCGATCTCCGCCGCTCAGCAGCGCGCAACGGTAGTCGACTGCTTCAGAGTATCAGGGGAAGTCTGGTAAATCACCGGCTACGATCCCTCGACATTGTTGAACGTACACAATATGTGCACATCTATCATGCCTCTCGCATACCCCATGCTGCTCAAGTGCTACCGATCCCAACTCTGCTGGCACGGCGTATGTTGGCAGCATTAGGCTCCTACGTCAGCTCCGGATTGATATTCAAAGTGCAATACGACGCCCTTGCACTCCCGCGGGATCGTAGTGGGGTGGGACTGACACATGTCCACATGACCCGACCAGAGTCACGGCCCTCTACGTCAGCTCCCAATTAAAAATTTTGACGACGTTGCCCACAGAGTCTCGCCGGTATCCTATTCAATGCCTTTGCACCGGACTCTTTGGTAGCCCCAGTAACGACTGCAGCCATTCCACTTGCCTCCCATCATATCCGACGATTCTTCCTGGACCTTAGTTATGTAGACAAATCTTTACCACATACTCGTTTGTCTCAGACTAAAACAGTATATGATCTGCTAAAACACTGTCGACCATCCGACCCAATCGAAATTAAGCATCCACAGTATGTGTGGTGGCATATATGGAAAGCTGTTTACAAACTTTTTTCTCGAATCTGACGTCAAGTCTGCTTGGTGTCTCACTGTGAACGGATTAGAAGTTATCCGACATCGCCTGCATCGGATCCATCTCGCAGATTTGCCCGTCTGCATTCACTGCGGAGTGGACGACACAGACGGCCACAGGTTCCACTGTGGTCAGTCAAACGATGTCCGGACGCTCGCGCAGCGAATTTTGGCGTTCCTTACTCGCCAAACACCCGCTCTGATCGACATCAACATGCTCTTATTTCCGGGAGAGACTTTCTACCCCACCACCAAAACACACTCGGTGAATTGGATTGCTGGCCACACTATCCGATACCTCTTTGATTCTGGCCAGAAGTCAGTACTTCGATATTGGAACTTTCTTAATGAATGACACTGCGTCCTAACCCGTAACCCACAGTACCAGCAATATTTTTCCAACTTTTTACGGAGTGCCTTTCATGACCCGCCTCGCAGCTGGAACATCCAAGTCATGAGAAGATAAATCTTGACACAATCAACCTGAACTGAACATGATCCACAACGGAACATATCAATCAACGAGAAGATACGTTTGGACGTTTCTACCTATGCCAGCGGCAACACTACGGCGCACTATAAAAAAAATGAAGATTACAAAAGAAAAGAAGTTTTCACAGTTATTTCTTCCAAATCTCCTGAGATTTATTTTATTTTATTTATTATTACTTTTCTGCATACGGTAGCCTATTAGCCTTCCTTGCTCCTTATTAGAATTAGGTAAGTTGGACTGGGACTAGGATAAGGTAGAAGCCAACGCCTAAGAAAAGAAAAGGAAAAAAAAGTGGTTAAGGCGAAAAGTTGCCATTCTAAGGGTTTTAAGTTCGAATCCTCCACGGTGAAAAATATTTGATCACCAGTCATCGTGTTTGGAACACTTTTCTATTCGTTTAAGAGAAGCATGATCTGCAATATTCTTTAGCGTGTACATGTAAGAGAAAGCGCCAGCAGATGAAATTTATGTGAGTGAAACAATCATAGAATTTTATTTTTGTCCATTTAATTTTTAGTCTTGTTACAAATAATTCATGTGTGACTACTCTCAACGCTTGAAACGCAGTTTGAAACAAAGAAACGTTTTCAGCCTTCATGTTGACGATTACATAATCTTCAATATGAAGGCTGAAAGTTTTTGTACGTTTCAAAATATGTTTTAAACACTGATGAGAGTTTCACGACAACCAAAATCAAATTTTGCGACGGTAAAGAAATATTTGCGACAGCTCATCATCATCCATATACGTTAACAGCCATTGAACACTTGGATTCAAGATGGAATCAAACCTGACGTTTCAGGTTTTGTCAAGTTAACGACAGAAGATAATAAAGCAACTGTTTCTTTTATTAAAATATTGTACGCTCTTTCTTCAGTACAAAAACATTGACTAATTTGCGCTTCTAAGAGCTACCTCGACTAATGTGTAATCCTTTTCCTTTGCCGCAACTTCCATGTACTTCCGCAGTGCCAAAATAAAAAGTTTTCCACTGCCAGCACTGCGCTCTCTGCTGCTAACGCCGCGTCTTCCCTCCCAGCGCGTTGAACTCGCGCCGCGCCAATGAACCGCACAATTCTGCTCTCGTCTAGGACAAACGGTAGCACCTAACGCCTTCCAACAAACGGCAAAAATAATCAAACCTTTCCGAAAATTTTTCTCAGTTACACCCCACAAAAAATGTAAAGAGAAAATGTTCGTCGCTTACTACATTTTTGACGTTGGTTTGGTAAACGTTCTGCGTCAGACGTGAGATTTTAATTCATTACTTCACTATCACTGAATATATTGGTCGGGAAGTTTGCAGACATCGACAACATATAGCACTGAAGGCAATTATAGAATTATTTTGCTGTGCGACGCTTGGTTTGCGACGCTTGGTTTAGGAGACACGGTGTGGTAAAGTAGCGCGAATCAACAACTTTTATATGAAGTTTAAAAATTTTCTTTTTCAGTGACAAAAAGTTTTAATTTATTTTAGAAAATGTTTCAGTAGGTAGTTCTCGGAACACACTGTGGTGTTATGTCGCCACACGACTTTCGTTTCCTGCATTTTGAGGGGCTGTCTCTCACGGTAGGAGACGCAGCGAACGCCGGCCGCGGCGGCCGTCCCACCAGCAGTGCGCGCGCGCGGAGGAGCAGTCAGGCGCTTCTGATTGGCTGATGCGAACGGATCTGTCAACAGCGCCACCGTGAGCTTCGGTGTCCACGAAGACGGACCCCAACGCGTCCGAAAGGCATACAGAATAAAATAACGGAGCTGCTTCGATAACTCGACCTCTCAGTGCGCTCTCTGGCGCGCTCTTGCAGCTGACCTGTTTACATAGCAACCAGACCGCTGCTTCGGCATTCTCCGCCGCATTATGACACTTGTCACGCCGGACAGTTGCCACACTTTTACTTGCTCCAAAGGGTCGACTGCCCCTGTCTCCTTCTCCTCCCCCCCCCCCCCTACTACCCGGCCCGAGAACTCCGTGTACGGTGTCACAGAGTAACATATATTGTCCGTGACGGTGTCCCGACATATGTACAACACTGGTCGCTTTCGCATTTCGTATTACGACTGTCAGTATGGAAGTTATTACAACGGCCACGGACAGGCCTCTTGGCCACTACAATGGTTACGCGATAATAAGGTGGGAATGTGCTTACTTCGAAACATGATCATTGCAAGGGAAAGCTGCTTTCGAAGAACGGAGACGTATTGAAACGTAGAGAACACCTGTGAGGACCACCTAATTTGACTCAAGGAAGCAAATACGTTAAACGTCACTCAAATGATCCTCCTGCAACCGGAACTTATAGTTAAATCTACCGCTTTTCAATTTGCAATTTCCTAATTAGGTAAAAGCTTCTACAGCTGACACGTTAAGATAACTTTTTTCTACCTTCTAATATTATGGCCATACCGTCAAAGATTATGAGTTCTAAAATTATTCCTGTAACTTCAGAGCCGCAATTACCCCCTAAAAATATCATTTTTGTTAAACTAATAAGGTACATTTTACAGTAGACGCAGATATCATGAAGTACATTTAGTTGTAGTCCTTAAAAATTAAAGTTTTTCACCACATTGTTGATTATCTTTAATCAGAACAGTAAAAGCTATAGAAACAAGTCAAGCAACTTACTATTCAAAAATAATTGTTACAAAAGAATATCATAAACAAATGTATAAGACGTACTTCTCTTATGCATTTGAAACTTTAGAAAACGTAGTTTATCATTTCGTCTGCAACATCACTTATTTGATATGGTGATTTGCTTTGCATCACCAAAGGTATTTACTTTTGTATTATGTTTGCAGCAGTTCTCATTTCGAATTGTGGAATATTTACTTCGTCTTATTTGATGAAAGAATTTCGGAAAACTGCATTTAATAACTCCACTTTAGTGGCACTATCATCAGTAATATTACCGTCGCCATCGTGCATCACTTAGTCTTTCCGCTACTGTAGATAACATAGGACCAGAATCTCTTTGGATTTTCCGCCACATTTCTACAAAAAGTTTCGTAGTGAAAAATGTTAAACAAATTTCACATTGAAGGCCGCACTAAATTTCGAGCTTCATTAAAACATCGGCAATCTTAGGGATTTTGAATTCGTCTAAATTTTCTGTAAAAGCTTTCTGTTCTGATTTATGTATCATGGGGAACCAGTTCGATCTCTTATTAATTAATTTGGTCGGTATCCTTCCAATGTTGTAGATACCATTTCTTTGAATGTAAGCCACATATGGTCTTCACTTACATAGTTAGTTTAGAAAAAATTGAGACTATCTCCGACGAAGATGTCAACCGAATTTTTATCTTTTTTTCCTTTGTTAATAGACGTATTTAGTGTTAATTTTTGGTGAATATCTTTGTTACAGATTTGAGTTCGCTACAACTTTGGGATCACTTATCCCTGTATCCGTCGTGATGCTCCTGAATATTTGTGACTAAGAGCTCAAGTGTTTCCGAAACCATTTACAATTTTAATGGGCTCGTGAAATAATTCTTCAAAAAATTTTCAAAAAAACATTTGGGAAGATGTATCTCCCGCCTTGTCAGAAGGTGTATTTTGGTCAACTTACGGATGGTAGATTTAAGTCACCGCCAACTATAATTGTATGAGGGGTGTACCTATTTGTATTGAGACTCAAGTTTTATATGAACTGTTCAGCGGCTGCATCATGAGAGTGCCGCGGTCGGTAAATTAAAATGTTGAAATGTTTGTTAAGCTTAAAGGACTTAACTGCAGGGACATCAGTCAAACTTACTAAATTCCTTATGAGCTACCTTATACTACAGACGACACAAACATCCATGCCCGATGGGGATTCGATCCCCCGACGGGGCACGGCCTCGCGCGTCGCAGCATAGCGCCTCAATGCGCTTGGCTGCTCCGCCGCGGCAATTATTAATTTATTTCGGTAGTCGAATATAACATCTGCTCACACAGACAGGAACTATAGATTTCAGTTTCGCTTGTGAGCTAGTACATATATTACATTGTGCTTTTTGTTTCTTTTGTAGTGCAGATCATAGGAATTATGGCATTTCCATTAAAAAACTATGGTGTTTCCGCTGAGACTCCGCTAAACAATGTAGAAGAACAGTGTACTTTACAAGCATAGCATTCTACATACCTTTATTTCAAATTTGTATTTCGACTTTAGGTGATCTGTCAAACATAGACGCTCTTATCTATATTTTGTAAAAGTATTTTCTGTCATTGATTTCCAAATAGTCCCAATTCACTTCATTAACTAATATTTCGCCGCAATAGAGTAAATTTATGAAGTGTATCGTTCTTCTTTCCTCCTTTTTTTCCAAATTGCTGTAGCAATTAATATATGTACAAATTCAGTGATCAAACTTGAATGATAAGCGAACATTCGAATTATCCTTATATCTTTATATGTTCCTTCCATGGCGATGGACTGTTTTTATCGCAATCAGTAAGTTTGGAAGAAAGCTACCGTACAAACGGAGGGAGAATGGATCCATGGTTGTGCTTTACACACTGCCATAGCCGACGATATTGCTTTCGTTTCCCAAAAGTTATAAATTTATCGATTTCGGGATATTGAAAATAAGTTGTACATTTCTGCGAGATGTCGAACAGAAATATCTCTTTCGTATTGGCTGTATCGAGTAAGATCAGAGACGGAGGTTTGGAAGGAAACAGCAGGAGTAGCCTGAGGGGCCGCTATTCCAACTACCTGGCGGAGGGTCAGGCGTGGCAAGTGTCCGGCGTGGCAAGTGTCCGGCGTGGCAAGTGTCCGGCGTGGCAAGTGTCCGGTGTGGCAAGTGTCCGGCGTGGCAAGTGTCCGGCGTGGCAAAAGTCCGGCGTGGCAAGTGTCCGGCGTGGCAAGTGTCCGCCATGGCAAGTGTCCGGCGTGGCAAGTATCTGGCGTGGCAAGTGTCCGGCGTGGCAATTGTCCGGCATGGCAAGTGTCCGGCGTGGCAAGTGTCCAGTGTGGCAAGTGTCCGGAGTGGCAAGTGTCCGGCGTGGCAAGTGTCCGGCGTGGCAAGTGTCCGGCGTGGCAAGTGTCCGGCGTGGCAAAAGTCCGGCGTGGCAAATGTCCGGCGTGGCAAGTGTCCGCCATGGCAAGTGTCCGGCGTGGCAAGTATCTGGCGTGACAAGTGTCCGGCGTGGCAATTGTCCGGCATGGCAAGTGTCCGGCGTGGCAAGTGTCCAGTGTGGCAAGTGTCCGGAGTGGCAAGTGTCCGGCGTGGCAAGTGTCCGGCGTGGCAAGTGTCCGGCGTGGCAAGTGTCCGGCGTGGCAAAAGTCCGGCGTGGCAAGTGTCCGGCGTGGCAAGTGTCCGCCGTGGCAAGTGTCCGGCGTGGCAAGTGTCCGCCGTGGCAAGTGTCCGGCGTGGCAAGTGTCCGGCGTCCGCCGGGCCACGTCAGCCGCTGCGTGCTGCCGGCGCTCGCCTGGGCAGCTGACCTCGTCATAGGGGGCGCTGCAGACTATGCTCCCTGTGATCCTCTCTCACAGTAGCTGCCTTTGCCCGTTGTATATATACCTATATATGGCACCATTCTGCATTCTCTGCACAGAGCTCATTCACTTGCAGTAGACTCAGAGTTCAGTTATTACATACGTATATTTTTATAAAAAATTAAAATTTTTTCCTGTTTTATTTACGTTGCCCGGTTACACTACACCCTATCCTCAAAATAATATTTTATTTATTATTATTATTTGTTTAAATCTTGGAATTCGGTAAGGAATACATCCCGAGCTTCGTGACTTTACTTGAAATGTTGAAAATATGACTATTATTATTATTTTTAACAAATGTCACTATTATAGTAAATTAAGTGAATCCTACCAATATGAATTTCTAATTGAATAACAAATTTTAAATTACTTTATAAAATAAAACTGTAGCAAACCTAATTGCTTATTGTGATGATAGTGTATTGTTGTGGTTTATAGATTATTTATTAATTTATTATTATTTTTTTTATTATCGTCGGTCTGTGGTTTGTTCTAAAATGGTTACGTCAGAAACGTTCGTTATCTACCCTACTGAAGTAAGATATAATTTACTACAATAGAATATCAAAGAAGTGAGCTATGTTCTTACTGAATGATCGCTAGTTACAGGAGAAAAGATAAAATAGAAATGGAATGGTATACTCTCCTAATCCTTGTCTCCATCTTTTTGTTGGCTGAAAATTTCAAAGTTTATAAGGAATTCTTCTCTCCTCCAGCTTTGCTCATGTCTCGTAATACAGGTCGATATCTGCAACTCTGGTAATAGATGTTAACATCATTACATAAATATTTTACTTATTTGTATGTGGTTAACATTAATATTCGTTTCTTATTGTTCTCTTTTGGTGGTCTATAGCACTTGTCGAGAAACATTATCCTACCACTCAATTATAGACACACACGCGCAAAACGCCACTATCCTAGCATCATTCGATTTCTCCTCACGGCGACCTCTGTGGACTATCCTTCTTTACAACTAAGGCAAAACCTCAACTGGTTAACTGTCAGACATAGTAAGAATGGAAATTAAACAAATCCACATAACTACCTAAACACGTGCACTCCGGAACACTCAGCAAATTCCTAATCAACAAGACGATCAGTAGAGCGTCAACTAATAGAAACAATGCTTTCTCAATGTAAAACACCAAACAAAACAAAACCCAATCCCTACATGATGGTACTCCATAAGCAAAATTCACACGACTGCAAACGACGACGAAAAACTATTCAACAAAACCAACTTACTCCTGACCGTTTCTGCAGCATTGCTCTGGGGATGGTAGGTGGATGCAAAGATTGGCTGGATTCGAAGTCGATGTAGCGTATCTTTCCAAATTTCCGCACGGAACTGAGGTCTTTTATCTGAAATTACCGTTCTACCCTGCCAACTTGCCGTACAAAGTCTCTACAAATCCCTTACTAACAGAACGTGCTGTAGCTTTCCACAGTGGAGTAAACGTTACAAACTTAGACGTTAGTTCCATAAGTACTAAGATATAACAGGATACTCTACTCGTGACCCGTTAAATCTGCACATGCAACCTGTCGAGATCGTTCAGGGATAATTGGATGGAGAGGTGCTTGTTTTATACGATGTGCAATGTTTCGCCATTTGGCATGCTTTGGAAATTGCAAGCACCGTCCTAATTCTCCTATATATATATATATATATATATATATATATATATATATAATAACATGAAGACTTAAGCTTTAAATAACACTTCTGTGGACTAAAGTGTCCATAGTACAGATTAGTGTGCCAAATTATCTTATTAACAAGTTCATATGGCATGCACTCACACAATGGAGCAGCCACACCACCAGAGGAGAACAAAACCCCTTTTCGTAGTATGTACAGGTTCCTTCTGGTCTTTGATTCGTTCTTTCACTCTCAACACGACGGTATCCGTGTCTTGTTCTTTAGAAATGTCTCTAAGGCTCATGGTGATAATGTTCGCCAAAGCCACATTTTATATATGGAATAAGCTGTAATGCTTTTGTTCCTGTGGCTGATGGCTCAATTGCTCAAAACCAACCGGAGATCTCGAAAGAGCGTCTGCGCTGATATTTTCCACTCCAGGAACATGTTCCATCGAAAAATCATATTCCTGGAGTGTGAGTATCCAACGGGCAATTCTCTTACTTTTTAATTTTCCGCCGCGGTGGAGTAGCCGAGCGGTCTAAAGCACCTCGCTGCGGAGCGCGCGGTTGCTCGCCGTGGAGGTTCGAGTCCTCCCTGGGGCATGGGTGTGTGTGTTGTCCTTAGGTTAGTTTACCTAGGTTTAAGTAGTTTGTAAGCTACGGACTGATGACCACGAAATTTGGTCCAATAGATTTACAGACATTTGAACATTTGATTTTTTTTTTTTAAATTTTCCTGATTAAATGAATTCTAACGCTTTGTGATCAGTGTATACACGAGTCTTTCATCCGTACAGGAAATATCGAAATTTCTCAAAACCCCATACAACCGTAAGGGCCTCTACTTCCGTGAAGGAAGAAATGTGCTCTGATTTACTGTGAATCCTACATCCAAAAGCTATTGTTTTAAAAACAGAATTTCAGCTTCCATATACCTCTGGAAGACCATAATCCCCAGACCCGCATATCAGCTATCCGACGCCAAACACAACTCCTCCGAAATGTTCGGACGTGACAGAATTGGAGCCTCAACCAGAGCTTTCTTTAAACTCTGAAACTCCTGTTCTGCCTCATCGTTCCAATTCCAGTGTGTGTTCTCTCCCGTGAGGGAGCAGAGATGTAGCGACGCCAACTTCTCGATAAAAATGTGACGTTTATAGAAATTAATGACCCCAAAAAAAACCTCAATTGTCGTTTATTGATGAGAGTTGGAAATTTAACGTTTCTCTCTATGTTTTTAGGATCTGGTGTTATCCCCTCCCGTAGAGACAATACGACCCAAATATCTCATCCTGGAATTGCAGCGATTTCCTGTGCGGATAGGTGATAAAAACTCCTGTACAGTACTGCACTGTGAGGCGCACTTCTGTTATGGAGCGAATCTTAGTAAATCTCCAGTGGAGATTACTATGGGTTGTTCACAGTGTTGACCGAGATACTGAGTATCTGGTGTGAACAATAGACAGAGTAAACTAGATAACGCTTGCAGTCCCATTCTTGAGAGGCAATGCGGTGGGTTAGTCTGTGACTGACGTAACACGTCAACTTATAGCCAGACTAGGTTTACACGCCGTTTTTTATTTCATGAAGATGCAGGGAAAATGTGATCGGCTGTAGTCGATTAAGACAGAAAATATTTTGTTTCGATTTCAGCAAAGACACAATTAGCAGGTGTCGGATCATTGAACTGTATTGTGTATGAATGCTTTAAGTGAGCTCCACCCTCCCCCAAGCGGTAACAACAAATACATTTTTTAACATTTTGTAACATTTCTGACATTGAGACAACCTCGATTGTAAACTGACATAATTGAATTAATTGTAAACTAACCGCGGATCTTCAGCCATTCTACTGACTTTATGTTATTTTGAAATTTTTTGTACGTATCCTCAAAGTTTTATCTATCCTGTCAACTTATACAGAACTTGGAAATAATTATTTTTATCTTCTTAAAAAATATTGAAGTTAATAAATATAAAATTCCAGAATGAAACTTTCACTCTGCAGCGGAGTGTGCGCTGATATGAAACTTCCTGGCAGATTAAAATTGTGTGCCGGAACCGGGACTCGAACCTGGGACCTTTGCCTTTCGCGGGCAAGCGCTCTACCGACTGAGCTACCCCGACACGACTCACGATGCCGCCTCACAACTTTACTTCCGCCAGTACCTCGCCTCCTACTTTCCAAACTTCACAGAAGCTCTCTTGCAAACACGCAAGACTAGCACTCCTGGACGAAAGGATATGGTGGAGACATGGCTTAGCCACAGCCTAAGGGACGTTTCCAGAATGAAACTTTCACTCTGCAGCGGAGTGTGCGCTGATATGAAACTACCTGGCAGATTAAAATTGTGTGCCGGAACCGGGACTCGAACCTGGGACCTTTGCCTTTCGCGGGCAAGCGCTCTACCGACTGAGCTACCCCGACACGTCTCACGATGCCGCCTCACAACTATCCTGCCCGTTTTAGGTACAATCAAAGGTCCATCAATACTGTTCTGTCAACATTTACGAATTTAAATTCGAATGAGTGCTTTCGCGGCGTATATACCCGATGAAGAATGGGGTGACAGTGTCCTCTAACCCTGACGTTTCGGCGAGTGACATAGGTCCACTGATCATCTTCGAGGTGAATAAGATGACAGTCATCGGAACATCGCTGTTAAAAACACTGCCTCCCTGTAGGAAGTCCAAGGGTCAATGTTTTGGCGCATTGGCAATGTATTGACAATAGTATTGAACGTGTGAGGGCTCCTGAAAATGAATACCTTAGACTGTAGAACTTTGAGTACGTCTTCATAATCGGTTTTATACTTTTTAGACATCTCTACTACTGTTCAAGTGCTCATAGCTTCTACGAGCTACTCTTTCTAAATTCAATAGTTGGTAAAATGTTGTTCTTGTTTTGGTCCATGCTAACTGCTTCCATAATATGGAAAGCAAAGAGCTTGCAGTAGAAGAGATATTTTGATGGTGACAGAGATAAATAAAAGTTCATAGTGTCACTGGATAACATTTCTGGATGTGAGTTTCATATCAAAATATTTTCTCACCCTCTTGTACAAGCTCTTAATATTTATAACAGGAATTTTCGAAAACCGTTTATACTTCATAAATATATAGCCCATTTCCTTCCGCATGTTTATCGGACTGTTGTGTAAAAATTTGTAATAAATAGGTCAACAACTTTTTCGAGTCTTATGGTAAAATCGTTTCCCCTTTACTACACACACACACACACACACACACACACACACACACACACACATATATATATATATATATATATATATATATATATATGGTGTTTCACTAAGTGTGTTACACTTTCTGCGGAGCTATGAACATAGTTTATTGTATAATTTTCCAAAGAGTTACAGCACAAAGATATAATTTTTTAAATGGAACAATAGTTTTTTCTATCGTACATTGGATTCATTGAAACCAGCTGCGTCCAAATCAATTTAAACTACATTCCTATCATTGTTAGTTTCGGAGCTACAACCGTTCAAAGTTTAGATGCTACGACAGCGTAGCTCATTGGCTGGTGGTCATGAGACAGTGGGCCGTGCCCCAGGGGATAGCCACTCGGCCAGTGAGCTACTCTATCGCATCCTCCGCCCCCGGAACTTTGAAGTGTTTTAGCTCCCAAACTAACAGTGATAGGAATGTTGTTTAAATTGATTTGGACGCGGCTGGTTTAAACGAATCCAATACACGATAGAAAAAACTATTGTTCCATTTAAAAAAATATATCTTTGTGATGTAACTCTTTGGAAATGATAGAATAAACTATGTTCATAGCTCTGCAGAAAGTGTAACATTTCTTGTGTTGACCTACCGCATTAAAATTTCCCGTCACCTATTATTTTATAAGTTACAGAGGCAAACACACTTAGTGAAACACCCTATATATATATATATATATATATATATATATATATATATATATATATATAAAACTTATAGTGCCACGTCAGGTAGACCGCTCTCACCCCCGCATGAGGTAGCGTGACGGTCGCCGCCCCTCACTTGGAACAGCATCGCCGCAGCCGCAGCCGCAGCCAATATTCTGGCGAATGATTCAAATGTATTTTAAATATTTCAATTCTACTGATTTTTTACTGGCCATCACCCAGTTTCTTCTTGCGGAAATAAATTATATGTTTCACCACAATATGTCACTACTTTGAACGTACATTAAGTGCTCCATAAAAAGTCTAGGAACATTCAGAGTTATTTCTTTCAACATTTGCTGCTGACGTCAAACATTTTGGAGAGAACTGTGTGTGATATTGGTGGGGGTGGCTGTAAGTCGAATGGAGGGGGTGGCAGCATGATCAGGAGAGGAGGTGTGCACAAAGAATCAAGAGTGCTGCGATCGAAACTGGTTCAGAAGCATACATCACACTTTTTTTTTCTTTTTCTTTTTTTTTTTTTTTTTTTCGTGTGAAGAAAAATTATAATTTTCACCACTACATTTTACTACATTGATTTGCAGATTATGGGGCCGATAGAAAAAAGCCAACAATCATTCAGAGATCTTTGTGTAAACAATTATCACCGAAGTCTAGCATTTTGAGGTAACTATGTGTTCACTAACTGTGTCCAAAAATGTTTCGTTTTATGAATTCGTTTCTGACCTAACGTCTCTTGGCAAAACTATAAACTACATCTTGCTACATTCTGTTTAAGTCATAAATCTTATTTAACCCTTTGAGTGCTGCCCTGCGCGTCCGGCTGGCCCAGTCCAGCCTGCCCCGGCGGCCGCCTAAGCCGCCTACCTGTACTGCGCTGGCCGCCGTCTCCGCCGCCTGTTGTGTCTGCCTGAGCGCTCCGCCTGGCCGTCCTCGCCCTGTTCAGAGTATTTCTGGGACCAGGACGGCCACGGCAGTCTGACGTTAAAAATAAACAGAATATCTGGATACTTATTCCTTAACGTTGAATCTTGAAACAATTTCCCAACAGACAATCTAGACTGAAACTCCTTACGCTACTAATATGTAGCCCCTGGGTCATTCCATGTCAAATTGGCTAATTTCGGAACATTTTCCTGCTCTACCATGACGGAAAAATTTATGTGAACATTCGAACATGTCGCCAATCAATCAAGAATGATATATTTTAAGATTCGTTGAAGCAATACTGGACGAGTTATAATCATATGTTTGACGCCATGCGCAGTTATCCGAAGACGAGGGTGAATTCCTGGCGACTTTGAATATTTCCCATCGTGTACAAATGTACGCGTTCTCATAGGAATAATTTTGAAAAGAATTTTACGTGCTATACACAATGAGAAAAGTCTAAACAAAGTTGCTCTACAAATTTGCAACTCAAAAAACTTCAACATTTGGCGCGTTGTATCTTAGGGACTAACTAACTATAAGGTTCTGATATATGAAGCTTCGTTTATGTGCCGCTTTCCAATACTAAATTAAGTGTAAAACTTGAAGATATTAGAAAAGATAAAAATGCGGTACTTTCAACCTTATTTTCCAGAAACCTGTGTTCTATATAATAAGTCCAGTTTGGAAAGTTTTATAGAACATTATTTTAACTGCAAAAAAAGTATAAATTTTCAACCAACGCAGACCAACAATGCTAGGTGATTTGAATCAAAGGTGAACGCGTAAATCACGGCACGAGAAAAGTGTAAATTTTGGGTTCTATCTCCGACTGTAAATGCATGCTTCTCATGAAACTTAATACTTAATAGGTTGGCAGGAGAAATTTCAGCGAATGTTCATATAAAATTTCAACAAAATCTGCAGTGGTCGAACAGGGAGTGTTAGGTGAGCTGACGTGGAATGACACTCTTCATCAAAGGCTTTCTTTTATTTGCGTTTAGTTCTTAAGAATCACCATAAGGTCTTTTTGTACACCTGAATTTTATTTGGCATACTGATATTGAATTATCTGATTTTTGTACTCAAATTGCGAATCAAACGCTCTAGAATCCGTAACGACTAACGTTCTTCTATACTAGCGCAGTAATTCTCGCGAAAACGAAAACGAAAACGAAAGCATCTGGAAGCCGAGTCACACTTTTGAATCTGACCACTATATTTTGAGAACATTAATCCAACAAATTATCCGCAGGGAAACTTAAAAACAAAATATTCAACATTACTGAATTCATGTTATACGGGACGCAATTGTTATTGTACAGTAAAAATAATCGATGATGTACAACTTTTGCTTAAGAATTAGATAAGGAAATACTCAAGTTTCTAAACTACCTAATTAAACGTCACATTTAATTCCTAATGACCTTTTGTGCTTCAGAAACTGGTGAGTTTGTGCAACTCACCAATTTGTGGCAACACGCCCTTTTCAAGTTAGGGAATACATTTCGATTAGGTAAACCAAGTTAATTGTCTGCAGGCAACGATCAATCAAATTAAGATTTCTAAGTACTTATATTTACGTCTGAATAATTTCTGCTTCTCATAAGGAGATGAATGTCTAGTCCTATAATTTTTTTTTTCACAAATCCAACGTCCTGGAAAATAGAATAGCAACCCGTTACTAAATATCACAAGAAAACTGTAGCCTCAGTTGCGGTAAAAGATATTTATTTAAGCGGCGACTAGTTTCGGCCGAAGCCCAGTTTCAAACGACCATGTAAAAAAGAAATGTGACAACCACAGTTTAGCAGTTAATAAAATCATAGGATATGGAAAACTGTAATGTGGTAGTCATAGTCTTTGGGCTTCTTTGCGCTTCGCTCGAGACTAGTCGCCATTTAAATAAATAGCTTTTACCGCAACCCAGCTCAGAATATTCTAGAAATAATAATGCCAGAATTTTTTGTTTAATTAAGAATATCTAAGGCTTAATATCTATCAAGAAGTTACGGAAGAATTCACAAATTTGCACTAAGTATTTATTTTTGCATCCTATGTCTGAACGTTTGAAGCAACCAGTCTGTGTTTTGTCAGTACAGATTGGATGTTTCACATCTTCGTACATCAGTTGTTTGTCAGAAAAGTAATTCATCTGGAGAGGCTTTTAAAGCTCAGACAATTCGGTGTTTCTTTTTCCTTTTTGTCTTTGTTTGCACTGTTATATTTCCCATCCTTCTTTCTCATCCGGGCCTTGGACTGCGCAATGGCAAATTTAAAAATATTTTTTAAATTATTTTTAAACAATTTTTTTGAGAGGCGCTGGCTTAATTTCACCTTCCAGCTGTGGCAACTTCGCCAAAAGTTCTTCTTTGTGTGCTATGTTTCAAAACATGGGACAACACACAAAGCTACATTGCATGTTTTGCATTCATACTTCGTTTCTTTGCGCACATTCTGTTTATAGCAGACCACATATCTACGCCACAGTCCGCGTTTCTTCGACAGGTCACTTGGAACCACATGTGGAAAGTGCCTCCCAGGAAAGCGAAGAGGATTTTCGTCACCAGAGTGTCTTCCTTTCCCATCTCTCCTCCGTTCTGTAGAAAAATTTTCCCCAAGTTCTTGTACCAGACATAAATGAAAATCTGCTAATGACATTTTTCTCCCTGTCACTGATCTGTGAAGCGTATGAGCATTCAAAACACAAATGTCCACAACATGAAAAAAAAAAAAATTAGATTTACGCACAGATGCAACAGAGCTTGGTAACATGTCAGAGTGATCTAGTGCGCCCATATTTGCATAGTAGTCCACAACACATTGCGGCTTCATTACGTTCTCGCCGGTCTTTCTGTTTCTCTTGCCCGTGTCACGCATTTCTGTAGTGTTACAGGTAGTCAGCATGAACACGTCTCTCTTGTCGCACCACTTGATGGCAAGCATTGTGTCAGTTGCCATAAATTCAACTTCTCCTCGTTTCAGTTTCTTCTGTAGCATCAGAAATTTGCGCCAGTTGCTACGTACAGTACCGCATGCTGCTGTTCTCTGGTTGTGAAGCCAGTTGAACAAGGCTGAACTTGTGTACCAGTTGTCGACATACACGGTATGTCCACGTTCAAGGTATAGCTTCATTAGTGTTGCTACTATATCTACAGATTTCCCTAAATTATGGATTTCAATTATGGATTTCAATTATGAAATCCAAGATATATCCAGTTTTACAATCGCACAACACGAATGTCTTGATCCCAAATATAGTTCGCTTTGAAGGAATGAAATTTTCAAAAGATAAGCGACCTTTGAACAATAACAGGCTTTCATCAACAGAGAGTTTTTGTATGGATTAAATGCACTTCGGAATGCCACACGAACTGTATCAACTATTTCCCGAATTTTAAACAAACTGTCATCCCCACTATTGGCCGAGTTGTCACTAAAATGTAGCATTCTCAAAAGTAGCATAAAACAGTCACGGGACATAACTTCGCCAAAAATTGGAGTACTTAGTAATACATCTCTCGACCAATATTCCTTTATTGTCAACTTTTTAACACGAGCCATGAGAATCCAAAGACCAATGAAGCTATACAGTTCCTCAAAACTTGTATCTTTCCAGGTGGATAGCCGAGAACAAACTCATTCCGACGTATTTGCTATGGTGAACGTATAAAATTGGTTCGTTTCAAGTACTATAAATTTCAGCAGATCTGATAGAAAAAGCATAAAAACGATAGAACGCATGAATCAGGCGCCAGTTGGCAATTATGTCCTGAAGATGAGTCGTCAAGTGTATGCAGTGCTGGACTAAAATCACGTTTTTGCCAATCAAATTTCTCGTTATTATAGAGTGGCCTTTTACGGATCGATTCGTCTTCAGTTTCAGAATTTGAAGAACTGTCCTGGGGAGCTCTGCTAGGTGAAGTACATGGAGGTGTATTACTACGAGATTCTTCTGATGAATCATCATCGTCACTACATTCACTGAATATGCCACCTTCACTGTCACTCCTTGTCAGTATCTCTAGTATCTCTTCTTCAGTGCAACGACGCCGATCTGCCATTTCTCTGTCGAACTCTAGAAATCCTAACGAAACGGCAGAAAGCTAAACGACACCACAGAAGCGGAATGCAGATAGTCACAAAAACCAGATTGTTACGTATTTCACATCCGTTGTTGGATATTCATGCTGAGAGTATCCCAGAAAGCAGGGGCAGCGGCACAGAAAAATAAATAGGGAACATCCATCTGGTGCAGTAGAAGGGACAAAAGAACTCAGGACAGGCCGGCACGCAGCCCTGCGGCTGTTCACGTCTGCAGACCGGCAGGCAAAGGGACCGGCTGCGGTGTAAGCCGGCATTAGCGCCCAGGTACCTGCAGGCCGCGCGGAGAATGCCGCCTGCAGGGAACAGTGGAAATACCACTGCCGCGGCAAACCACGTCCGTCGGCCCCACGGCCCGGTGGAGCGCTGCGGGATATCCCGTCTGCAGCGCTCAAAGGGTTAAAACTTGTGTGAAATTCAGGTTTCCATGTAGATGTTGATGGAACATCAAGAAATACATTGTAATGTCTTTAGTATGTACTCTAAGTGCGAAGTTACTTACAATAGCAAATATAATTTGACACACACGTGGAGTCAACGTGTAAGACACGTTTGTGCCTACGTTCTCACCTCCACCCACGCCCGGAATGTGGGCAGTCTCGCATCCGCTGGCAGCCACCTCGAGAGAAGTGTTCCACCCTCGCGCTACGTCATAGGCCTGCGACCTCCACAAGTTCGCCAACTGGATCCCATATTAATAAACAACTTTTAGATAACCAGGTGAGTAATTCCGCATCACACAACAACTACAGCAATAGCGGAAGACGTCTTGCGTACCAAAACATTCGAATTTACTGGTGGGAACGAGAGAATCGGCAATTAAATTTTGTGACTTCACTTCTTCCAATTCAAGCACAATGTTTGCTCAGAGGCTGTAGCTTTAGAACGCTGCTCTTTTTTCCCAGTATCTTACTGTTGACAACTGCACACTGAGAACACACACTTGCACAAGTGTCCAGAGGGTTGAGTTCAATTTACGAATGTAAAAGATTTTCGCACTAACCGCTCAAACATAAACTGCGTGCACTTGGCAAATTCAGAAAAAACGCACTACACCTACGCACTGGCTGACAACCAGCCAGTAACTGCGGGGCTGACGTTCAGTCTGCTCCGGTGCCTCGCTGTGACTGAGCTCCTGCAGGGCTGACGCAACACCACCTAGACACAAGGACTCACAACAGCCTACCCGCTCAAACATAAACTGCATGCACTTGGCAAATTCAGAAAAAACGCACAACACCCAAGCACTCGCTGACAACCAGCCAGTAACTGCGGGGCTGGCGTTCAGTCCGCTCCGGTGCCGCGCTGTGACAGAGCTCGTGCAGGGCTGACGCAACACCACCTAGACACAAGGCCTCACAACAGCCTACCAGCTCAAACATAAACTGCGTGCACTTGGCAAATTCAGAAAAAACGCAAAACACCCACGCACTGGCTGACAACCAGCCAGTAACTGCGGAGCTGACGTTCAGTCTGCTCCGGTGCCTCGCTGTGACTGAGCTCGTGCAGGGCTGACGCAACACCACCTAGACACAAGGACTCACAACAGCCTACCCGCTCAAACATAAACTGCATGCACTTGGCAAATTCAGAAAAAACGCACAACACCCAAGCATTCGTTGACAACCAGCCAGTAACTGCGGGGCTGGCGTTCAGTCCGCTCCGGTGCCTCGCTGTGACAGAGCTCGTGCAGGGCTGACGCAACACCACCTAGACACAAGGCCTCACAACAGCCTACCACCTCAAACATAAACTGCATTCACTTGGCAAATTCAGGAAAAACGCACTACACCTACGCACTGGCTGACAACCAGCCGGTAACTGCGGGGCTGGCGTTCAGTCCGCTCCGGTGCCTCGCTGTGACAGGGCTTGTGCAGGGCTGACAAATCACCACATAGACACAAGGCCTCACAATAGCCTACCCGCTCAAACATAAACTGCGCGAACTTGGCGAATACAGAAAAAACGCACAACACCCACGCACTGGCTGACAACCAGCCAGTAACTGCGGGGCTGGCGTTCAGTCCGCTCAAATGCCTCGCTGTGACAGAGCTCGTGCAGGGCTGACGAGTCACCACATAGACACAAGGCCTCACAACAGCCTACACGCTCAAACATAAACTGCGCGCACTTGGCAAATACAGAAAAAACGCACAATACCGACGCACTGGCTGATACCAGCCAATAACTGTATGGCTGGGATTCAGTCCGCTCCGGTGCCTCGCTGTGACAGAGCTCGTGCAGGGCTGACGCAACACCACCTAGACACAAGGCCTCACAACAGCCTACCCACTCAACCATAAACTGCGTGCACTTGGCAAATTCAGAAAAAACGCACAACACCCACGCACTGGCTGACAACCAGCCAGTAACTGCAGTGCTGGCGTTCAGTCTGCTCCGGTGCCTCGCTGTGACAGAGCTCATGCAGGGCTGACGCAACACCACCTAGACACAAGGCCTCACAACAGCCTATCCGCTCAACCATAAACTGCGTGCACTTGGCAAATTCAGAAAAAACGCACAACACCGACGCACTGGCTGACAACCAGCCGGTAACTGCGGGGCAGGCGTTCAGTCCGCTCCGGTGCCTCGCTGTGACAGAGCTCGTCAGGCTGACGCAACACCACCTAGACACAAGGCCTCACAACAGCCAACCCGCTCAAACACAAACAACGTGCACTTGGCAAATTCAGAAAAAACGCACAACACCCACGCACTGGCTGACAACCAGCCAGTAACTGCGGGGCTGACGTTCAGTCCGATCCAGTGCCTCGCTGTGACTGAGCTCGTGCAGGGCTGACGCAACACCACCTTGATTCAAGGCCTCACAACAGCCTACCCGCTCAAACACAAACTACGTGCACTTGGCAAATTCAGAAGAAACGCACAACACACACGCACTGGCTGACAACCAGACAGTAACTGCGGAGCTGACGTTCAGTCTGCTCCGGTGCCTCGCTGTGACTGAGCTAGTGCAGGGCTGACGCAACACCACCTAGACGCAATGCCTCACAACAGCCTACCCACTTAAACATAAACAGTGTGCACTTGGCAAATTCAGAAAAAACGCACAACACCCACGCACTGGCTGACAACCAGCCAGTAACTGCGGGGCTGGCGTTCAGTCCGCTCTGGTGCCTTGCTGTGACAGAGCTCGTGCAACGCTGACGCAACACCACCTAGACACAAGGCCTCACAACAGCCTACCCGCTCAAACATAAACTGCATGCACTTGGCAAATTCAGAAAAAACGCACAACACCCACGCACTGGCTGACAACCAGCCAGTAACAGCGGGGCTGGCGTTCAGTCCGCTCCGGTGCCTTGCTGTGACAGAGCTCGTGCAGGGCTGAGGCAACACCACCTAGACACAAGGCCTCACAACAGCCTACCCGGTCAAACATAAACTGCGTGCACTTGGCAAATTCAGAAAAAACGCACACCACCCACGCACTGGCTGACAACCAGCCAGTAACTGCGGGGCTGGCGTTCAGTCCGCTCCGGCGCCTTGCTGTGACAGAGCTCGTGCAGGGCTGACGCAACACCACCTAGACACAAGGACCACAACAGCCTACCCGCTCAAACACAAACTACGTGCACTTGGCAAATTCAGAAAAAACGCACAACACCCACGCACTGCCTGACAACCAGCCAGTAACTGCGGAGCTGACGTTCAGTTCGCTCCGGTGCCTCACTGTCACTGAGCTCGTGCAGGGCTGACGCAACACCACCTAGACACAAGGCCTCACAACAGCCAACCCGCTCAAACACAAACAACGTGCACTTGGCAAATTCAGAAAAAACGCACAACACCTATGCACTGGCTGACAACCAGCCAGTAACTGCGGGGCTGACGTTCAGTCCGATCCGGTGCCTCGCTGTGACTGAGCTCGTGCAGGGCTGACGCAACACCACCTAGACACAAGGCCTCACAACAGCCTACCCGCTTAAACATAAACTGCGTGCACTTGGCAAATTCAGAAAAAAACGCACAACACCCACAGACTGGCTAACAACCAGCCAGTAAAAGCGGGGCTGGCGTTCAGTCCGCTCCAGTGCCTTGCTGTGAGAGAGCTAGTGCAAGGCTGACGCAACACCACCTAGACACAAGGACTCACAACAGCCTACCTGGTCAAACATAAACTGCGTGCAATTGGCAAATTCAGAAAAAATGCACGACACCCACGCACTGGCTGACAACCAGCCAGTAACTGAGGGCTGGCGTTCAGTCCGCTCCGGTGCCTTGCTGTGACAGAGCTCGTGCAGGGCTGACACAACACCACCTAGATTCAAGGCCTCACAACAGCCTACCCGCTCAAACACAAACTACGTGCACTTGGCAAATTCAGAAAAAACGCACAACACCCACGCACTGGCTGACAACCAGACAGTAACTGCGGAGCTGACGTTCAGTCTGCTCCGGTGCCTCGCTGTGACTGAGCTAGTGCAGGGCTGACGCAACACCACCTAGACACAAGGCCTCACAACAGCCTACCCACTTAAACATAAACTGTGTGCACTTGGCAAATTCAGAAAAAACGCACAACACCCACGCACTGGCTGACAACCAGCCAGTAACTGCGGGGCTGGCGTTCAGTCCGCTCCGGTGCCTTGCTGTGACAGAGCTCGTGCAACGCTGACGCAACACCACCTAGACACAAGGCCTCACAACAGCCTACCCGCTCAAACATAAACTGCATGCACTTGGCAAATTCTGAAAAAACGCACAACACCCACGCACTGGCTGACAACCAGCCAGTAACAGCGGGGCTGGCGTTCAGTCCGCTCCGGTGCCTTGCTGTGACAGAGCCCGTGCAGGGCTGATGCAACACCACCTAGACACAAGGCCTCACAACAGCCTACCCGGTCAAACATAAACTGCGTGCACTTGGCAAACTCAGAAAAAACGCACACCACCCACGCACTGGCTGACAACCAGCCAGTAACTGCGGGGCTGGCGTTCAGTCCGCTCCGGCGCCTTGCTGTGACAGAGCTCGTGCAGGGCTGACGCAACACCACCTAGACACAAGGCCCACAACAGCCTACCCGCTCAAACACAAACTACGTGCACTTGGCAAATTCAGAAAAAACGCACAACACCCACGCACTGCCTGACAACCAGCCAGTAACTGCGGAGCTGACGTTCAGTCCGCTCCGGTGGTTCACTGTCACTGAGCTCGTGCAGGGCTGACGCAACACCACCTAGACACAAGGCCTCACAACAGCCTAACGCTCAAACACAAACTGCGTGCACTTGGCAAATTCAGAAAAAACGCACAACACTGACGCACTGGCTAATACCAGCCAATAACTGTATCGCTGGCGTTAAGTCCGCTCTGGTGCCTTGCTGTGACAGAGCTCGTGCAGGGCTGACGCAACACCAACTAGACACAAGGCCTCACTACAGCCTAACCGCTCAAACATAAACTGCGTGCACTGGGCAAATTCAGAAAAAACGCACAACACCCACGCATTGGCTGTCAACCAGCCAGTAACTGCGGGGCTGGCGTTCAGTCCGCTCCGTTGCCTCGCTGTGACAGAGCTCTTGCAGGGCTGATGAACCACCACCTAGACACAAGGCCTCACTACAGCCTACACGCTCAAACATAAACTGTGTGCACTTGGCAAATTCAGAAAAAACGCACAACACCCACGCACTGGCTGACAACCAGCCAGTAACTGCTGGGCTGACGTTCAGTCCGATCCGGTGCCTAACTGTGACTGAGCTCGTGCAGGGCTGACGCAACACCACCTAGACACAAGGCCTCACAACAGCCTACCCGCTTAAACATAAACTGCGTGCACTTGGCAAATTCAGAAAAAAACGCACAACACCCACAGACTGGCTGACAACCAGCCAGTAAAAGCGGGGCTGGCGTTCAGTCCGCTCCAGTGCCTTGCTGTGAGAGAGCTAGTGCAAGGCTGAAGCAACACCACCTAGACACAAGGACTCACAACAGCCTACCCGGTCAAACATAAACTGCGTGCAATTGGCAAATTCAGAAAAAATGAACGACACCCACGCAGTGGCTGACAACCAGCCAGTAACTGCGGGGCTGGCGTTCAGTCCGCTCCGGTGCCTTGCTGTGACAGAGCTCGTGCAGGGCTGACGCAACACCACCTTGATTCAAGGCCTCACAACAGCCTACCCGCTCAAACACAAACTACGTGCACTTGGCAAATTCAGAAGAAACGCACAACACCCACGCACTGGCTGACAACCAGAAAGTAACTGCGGAGCTGACGTTCAGTCTGCTCCGGTGCCTCGCTGTGACTGAGCTAGTGCAGGGCTGACGCAACACCACCTAGACACAATGCCTCACAACAGCCTACCCACTTAAACATAAACAGTGTGCACTTGGCAAATTCAGAAAAAACGCACAACACCCACGCACTGGCTGACAACCAGCCAGTAACTGCGGGGCTGGCGTTCAGTCCGCTCCGGTGCCTTGCTGTGACAGAGCTCGTGCAACGCTGACGCAACACCACCTAGACACAAGGCCTCACAACAGCCTACCCGCTCAAACATAAACTGCATGCACTTGGCAAATTCAGAAAAAACGCACAACACCCTCGCACTGGCTGACAACCAGCCAGTAACAGCGGGGCTGGCGTTCAGTCCGCTCCGGTGCCTTGCTGTGACAGAGCTCGTGCAGGGCTGACGCAACACCACCTAGATTCAAGGCCTCACAACAGCCTACCCGCTCAAACACAAACTACGTGCACTTGGCAAATTCAGAAAAAACGCACAACACCCACGCACTGGCTGACAACCAGACAGTAACTGCGGAGCTGACGTTCAGTCTGCTCCGGTGCCTCGCTGTGACTGAGCTAGTGCAGGGCTGACGCAACACCACCTAGACACAAGGCCTCACAACAGCCTACCCACTTAAACATAAACTATGTGCACTTGGCAAATTCAAAAAAAACGCACAACACCCACGCACTGGCTGACAACCAGCCAGTAACTGCGGGGCTGGCGTTCAGTCCGCTCCGGTGCCTTGCTGTGACAGAGCTCGTGCAACGCTGACGCAACACCACCTAGACACAAGGCCTCACAACAGCCTACCCGCTCAAACATAAACTGCATGCACTTGGCAAATTCAGAAAAAACGCACAACACCCTCGCACTGGCTGACAACCAGCCAGTAACAGCGGGGCTGGCGTTCAGTCCGCTCCGGTGCCTTGCTGTGACAGAGCTCGTGCAGGGCTGACGCAACACCACCTAGATTCAAGGCCTCACAACAGCCTACCCGCTCAAACACAAACTACGTGCACTTGGCAAATTCAGAAAAAACGCACAACACCCACGCACTGGCTGACAACCAGACAGTAACTGCGGAGCTGACGTTCAGTCTGCTCCGGTGCCTCGCTGTGACTGAGCTAGTGCAGGGCTGACGCAACACCACCTAGACACAAGGCCTCACAACAGCCTACCCACTTAAACATAAACTATGTGCACTTGGCAAATTCAGAAAAAACGCACAACACCCACGCACTGGCTGACAACCAGCCAGTAACTGCGGGGCTGGCGTTAAGTCCGCTCCGGTGCCTTGCTGTGACAGAGCTCGTGCAACGCTGACGCAACACCACCTAGACACAAGGCCTCACAACAGCCTACCCGCTCAAACATAAACTGCATGCACTTGGCAAATTCTGAAAAAACGCACAACACCCATGCACTGGCTGACAACCAGCCAAAAACAGCGGGGCTGGCGTTCAGTCCGCTCCGGTGCCGTGCTGTGACAGAGCTCGTGCAGGGCTGATGCAACACCACCTAGACACAAGGCCTCACAACAGCCTACCCGGTCAAACATAAACTGCGTGCACTTGGCAAATTCAGAAAAAACGCACACCACCCACGCACTGGCTGACAACCAGCCAGTAACTGCGGGGCTGGCGTTCAGTCCGCTCCGGCGCCTTGCTGTGACAGAGCTCGTGCAGGGCTGACGCAACACCACCTAGACACAAGGCCCACAACAGCCTACCCGCTCAAACACAAACTACGTGCACTTGGCAAATTCAGAAAAAACGCACAACACCCACGCACTGGCTGACAACCAGAAAGTAACTGCGGAGCTGACGTTCAGTCTGCTCCGGTGCCTCGCTGTGACTGAGCTAGTGCAGGGCTGACGCAACACCACCTAGACACAATGCCTCACAACAGCCTACCCACTTAAACATAAACAGTGTGCACTTGGCAAATTCAGAAAAAACGCACAACACCCACGCACTGGCTGACAACCAGCCAGTAACTGCGGGGCTGGCGTTCAGTCCGCTCCGGTGCCTTGCTGTGACAGAGCTCGTGCAACGCTGACGCAACACCACCTAGACACAAGGCCTCACAACAGCCTACCCGCTCAAACATAAACTGCATGCACTTGGCAAATTCAGAAAAAACGCACAACACCCTCGCACTGGCTGACAACCAGCCAGTAACAGCGGGGCTGGCGTTCAGTCCGCTCCGGTGCCTTGCTGTGACAGAGCTCGTGCAGGGCTGACGCAACACCACCTAGATTCAAGGCCTCACAACAGCCTACCCGCTCAAACACAAACTACGTGCACTTGGCAAATTCAGAAAAAACGCACAACACCCACGCACTGGCTGACAACCAGACAGTAACTGCGGAGCTGACGTTCAGTCTGCTCCGGTGCCTCGCTGTGACTGAGCTAGTGCAGGGCTGACGCAACACCACCTAGACACAAGGCCTCACAACAGCCTACCCACTTAAACATAAACTATGTGCACTTGGCAAATTCAAAAAAAACGCACAACACCCACGCACTGGCTGACAACCAGCCAGTAACTGCGGGGCTGGCGTTCAGTCCGCTCCGGTGCCTTGCTGTGACAGAGCTCGTGCAACGCTGACGCAACACCACCTAGACACAAGGCCTCACAACAGCCTACCCGCTCAAACATAAACTGCATGCACTTGGCAAATTCAGAAAAAACGCACAACACCCTCGCACTGGCTGACAACCAGCCAGTAACAGCGGGGCTGGCGTTCAGTCCGCTCCGGTGCCTTGCTGTGACAGAGCTCGTGCAGGGCTGACGCAACACCACCTAGATTCAAGGCCTCACAACAGCCTACCCGCTCAAACACAAACTACGTGCACTTGGCAAATTCAGAAAAAACGCACAACACCCACGCACTGGCTGACAACCAGACAGTAACTGCGGAGCTGACGTTCAGTCTGCTCCGGTGCCTCGCTGTGACTGAGCTAGTGCAGGGCTGACGCAACACCACCTAGACACAAGGCCTCACAACAGCCTACCCACTTAAACATAAACTATGTGCACTTGGCAAATTCAGAAAAAACGCACAACACCCACGCACTGGCTGACAACCAGCCAGTAACTGCGGGGCTGGCGTTAAGTCCGCTCCGGTGCCTTGCTGTGACAGAGCTCGTGCAACGCTGACGCAACACCACCTAGACACAAGGCCTCACAACAGCCTACCCGCTCAAACATAAACTGCATGCACTTGGCAAATTCTGAAAAAACGCACAACACCCATGCACTGGCTGACAACCAGCCAAAAACAGCGGGGCTGGCGTTCAGTCCGCTCCGGTGCCGTGCTGTGACAGAGCTCGTGCAGGGCTGATGCAACACCACCTAGACACAAGGCCTCACAACAGCCTACCCGGTCAAACATAAACTGCGTGCACTTGGCAAATTCAGAAAAAACGCACACCACCCACGCACTGGCTGACAACCAGCCAGTAACTGCGGGGCTGGCGTTCAGTCCGCTCCGGCGCCTTGCTGTGACAGAGCTCGTGCAGGGCTGACGCAACACCACCTAGACACAAGGCCCACAACAGCCTACCCGCTCAAACACAAACTACGTGCACTTGGCAAATTCAGAAAAAACGCACAACACCCACGCACTGGCTGACAACCAGAAAGTAACTGCGGAGCTGACGTTCAGTCTGCTCCGGTGCCTCGCTGTGACTGAGCTAGTGCAGGGCTGACGCAACACCACCTAGACACAATGCCTCACAACAGCCTACCCACTTAAACATAAACAGTGTGCACTTGGCAAATTCAGAAAAAACGCACAACACCCACGCACTGGCTGACAACCAGCCAGTAACTGCGGGGCTGGCGTTCAGTCCGCTCCGGTGCCTTGCTGTGACAGAGCTCGTGCAACGCTGACGCAACACCACCTAGACACAAGGCCTCACAACAGCCTACCCGCTCAAACATAAACTGCATGCACTTGGCAAATTCAGAAAAAACGCACAACACCCTCGCACTGGCTGACAACCAGCCAGTAACAGCGGGGCTGGCGTTCAGTCCGCTCCGGTGCCTTGCTGTGACAGAGCTCGTGCAGGGCTGACGCAACACCACCTAGATTCAAGGCCTCACAACAGCCTACCCGCTCAAACACAAACTACGTGCACTTGGCAAATTCAGAAAAAACGCACAACACCCACGCACTGGCTGACAACCAGACAGTAACTGCGGAGCTGACGTTCAGTCTGCTCCGGTGCCTCGCTGTGACTGAGCTAGTGCAGGGCTGACGCAACACCACCTAGACACAAGGCCTCACAACAGCCTACCCACTTAAACATAAACTATGTGCACTTGGCAAATTCAGAAAAAACGCACAACACCCACGCACTGGCTGACAACCAGCCAGTAACTGCGGGGCTGGCGTTCAGTCCGCTCCGGTGCCTTGCTGTGACAGAGCTCGTGCAACGCTGACGCAACACCACCTAGACACAAGGCCTCACAACAGCCTACCCGCTCAAACATAAACTGCATGCACTTGGCAAATTCAGAAAAAACGCACAACACCCTCGCACTGGCTGACAACCAGCCAGTAACAGCGGGGCTGGCGTTCAGTCCGCTCCGGTGCCTTGCTGTGACAGAGCTCGTGCAGGGCTGACGCAACACCACCTAGATTCAAGGCCTCACAACAGCCTACCCGCTCAAACACAAACTACGTGCACTTGGCAAATTCAGAAAAAACGCACAACACCCACGCACTGGCTGACAACCAGACAGTAACTGCGGAGCTGACGTTCAGTCTGCTCCGGTGCCTCGCTGTGACTGAGCTAGTGCAGGGCTGACGCAACACCACCTAGACACAAGGCCTCACAACAGCCTACCCACTTAAACATAAACTATGTGCACTTGGCAAATTCAGAAAAAACGCACAACACCCACGCACTAGCTGACAACCAGCCAGTAACTGCGGGGCTGGCGTTAAGTCCGCTCCGGTGCCTTGCTGTGACAGAGCTCGTGCAACGCTGACGCAACACCACCTAGACACAAGGCCTCACAACAGCCTACCCGCTCAAACATAAACTGCATGCACTTGGCAAATTCTGAAAAAACGCACAACACCCATGCACTGGCTGACAACCAGCCAAAAACAGCGGGGCTGGCGTTCAGTCCGCTCCGGTGCCGTGCTGTGACAGAGCTCGTGCAGGGCTGATGCAACACCACCTAGACACAAGGCCTCACAACAGCCTACCCGGTCAAACATAAACTGCGTGCAATTGGCAAATTCAGAAAAAATGAACGACACCCACGCAGTGGCTGACAACCAGCCAGTAACTGCGGGGCTGACGTTCAGTCCGATCCGGTGCCTAACTGTGACTGAGCTCGTGCAGGGCTGACGCAACACCACCTAGACACAAGGCCTCACAACAGCCTACCCGCTTAAACATAAACTGCGTGCACTTGGCAAATTCAGAAAAAAACGCACAACACCCACAGACTGGCTGACAACCAGCCAGTAAAAGCGGGGCTGGCGTTCAGTCCGCTCCAGTGCCTTGCTGTGAGAGAGCTAGTGCAAGGCTGAAGCAACACCACCTAGACACAAGGACTCACAACAGCCTACCCGGTCAAACATAAACTGCGTGCAATTGGCAAATTCAGAAAAAATGAACGACACCCACGCAGTGGCTGACAACCAGCCAGTAACTGCGGGGCTGGCGTTCAGTCCGCTCCGGTGCCGTGCTGTGACAGAGCTCGTGCAGGGCTGACGCAACACCACCTTGATTCAAGGCCTCACAACAGCCTACCCGCTCAAACACAAACTACGTGCACTTGGCAAATTCAGAAGAAACGCACAACACCCACGCACTGGCTGACAACCAGAAAGTAACTGCGGAGCTGACGTTCAGTCTGCTCCGGTGCCTCGCTGTGACTGAGCTAGTGCAGGGCTGACGCAACACCACCTAGACACAATGCCTCACAACAGCCTACCCACTTAAACATAAACAGTGTGCACTTGGCAAATTCAGAAAAAACGCACAACACCCACGCACTGGCTGACAACCAGCCAGTAACTGCGGGGCTGGCGTTCAGTCCGCTCCGGTGCCTTGCTGTGACAGAGCTCGTGCAACGCTGACGCAACACCACCTAGACACAAGGCCTCACAACAGCCTACCCGCTCAAACATAAACTGCATGCACTTGGCAAATTCAGAAAAAACGCACAACACCCTCGCACTGGCTGACAACCAGCCAGTAACAGCGGGGCTGGCATTCAGTCCGCTCCGGTGCCTTGCTGTGACAGAGCTCGTGCAGGGCTGACGCAACACCACCTAGATTCAAGGCCTCACAACAGCCTACCCGCTCAAACACAAACTACGTGCACTTGGCAAATTCAGAAAAAACGCACAACACCCACGCACTGGCTGACAACCAGACAGTAACTGCGGAGCTGACGTTCAGTCTGCTCCGGTGCCTCGCTGTGACTGAGCTAGTGCAGGGCTGACGCAACACCACCTAGACACAAGGCCTCACAACAGCCTACCCACTTAAACATAAACTATGTGCACTTGGCAAATTCAGAAAAAACGCACAACACCCACGCACTGGCTGACAACCAGCCAGTAACTGCGGGGCTGGCGTTCAGTCCGCTCCGGTGCCTTGCTGTGACAGAGCTCGTGCAACGCTGACGCAACACCACCTAGACACAAGGCCTCACAACAGCCTACCCGCTCAAACATAAACTGCATGCACTTGGCAAATTCAGAAAAAACGCACAACACCCTCGCACTGGCTGACAACCAGCCAGTAACAGCGGGGCTGGCGTTCAGTCCACTCCGGTGCCTTGCTGTGACAGAGCTCGTGCAGGGCTGACGCAACACCACCTAGATTCAAGGCCTCACAACAGCCTACCCGCTCAAACACAAACTACGTGCACTTGGCAAATTCAGAAAAAACGCACAACACCCACGCACTGGCTGACAACCAGACAGTAACTGCGGAGCTGACGTTCAGTCTGCTCCGGTGCCTCGCTGTGACTGAGCTAGTGCAGGGCTGACGCAACACCACCTAGACACAAGGCCTCACAACAGCCTACCCACTTAAACATAAACTATGTGCACTTGGCAAATTCAGAAAAAACGCACAACACCCACGCACTGGCTGACAACCAGCCAGTAACTGCGGGGCTGGCG
Organism: Locusta migratoria; assembly: GCA_026315105.1. NCBI lineage: Eukaryota > Metazoa > Arthropoda > Insecta > Orthoptera > Acrididae > Locusta > Locusta migratoria. The sequence goes on along the minus strand of CM048746.1, from coordinate 677,521,250 downwards.
TTAAGTCCGCTCCGGTGCCTTGCTGTGACAGAGCTCGTGCAACGCTGACGCAACACCACCTAGACACAAGGCCTCACAACAGCCTACCCGCTCAAACATAAACTGCATGCACTTGGCAAATTCTGAAAAAACGCACAACACCCATGCACTGGCTGACAACCAGCCAAAAACAGCGGGGCTGGCGTTCAGTCCGCTCCGGTGCCGTGCTGTGACAGAGCTCGTGCAGGGCTGATGCAACACCACCTAGACACAAGGCCTCACAACAGCCTACCCGGTCAAACATAAACTGCGTGCACTTGGCAAATTCAGAAAAAACGCACACCACCCACGCACTGGCTGACAACCAGCCAGTAACTGCGGGGCTGGCGTTCAGTCCGCTCCGGCGCCTTGCTGTGACAGAGCTCGTGCAGGGCTGACGCAACACCACCTAGACACAAGGCCCACAACAGCCTACCCGCTCAAACACAAACTACGTGCACTTGGCAAATTCAGAAAAAACGCACAACACCCACGCACTGCCTGACAACCAGCCAGTAACTGCGGAGCTGACGTTCAGTCCGCTCCGGTGCCTCACTGTCACTGAGCTCGTGCAGGGCTGACGCAACACCACCTAGACACAAGGCCTCACAACAGCCTACCGCTCAAACACAAACTGCGTGCACTTGGCAAATTCAGAAAAAACGCACAACACTGACGCACTGGCTGATACCAGCCAATAACTGTATGGCTGGCGTTCAGTCCGCTCCGGTGCCTTGCTGTGACAGAGCTCGTGCAGGGCTGACGCAACACCAACTAGACACAAGGCCTCTCTACAGCCTAACCGCTCAAAAATAAACTGCGTGCACTGGGCAAATTCAGAAAAAACGCACAACACCCACGCATTGGCTGTCAACCAGCCAGTAACTGCGGGGCTGGCGTTCAGTCCGCTCCGTTGCCTCGCTGTGACAGAGCTCTTGCAGGGCTGATGAACCACCACCTAGACACAAGGCCTCACTACAGCCTACCCGCTCAAACATAAACTGTGTGCACTTGGCAAATTCAGAAAAAACGCACAACACCCACGCACTGGCAGACAAAAACACAGTAACTGCGGAGCTGGCGTTCAGTCTGCTCCGGTGCCTCGCTGTGACTGAGCTCGTGCAGGGCTGACGCAACACCAACTAGACACAAGGCCTCACAACAGCCTACCCACATAAACATAAACTGTGTGCACTTGGCAAATTCAGAAAAAACGCACAACACCCACGCACTGGCTGACAACCAGCCAGTAACTGCGGGGCTGACGTTCAGTCCGATCCGGTGCCTAACTGTGACTGAGCTCGTGCAGGGCTGACGCAACACCACCTAGACACAAGGCCTCACAACAGCCTACCCGGTCAAACATAAACTGCGTGCACTTGGAAAATTCAGAAAAAACGCACAACACCCACGCACTGGCTGACAACCAGCCAGTAACTGCGGGGCTGGCGTTCAGTCCGCTCCGGTGCCTTGAAGGGACAGAGCTCGTGCAACGCTGACGCAACACCACCTAGACACAAGGCCTCACAACAGCCTACCTGCTCAAACATAAACTGCATGCACTTGGCAAATTCAGAAAAAACGCACAACACCCACGCACTGGCTGACAACCAGCCAGTAACAGCGGGGCTGGCGTTCAGTCCGCACCGGTGCCTTGCTGTGACAGAGCTCGTGCAGGGCTGACGCAACACCACCTAGACACAAGGCCTCACAACAGCCTACCCGGTCAAACATAAACTGCGTGCACTTGGAAAATTCAGTAAAAACGCACAACACCCACGCACTGGCTGACAACCAGCCAGTAACTGCGGGGCTGGCGTTCAGTCCGCTCCGGTGCCTTGCTGTGACAGAGCTCGTGCAGGGCTGACGCAACACCACCTAGACACAAGGCCCACAACAGCCTACCTGCTCAAACACAAACTATGTGCACTTGGCAAATTCAGAAAAAACGCACAACAACCACGCACTGGCTGACAACCAGCCAGTAACTGCGGAGCTGACGTTCAGTCCGCTCCGGTGCCTCGCTGTGACTGAGATCGTGCAGGGCTGACGCAACACCACCTAGACACAAGGCCTCACAACAGCCTTCCCGCTTAAACATAAACTGCGTGCACTTGGCAAATTCAGAAAAAACGCACAACACCCACGCAATGGCTGACAACCAGCCAGTAACCGCGGGGCTGCCATTCAGTCCGCTCCGGTGCCTTGCTGTGACAGAGCTCGTGCAGGGCTGACGCATCTCCACCTAGACACAGGGCCTCACAACAGCCTACCCGCTCAAACATAAACTGCGTGCACTTGGCAAATTCAGAAAAAACGCAAACACCAACGCACTGGCTGACAACCAGCCAGTAACCGTGGGACTGGCGTTCAGTCCGCTCCAGTGCCTCGCTGTGACTGAGCTCGTGCAGGGCTGACGCAACACCACCTAGACACAAGGCCTCACAACAGCCTACCGCCTAAAAAACAAACTGCGAGCACTTGGCAAATTCAGAAAAAACGCACAACACCGACGCACTGGCTGATACCAGCCAATAACTGTATGGCTGGCGTTCAGTCCGCTCCGGTGCCTTGCTGTGACAGAACTCGTGCAGGGCTGACGCAACACCACCTAGACACAAGGCCTCACAACAGCCTACCTGCTCAAACATAAACTGCGTGTACTGGGCAAATTCAGAAAAAACGCACAACACCCACACACTGGCTGACAACCAGCCAGTAACTGCGGGGCTGGCGTTCAGTCCGCTCCATTGCCTCGCTGTGACAGAGCTCTTGCAGGGCTGACGAACCACCACCGAGACACAAGGCCTCACAACAGCCTACCCGCTCAAACATAAACTGTGTGCACTTGGCAAATTCAGAAAAAACGCACAACACCCACGCACTGACAGACAAAAACACAGTAACTGCAGAGCTGGCGTTCAGTCTGCTCCGGTGCCTCGCTGTGACAGAGCTCGTGCAACGCTGACGCAACACCACCTAGACACAAGGCCTCACAACAGCCTACCCGCTCAAACATAAACTGCATGCACTTGGCAAATTCAGAAAAAACGCACAACACCCACGCACTGGCTGACAACCAGCCAGTAACAGCGGGACTGGCGTTCAGTCCGCTCCGGTGCCTTGCTGTGACAGAGCTCGTGCAGGGCTGACGCAACACCACCTAGACACAAGGCCTCACAACAGCCTAACCGGTCAAACATAAACTGCGTGCACTTGGCAAATTAAGAAAAAACACACACCACCCACGCACTGGCTGACAACCAGCCAGTAACTGCGGGGCTGGCGTTCAGTCCGCACCGGCGCCTTGCTGTGACAGAGCTCGTGCAGGGCTGACGCAACACCACCTAGACACAAGGCCCACAACAGCCTACCCGCTCAAACACAAACTACGTGCACTTGGCAAATTCAGAAAAAACGCACAACACCCACGCACTGGCTGACAACCAGCCAGTAACTGCGGGGCTGGCGTTCAGTCCGCTCCGGTGCCTTGAAGGGACAGAGCTCGTGCAACGCTGACGCAACACCACCTAGACACAAGGCCTCACAACAGCCTACCTGCTCAAACATAAACTGCATGCACTTGGCAAATTCAGAAAAAACGCACAACACCCACGCACTGGCTGACAACCAGCCAGTAACAGCGGGGCTGGCGTTCAGTCCGCACCGGTGCCTTGCTGTGACAGAGCTCGTGCAGGGCTGACGCAACACCACCTAGACACAAGGCCTCACAACAGCCTACCCGGTCAAACATAAACTGCGTGCACTTGGAAAATTCAGTAAAAACGCACAACACCCACGCACTGGCTGACAACCAGCCAGTAACTGCGGGGCTGGCGTTCAGTCCGCTCCGGTGCCTTGCTGTGACAGAGCTCGTGCAGGGCTGACGCAACACCACCTAGACACAAGGCCCACAACAGCCTACCTGCTCAAACACAAACTATGTGCACTTGGCAAATTCAGAAAAAACGCACAACAACCACGCACTGGCTGACAACCAGCCAGTAACTGCGGAGCTGACGTTCAGTCCGCTCCGGTGCCTCGCTGTGACTGAGATCGTGCAGGGCTGACGCAACACCACCTAGACACAAGGCCTCACAACAGCCTTCCCGCTTAAACATAAACTGCGTGCACTTGGCAAATTCAGAAAAAACGCACAACACCCACGCAATGGCTGACAACCAGCCAGTAACCGCGGGGCTGCCATTCAGTCCGCTCCGGTGCCTTGCTGTGACAGAGCTCGTGCAGGGCTGACGCATCTCCACCTAGACACAGGGCCTCACAACAGCCTACCCGCTCAAACATAAACTGCGTGCACTTGGCAAATTCAGAAAAAACGCAAACACCAACGCACTGGCTGACAACCAGCCAGTAACCGTGGGACTGGCGTTCAGTCCGCTCCAGTGCCTCGCTGTGACTGAGCTCGTGCAGGGCTGACGCAACACCACCTAGACACAAGGCCTCACAACAGCCTACCGCCTAAAAAACAAACTGCGAGCACTTGGCAAATTCAGAAAAAACGCACAACACCGACGCACTGGCTGATACCAGCCAATAACTGTATGGCTGGCGTTCAGTCCGCTCCGGTGCCTTGCTGTGACAGAACTCGTGCAGGGCTGACGCAACACCACCTAGACACAAGGCCTCACAACAGCCTACCTGCTCAAACATAAACTGCGTGTACTGGGCAAATTCAGAAAAAACGCACAACACCCACACACTGGCTGACAACCAGTCAGTAACTGCGGGGCTGGCGTTCAGTCCGCTCCATTGCCTCGCTGTGACAGAGCTCTTGCAGGGCTGACGAACCACCACCGAGACACAAGGCCTCACAACAGCCTACCCGCTCAAACATAAACTGTGTGCACTTGGCAAATTCAGAAAAAACGCACAACACCCACGCACTGACAGACAAAAACACAGTAACTGCAGAGCTGGCGTTCAGTCTGCTCCGGTGCCTCGCTGTGACAGAGCTCGTGCAACGCTGACGCAACACCACCTAGACACAAGGCCTCACAACAGCCTACCCGCTCAAACATAAACTGCATGCACTTGGCAAATTCAGAAAAAACGCACAACACCCACGCACTGGCTGACAACCAGCCAGTAACAGCGGGACTGGCGTTCAGTCCGCTCCGGTGCCTTGCTGTGACAGAGCTCGTGCAGGGCTGACGCAACACCACCTAGACACAAGGCCTCACAACAGCCTACCCGGTCAAACATAAACTGCGTGCACTTGGCAAATTAAGAAAAAACACACACCACCCACGCACTGGCTGACAACCAGCCAGTAACTGTGGGGCTGGCGTTCAGTCCGCACCGGCGCCTTGCTGTGACAGAGCTCGTGCAGGGCTGACGCAACACCACCTAGACACAAGGCCTCACAACAGCCTACCCACTTAAACATAAACTGCGTGCACTTGGCAAATTCAGAAAAAACGCACAACACCCATGTACTGGCTGACAACCAGCCAGTAACTGCGGGGCTGGCGTTCAGTCCGCTCCGGTGCCTTGCTGTGACAGAGCTCATGCATGGCTGACGCAACACCACCTAGACACAAGGACTCACAACAGCCTACCCGGTCAAACATAAACTGCGTGCAATTCGCAAATACAGAAAAAATGCACAACAACCACGCACTGGCTGACAACCAGCCAGTAACTGCGGGGCTGGCGTTCAGTCCGCTCCGGTGCCTGGCTGTGACAGATCTCGTGCAGGGCTGACGCAACACCACCTAGAATAAAGGCCTCACAACAGCCTACCCGCTCAAACATAAACTACGTGCACTTGGCAATTTCAGAAAAAAAAGCACAACAACCACGCACTGGCTGACAACCAGCCAGTAACTGCGGAGCTGACGTTCAGTCCGCTCCGGTGCCTCGCTGTGACTGAGATCGTGCAGGGCTGACGCAACACCACCTAGACACAAGGCCTCACAACAGCCTTCCCGCTTAAACATAAACTGCGTGCACTTGGCAAATTCAGAAAAAACGCACAACACCAACGCACTGGCTGACAACCAGCCAGTAACCGTGGGACTGGCGTTCAGTCCGCTCCAGTGCCTCGCTGTGACTGAGCTCGTGCAGGGCTGACGCAACACCACCTGGACACAAGGCCTCACAACAGCCTACCGCTCAAAAACAAACTGCGAGCACTTGGCAAATTCAGAAAAAACGCACAACACCGACGCACTGGCTGATACCAGCCAATAACTGTATGGCTGGCGTTCAGTCCGCTCCGGTGCCTTGCTGTGACAGAACTCGTGCAGGGCTGACGCAACACCACCTAGACACAAGGCCTCACAACAGCCTACCTGCTCAAACATAAACTGCGTGTACTGGGCAAATTCAGAAAAAACGCACAACACCCACACACTGGCTGACAACCAGCCAGTAACTGCGGGGCTGGCGTTCAGTCCGCTCCATTGCCTCGCTGTGACAGAGCTCTTGCAGGGCTGACGAACCACCACCGAGACACAAGGCCTCACAACAGCCTACCAGCTCAAACATAGACTGTGTGCACTTGGCAAATTCAGAAAAAACGCACAACACCCACGCACTGACAGACAAAAACACAGTAACTGCAGAGCTGGCGTTCAGTCTGCTCCGGTGCCTCGCTGTGACAGAGCTCGTGCAACGCTGACGCAACACCACCTAGACACAAGGCCTCACAACAGCCTACCCGCTCAAACATAAACTGCATGCACTTGGCAAGTTCAGAAAAAACGCACAACACCCACGCACTGGCTGACAACCAGCCAGTAACAGCGGGGCTGGCGTTCAGTCCGCTCCGGTGCCTTGCTGTGACAGAGCTCGTGCAGGGCTGACGCAACACCACCTAGACACAAGGCCTCACAACAGCCTACCCGGTCAAACATAAACTGCGTGCACTTGGCAAATTCAGAAAAAACGCACACCACCCACGCACTGGCTGACAACCAGCCAGTAACTGCGGGGCTGGCGTTCAGTCCGCTCCGGCACCTTGCTGTGACAGAGCTCGTGCAGGGCTGACGCAACACCACCTAGACACAAGGCCCACAACAGCCTACCCGCTCAAACACAAACTACGTGCACTTGGCAAATTCAGAAAAAACGCACAACACCCACGCACTGCCTGACAACCAGCCAGTAACTGCGGAGCTGACGTTCAGTCCGCTCCGGTGCCTCTCTGTCACTGAGCTCGTGCAGGGCTGACGCAACACCACCTAGACACGAGGCCTCACAACAGCCTACCGCTCAAACACAAACTGCGTGCACTTGGCAAATTCAGAAAAAACGCACAACACCGACGCACTGGCTGATACCAGCCAATAACTGTATGGCTGGCGTTCAGTCCGCTCCGGTGCCTTGCTGTGACAGAGCTCGAGCAGGGCTGACGCAACACCAACTAGACACAAGGCCTCACTACAGCCTAACCGCTCAAACATAAACTGCGTGCACTGGGCAAATTCAGAAAAAACGCACAACACCCACGCACTGGCTGACAACCAGCCAGTAACTGCGGGGCTGGCGTTCAGTCCGCTCCGTTGCCTCGCTGTGACAGAGCTCTTGCAGGGCTGATGAACCACCACCTAGACACAAGGCCTCACAACAGCCTACCCGCTCAAACATAAACTGTGTGCACTTGGCAAATTCAGAAAAAACGCACAACACCCACGCACTGGCAGACAAAAACACAGTAACTGCGGAGCTGGCGTTCAGTCTGCTCCGGTGCCTCGCTGTGACTGAGCTCGTGCAGGGCTGACGCAACACCAACTAGACACAAGGACTCACAACAGCCTACCCACTTAAACATAAACTGCGTGCACTTGGCAAATTCAGAAAAAACGCACAACACCCATGTACTGGCTGACAACCAGCCAGTAACTGCGGGGCTGGCGTTCAGTCCGCTCCGGTGCCTTGCTGTGACAGAGCTCATGCAAGGCTGACGCAACACCACCTAGACACAAGGACTCACAACAGCCTACCCGGTCAAATATAAACTGCGTGCAATTCGCAAATACAGAAAAAATGCACAACACCCACGCACTGGCTGACAACCAGCCAGTAACTGCGGGGCTGGCGTTCAGTCCGCCCCGGTGCCTGGCTGTGACAGAGCTCGTGCAGGTCTGACGCAACACCACCTAGAATAAAGGCCTCACAACAGCCTACCCGCTCAAACACAAACTACGTGCACTTGGCAAATTCAGAAAAGACGCACAACAACCAGGCACTGGCTGACAACCAGCCAGTAAATGCGGAGCTGACGTTCAGTCCGCTCCGGTGCCTCGCTGTGACTGAGCTAGTGCAGGTCTGACGCAACACCACCTAGACACAAGGCCTCACAACAGCCTACCCACTTAAACATAAACTGTGTGCACTTGGCAAATTCAGAAAAAAACGCACAACACCCACGCACTGGCTGACAACCAGCTAGTAACTGCGGGGCTGGCGTTCAGTCCTCTCCGGTGCCTTGCTGTGACAGACCTCGTGCAGGGCTGACGAAACACCACCTAGAATCAAGGCCTCACAACAGCCTACCCGCTCAAACACAAACTACGTGCACTTGGCAAATTCAGAAAAGACGCACAACACCCAGGCACTGGCTGACAACCAGCCAGTAACTGCGGAGCTGAAGTTCAGTCCGCTCCGGTGCCTCGCTGTGACTGAGCTCGTGCAGGGCTGACGCAACACCACCTAGACAAAAGGCCTCACAACAGCCTACCCGCTTAAACATAAACTGCGTGCACTTGGCAAATTCAGAAAAAACGCACACAACCCACGCAATGGCTGACAACCAGCCAGTAACCGCGGGGCTGCCATTCAGTCCGCTCCGGTGCCTTGCTGTGACAGAGCTCGTGCAAGGCTGACGCATCTCCACCTAGACACAGGGCCTCACAACAGCCTACCCGCTCAAACATAAACTGCGTGCACTTGGCAAATTCAGAAAAAACGCAAACACCAACGCACTGGCTGACAACCAGCCAGTAACCGTGGGACTGGCGTTCAGTCCGCTCCGGTGCCTCGCTGTGACTGAGCTCGTGCAGGGCTGACGCAACACCACCTAGACACAAGGCCTCACAAAAGCCTACCGCTCAAAAACAAACTGCGAGCACTTGGCAAATTCAGAAAAAACGCACAACAACGACGCACTGGCTGATACCAGCCAATAACTGTATGGCTGGCGTTCAGTCCGCTCCGGTGCCTTGCTGTGACAGAACTCGTGCAGGGCTGACGCAACACCACCTAGACACAAGGCCTCACAACAGCCTACCTGCTCAAACATAAACTGCGTGTACTGGGCAAATTCAGAAAAAACGCACAACACCCACACACTGGCTGACAACCAGCCAGTAACTGTGGGGCTGGCGTTCAGTCCGCTCCGTTGCCTCGCTGTGACAGAGCTCTTGCAGGGCTGACGAACCACCACCAAGACACAAGGCCTCACAACAGCCTACCCGCTCAAACATAAACTGTGTGCACTTGGCAAATTCAGAAAAAACGCACAACACCCACGCACTGGCAGACAAAAACACAGTAACTGCGGAGCTGGCGTTCAGTCTGCTCCGGTGCCTCGCTGTGACTTAGCTTGTGCAGGGCTGACACAACACCAACTAGACACAAGGACTCACAACAGCCTACCCACTTAAACATAAACTGCGTGCACTTGGCAAATTCAGAAAAAACGCACAACACCCATGTACTGGCTGACAACCAGCCAGTAACTGCGGGGCTGGCGTTCAGTCCGCTCCGGTGCCTTGCTGTGACAGAGCTCGTGCAGGGCTGACGCAACACCACATAGACACACGGACTCACAACAGCCTACCCGGTCAAACATAAACTGCGTGCAATTCGCAAATTCAGAAAAAATGCACAACACCCTCGCACTGGCTGACAACCAGCCAGTAACTGCGGGGCTGGCGTTCAGTCCGCTCCGGTGCCTGGCTGTGACAGAGCTTGTGGAGGGCTGACGCAACACGACCTAGAATAAAGGCCTCACAACAGCCTACCCGCTCAAACACAAACTACGTGCCCTTGGCAAATTCAGAAAAAACGCACAACACCCACGCACTGGCTGACAACCAGCCAGTAACTGCGGAGCTGACGTTCAGTCTGTTCCGGTGCCTCGCTGTGACTGAGCTCGTCAGGGCTGACGCAACACCACCTAGACACAAGGCCTCACAACAGCCTACCCGCTCAAACATAAACTGCATGCACTTGGCAAATTCAGAAAAAACGCACAACACCCACGCACTGGCTGACAACCAGCCAGTAACTGCGGGGCTGGCGTTCAGTCCGCTCCGGCGCCTTGCTGTGACAGAGCTCGTGCAGGGCTGACGCAACACCACCTAGACACAAGGCCCACAACAGCCTACCCGCTCAAACACAAACTACGTGCACTTGGCAAATTCAGAAAAAACGCACAACACCCACGCACTGCCTGACAACCAGCCAGTAACTGCGGAGCTGACGTTCAGTCCGCTCCGGTGCCTCACTGTCACTGAGCTCGTGCAGGGCTGACGCAACACCACCTAGACACGAGGCCTCACAACAGCCTACCGCTCAAACACAAACTGCGTGCACTTGGCAAATTCAGAAAAAACGCACAACACCGACGCACTGGCTGATACCAGCCAATAACTGTATGGCTGGCGTTCAGTCCGCTCCGGTGCCTTGCTGTGACAGAGCTCGAGCAGGGCTGACGCAACACCAACTAGACACAAGGCCTCACTACAGCCTAACCGCTCAAACATAAAGTGCGTGCACTGGGCAAATTCAGAAAAAACGCACAACACCCACGCACTGGCTGACAACCAGCCAGTAACTGCGGGGCTGGCGTTCAGTCCGCTCCGTTGCCTCGCTGTGACAGAGCTCTTGCAGGGCTGATGAACCACCACCTAGACACAAGGCCTCACAACAGCCTACCCGCTCAAACATAAACTGTGTGCACTTGGCAAATTCAGAAAAAACGCACAACACCCACGCACTGGCAGACAAAAACACAGTAACTGCGGAGCTGGCGTTCAGTCTGCTCCGGTGCCTCGCTGTGACTGAGCTCGTGCAGGGCTGACGCAACACCAACTAGACACAAGGACTCACAACAGCCTACCCACTTAAACATAAACTGCGTGCACTTGGCAAATTCAGAAAAAACGCACAACACCCATGTACTGGCTGACAACCAGCCAGTAACTGCGGGGCTGGCGTTCAGTCCGCTCCGGTGCCTTGCTGTGACAGAGCTCATGCAAGGCTGACGCAACACCACCTAGACACAAGGACTCACAACAGCCTACCCGGTCAAATATAAACTGCGTGCAATTCGCAAATACAGAAAAAATGCACAACACCCACGCACTGGCTGACAACCAGCCAGTAACTGCGGGGCTGGCGTTCAGTCCGCTCCGGTGCCTGGCTGTGACAGAGCTCGTGCAGGGCTGACGCAACACCACCTAGAATAAAGGCCTCACAACAGCCTACCCGCTCAAACACAAACTACGTGCACTTGGCAAATTCAGAAAAGACGCACAACAACCAGGCACTGGCTGACAACCAGCCAGTAAATGCGGAGCTGACGTTCAGTCCGCTCCGGTGCCTCGCTGTGACTGAGCTAGTGCAGGTCTGACGCAACACCACCTAGACACAAGGCCTCACAACAGCCTACCCACTTAAACATAAACTGTGTGCACTTGGCAAATTCAGAAAAAAACGCACAACACCCACGCACTGGCTGACAACCAGCTAGTAACTGCGGGGCTGGCGTTCAGTCCTCTCCGGTGCCTTGCTGTGACAGACCTCGTGCAGGGCTGACGAAACACCACCTAGAATCAAGGCCTCACAACAGCCTACCCGCTCAAACACAAACTACGTGCACTTGGCAAATTCAGAAAAGACGCACAACACCCAGGCACTGGCTGACAACCAGCCAGTAACTGCGGAGCTGAAGTTCAGTCCGCTCCGGTGCCTCGCTGTGACTGAGCTCGTGCAGGGCTGACGCAACACCACCTAGACACAAGGCCTCACAACAGCCTACCCGCTTAAACATAAACTGCGTGCACTTGGCAAATTCAGAAAAAACGCACACAACCCACGCAATGGCTGACAACCAGCCAGTAACCGCGGGGCTGCCATTCAGTCCGCTCCGGTGCCTTGCTGTGACAGAGCTCGTGCAAGGCTGACGCATCTCCACCTAGACACAGGGCCTCACAACAGCCTACCCGCTCAAACATAAACTGCGTGCACTTGGCAAATTCAGAAAAAACGCAAACACCAACGCACTGGCTGACAACCAGCCAGTAACCGTGGGACTGGCGTTCAGTCCGCTCCGGTGCCTCGCTGTGACTGAGCTCGTGCAGGGCTGACGCAACACCACCTAGACACAAGGCCTCACAAAAGCCTACCGCTCAAAAACAAACTGCGAGCACTTGGCAAATTCAGAAAAAACGCACAACAACGACGCACTGGCTGATACCAGCCAATAACTGTATGGCTGGCGTTCAGTCCGCTCCGGTGCCTTGCTGTGACAGAACTCGTGCAGGGCTGACGCAACACCACCTAGACACAAGGCCTCACAACAGCCTACCTGCTCAAACATAAACTGCGTGTACTGGGCAAATTCAGAAAAAACGCACAACACCCACACACTGGCTGACAACCAGCCAGTAACTGTGGGGCTGGCGTTCAGTCCGCTCCGTTGCCTCGCTGTGACAGAGCTCTTGCAGGGCTGACGAACCACCACCAAGACACAAGGCCTCACAACAGCCTACCCGCTCAAACATAAACTGTGTGCACTTGGCAAATTCAGAAAAAACGCACAACACCCACGCACTGGCAGACAAAAACACAGTAACTGCGGAGCTGGCGTTCAGTCTGCTCCGGTGCCTCGCTGTGACTTAGCTTGTGCAGGGCTGACACAACACCAACTAGACACAAGGACTCACAACAGCCTACCCACTTAAACATAAACTGCGTGCACTTGGCAAATTCAGAAAAAACGCACAACACCCATGTACTGGCTGACAACCAGCCAGTAACTGCGGGGCTGGCGTTCAGTCCGCTCCGGTGCCTTGCTGTGACAGAGCTCGTGCAGGGCTGACGCAACACCACATAGACACACGGACTCACAACAGCCTACCCGGTCAAACATAAACTGCGTGCAATTCGCAAATTCAGAAAAAATGCACAACACCCTCGCACTGGCTGACAACCAGCCAGTAACTGCGGGGCTGGCGTTCAGTCCGCTCCGGTGCCTGGCTGTGACAGAGCTTGTGGAGGGCTGACGCAACACGACCTAGAATAAAGGCCTCACAACAGCCTACCCGCTCAAACACAAACTACGTGCCCTTGGCAAATTCAGAAAAAACGCACAACACCCACGCACTGGCTGACAACCAGCCAGTAACTGCGGGGCTGGCGTTCAGTCCGCTCCGGCGCCTTGCTGTGACAGAGCTCGTGCAGGGCTGACGCAACACCACCTAGACACAAGGCCCACAACAGCCTACCCGCTCAAACACAAACTACGTGCACTTGGCAAATTCAGAAAAAACGCACAACACCCACGCACTGCCTGACAACCAGCCAGTAACTGCGGAGCTGACGTTCAGTCCGCTCCGGTGCCTCACTGTCACTGAGCTCGTGCAGGGCTGACGCAACACCACCTAGACACGAGGCCTCACAACAGCCTACCGCTCAAACACAAACTGCGTGCACTTGGCAAATTCAGAAAAAACGCACAACACCGACGCACTGGCTGATACCAGCCAATAACTGTATGGCTGGCGTTCAGTCCGCTCCGGTGCCTTGCTGTGACAGAGCTCGAGCAGGGCTGACGCAACACCAACTAGACACAAGGCCTCACTACAGCCTAACCGCTCAAACATAAAGTGCGTGCACTGGGCAAATTCAGAAAAAACGCACAACACCCACGCACTGGCTGACAACCAGCCAGTAACTGCGGGGCTGGCGTTCAGTCCGCTCCGTTGCCTCGCTGTGACAGAGCTCTTGCAGGGCTGATGAACCACCACCTAGACACAAGGCCTTACAACAGCCTACCCGCTCAAACATAAACTGTGTGCACTTGGCAAATTCAGAAAAAACGCACAACACCCACGCACTGGCAGACAAAAACACAGTAACTGCGGAGCTGGCGTTCAGTCTGCTCCGGTGCCTCGCTGTGACTGAGCTCGTGCAGGGCTGACGCAACACCAACTAGACACAAGGACTCACAACAGCCTACCCACTTAAACATAAACTGCGTGCACTTGGCAAATTCAGAAAAAACGCACAACACCCATGTACTGGCTGACAACCAGCCAGTAACTGCGGGGCTGGCGTTCAGTCCGCTCCGGTGCCTTGCTGTGACAGAGCTCATGCAAGGCTGACGCAACACCACCTAGACACAAGGACTCACAACAGCCTACCCGGTCAAATATAAACTGCGTGCAATTCGCAAATACAGAAAAAATGCACAACACCCACGCACTGGCTGACAACCAGCCAGTAACTGCGGGGCTGGCGTTCAGTCCGCTCCGGTGCCTGGCTGTGACAGAGCTCGTGCAGGGCTGACGCAACACCACCTAGAATAAAGGCCTCACAACAGCCTACCCGCTCAAACACAAACTACGTGCACTTGGCAAATTCAGAAAAGACGCACAACAACCAGGCACTGGCTGACAACCAGCCAGTAAATGCGGAGCTGACGTTCAGTCCGCTCCGGTGCCTCGCTGTGACTGAGCTAGTGCAGGTCTGACGCAACACCACCTAGACACAAGGCCTCACAACAGCCTACCCACTTAAACATAAACTGTGTGCACTTGGCAAATTCAGAAAAAAACGCACAACACCCACGCACTGGCTGACAACCAGCTAGTAACTGCGGGGCTGGCGTTCAGTCCTCTCCGGTGCCTTGCTGTGACAGACCTCGTGCAGGGCTGACGAAACACCACCTAGAATCAAGGCCTCACAACAGCCTACCCGCTCAAACACAAACTACGTGCACTTGGCAAATTCAGAAAAGACGCACAACACCCAGGCACTGGCTGACAACCAGCCAGTAACTGCGGAGCTGAAGTTCAGTCCGCTCCGGTGCCTCGCTGTGACTGAGCTCGTGCAGGGCTGACGCAACACCACCTAGACACAAGGCCTCACAACAGCCTACCCGCTTAAACATAAACTGCGTGCACTTGGCAAATTCAGAAAAAACGCACACAACCCACGCAATGGCTGACAACCAGCCAGTAACCGCGGGGCTGCCATTCAGTCCGCTCCGGTGCCTTGCTGTGACAGAGCTCGTGCAAGGCTGACGCATCTCCACCTAGACACAGGGCCTCACAACAGCCTACCCGCTCAAACATAAACTGCGTGCACTTGGCAAATTCAGAAAAAACGCAAACACCAACGCACTGGCTGACAACCAGCCAGTAACCGTGGGACTGGCGTTCAGTCCGCTCCGGTGCCTCGCTGTGACTGAGCTCGTGCAGGGCTGACGCAACACCACCTAGACACAAGGCCTCACAAAAGCCTACCGCTCAAAAACAAACTGCGAGCACTTGGCAAATTCAGAAAAAACGCACAACAACGACGCACTGGCTGATACCAGCCAATAACTGTATGGCTGGCGTTCAGTCCGCTCCGGTGCCTTGCTGTGACAGAACTCGTGCAGGGCTGACGCAACACCACCTAGACACAAGGCCTCACAACAGCCTACCTGCTCAAACATAAACTGCGTGTACTGGGCAAATTCAGAAAAAACGCACAACACCCACACACTGGCTGACAACCAGCCAGTAACTGTGGGGCTGGCGTTCAGTCCGCTCCGTTGCCTCGCTGTGACAGAGCTCTTGCAGGGCTGACGAACCACCACCAAGACACAAGGCCTCACAACAGCCTACCCGCTCAAACATAAACTGTGTGCACTTGGCAAATTCAGAAAAAACGCACAACACCCACGCACTGGCAGACAAAAACACAGTAACTGCGGAGCTGGCGTTCAGTCTGCTCCGGTGCCTCGCTGTGACTTAGCTTGTGCAGGGCTGACACAACACCAACTAGACACAAGGACTCACAACAGCCTACCCACTTAAACATAAACTGCGTGCACTTGGCAAATTCAGAAAAAACGCACAACACCCATGTACTGGCTGACAACCAGCCAGTAACTGCGGGGCTGGCGTTCAGTCCGCTCCGGTGCCTTGCTGTGACAGAGCTCGTGCAGGGCTGACGCAACACCACATAGACACACGAACTCACAACAGCCTACCCGGTCAAACATAAACTGCGTGCAATTCGCAAATTCAGAAAAAATGCACAACACCCTCGCACTGGCTGACAACCAGCCAGTAACTGAGGGCTGGCGTTCAGTCCGCTCCGGTGCCTGGCTGTGACAGAGCTTGTGGAGGGCTGACGCAACACGACCTAGAATAAAGGCCTCACAACAGCCTACCCGCTCAAACACAAACTACGTGCCCTTGGCAAATTCAGAAAAAACGCACAACACCCACGCACTGGCTGACAACCAGCCAGTAACTGCGGAGCTGACGTTCAGTCTGCTCCGGTGCCTCGCTGTGACTGAGCTCGTCAGGGCTGACGCAACACCACCTAGACACAAGGCCTCACAACTGCCTACCCGCTCAAACACAAACTGCGTGCACTTGGCAAATTCAGAAAAAACATTAAAACCCACGCACTGGCTGACAACCAGCCAGTAACTGTGGGACTGGCGATCAGTCCGCTCCGGTGCCTCGCTGTGACTGAGTTTGTGCAGGGCTGACGCATCACCACCTAGACACAAGGCCTCACAACAGCCTACCTGCTCAAACATAAACTGCGTGTACTGGGCAAATTCAGAAAAAACGCACAACACCCACACACTGGCTGACAACCAGCCAGTAACTGTGGGGCTGGCGTTCAGTCCGCTCCGTTGCCTCGCTGTGACAGAGCTCTTGCAGGGCTGACGAACCACCACCAAGACACAAGGCCTCACAACAGCCTACCCGCTCAAACATAAACTGTGTGCACTTGGCAAATTCAGAAAAAACGCACAACACCCACGCACTGGCAGACAAAAACACAGTAACTGCGGAGCTGGCGTTCAGTCTGCTCCGGTGCCTCGCTGTGACTTAGCTTGTGCAGGGCTGACACAACACCAACTAGACACAAGGACTCACAACAGCCTACCCACTTAAACATAAACTGCGTGCACTTGGCAAATTCAGAAAAAACGCACAACACCCATGTACTGGCTGACAACCAGCCAGTAACTGCGGGGCTGGCGTTCAGTCCGCTCCGGTGCCTTGCTGTGACAGAGCTCGTGCAGGGCTGACGCAACACCACATAGACACACGAACTCACAACAGCCTACCCGGTCAAACATAAACTGCGTGCAATTCGCAAATTCAGAAAAAATGCACAACACCCTCGCACTGGCTGACAACCAGCCAGTAACTGAGGGCTGGCGTTCAGTCCGCTCCGGTGCCTGGCTGTGACAGAGCTTGTGGAGGGCTGACGCAACACGACCTAGAATAAAGGCCTCACAACAGCCTACCCGCTCAAACACAAACTACGTGCCCTTGGCAAATTCAGAAAAAACGCACAACACCCACGCACTGGCTGACAACCAGCCAGTAACTGCGGAGCTGACGTTCAGTCTGCTCCGGTGCCTCGCTGTGACTGAGCTCGTCAGGGCTGACGCAACACCACCTAGACACAAGGCCTCACAACAGCCTACCGCTCAAACACAAACTGCGTGCACTTGGCAAATTCAGAAAAAACGCACAACACCCACGCACTGGCTGACAACCAGCCAGTAACTGCAGGGCTGGCGTTCAGTCCGCTCCGGTGCCTTGCTGTGACAGAGCTCGTGCAGGGCTGACGCAACACCAACTAGACCCAAGGCCTCACTACAGCCTACCCGCTCAAACATAAACTGCGTGCATTGGGGAAATTCAGATATAATGCACAACACCGACGCACTGGCTGACCACCAGCCAGTAACTGCGGGGCTGGCGTTCAGTCCGCTCCGGTGACTCGCTGTGACTGAGCTCATGCAGGGCTGACGAACCACCACCTAGACACAAGGCCTCACAACAGCCTACCCGCTCAAACATAAACTGTGTGCACTTGGCAAATTCAGAAAGAACGCACAACACCCATGTACTGGCTGACAACCAGCCAGTAACTGCGGGGCTGGCGTTCAGTCCGCTCCGGTGCCTTGCTGTGACAGAGCTCGTGCAAGGCTGACGCAAAACCAAATAGACACAAGGACTCACAACAGCCTACCCGGTCAAATATAAATTGCATGCAATTCACAAATTCAGAAAAAATGCACAACACCCACGCACTGGCTGACAACCAGCCAGTAACTGCGGGGCTGGCGTTCAGTCCGCTCCGGTGCCTTGCTGTGACAGACCTCGTGCAGGGCTGACGAAACACCACCTAGATTCAAGGCCTCACAACAGCCTACCCGCTCAAACACAAACTACGTGCACTTGGCAAATTCAGAAAAGACGCACAACACCCAGGCACTGGCTGACAACCAGCCAGTAACTGCGGAGCTGAAGTTCAGTCCGCTCCGGTGCCTCGCTGTGACTGAGCTCGTGCAGGGCTGACGCAACACCACCTAGACACAAGGCCTCACAACAGCCTACCCGCTTAAACATAAACTGCGTGCACTTGGCAAATTCAGAAAAAACGCACACAACCCACGCAATGGCTGACAACCAGCCAGTAACCGCGGGGCTGCCATTCAGTCCGCTCCGGTGCCTTGCTGTGACAGAGCTCGTGCAAGGCTGACGCATCTCCACCTAGACACAGGGCCTCACAACAGCCTACCTGCTCAAACATAAACTGCGTGCACTTGGCAAATTCAGAAAAAACGCAAACACCAACGCACTGGCTGACAACCAGCCAGTAACCGTGGGACTGGCGTTCAGTCCGCTCCGGTGCCTCGCTGTGACTGAGCTCGTGCAGGGCTGACGCAACACCACCTAGACACAAGGCCTCACAACAGCCTACCGCTCAAAAACAAACTGCGAGCACTTGGCAAATTCAGAAAAAACGCACAACAACGACGCACTGGCTGATACCAGCCAATAACTGTATGGCTGGCGTTCAGTCCGCTCCGGTGCCTTGCTGTGACAGAACTCGTGCAGGGCTGACGCAACACCACCTAGACACAAGGCCTCACAACAGCCTACCCGCTCAAACATAAACTGTGTGCACTTGGCAAATTCAGAAAAAACGCACAACACCCACGCACTGGCAGACAAAAACACAGTAACTGCGGAGCTGGCGTTCAGTCTGCTCCGGTGCCTCGCTGTGACTTAGCTTGTGCAGGGCTGACACAACACCAACTAGACACAAGGACTCACAACAGCCTACCCACTTAAACATAAACTGCGTGCACTTGGCAAATTCAGAAAAAACGCACAACACCCATGTACTGGCTGACAACCAGCCAGTAACTGCGGGGCTGGCGTTCAGTCCGCTCCGGTGCCTTGCTGTGACAGAGCTCGAGCAGGGCTGACGCAACACCACATAGACACACGGACTCACAACAGCCTACCCGGTCAAACATAAACTGCGTGCAATTCGCAAATTCAGAGAAAATGCACAACACCCTCGCAATGGCTGACAACCAGCCAATAACTGCGGGGCTGGCGTTCAGTCCGCTCCGGTGCCTGGCTGTGACAGAGCTTGTGGAGGGCTGACGCAACACCACCTAGACACAAGGCCTCACAACAGCCTACACGCTTAAACATAAACTGCGTGCACTTGGCAAATTCAGAAATAACGCACTACACCAACGCACAGGCTGACAACCAGCCAGTAACTGCAGGGCCGCCATTCAGTCCGCTCCGGTGCATAGCTGTGACAGAGCTCGTGCAGGGCTGACGCATCTCCACCTAGACACAAGGCCTCACAACAGCCTACCTGCTGAAACACAAACTGTGTGCACTTGGCAAATTCAGAAAAAACGCTAACACCCACGCACTGGCTGACAACCAGAAAGTAACTGTGGGACTGGCGTTCAGTCAGCTCCGGTGCCTCGCTGTGACAGAGCTCGTGCAGGGCTGACGCAACACCACCTAGACACAAGGCCTCACAACAGCCTACCCGCTCAAACACAAACTGCGTGCATATGGCAAATTCAGAAAAAACGCACAACACCCACGCACTGGCTGACAACCAGCCAGTAACTGCGGGGCTGGCGTTCAGTCCGCTCCGGTGCCTCGCTGTGACTGAGCTCGTGCTGGGCTGACGCAACACCACCTCGACACAAGGCCTCACAACAGCCTACCCGCTCAAACATAAATTGTGTGCACTTGGCAAATTCAGAAAAAACGTACAACACCCATGCACTGGCTGACAAAAACACAGTAACTGCGGAGCTGTCGTTCAGTCTGCTCCGGTGCCTCACTGTGACAGAGCTCGTGCAAGGCTGATGCAACACCACCTAGACACAAGGACTCACAACAGCCTACCCGGTCAAGTATAAACTGCGTGCAATTCGCAAATTCAGAAAAAATGCACAACACCCACGCACTGGCTGACAACCAGCCAGTAACTGCGGGGCTGGCGTTCAGTCCGCTCCGGTGGCTTGCTGTGACAGAGCTCGTGCAGGGCTGACGCAACACCACCTAGATTCAATGCCTCACAACAGCCTACCCGCTCAAACACAAACTACGTGCCCTTGGCAAATTCAGAAAAAACGCACAACACCCACGCACTGGCTGACAACCAGCCAGTAACTGCAGAGCTGACGTTCAGTCTGCTCCGGTGCCTCGCTGTGACTGAGCTCGTCAGGGCTGACGCAACACCACCTAGACACAAGGCCTCACAACTGCCTACCCGCTCAAACACAAACTGCGTGCACTTGGCAAATTCAGAAAAAACATTAAAACCCACGCACTGGCTGACAACCAGCCAGTAACTGTGGGACTGGCGATCAGTCCGCTCCGGTGCCTCGATGTGACTGAGTTTGTGCAGGGCTGATGCATCACCACCTAGACACAAGGCCTCACAACAGCCTACCGCTCAAACACAAACTGCGTGCACTTGGCAAATTCAGAAAAAACGCACAACACCCACGCACTGGCTGACAACCAGCCAGTAACTGCAGGGCTGGCGTTCAGTCCGCTCCGGTGCCTTACTGTGACAGAGCTCGTGCAGGGCTGACGCAACACCAACTAGACCCAAGGCCTCACTACAGCCTACCCGCTCAAACATAAACTGCGTGCATTGGGGAAATTCAGATATAACGCACAACACCGACGCACTGGCTGACCACCAGCCAGTAACTGCGGGGCTGGCGTTCAGTCCGCTCCGGTGACTCGCTGTGACTGAGCTCATGCAGGGCTGACGAACCACCACCTAGACACAAGGCCTCACAACAGCCTACCCGCTCAAACATAAACTGTGTGCACTTGGCAAATTCAGAAAGAACGCACAACACCCATGTACTGGCTGACAACCAGCCAGTAACTGCGGGGCTGGCGTTCAGTCCGCTCCGGTGCCTTGCTGTGACAGAGCTCGTGCAAGGCTGACGCAAAACCAAATAGACACAAGGACTCACAACAGCCTACCCGGTCAAATATAAATTGCATGCAATTCACAAATTCAGAAAAAATGCACAACACCCACGCACTGGCTGACAACCAGCCAGTAACTGCGGGGCTGGCGTTCAGTCCGCTCCGGTGCCTTGCTGTGACAGACCTCGTGCAGGGCTGACGAAACACCACCTAGATTCATGGCCTCACAACAGCCTACCCGCTCAAACACAAACTACGTGCACTTGGCAAA
Source organism: Locusta migratoria (assembly GCA_026315105.1). Classification (NCBI taxonomy): domain Eukaryota; kingdom Metazoa; phylum Arthropoda; class Insecta; order Orthoptera; family Acrididae; genus Locusta; species Locusta migratoria. Next base: position 677,499,458 of record CM048746.1, on the reverse strand, counting down.
ATCAGAAAAGACGCACAACACCCAGGCACTGGCTGACAACCAGCCAGTAACTGCGGAGCTGAAGTTCAGTCCGCTCCGGTGCCTCGCTGTGACTGAGCTCGTGCAGGGCTGACGCAACACCACCTAGACACAAGGCCTCACAACAGCTTACCCGCTCAAACATAAACTACGTGCACTTGGCAAATTCATAAAAAAACGCACAACACCCACGCACTGGCTGACAACCAGCCAGTAACTGCGGGGCTGGCGTTCAGTCCGCTCCGGTGCCTTGCTGTGACAGAGCTCGTGCAGCGCTGACGCAACACCACCTAGACACAAGGCGTCACAACAGCCTACCCGCTCAAACACAAACTACGTGCACTTGGCAAATTCAGAAAAAACGCACAACACCCACGCACTGGCTGACAACCAGCCAGTAACTGCGGGGCTGCCATTCAGTCCACTCCGGTGCCTTGCTGTGACAGAGCTCGTGCAGGGCTGACGCATCTCCACCTAGACACAAGGCCTCACATCAGCCTACCTGCTCAAATACAAACTGCGTGCACTTGGCAAATTCAGAAAAAACGCTAACACCCACGCACTGGTTGACAACAAGCCAGTAACTGTGGGACTGGCGTTCAGTCCTCTCCGCTGCCTTGCTGTGACAGAACTCGTGCAGGGCTGACGCAACACCACCTAGACCCAAGGCCTCACAACAGCCTACCTGCTCAAACATAAACTGCGTGCACTGGGCAAATTCAGAAAAAACGCACAACACCCACACACTGGCTGACAACCAGCCAGTGACTGCGGGGCTGGCGTTCAGTCCGCTCCGTTGCCTCGTTGCAACAGAGCTCTTGCAGGGCTGACGAACCACCACCGAGACACAAGGCCTCACAACAGCCTACCCGCTCAAACATAAACTGTGTGCACTTGGCAAATTCAGAAAAAACGCACAACACCCACGCACTAGCAGACAAAAACACAGTAACTGCGTAGCTGGCGTTCAATCTGCGCCGGTGCCTCGCTGTGACTTAGCTCGTGCAGGGCTGACGCAACACCAACTAGACACAAGGACTCACAACAGCCTACCCACTTAAACATAAACTGCGTGCACTTGGCAAATTCAGAAAAAACGCACAACACCCATGTACTGGCTGACAACCAGCCAGTAACTGCGGGGCTGGCGCTCAGTCCGCTCCGGTGCCTTGCTGTGACAGAGCTCGTGCGGGGCTGACGCAACACCACCTAGACACAAGGCCTCACAACAGCCTACCCGCTCAAACACAAACTACGTGCACTAGGCAAATTCAGAAAAAACGGACAACACCCATGCACTGGCTGACAACCAGCCAGTAACTGCGGAGCTGACGTTCAGTCCCCTCCGGTGCCTCGCTGTGACTGAGCTCGTGCAGGGCTGATGCAACACCACCTAGACACAAGGCCTCCCAACAGCCTACCTGCTCAAACACAAACTGCGTGCACTTGGAAAATTCAGAAAAAACGCTAACACCCACCCACTGGCTGACAACCAGCCAGTAACTATGGGACTGGCGTTCAGTCAGCTCCGGTGCCTCGCTGTGACTGAGCTGGTGCAGGGCTGACGCAACACCACCTAGACACAAGGCCTCACAACAGCCTACCGCTCAAACACAAACTGCGTGCACTTGGAAAATTCAGAAAAAACGCACAACACCCACGCACTGGCTGGAAACCAGCCAGTAACTGTGGGGCTGGCGTTCAGTCCGCTCCGGTGCCTCGCTGTGACTGAGCTCGTGCAGGGCTGACGCAACACCACCTAGACACAAGGCCTCACAACAGCCTACCTGCTCAAACATAAACTGCGTGCACTGGGCAAATTCAGAAAAAACGCACAACACCCACGCACTGGCTGACAACCAGCCAGTAACTGCGGGGCTGGCGTTCAGTCCGCTCCGGTGCCTTGCTGTGACAGAGCTCGTGGAGGGCTGACGCAACACCACCTAGACACAAGGCCTCACAACAGCCTACCGCTCAAACACAAACTGCGTGCTCTTGGCAAATTCAGTAAAAACGCACAACACCCATGCACTGGCTGACAACCAGCCAGTAACTGCGGGGCTGGCGTTCACTCCGCTCAGGTGCCTTGCTTTGACAGAGCTCGTGCAAGGCTGGCGCAACACCACCTAGACACAAGGACTCACAACAGCCAACCCGGTCAAGTATAAACTGCGTGCAATTCGCAAATTCAGAAAAAATGCACAACACCCACCCACTGGCTGACAACCAGCCAGTAACTGCGGGGCTGGCGTTCAGTCCGCTCCGGTGGCTTGCTGTGACAGAGCTCGGGCAGGGCTGACGCAATACCACCTAGATTCAAGGCCTCACAACAGCCTACCCGCTCAAACACAAACTACGTGCACTTGTCAAATTCAGAAAAAACGCACAACACCCACGCACTGGCTGACAACCAGCCAGTAACTGCGGGGCTGGCGTTCAGTCCGCTCCGGTGCCTCGCTGTGATTGAGCTCGTGCAGTGCTGACGCAACACCACCTAGACACAAGGCCTCACAACAGCCTTCCCCCTCAAACATAAACTGTGTGCACTTGGCAAATTCAGAAAAAACGCACAACACCCACGCACTGGCTGACAAAAACACAGTAACTGCGGAGCTGGCGTTCAGTCTGCTCCGGTGCCTCGCTGTGACTGAGCTCGTGCAAGGCTGGCGCAACACCACCTTGACACAAGGACTCACAACAGCCTACCCGGTCAAGTATAAACTGCGTGCAATTCGCAAATTCAGAAAAAATGCACAACACCCACGCACTGGCTGACAACCAGCCAGTAACTGCGGGGCTGGCGTTCAGTCCGCTCCGGTGGCTTGCTGTGACAGAGCTCATGCAGGGCAGACGCAACACCACCTAGATTCAAGGCCTCACAACAGCCTAACCGCTCAAACACAAACTACGTGCACTTGGCAAATTCAGAAAAAACGCACAACATCCACGCACTGGCTGACAACCAGCCAGTAACTGCGGAGCTGACGTTCAGTCTGCTCCGGTGCCTCGCTGTGACTGACCTCGTGCAGGGCTGACGCAACACCACCTAGACACAAGGCCTCACAACTCCCTACCCGCTCAAACAAAAACTGCGTGCACTTGGCAAATTCAGAAAAAACGCTAAAATCCACGCACTGGCTGCCAACCAGCCAGTAACTGTGGGACTGGCGTTCAGTCCGCTCTGGTGCCTCGCTGTGACTGAGTTCGTGCAGGGCTGACGCAACACCACCTAGACACAAGGCCTCACAACAGCCTACCGCTCAAACACAAACTGCGTGCTCTTGGCAAATTCAGAAAAAACGCACAACACCCATGCACTGGCTGACAACCAGCCAGTAACTGCGGGGCTGGCGTTCAGTCCGCTCCGGTGCCTTGCTGTGACAGAGCTCGTGCAAGGCTGGCGCAACACCACCTAGACACAAGGTTTCACAACAGCCAACCCGGTCAAGTATAAACTGCGTGCAATTCGCAAATTCAGAAAAAATGCACAACACCCACGCACCGGCTGACAACCAGCCAGTAACTGCGGGGCTGGCGTTCAGTCCGCTCCGGTGGCTTGCTGTGACTAAGCTCGTGCAGGGCTGACGCAACACCACCTAGATTCAAGGCCTCACAACAGCCTACCCGCTCAACCGTAAACTGCGTGCACTTGGCAAATTCAGAAAAAACGCACAACACAGACGCACTGGCTGACAACCAGCCAGTAACTGCGGGGCAGGCGTTCAGTCCGCTCCGGTGCCTCGCTGTGACAGAGCTCGTGTAGGGCTGACACAACACCACCTAGACACAAGGCCCCACAACAGCCTACCCACTCAAACACAAACTACGTGCACTTGGCAAAATCAGAAAAAACGCACAACACCCAAGCACTGGCTGACAACCAGCCAGTAACTGCGGGGCTGATGTTCAGTCCGCTCCGGTGCCTCACTGTGACTGAGCTCGTGCAGAGCTGTCGCAAAACCACCTAGACACAAGGCCTCACAACAGCCTACCTGCTAAACATAAACTGCGTGCACTTGGCAAATTCAGAAAAAAACGCACAACACCCACGCACTGGCTGACAACCTGCCAGTAACTGCGGGGCTGGCGTTCAGTCCGCTCCGGTGCCTTGCTGTGACAGAGATCGTGCAGGGCCGACGCAACACCACCTAGACACAAGGCCTCACAACAGCCTACACGGTCAAACATAAACTGCGTGCACTGGGCAAAATCAGAAAAAACACACAACACCCACGCACTGGCTGACAACCAGCCAGTAACTGCGGGGCTGGCGTTCAGTCCGCTCCGGTGCCTCGCTGTGACAGAGCTCATGCAGGGCTGACGAACCACCACCTAGACACAAGGCCTCACAACAGCCTACTCGCTCAAACATAAACTGTGTGCACTTCGCAAAATCAGAAAAAACGCACAACACCCACGCACTAGCTGACAACCAGCCAGTAACTGAGGAGCTGACGTTCAGTCTGCTCCGGTGCCTCGCTGTGACTGAGCTTGTGCAGGGTTGACACAACACCACATAGACACAAGGACTCACAACAGCCTACCCACTTAAACATAAACTGCGTGCATTTGGCAAATTCAGAAAAAATGCACAACCCCCATGCACTGGCTGACAACCAGCCAGCATCTGCGGGGCTGGCGTTCAGTCCGCTCCGGTGCCTTGCTGTGACAGAGCTCGTGCAGGGCTGACGCAACACCACGTAGATTCAAGGCCTCACAACAGCCTACCCGCTCAAACACAAACTACGTGCACTTGGCAAATTCAGAAAAAACGCACAACATGCACGCACTGGCTGATAACCAGCCACTAACTGCGGAGCTGACGTTCAGTCTGCTCCGGTGCCTTGCTGTGACTGAGCTCGTGCAGGGCTGACGCAACACCACCTAGACACAAGGCCTCACAACAGCCTACCCGCGCAAACATAAACTGCGTGCACTTGGCAATTTCAGAAAAATCGCACAACACCCACGCACTGGCTGACAACCAGCCAGTAACTGCGGAGCTGACGTTCAGTCTGCTCCGGTGCCTCGCTGTGACTGAGCTCGTGCAGGGCTGACGCAACACCACCTAGACACAAGGACTCACAACAGCCTACCCACTTAGACATGAACTGTGTGCACTTGGCAAATTCAGAAAAAACGCACAACACCCACGCACTGGCTGACAACCAGCCAGTAACTGCGGAGCTGACGTTCAGTCTGCTCCGGTGCCTCGCTGTGACTGAGCTCGTGCAGGGCTGACGCAACACCACCTAGACACAAGGCCTCACAACTGCCTACCCGCTCAAACACAAACTTCGTGCACTTGGCAAATTCAGATAAAACGCTAAAACCCACGCACTGGCTGACAACCAGCCAGTAACTGTGGGACTGGCGTTCAGTCCGCTCTGGTGCCTCGCTGTGACAGAGTTCGTGCAGGGCTGACGCAACACCACCTAGACACAAGGCCTCACAACAGCCTACCGCTCAAACACAAACTGCGTGCTCTTGGCAAATTCAGAAAAAACGCACAACACCCACCCACTGGCTGACAACCAGCCAGTAACTGCGGGGCTGGCGTTCAGTCCGCTCCGGTGGCTTGCTGTGACAGAGCTCGGGCAGGGCTGACGCAATACCACCTAGATTCAAGGCCTCACAACAGCCTACCCGCTCAAACACAAACTACGTGCACTTGTCAAATTCAGAAAAAACGCACAACACCCACGCACTGGCTGACAACCAGCCAGTAACTGCGGGGCTGGCGTTCAGTCCGCTCCGGTGCCTCGCTGTGATTGAGCTCGTGCAGTGCTGACGCAACACCACCTAGACACAAGGCCTCACAACAGCCTACCCGCTCAACCGTAAACTGCGTGCACTGGGCAAATTCAGAAAAAACGCACAACACCCACGCACTGGCTGACAAAAACACAGTAACTGCGGAGCTGGCGTTCAGTCTGCTCCGGTGCCTCGCTGTGACTGAGCTCGTGCAAGGCTGGCGCAACACCACCTTGACACAAGGACTCACAACAGCCTACCCGGTCAAGTATAAACTGCGTGCAATTCGCAAATTCAGAAAAAATGCACAACACCCACGCACTGGCTGACAACCAGCCAGTAACTGCGGGGCTGGCGTTCAGTCCGCTCCGGTGGCTTGCTGTGACAGAGCTCATGCAGGGCTGACGCAACACCACCTAGATTCAAGGCCTCACAACAGCCTAACCGCTCAAACACAAACTACGTGCACTTGGCAAATTCAGAAAAAACGCACAACATCCACGCACTGGCTGACAACCAGCCAGTAACTGCGGAGCTGACGTTCAGTCTGCTCCGGTGCCTCGCTGTGACTGACCTCGTGCAGGGCTGACGCAACACCACCTAGACACAAGGCCTCACAACTCCCTACCCGCTCAAACAAAAACTGCGTGCACTTGGCAAATTCAGAAAAAACGCTAAAATCCACGCACTGGCTGCCAACCAGCCAGTAACTGTGGGACTGGCGTTCAGTCCGCTCTGGTGCCTCGCTGTGACTGAGTTCGTGCAGGGCTGACGCAACACCACCTAGACACAAGGCCTCACAACAGCCTACCGCTCAAACACAAACTGCGTGCTCTTGGCAAATTCAGAAAAAACGCACAACACCCATGCACTGGCTGACAACCAGCCAGTAACTGCGGGGCTGGCGTTCAGTCCGCTCCGGTGCCTTGCTGTGACAGAGCTCGTGCAAGGCTGGCGCAACACCACCTAGACACAAGGTTTCACAACAGCCAACCCGGTCAAGTATAAACTGCGTGCAATTCGCAAATTCAGAAAAAATGCACAACACCCACGCACTGGCTGACAACCAGCCAGTAACTGCGGGGCTGGCGTTCAGTCCGCTCCGGTGGCTTGCTGTGACTAAGCTCGTGCAGGGCTGACACAACACCACCTAGATTCAAGGCCTCACAACAGCCTACCCGCTCAACCGTAAACTGCGTGCACTTGGCAAATTCAGAAAAAACGCACAACACAGACGCACTGGCTGACAACCAGCCAGTAACTGCGGGGCAGGCGTTCAGTCCGCTCCGGTGCCTCGCTGTGACAGAGCTCGTGTAGGGCTGACACAACACCACCTAGACACAAGGCCCCACAACAGCCTACCCACTCAAACACAAACTACGTGCACTTGGCAAAATCAGAAAAAACGCACAACACCCAAGCACTGGCTGACAACCAGCCAGTAACTGCGGGGCTGATGTTCAGTCCGCTCCGGTGCCTCACTGTGACTGAGCTCGTGCAGAGCTGTCGCAAAACCACCTAGACACAAGGCCTCACAACAGCCTACCTGCTAAACATAAACTGCGTGCACTTGGCAAATTCAGAAAAAAACGCACAACACCCACGCACTGGCTGACAACCTGCCAGTAACTGCGGGGCTGGCGTTCAGTCCGCTCCGGTGCCTTGCTGTGACAGAGATCGTGCAGGGCCGACGCAACACCACCTAGACACAAGGCCTCACAACAGCCTACACGGTCAAACATAAACTGCGTGCACTGGGCAAAATCAGAAAAAACACACAACACCCACGCACTGGCTGACAACCAGCCAGTAACTGCGGGGCTGGCGTTCAGTCCGCTCCGGTGCCTCGCTGTGACAGAGCTCATGCAGGGCTGACGAACCACCACCTAGACACAAGGCCTCACAACAGCCTACTCGCTCAAACATAAACTGTGTGCACTTCGCAAAATCAGAAAAAACGCACAACACCCACGCACTAGCTGACAACCAGCCAGTAACTGAGGAGCTGACGTTCAGTCTGCTCCGGTGCCTCGCTGTGACTGAGCTTGTGCAGGGTTGACACAACACCACATAGACACAAGGACTCACAACAGCCTACCCACTTAAACATAAACTGCGTGCATTTGGCAAATTCAGAAAAAATGCACAACCCCCATGCACTGGCTGACAACCAGCCAGCGTCTGCGGGGCTGGCGTTCAGTCCGCTCCGGTGCCTTGCTGTGACAGAGCTCGTGCAGGGCTGACGCAACACCACGTAGATTCAAGGCCTCACAACAGCCTACCTGCTCAAACACAAACTACGTGCACTTGGCAAATTCAGAAAAAACGCACAACATGCACGCACTGGCTGACAACCAGCCACTAACTGCGGAGCTGACGTTCAGTCTGCTCCGGTGCCTTGCTGTGACTGAGCTCGTGCAGGGCTGACGCAACACCACCTAGACACAAGGCCTCACAACAGCCTACCCGCGCAAACATAAACTGCGTGCACTTGGCAATTTCAGAAAAATCGCACAACACCCACGCACTGGCTGACAACCAGCCAGTAACTGCGGAGCTGACGTTCAGTCTGCTCCGGTGCCTCGCTGTGACTGAGCTCGTGCAGGGCTGACGCAACACCACCTAGACACAAGGACTCACAACAGCCTACCCACTTAGACATGAACTGTGTGCACTTGGCAAATTCAGAAAAAACGCACAACACCCACGCACTGGCTGACAACCAGCCAGTAACTGCGGAGCTGACGTTCAGTCTGCTCCGGTGCCTCGCTGTGACTGAGCTCGTGCAGGGCTGACGCAACACCACCTAGACACAAGGCCTCACAACTGCCTACCCGCTCAAACACAAACTGCGTGCACTTGGCAAATTCAGAAAAAACGCTAAAACCCACGCACTGGCTGACAACCAGCCAGTAACTGTGGGACTGGCGTTCAGTCCGCTCTGGTGCCTCGCTGTGACAGAGTTCGTGCAGGGCTGACGCAACACCACCTAGACACAAGGCCTCACAACAGCCTACCGCTCAAACACAAACTGCGTGCTCTTGGCAAATTCAGAAAAAACGCACAACACCCATGCACTGGCTGACAACCAGCCAGTAACTGCGGGGCTGGTGTTCAGTCCGCTCCGGTGCCTTGCTGTGACAGAGCTCGTGCAAGGCTGGCGCAACACCACCTAGACACAAGGTTTCCCAACAGCCAACCCGGTCAAGTATAAACTGCGTGCAATTCGCAAATTCAGAAAAAATGCACAACACCCACGCACTGGCTGACAACCAGCCAGTAACTGAGGGGATGGCGTTCAGTCTGCTCCGGTGGCTTGCTGTGACAGAGCTCGTGCAGGGCTGACGCAAAACCACCTAGATTCAAGGCCTCACAACAGCCTACCCGCTCAACCGTAAACTGCGTGCACTTGGCAAATTCAGAAAAAACGCACAACACAGACGCACTGGCTGACAACCAGCCAGTAACTGCGGGGCAGGCGTTCAGTCCGCTCCGGTGCCTCGCTGTGACAGAGCTCGTGTAGGGCTGACACAACACCACCTAGACACAAGGCCTCACAACAGCCTACCCACTCAAACACAAACTACGTGCACTTGGCAAATTCAGAAAAAACGCACAACACCCACGCACTGGCTGACAACCAGCCAGTAACTGCGGGGCTGATGTTCAGTCCGCTCCGGTGCCTCACTGTGACTGAGCTCGTGCAGAGCTGTCACAAAACCACCTAGACACAAGGCCTCACAACATCCTACCTGCTAAAAATTAACTGCGTGCACTTGGCAAATTCAGAAAAAAACGCACAACACCCACGCACTGGCTGACAACCTGCCAGTAACTGCGGGGCTGGCGTTCAGTCCGCTCCGGTGCCTTGCTGTGACAGAGATCGTGCAGGGCCGACGCAACACCACCTAGACACAAGGCCTCACAACAGCCTACACGGTCAAACATAAACTGCGTGCACTGGGCAAAATCAGAAAAAACACACAACACCCACGCACTGGCTGACAACCAGCCAGTAACTGCGGGGCTGGCGTTCAGTCCGCTCCGGTGCCTCGCTGTGACAGAGCTCATGCAGGGCTGACGAACCACCACCTAGACACAAGGCCTCAACAGCCTACCCACTTAAACATAAACTGCGTGCATTTGGCAAATTCAGAAAAAATGCACAACCCCCATGCACTGGCTGACAACCAGCCAGTAACTGCGGGGCTGGCGTTCAGTCCGCTCCGGTGCCTTGCTGTGACAGAGCTCGTGCAGGGCTGACGCAACACCACGTAGATTCAAGGCCTCACAACAGCCTACCCGCTCAAACACAAACTACGTGCACTTGGCAAATTCAGAAAAAACGCACAACATGCACGCACTGGCTGACAACCAGCCACTAACTGCGGAGCTGACGTTCAGTCTGCTCCGGTGCCTTGCTGTGACTGAGCTCGTGCAGGGCTGACGCAACACCACCTAGACACAAGGCCTCACAACAGCCTACCCGCGCAAACATAAACTGCGTGCACTTGGCAATTTCAGAAAAATCGCACAACACCCACGCACTGGCTGATAACCAGCCAGTAACTGCGGAGCTGACGTTCAGTCTGCTACGGTGCCTCGCTGTGACTGAGCTCGTGCAGGGCTGACGCAACACCACCTAGACACAAGGACTCACAACAGCCTACCCACTTAGACATAAACTGTGTGCACTTGGCAAATTCAGAAAAAACGCACAACACCCATGCACTGGCTGACAACCAGCCAGTAACTGCGGGGCTGGCGTACAGTCCGCTCCGGTGCCTTGCTGTGACAGAGCTCGTGCAGGGCTGACGCAACACCACCTAGACACAAGGCCTACCAACAGCCTACCCATTTAAACATAAACTGCGTGCACTTGGCAAATTAAGAAAAAACGCACAACACCCACGCACTGGCTAAAAACCAGCCAGTAACTGCGAGGCTGGCGTTCTGTCCGCTCCGGTGCCTTGCTGTGACAGAGCTCGTGCAAGGCAGACGCAACACCACCTAGACACAAGGCCTCACAACAGCCTACCCGCTCAAACATAAACTGCATGCACTTGGCAAATTCAGAAAAAACGCACAACACCCACGCACTGGCTGACAACCAGCCAGTAACTGCGGGACTACCGTTCAGTCTGCTCCGGTGCCTCGAAGTGACTGAGCTCGTGCAGGGCTGACGCAACACCACCTAGACACAAGGACTCACAACAGCCTACCCGCTCAAACATAAACTGCGTGCACTTGGCAATTTCAGAAAAAACGCACAACACCCACGCACTGGCTGACAACCAGTCAGTAACTGCGGGACTGCCGTTCAGTCCGCTCCGGTGCCTCGCTGTGACTGAGCTCGTGCAGGGCTGACGCAACACCACCTAGACACAAGGCCTCAAAACAGCCTACCGCTCAAACACAAACTGCGTGCACTTGGCAAATTCAGAAAAAACGCACAACACCCACGCACTGGCTGACAACCAGCCAGTAACTGCGGGGCTGCCGTTCAGTCCGCCCCGGTGCCTCGCTGTGACTAAGCTCGTGCAGAGCTGACGCAACACCACCTAGACACAAGGACTCACAACAGCCTACCCGGTCAAACATAAACTGTGTGCACTTCGCAAATTCAGAAAAAACGCACAACAGCCACGCACTGGCTGACAACCAGTTAGTAACTGCGGGGCTGGCGTTCAGTCCGCTCCGGTGCCTCGCTGTGACAGAGCTCGTGCAGGGCTGCCGCAACACTACCTAGACACAAGGCCTCACAAAAGCCTACCCGCTTAAACACAAACTGCGTGCACTTGGCAATTTCAGAAAAAACGCACAACACCCACGCACTGGCTGACAACCAGCTAGTAACTGCGGGACTGCCGTTCAGTCCGCTCCGGTGCCCCGCTGTGACTGTGGTCGTGCAGGGCTGACGCAACACCACCTAGACACAAGGCCTCACAACAGCCTACCGCTCAAACACAAACTGCGTGCACTTGGCAAATTCAGAAAAAACGCACAACACCCGCGCACTGACTGACAACCAGCCAGTAACTGCGGGACTGCCGTTCAGTCCGCTCCGGTGCCTCGCTGTGACAGAGCTCGTGCAGGGCTGACGCAACACCACCTAGACACAAGGCCTCACAACAGCCTACCGCTCAAACACAAACTGCGTGCACTTGGCAAATTCAGAAAAAACGCACAACACCCACGCACTGGCTGACAACCAGCCAGTAACTGCGGGACTGCCGTTCAGTCCGCTCCGGTGCCTCGCTGTGACAGAGCTCGTGCAGGGCTGACGCAACACCACCTAGACACAAGGCCTCACAACAGCCTACCGCTCAAACACAAACTGCGTGCACTTGGCAAATTCAGAAAAAACGCACAACACCCACGCACTGGCTGACAACCAGCCAGTAACTGCGAGACTGCCGTTCAGTCCGCTCCGGGGCCTCGCTGTGACAGAGCTCGTGCAGGGCTGACGCAACACCCCCTAGACACAAGGCCTCACAACAGCCTACCGCTCAAACACAAAATGCGTGCACTTGGCAAATTCAGAAAAAACGCACAACACCCACGCACTGGCTGACAACCTGCCAGTAACTGCGGGGCTGGCGTTCAGTCCGCTCCGGTGCCTTGCTGTGACAGAGATCGTGCAGGGCCGACGCAACACCACCTAGACACAAGGCCTCACAACAGCCTACACGGTCAAACATAAACTGCGTGCACTGGGCAAAATCAGAAAAAACACACAACACCCACGCACTGGCTGACAACCAGCCAGTAACTGCGGGGCTGGCGTTCAGTCCGCTCCGGTGCCTCGCTGTGACAGAGCTCATGCAGGGCTGACGAACCACCACCTAGACACAAGGCCTCACAACAGCCTACTCGCTCAAACATAAACTGTGTGCACTTCGCAAATTCAGAAAAAACGCACAACACCCACGCACTGGCTGACAACCAGCCAGTAACTGCGGAGCTGACGTTCAGACTGCTCCGGTGCCTCGCTCTGACTGAGCTTGTGCAGGGTTGACACAACACCACATAGACACAAGGACTCACAACAGCCTACCCACTTAAACATAAACTGCGTGCACTTGGCAAATTCAGAAAAAATGCACAACCCCCATGCACTGGCTGACAACCAGCCAGAGACTGCGGGGCTGGCGTTAAGTCCGCTCCGGTGCCTTGCTGTGACAGAGCTCGTGCAGGGCTGACGCAACACCACGTAGATTCAAGGCCTCACAACAGCCTACCCGCTCAAACACAAACTACGTGCACTTGGCAAATTCAGAAAAAACGCACAACATGCACGCACTGGCTGACAACCAGCCACTAACTGCGGAGCTGACGTTCAGTCTGCTCCGGTGCCTAACTGTGACTGAGCTCGTGCAGGGCTGACGCAACACCACCTAGACACAAGGCCTCACAACAGCCTACCCGCGCAAACATAAACTGCGTGCACTTGGCAATTTCAGAAAAATCGCACAACAGCCACGCACTGGCTGACAACCAGCCAGTAACTGCGGATCTGACGTTCAGTCTGCTCCGGTGCCTCGCTGTGACTGAGCTCGTGCAGGGCTGACGCAACACCACCTAGACACAAGGACTCACAACAGCCTACCCACTTAAGCATAAACTGTGTGCACTTGGCAAATTCAGAAAAAACGCACAACACCCATGCACTGGCTGACAACCAGCCAGTAACTGCGGGGCTGGCGTTCAGTCCGCTCCGGTGCCTTGCTGTGACAGAGCTCGTGCAGGGCTGACGCAACACCACCTAGACACAAGGCCTCACAACAGCCTACCCATTTAAACATAAACTGCGTGCACTTGGCAAATTAAGAAAAAACGCACAACACCCACGCATTGGCTAAAAACCAGCCAGTAACTGCGAGGCTGGCGTTCTGTCCGCTCCGGTGCCTTGTTGTGACAGAGCTCGTGCATGGCAGACGCAACACCACCTAGACACAAGGCCTCACAACAGCCTACCCGCTTAAACACAAACTGCGTGCACTTGGCAAATTCAGAAAAAACGCACAACACCCACGCACTGGCTGACAACCAGCCAGTAACTGCGGTTCTGGCGTTCAGTCTGCTCCGGTGCCTCGCTGTGACAGAGCTCGTGCAGGGCTGACGCAACACCACCTAGACACAAGGCCTCACAAAAGCCTACCCGCTTAAACACAAACTGCGTGCACTTGGCAAATTCAGAAAAAACGCACAACACCCACGCACTGGCTGACAACCAGTCAGTAACTGCAGGACTGCCGTTCAGTCCGCTCCGGTGCCTCGCTGTGACTGAGCTCGTGCATGGCTGACGCAACACCACCTAGACACAAGGCCTCACAACAGCCTACTGCTCAAACACAAACTGCGTGCACTTGGCAAATTCAGAAAAAACGCACAACACCCTCGCACTGGCTGACAACCAGCCAGTAACTGCGGGGCTGGCGTTCAGTGCGCTCTGGTGCCTCGTATTGAAAGAGCATGTGCAGGGCTGACGCAACACCACCTAGACACAAGGACTCACAACAGCCTACCCGGTCAAACATAAACTGCGTACACTTCGCAAATTCAGAAAAAACGCACAACAGCCACGCACTGGCAGACAACCAGCCAGTAACTGCGGGGCTGGCGTTCAGTCCGCTCCGGTGGCTTGCTGTGACTAAGCTCGTGCAGGGCTGACGCAACACCACCTAGATTCAAGGCCTCACAACAGCCTACCCGCTCAACCGTAAACTGCGTGCACTTGGCAAATTCAGAAAAAACGCACAACACAGACGCACTGGCTGACAACCAGCCAGTAACTGCGGGGCAGGCGTTCAGTCCGCTCCGGTGCCTCGCTGTGACAGAGCTCGTGTAGGGCTGACACAACACCACCTAGACACAAGGCCCCACAACAGCCTACCCACTCAAACACAAACTACGTGCACTTGGCAAAATCAGAAAAAACGCACAACACCCAAGCACTGGCTGACAACCAGCCAGTAACTGCGGGGCTGATGTTCAGTCCGCTCCGGTGCCTCACTGTGACTGAGCTCGTGCAGAGCTGTCGCAAAACCACCTAGACACAAGGCCTCACAACAGCCTACCTGCTAAACATAAACTGCGTGCACTTGGCAAATTCAGAAAAAAACGCACAACACCCACGCACTGGCTGACAACCTGCCAGTAACTGCGGGGCTGGCGTTCAGTCCGCTCCGGTGCCTTGCTGTGACAGAGATCGTGCAGGGCCGACGCAACACCACCTAGACACAAGGCCTCACAACAGCCTACACGGTCAAACATAAACTGCGTGCACTGGGCAAAATCAGAAAAAACACACAACACCCACGCACTGGCTGACAACCAGCCAGTAACTGCGGGGCTGGCGTTCAGTCCGCTCCGGTGCCTCGCTGTGACAGAGCTCATGCAGGGCTGACGAACCACCACCTAGACACAAGGCCTCACAACAGCCTACTCGCTCAAACATAAACTGTGTGCACTTCGCAAAATCAGAAAAAACGCACAACACCCACGCACTAGCTGACAACCAGCCAGTAACTGAGGAGCTGACGTTCAGTCTGCTCCGGTGCCTCGCTGTGACTGAGCTTGTGCAGGGTTGACACAACACCACATAGACACAAGGACTCACAACAGCCTACCCACTTAAACATAAACTGCGTGCATTTGGCAAATTCAGAAAAAATGCACAACCCCCATGCACTGGCTGACAACCAGCCAGCATCTGCGGGGCTGGCGTTCAGTCCGCTCCGGTGCCTTGCTGTGACAGAGCTCGTGCAGGGCTGACGCAACACCACGTAGATTCAAGGCCTCACAACAGCCTACCTGCTCAAACACAAACTACGTGCACTTGGCAAATTCAGAAAAAACGCACAACATGCACGCACTGGCTGACAACCAGCCACTAACTGCGGAGCTGACGTTCAGTCTGCTCCGGTGCCTTGCTGTGACTGAGCTCGTGCAGGGCTGACGCAACACCACCTAGACACAAGGCCTCACAACAGCCTACCCGCGCAAACATAAACTGCGTGCACTTGGCAATTTCAGAAAAATCGCACAACACCCACGCACTGGCTGACAACCAGCCAGTAACTGCGGAGCTGACGTTCAGTCTGCTCCGGTGCCTCGCTGTGACTGAGCTCGTGCAGGGCTGACGCAACACCACCTAGACACAAGGACTCACAACAGCCTACCCACTTAGACATGAACTGTGTGCACTTGGCAAATTCAGAAAAAACGCACAACATCCACGCACTGGCTGACAACCAGCCAGTAACTGCGGAGCTGACGTTCAGTCTGCTCCGGTGCCTCGCTGTGACTGAGCTCGTGCAGGGCTGACGCAACACCACCTAGACACAAGGCCTCACAACTGCCTACCCGCTCAAACACAAACTGCGTGCACTTGGCAAATTCAGAAAAAACGCTAAAACCCACGCACTGGCTGACAACCAGCCAGTAACTGTGGGACTGGCGTTCAGTCCGCTCTGGTGCCTCGCTGTGACAGAGTTCGTGCAGGGCTGACGCAACACCACCTAGACACAAGGCCTCACAACAGCCTACCGCTCAAACACAAACTGCGTGCTCTTGGCAAATTCAGAAAAAACGCACAACACCCATGCACTGGCTGACAACCAGCCAGTAACTGCGGGGCTGGTGTTCAGTCCGCTCCGGTGCCTTGCTGTGACAGAGCTCGTGCAAGGCTGGCGCAACACCACCTAGACACAAGGTTTCCCAACAGCCAACCCGGTCAAGTATAAACTGCGTGCAATTCGCAAATTCAGAAAAAATGCACAACACCCACGCACTGGCTGACAACCAGCCAGTAACTGAGGGGATGGCGTTCAGTCTGCTCCGGTGGCTTGCTGTGACAGAGCTCGTGCAGGGCTGACGCAAAACCACCTAGATTCAAGGCCTCACAACAGCCTACCCGCTCAACCGTAAACTGCGTGCACTTGGCAAATTCAGAAAAAACGCACAACACAGACGCACTGGCTGACAACCAGCCAGTAACTGCGGGGCAGGCGTTCAGTCCGCTCCGGTGCCTCGCTGTGACAGAGCTCGTGTAGGGCTGACACAACACCACCTAGACACAAGGCCTCACAACAGCCTACCCACTCAAACACAAACTACGTGCACTTGGCAAATTCAGAAAAAACGCACAACACCCACGCACTGGCTGACAACCAGCCAGTAACTGCGGGGCTGATGTTCAGTCCGCTCCGGTGCCTCACTGTGACTGAGCTCGTGCAGAGCTGTCACAAAACCACCTAGACACAAGGCCTCACAACATCCTACCTGCTAAAAATTAACTGCGTGCACTTGGCAAATTCAGAAAAAAACGCACAACACCCACGCACTGGCTGACAACCTGCCAGTAACTGCGGGGCTGGCGTTCAGTCCGCTCCGGTGCCTTGCTGTGACAGAGATCGTGCAGGGCCGACGCAACACCACCTAGACACAAGGCCTCACAACAGCCTACACGGTCAAACATAAACTGCGTGCACTGGGCAAAATCAGAAAAAACACACAACACCCACGCACTGGCTGACAACCAGCCAGTAACTGCGGGGCTGGCGTTCAGTCCGCTCCGGTGCCTCGCTGTGACAGAGCTCATGCAGGGCTGACGAACCACCACCTAGACACAAGGCCTCAACAGCCTACCCACTTAAACATAAACTGCGTGCATTTGGCAAATTCAGAAAAAATGCACAACCCCCATGCACTGGCTGACAACCAGCCAGTAACTGCGGGGCTGGCGTTCAGTCCGCTCCGGTGCCTTGCTGTGACAGAGCTCGTGCAGGGCTGACGCAACACCACGTAGATTCAAGGCCTCACAACAGCCTACCCGCTCAAACACAAACTACGTGCACTTGGCAAATTCAGAAAAAACGCACAACATGCACGCACTGGCTGACAACCAGCCACTAACTGCGGAGCTGACGTTCAGTCTGCTCCGGTGCCTTGCTGTGACTGAGCTCGTGCAGGGCTGACGCAACACCACCTAGACACAAGGCCTCACAACAGCCTACCCGCGCAAACATAAACTGCGTGCACTTGGCAATTTCAGAAAAATCGCACAACACCCACGCACTGGCTGATAACCAGCCAGTAACTGCGGAGCTGACGTTCAGTCTGCTACGGTGCCTCGCTGTGACTGAGCTCGTGCAGGGCTGACGCAACACCACCTAGACACAAGGACTCACAACAGCCTACCCACTTAGACATAAACTGTGTGCACTTGGCAAATTCAGAAAAAACGCACAACACCCATGCACTGGCTGACAACCAGCCAGTAACTGCGGGGCTGGCGTACAGTCCGCTCCGGTGCCTTGCTGTGACAGAGCTCGTGCAGGGCTGACGCAACACCACCTAGACACAAGGCCTACCAACAGCCTACCCATTTAAACATAAACTGCGTGCACTTGGCAAATTAAGAAAAAACGCACAACACCCACGCACTGGCTAAAAACCAGCCAGTAACTGCGAGGCTGGCGTTCTGTCCGCTCCGGTGCCTTGCTGTGACAGAGCTCGTGCAAGGCAGACGCAACACCACCTAGACACAAGGCCTCACAACAGCCTACCCGCTCAAACATAAACTGCATGCACTTGGCAAATTCAGAAAAAACGCACAACACCCACGCACTGGCTGACAACCAGCCAGTAACTGCGGGACTACCGTTCAGTCTGCTCCGGTGCCTCGAAGTGACTGAGCTCGTGCAGGGCTGACGCAACACCACCTAGACACAAGGACTCACAACAGCCTACCCGCTCAAACATAAACTGCGTGCACTTGGCAATTTCAGAAAAAACGCACAACACCCACGCACTGGCTGACAACCAGTCAGTAACTGCGGGACTGCCGTTCAGTCCGCTCCGGTGCCTCGCTGTGACTGAGCTCGTGCAGGGCTGACGCAACACCACCTAGACACAAGGCCTCAAAACAGCCTACCGCTCAAACACAAACTGCGTGCACTTGGCAAATTCAGAAAAAACGCACAACACCCACGCACTGGCTGACAACCAGCCAGTAACTGCGGGGCTGCCGTTCAGTCCGCCCCGGTGCCTCGCTGTGACTAAGCTCGTGCAGAGCTGACGCAACACCACCTAGACACAAGGACTCACAACAGCCTACCCGGTCAAACATAAACTGTGTGCACTTCGCAAATTCAGAAAAAACGCACAACAGCCACGCACTGGCTGACAACCAGCCAGTAACTGCGGGGCTGGCGTTCAGTCCGCTCCGGTGCCTCGCTGTGACAGAGCTCGTGCAGGGCTGCCGCAACACTACCTAGACACAAGGCCTCACAAAAGCCTACCCGCTTAAACACAAACTGCGTGCACTTGGCAATTTCAGAAAAAACGCACAACACCCACGCACTGGCTGACAACCAGCCAGTAACTGCGGGACTGCCGTTCAGTCCGCTCCGGTGCCCCGCTGTGACTGTGGTCGTGCAGGGCTGACGCAACACCACCTAGACACAAGGCCTCACAACAGCCTACCGCTCAAACACAAACTGCGTGCACTTGGCAAATTCAGAAAAAACGCACAACACCCGCGCACTGACTGACAACCAGCCAGTAACTGCGGGACTGCCGTTCAGTCCGCTCCGGTGCCTCGCTGTGACAGAGCTCGTGCAGGGCTGACGCAACACCACCTAGACACAAGGCCTCACAACAGCCTACCGCTCAAACACAAACTGCGTGCACTTGGCAAATTCAGAAAAAACGCACAACACCCACGCACTGGCTGACAACCAGCCAGTAACTGCGGGACTGCCGTTCAGTCCGCTCCGGTGCCTCGCTGTGACAGAGCTCGTGCAGGGCTGACGCAACACCACCTAGACACAAGGCCTCACAACAGCCTACCGCTCAAACACAAACTGCGTGCACTTGGCAAATTCAGAAAAAACGCACAACACCCACGCACTGGCTGACAACCAGCCAGTAACTGCGAGACTGCCGTTCAGTCCGCTCCGGGGCCTCGCTGTGACAGAGCTCGTGCAGGGCTGACGCAACACCCCCTAGACACAAGGCCTCACAACAGCCTACCGCTCAAACACAAAATGCGTGCACTTGGCAAATTCAGAAAAAACGCACAACACCCACGCACTGGCTGACAACCTGCCAGTAACTGCGGGGCTGGCGTTCAGTCCGCTCCGGTGCCTTGCTGTGACAGAGATCGTGCAGGGCCGACGCAACACCACCTAGACACAAGGCCTCACAACAGCCTACACGGTCAAACATAAACTGCGTGCACTGGGCAAAATCAGAAAAAACACACAACACTCACGCACTGGCTGACAACCAGCCAGTAACTGCGGGGCTGGCGTTCAGTCCGCTCCGGTGCCTCGCTGTGACAGAGCTCATGCAGGGCTGACGAACCACCACCTAGACACAAGGCCTCACAACAGCCTACTCGCTCAAACATAAACTGTGTGCACTTCGCAAATTCAGAAAAAACGCACAACACCCACGCACTGGCTGACAACCAGCCAGTAACTGCGGAGCTGACGTTCAGACTGCTCCGGTGCCTCGCTCTGACTGAGCTTGTGCAGGGTTGACACAACACCACATAGACACAAGGACTCACAACAGCCTACCCACTTAAACATAAACTGCGTGCACTTGGCAAATTCAGAAAAAATGCACAACCCCCATGCACTGGCTGACAACCAGCCAGAGACTGCGGGGCTGGCGTTAAGTCCGCTCCGGTGCCTTGCTGTGACAGAGCTCGTGCAGGGCTGACGCAACACCACGTAGATTCAAGGCCTCACAACAGCCTACCCGCTCAAACACAAACTACGTGCACTTGGCAAATTCAGAAAAAACGCACAACATGCACGCACTGGCTGACAACCAGCCACTAACTGCGGAGCTGACGTTCAGTCTGCTCCGGTGCCTAACTGTGACTGAGCTCGTGCAGGGCTGACGCAACACCACCTAGACACAAGGCCTCACAACAGCCTACCCGCGCAAACATAAACTGCGTGCACTTGGCAATTTCAGAAAAATCGCACAACAGCCACGCACTGGCTGACAACCAGCCAGTAACTGCGGATCTGACGTTCAGTCTGCTCCGGTGCCTCGCTGTGACTGAGCTCGTGCAGGGCTGACGCAACACCACCTAGACACAAGGACTCACAACAGCCTACCCACTTAAGCATAAACTGTGTGCACTTGGCAAATTCAGAAAAAACGCACAACACCCATGCACTGGCTGACAACCAGCCAGTAACTGCGGGGCTGGCGTTCAGTCCGCTCCGGTGCCTTGCTGTGACAGAGCTCGTGCAGGGCTGATGCAACACCACCTAGACACAAGGCCTCACAACAGCCTACCCATTTAAACATAAACTGCGTGCACTTGGCAAATTAAGAAAAAACGCACAACACCCACGCATTGGCTAAAAACCAGCCAGTAACTGCGAGGCTGGCGTTCTGTCCGCTCCGGTGCCTTGTTGTGACAGAGCTCGTGCATGGCAGACGCAACACCACCTAGACACAAGGCCTCACAACAGCCTACCCGCTTAAACACAAACTGCGTGCACTTGGCAAATTCAGAAAAAACGCACAACACCCACGCACTGGCTGACAACCAGCCAGTAACTGCGGTTCTGGCGTTCAGTCTGCTCCGGTGCCTCGCTGTGACAGAGCTCGTGCAGGGCTGACGCAACACCACCTAGACACAAGGCCTCACAAAAGCCTACCCGCTTAAACACAAACTGCGTGCACTTGGCAAATTCAGAAAAAACGCACAACACCCACGCACTGGCTGACAACCAGTCAGTAACTGCAGGACTGCCGTTCAGTCCGCTCCGGTGCCTCGCTGTGACTGAGCTCGTGCATGGCTGACGCAACACCACCTAGACACAAGGCCTCACAACAGCCTACTGCTCAAACACAAACTGCGTGCACTTGGCAAATTCAGAAAAAACGCACAACACCCTCGCACTGGCTGACAACCAGCCAGTAACTGCGGGGCTGGCGTTCAGTGCGCTCTGGTGCCTCGTATTGAAAGAGCATGTGCAGGGCTGACGCAACACCACCTAGACACAAGGACTCACAACAGCCTACCCGGTCAAACATAAACTGCGTACACTTCGCAAATTCAGAAAAAACGCACAACAGCCACGCACTGGCAGACAACCAGCCAGTAACTGCGGGGCTGGCGTTCAGTCCGCTCCGGTGCCTCGCTGTGACAGTGCTCGTGCAGGGCTGAAGGCAACACCACCTAGACACAAGGCCTCACAACAGCCTACCCGCTCAAACACAAACTGCGTGCACTTGGCAAATTCAGAAAAACGCACAACACCAACGCACTGGCTGACAATCAGCTAGTAACTGCGGGGCTGGCGTTCAGTCCGCCCCGGTGCCTCGCTGTGACTAAGCTCGTGCAGGGCTGACGCAACACCACCCAGACACAAGGCCTCACAACAGCCTACCCGCTCAAACAAAAACTGCGTGCACTTGGCAAATTAAGAAAAAAACGCACAACACCCACGCACTGGCTGATAACCAGCCAGTAACTGCGGGGCTGGCGTTCAGTCCGCTCCGGTGCCTCGCTGTGACAGAGCTCGTGCAGGGCTGCCGCAACACTACCTAGACACAAGGCCTCACAAAAGCCTACCCGCTTAAACACAAACTGCGTGCACTTGGCAAATTAAGAAAAAACGCACAACACCCACGCACTGGCTGACAACCAGCCGGTAACCTCGGGACTGCCTTTCAGTCCGCTCCGGTGCCTCGCTGTGACTGTGCTCGTGCAGGGCTGACGCAACACCACCTAGACACAAGGCCTCACAACAGCCTACCGCTCAAACACAAACTGCGTGCACTTGGCAAATTCAGAAAAAAAGCACAACACCCACGCACTGGCTGACAACCAGCCAGTAACTGCGGGACTGCCGTTCAGTCCGCTCCGGTGCCTCGCTGTGACAGAGCTCGTGCAGGACTGACGCAACACCACCTAGACACAAGGCCTCACAACAGCCTACCGCTCAAACACAAACTGCGTGCACTTGGCAAATTCAGAAAAAACGCACAACACCCACGCACTGGCTGACAACCAGCCAGTAACTGCGGGACTGCCGTTCAGTGCGCTCCGGTGCCTCGCTGTGACAGAGCTCGTGCAGGGCTGACGCAACACCACCTAGACACAAGGCCTCACAACAGCCTACCGCTCAAACACAAATTGCGTGCACTTGGCAAATTCAGAAAAAACGCACAACACCCACGCACTGGCTGACAACCAGCCAGTAACTGCAGGACTGCCGTTCAGTCCGCTCCGGTGCCTCGCTGTGACAGAGCTCGTGCAGGGCTGACGCAACACCACCTACACACAAGGCCTCACAACAGCCTACCGCTCAAACACAAACTGCGTGCACTTGGCAAATTCAGAAAAAACGCAAAACACCCACGCACTGGCTGACAACCAACCAGTAACTGCGGGGCTTGCGTTCAGTCCGCCCTGGTGCCTCGCTATGACAGAGCTTGTGCAGGGCTGATGCAACACCACCTAGACACAAGGCCTCACAACAGCCTACCCGCTCAAACATAAACTGCGTGCACTTGGCAAATTCAGAAAAAACGCACAACACCCACGCACTGGCTGACAACCAGCCAGTAACTGCGGGGCTGGCGTTCAGTCTGCTCTGGTGCCTCGCCATGACAGACCTCGTGCAGGGCTGATGCAAAACCACCTAGACACAAGGCCTCACAACAGCCTATCCGCTCAAACATAAAGTGCGTGCACTTTGCAAATTCAGAAAAAACGCACTACACCCACGCAATGCCTGACAACCAGCCAGTAACAGCGGGGCTGGCGTTCAGTCCACTCTGGTGCCTCGCTATGACAGAGATCGTGTTGGGCTGATGCAACACCACCTAGACACAAGGCCTCACAACAGCCTACCCGCTCAAACACAAACTGCGTGCACTTTGCAAATACAGAAAAAACGGAAAACATCCACGCACTGGCTGACAACCAACCAGTAACTGCGGGGCTGGAGTTCAGTTCGCTCTGGTGCCTCGCTATGACAGAGCTTGTGCAGGGCTGATGCAACACCACCTAGACACAAGGCCTCACAACAGCCTACCCGCCCAAACATAAACTGCGTGCACTTGGCAATTTCAGAAAAATCGCGTAACACCCACGCACTGGCTGACAACCAGCCAGTAAATGCGGGGCTGGTGTTCAGTCCGCTCCGGTGCCTCGCTGTGACAGAGCTCGTGCAGGGCTGACGCAACACCACCTAGACACAAGGCCTCACAAAATCCTACCCGCTTAAACATAAACGGCGTGCACTTGGCAAATTCAGAAAAAACTCACAACACCCACGCCCTGGCTGACAACCAGCCAGTAACTGTGGGGCTGACGTTCAATCCGCTCCGGTGCCTTGCTGAGGCAGAGCTCGTTCAGCGCTGACGCATTACCACATAGACACAAGGCCTCACAACAGCCTACCAACTCAAACATAAACTGCGTGCACATGGCAAATTCAGAAAAAACGCACAACACTCTCGCACTGGCTGACAACCAGCCAGTAACTGCTAGGCTGGCGTTCAGACCGCTCTGGTGCCTCGCTATGGCAGAGCTAATGCAGGGCTGATGCAACACCACCTAGACACAAGGACTCACAACAGCCTACCTGCTCAAACATAAACTGCGTGCACTTGGCAAATTCAGAAAAAACGTACAACACCCATGCACTGGCTGACAACCAGCCTGTAACTGCGAGGCTGGCGTTCAGTCCGCTCTAGTGCCTCGCTATGACAGAGCTCGTGCAGGGCTGATGCATCACCACGTAGACACAAGGCCTCCCAACAGCCTACCCACTAAAACACAAAGTGTGTGCACTTGGCAAATTCAGAAAAAACGCACAACACCCACGCACTGGCTGACAACCAGCCAGTAACTGCGGGGCTGGCGTTCAATCCGCTTCGGTGCCTCGCTGTGACAGAGCTCGTGCAGGGCTAATGCAACACCACCTAGACACAAGGCCTCACAACAGCCTACCGCTCAAACACACACTGCGTGCACTTGGCAAATTCAGAAAAAACGCACAACACCCACGCATTGGCTGACAACCTGCCAGTAACTGCGGGGCTGGCGTTCAGTCCGCTCTGGTGCCTCGCTATGACAGAGCTCGTGGAGGGCTGATTTAACACCACCTAGACACAAGGCCTCACAACAGCCTACCGCTCAAACACAAACTGCGAGCACTTGGCAAAATCAGAAAAAACGCACAACACCCACGCACTGGCTGACAACCAGCCAGTAACTGCGGGACTGCCGTTCAATCCGCTCCGGTGCCTCGCTGTGACTGAGCTCGTGCAGGGCTGACGCAACACCACCTAGACACAAGGCTCACAACAGCCTACCGCTCAAACACAAACTGCGTGCACTTGGCAAATTCAGAAAAAACGCAAAACACCCACGCACTGGCTGACAACCAGCCAGTAACTGCGGGGCTGGCGTTCAGTCCGCTCTAGTGTCTCGCTATGACAGAGCTCGTGCAGGGCTGATGCATCACCACGTAGACACAAGGCCTCACAACAGCCTACCGCTCAAACACACACTGCGTGCACTTGGCAAATTCAGAAAAAACGCACAACACCCACGCACTGGCTGACAACCAGCCAGTAACTGCGGGACTGCCGTTCAGTCCGCTCCGGTGCCTCGCTGTGACTGAGCTCGTGCAGGGCTGATGCAACACCACCTAGACACAAGGCCTCACAACAGCCTACCGCTCAAACACACACTGCGTGCACTTGGCAAATTCAGAAAAAACGCACAACACCCACGCACTGGCTGACAACCAGCCAGTAACTGCGGGACTGCCGTTCAGTCCGCTCCGGTGCCTCGCTGTGACAGAGCTCGTGCAGGGCTGAAGCAACACCACCTAGACACAAGGCCTCACTTGCGAAACTCCAATCGCCAACATTCTCCTCCGAATGCGAAAATATATTGTTGACTCCCACTTACATGGGTAGAAATGATCATCAAAATAAAATACGAGAAATCAGGGCTCGAACAGAGAGATTCAGGTGTTCTTTCTTCCCCCGCGCTATTCGAGAATGGAATGGGAGATAAATAGTATAATTGTGGTTCGATGAACCCTCTGCCAGGCACTTAAATGTGATTTGCAGAGTATCCCATGTAGATGTAGATGTAGATGTAGACAACATCCTACCGCTCAAACACACACTGCGTGCACTTGGCAAATTCAGAAAAAACGCACAACACCCACGCACTGGCTGACAACCAGCCAGTAACTGCGGGACTGCCGTTCAGTCCGCTCCGGTGCCTCGCTGTGACTGAGCTCGTGCAGGGCTGATGCAACACCACCTAGACACAAGGCCTCACAACAGCCTACCGCTCAAACACACACTGCGTGCACTTGGCAAATTCAGAAAAAACGCACAACACCCACGCACTGGCTGACAACCAGCCAGTATCTGCGGGACTGCCGTTCAGTCCGCTCCGGTGCCTCGCTGTGACTGAGCTCGTGCAGGGCTGATGCAACACCACCTAGACACAAGGCCTCACAACAGCCTACCGCTCAAACACACACTGCGTGCACTTGGCAAATTCAGAAAAAACGCACAACACCCACGCACTGGCTGACAACCAGCCAGTAACTGCGGGACTGCCGTTCAGTCCGCTCCGGTGCCTCGCTGTGACAGAGCTCGTGCAGGGCTGATGCAACACCACCTAGACACAAGGCCTCACAACAGCCTACCGCTCAAACACACACTGCGTGCACTTGGCAAATTCAGAAAAAACGCACAACACCCACGCACTGGCTGACAACCAGCCAGTAACTGCGGGACTGCCGTTCAGTTCGCTCCGGTGCCTCGCTGTGACAGAGCTCGTGCAGGGCTGATGCAACACCACCTAGACACAAGGCCTCACAACAGCCTACCGCTCAAACACACACTGCGTGCACTTGGCAAATTCAGAAAAAACGCACAACACCCACGCACTGGCTGACAACCAGCCAGTAACTGCGGGACTGCCGTTCAGTCCGCTCCGGTGCCTCGCTGTGACAGAGCTCGTGCAGGGCTGATGCAACACCACCTAGACACAAGGCCTCACAAC
The DNA here is from genome assembly GCA_026315105.1 of Locusta migratoria. Taxonomy (NCBI): domain Eukaryota; kingdom Metazoa; phylum Arthropoda; class Insecta; order Orthoptera; family Acrididae; genus Locusta; species Locusta migratoria. The sequence continues at coordinate 677,472,598 of CM048746.1, read as the reverse complement.
AGCCTACCGCTCAAACACACACTGCGTGCACTTGGCAAATTCAGAAAAAACGCACAACACCCACGCACTGGCTGACAACCAGCCAGTAACTGCGGGACTGCCGTTCAGTCCGCTCCGGTGCCTCGCTGTGACAGAGCTCGTGCAGGGCTGATGCAACACCACCTAGACACAAGGCCTCACAACAGCCTACCGCTCAAACACACACTGCGTGCACTTGGCAAATTCAGAAAAAACGCACAACACCCACGCACTGGCTGACAACCAGCCAGTAACTGCGGGACTGCCGTTCAGTCCGCTCCGGTGCCTCGCTGTGACTGAGCTCGTGCAGGGCTGATGCAACACCACCTAGACACAAGGCCTCACAATAGCCTACAGCTCAAACACACACGGCGTGCACTTGGCAAATTCAGAAAAAACGCACAACAGCCACGCACTGGCTGACAACCAGCCAGTAACTGCGGGACTGCCGTTCAGTCCGCTCCGGTGCCTCGCTGTGACAGAGTTCGTGCAGGGCTGATGCAACACCACCTAGACACAAGGCCTCACAACAGCCTACCGCTCAAACACACACTGCGTGCACTTGGCAAATTCAGAAAAAACGCACAACACCCACGCACTGGCTGACAACCAGCCAGTAACTGCGGGACTGCCGTTCAGTCCGCTCCGGTGCCTCGCTGTGACTGAGCTCGTGCAGGGCTGATGCAACACCACCTAGACACAAGGCCTCACAATAGCCTACAGCTCAAACACACACTGCGTGCACTTGGCAAATTCAGAAAAAACGCACAACAGCCACGCACTGGCTGACAACCAGCCAGTAACTGCGGGACTGCCGTTCAGTCCGCTCCGGTGCCTCGCTGTGACAGAGTTCGTGCAGGGCTGATGCAACACCACCTAGACACAAGGCCTCACAACAGCCTACCGCTCAAACACACACTGCGTGCACTTGGCAAATTCAGAAAAAACGCACAACACCCACGCACTGGCTGACAACCAGCCAGTAACTGCGGGACTGCCGTTCAGTCCGCTCCGGTGCCTCGCTGTGACTGAGCTCGTGCAGGGCTGATGCAACACCACCTAGACACAAGGCCTCACAATAGCCTACCGCTCAAACACACACTGCGTGCACTTGGCAAATTCAGAAAAAACGCACAACAGCCACGCACTGGCTGACAACCAGCCAGTAACTGCGGGACTGCCGTTCAGTCCGCTCCGGTGCCTCGCTGTGACAGAGCTCGTGCAGGGCTGATGCAACACCACCTAGACACAAGGCCTCACAACAGCCTACCGCTCAAACACACACTGCGTGCACTTGGCAAATTCAGAAAAAACGCACAACAGCCACGCACTGGCTGACAACCAGCCAGTAACTGCGGGACTGCCGTTCAGTCCGCTCCGGTGCCTCGCTGTGACTGAGCTCGTGCAGGGCTGATGCAACACCACCTAGACACAAGGCCTCACAATAGCCTACCGCTCAAACACACACTGCGTGCACTTGGCAAATTCAGAAAAAACGCACAACAGCCACGCACTGGCTGACAACCAGCCAGTAACTGCGGGACTGCCGTTCAGTCCGCTCCGGTGCCTCGCTGTGACAGAGTTCGTGCAGGGCTGATGCAACACCACCTAGACACAAGGCCTCACAACAGCCTACCGCTCAAACACACACTGCGTGCACTTGGCAAATTCAGAAAAAACGCACAACACCCACGCACTGGCTGACAACCAGCCAGTAACTGCGGGACTGCCGTTCAGTCCGCTCCGGTGCCTCGCTGTGACTGAGCTCGTGCAGGGCTGATGCAACACCACCTAGACACAAGGCCTCACAATAGCCTACCTCTCAAACACACACTGCGTGCACTTGGCAAATTCAGAAAAAACGCACAACAGCCACGCACTGGCTGACAACCAGCCAGTAACTGCGGGACTGCCGTTCAGTCCGCTCCGGTGCCTCGCTGTGACAGAGCTCGTGCAGGGCTGATGCAACACCACCTAGACACAAGGCCTCACAACAGCCTACCGCTCAAACACACACTGCGTGCACTTGGCAAATTCAGAAAAAACGCACAACAGCCACGCACTGTCTGACAACCAGCCAGTAACTGCGGGACTGCCGTTCAGTCCGCTCCGGTGCCTCGCTGTGACAGAGCTCGTGCAGGGCTGATGCAACACCACCTAGACACAAGGCCTCACAACAGCCTACCGCTCAAACACACACTGCGTGCACTTGGCAAATTCAGAAAAAACGCACAACAGCCACGCACTGGCTGACAACCAGCCAGTAACTGCGGGACTGCCGTTCAGTCCGCTCCGGTGCCTCGCTGTGACTGAGCTCGTGCAGGGCTGATGCAACACCACCTAGACACAAGGCCTCACAATAGCCTACCGCTCAAACACACACTGCGTGCACTTGGCAAATTCAGAAAGAACGCACAACAGCCACGCACTGGCTGACAACCAGCCAGTAACTGCGGGACTGCCGTTCAGTCCGCTCCGGTGCCTCGCTGTGACTGAGCTCGTGCAGGGCTGATGCAACACCACCTAGACACAAGGCCTCACAACAGCCTACCGCTCAAACACACACTGCGTGCACTTGGCAAATTCAGAAAAAACGCACAACAGCCACGCACTGGCTGACAACCAGCCAGTAACTGCGGGACTGCCGTTCAGTCCGCTCCGGTGCCTCGCTGTGACAGAGCTCGTGCAGGGCTGATGCAACACCACCTAGACACAAGGCTCACAACAGCCTACCGCTCAAACACACACTGCGTGCACTTGGCAAATTCAGAAAAAACGCACAACAGCCACGCACTGGCTGACAACCAGCCAGTAACTGCGGGACTGCCGTTCAGTCCGCTCCGGTGCCTCGCTGTGACAGAGCTCGTGCAGGGCTGATGCAACACCACCTAGACACAAGGCCTCACAACAGCCTACCGCTCAAACACACACTGCGTGCACTTGGCAAATTCAGAAAAAACGCACAACAGCCACGCACTGGCTGACAACCAGCCAGTAACTGCGGGACTGCCGTTCAGTCCGCTCCGGTGCCTCGCTGTGACTGAGCTCGTGCAGGGCTGATGCAACACCACCTAGACACAAGGCCTCACAATAGCCTACCGCTCAAACACACACTGCGTGCACTTGGCAAATTCAGAATAAACGCACAACAGCCACGCACTGGCTGACAACCTGCCAGTAACTGCGGGACTGCCGTTCAGTCCGCTCCGGTGCCTCGCTGTGACTGAGCTCGTGCAGGGCTGATGCAACACCACCTAGACACAAGGCCTCACAACAGCCTACCGCTCAAACACACACTGCGTGCACTTGGCAAATTAAGAAAAAACGCACAACAGCCACGCACTGGCTGACAACCAGCCAGTAACTGCGGGACTGCCGTTCAGTCCGCTCCGGTGCCACGCTGTGACTGAGCTCGTGCAGGGCTGATGCAACACCACCTAGACACAAGGGCTCACAACAGCCTACCGCTCAAACACACACTGCGTGCACTTGGCAAATTCAGAAAAAACGCACAACACCCACGCACTGGCTGACAACCAGCCAGTAACTGCGGGACTGCCGTTCAGTCCGCTCCGGTGCCTCGCTGTGACAGAGCTCGTGCAGGGCTGATGCAACACCACCTAGACACAAGGCCTCACAACAGCCTACCGCTCAAACACACACTGCGTGCACTTGGCAAATTCAGAAAAAACGCACAACAGCCACGCACTGGCTGACAACCAGCCAGTAACTGCGGGACTGCCGTTCAGTCCGCTCCGGTGCCTCGCTGTGACTGAGCTCGTGCAGGGCTGATGCAACACCACCTAGACACAAGGCCTCACAACAGCCTACCGCTCAAACACACACTGCGTGCACTTGGCAAATTCAGAAAAAACGCACAACAGCCACGCACTGGCTGACAACCAGCCAGTAACTGCGGGACTGCCGTTCAGTCCACTCCGGTGCCTCGCTGTGACAGAGCTCGTGCAGGGCTGATGCAACACCACCTAGACACAAGGCCTCACAACAGCCTACCGCTCAAACACACACTGCGTGCACTTGGCAAATTCAGAAAAAACGCACAACACCCACGCACTGGCTGACAACCAGCCAGTAACTGCGGGACTGCCGTTCAGTCCGCTCCGGTGCCTCGCTGTGACTGAGCTCGTGCAGGGCTGATGCAACACCACCTAGACACAAGGCCTCACAATAGCCTACCGCTCAAACACACACTGCGTGCACTTGGCAAATTCAGAAAAAACGCACAACAGCCACGCACTGGCTGACAACCAGCCAGTAACTGCGGGACTGCCGTTCAGTCCGCTCCGGTGCCTCGCTGTGACAGAGCTCGTGCAGGGCTAATGCAACACCACCTAGACACAAGGCCTCACAACAGCCTACCGCTCAAACACACACTGCGTGCACTTGGCAAATTCAGAGAAAACGCACAACAGCCACGCACTGGCTGACAACCAGCCAGTAACTGCGGGACTGCCGTTCAGTCCGCTCCGGTGCCTCGCTGTGACAGAGCTCGTGCAGGGCTGATGCAACACCACCTAGACACAAGGCCTCACAACAGCCTACCGCTCAAACACACACTGCGTGCACTTGGCAAATTCAGAAAAAACGCACAACAGCCACGCACTGGCTGACAACCAGCCAGTAACTGCGGGACTGCCGTTCAGTCCGCTCCGGTGCCTCGCTGTGACAGAGTTCGTGCAGGGCTGATGCAACACCACCTAGACACAAGGCCTCACAACAGCCTACCGCTCAAACACACACTGCGTGCACTTGGCAAATTCAGAAAAAACGCACAACACCCACGCACTGGCTGACAACCAGCCAGTAACTGCGGGACTGCCGTACAGTCCGATCCGGTGCCTCGCTGTGACTGAGCTCGTGCAGGGCTGATGCAACACCACCTAGACACAAGGCCTCACAATAGCCTACCGCTCAAACACACACTGCGTGCACATGGCAAATTCAGAAAAAACGCACAACAGCCACGCACTGGCTGACAACCAGCCAGTAACTGCGGGACTGCCGTTCAGTCCGCTCCGGTGCCTCGCTGTGACAGAGCTCGTGCAGGGCTGATGCAACACCACCTAGACACAAGGCCTCACTTGCGAAACTCCAATCGCCAACATTCTCCTCCGAATGCGAAAATATATTGTTGACTCCCACTTACATGGGTAGAAATGATCATCAAAATAAAATACGAGAAATCAGGGCTCGAACAGAGAGATTCAGGTGTTCTTTCTTCCCCCGCGCTATTCGAGAATGGAATGGGAGATAAATAGTATAATTGTGGTTCGATGAACCCTCTGCCAGGCACTTAAATGTGATTTGCAGAGTATCCCATGTAGATGTAGATGTAGATGTAGACAACATCCTACCGCACAAACACACACTGCGTGCACTTGGCAAATTCAGAAAAAACGCACAACACCCACGCACTGGCTGACAACCAGCCAGTAACTGCGGGACTGCCGTTCAGTCCGCTCCGGTGCCTCGCTGTGACTGAGCTCGTGCAGGGCTGATGCAACACCACCTAGACACAAGGCCTCACAACAGCCTACCGCTCAAACACACACTGCGTGCACTTGGCAAATTCAGAAAAAACGCACAACACCCACGCACTGGCTGACAACCAGCCAGTAACTGCGGGACTGCCGTTCAGTCCGCTCCGGTGCCTCGCTGTGACAGAGCTCGTGCAGGGCTGATGCAACACCACCTAGACACAAGGCCTCACAACAGCCTACCGCTCAAACACACACTGCGTGCACTTGGCAAATTCAGAAAAAACGCACAACACCCACGCACTGGCTGACAACCAGCCAGTAACTGCGGGACTGCCGTTCAGTCCGCTCCGGTGCCTCGCTGTGACTGAGCTCGTGCAGGGCTGATGCAACACCACCTAGACACAAGGCCTCACAACAGCCTACCGCTCAAACACACACTGTGTGCACTTGGCAAATTCAGAAAAAACGCACAACACCCACGCACTGGCTGACAACCAGCCAGTAACTGCGGGACTGCCGTTCAGTCCGCTCCGGTGCCTCGCTGTGACAGAGCTCGTGCAGGGCTGATGCAACACCACCTAGACACAAGGCCTCACAACAGCCTACCGCTCAAACACACACTGCGTGCACTTGGCAAATTCAGAAAAAACGCACAACACCCACGCACTGGCTGACAACCAGCCAGTAACTGCGGGACTGCCGTTCAGTCCGCTCCGGTGCCTCGCTGTGACAGAGCTCGTGCAGGGCTGATGCAACACCACCTAGACACAAGGCCTCACAACAGCCTACCGCTCAAACACACACTGCGTGCACTTGGCAAATTCAGAAAAAACGCACAACACCCACGCACTGGCTGACAACCAGCCAGTAACTGCGGGACTGCCGTTCAGTCCGCTCCGGTGCCTCGCTGTGACAGAGCTCGTGCAGGGCTGATGCAACACCACCTAGACACAAGGCCTCACAACAGCCTACCGCTCAAACACACACTGCGTGCACTTGGCAAATTCAGAAAAAACGCACAACACCCACGCACTGGCTGACAACCAGCCAGTAACTGCGGGACTGCCGTTCAGTCCGCTCCGGTGCCTCGCTGTGACAGAGCTCGTGCAGGGCTGATGCAACACCACCTAGACACAAGGGCTCACAACAGCCTACCGCTCAAACACACACTGCGTGCACTTGGCAAATTCAGAAAAAACGCACAACACCCACGCACTGGCTGACAACCAGCCAGTAACTGCGGGACTGCCGTTCAGTCCGCTCCGGTGCCTCGCTGTGACAGAGCTCGTGCAGGGCTGATGCAACACCACCTAGACACAAGGCCTCACAACAGCCTACCGCTCAAACACACACTGCGTGCACTTGGCAAATTCAGAAAAAACGCACAACACCCACGCACTGGCTGACAACCAGCCAGTAACTGCGGGACTGCCGTTCAGTCCGCTCCGGTGCCTCGCTGTGACAGAGCTCGTGCAGGGCTGATGCAACACCACCTAGACACAAGGCCTCACAACAGCCTACCGCTCAAACACACACTGCGTGCACTTGGCAAATTCAGAAAAAACGCACAACACCCACGCACTGGCTGACAACCAGCCAGTAACTGCGGGACTGCCGTTCAGTCCGCTCCGGTGCCTCGCTGTGACAGAGCTCGTGCAGGGCTGATGCAACACCACCTAGACACAAGGCCTCACAACAGCCTACCGCTCAAACACACACTGCGTGCACTTGGCAAATTCAGAAAAAATGCACAACACCCACGCACTGGCTGACAACCAGCCAGTAACTGCGGGACTGCCGTTCAGTCCGCTCCGGTGCCTCGCTGTGACAGAGCTCGTGCAGGGCTGATGCAACACCCCCTTGACACAAGGCCTCACAACAGCTTACCGCTCAAACACACACTGCGTGCACTTGGCAAATTCAGAAAAAACGCACAACACCCACGCACTGGCTGACAACCAGCCAGTAACTGCGGGGCTGGCGTTCAGTCCGCTCTAGTGCCTCGCTATGACAGAGCTCGTGCAGGGCTGATGCATCACCACGTAGACACAAGGCCTCCCAACAGCCTAACCACTCAAACACAAACTGTGTGCACTTGGCAAATTCAGAAAAAACGCACAACACCCACGCACTGGCTGACAACCAGCCAGTAACTGCGGGGCTGGCGTTCAATCCGCTCCGGTGCATCGCTGTTACAGAGCTCGTGCAGGGCTGATGCAACACCACCTAGACACAAGGCCTCACAACAGCCTACCGCTCAAACACACACTGCGTGCACTTGGCAAATTCAGAAAAAACGCACAACAGCCACGCACTGGCTGACAACCAGCCAGTAACTGCGGGACTGCCGTTCAGTCCGCTCCGGTGCCTCGCTGTGACAGAGTTCGTGCAGGGCTGATGCAACACCACCTAGACACAAGGCCTCACAACAGCCTACCGCTCAAACACACACTGCGTGCACTTGGCAAATTCAGAAAAAACGCACAACACCCACGCACTGGCTGACAACCAGCCAGTAACTGCGGGACTGCCGTTCAGTCCGCTCCGGTGCCTCGCTGTGACTGAGCTCGTGCAGGGCTGATGCAACACCACCTAGACACAAGGCCTCACAATAGCCTACCGCTCAAACACACACTGCGTGCACTTGGCAAATTCAGAAAAAACGCACAACAGCCACGCACTGGCTGACAACCAGCCAGTAACTGCGGGACTGCCGTTCAGTCCGCTCCGGTGCCTCGCTGTGACAGAGCTCGTGCAGGGCTGATGCAACACCACCTAGACACAAGGCCTCACTTGCGAAACTCCAATCGCCAACATTCTCCTCCGAATGCGAAAATATATTGTTGACTCCCACTTACATGGGTAGAAATGATCATCAAAATAAAATACGAGAAATCAGGGCTCGAACAGAGAGATTCAGGTGTTCTTTCTTCCCCCGCGCTATTCGAGAATGGAATGGGAGATAAATAGTATAATTGTGGTTCGATGGACCCTCTGCCAGGCACTTAAATGTGATTTGCAGAGTATCCCATGTAGATGTAGATGTAGATGTAGACAACATCCTACCGCTCAAACACACACTGCGTGCACTTGGCAAATTCAGAAACAACGCACAACACCCACGCACTGGCTGACAACCAGCCAGTAACTGCGGGACTGCCGTTCAGTCCGCTCCGGTGCCTCGCTGTGACTGAGCTCGTGCAGGGCTGATGCAACACCACCTAGACACAAGGCCTCACAACAGCCTACCGCTCAAACACACACTGCGTGCACTTGGCAAATTCAGAAAAAACGCACAACACCCACGCACTGGCTGACAACCAGCCAGTAACTGCGGGACTGCCGTTCAGTCCGCTCCGGTGCCTCGCTGTGACAGAGCTCGTGCAGGGCTGATGCAACACCACCTAGACACAAGGCCTCACAACAGCCTACCGCTCAAACACACACTGCGTGCACTTGGCAAATTCAGAAAAAACGCACAACACCCACGCACTGGCTGACAACCAGCCAGTAACTGCGGGACTGCCGTTCAGTCCGCTCCGGTGCCTCGCTGTGACAGAGCTCGTGCAGGGCTGATGCAACACCACCTAGACACAAGGCCTCACAACAGCCTACCGCTCAAACACACACTGCGTGCACTTAGCAAATTCAGAAAAAATGCACAACACCCACGCACTGGCTGACAACCAGCCAGTAACTGCGGGACTGCCGTTCAGTCCGCTCCGGTGCCTCGCTGTGACAGAGCTCGTGCAGGGCTGATGCAACACCCCCTTGACACAAGGCCTCACAACAGCCTACCGCTCAAACACACACTGCGTGCACTTGGCAAATTCAGAAAAAACGCACAACACCCACGCACTGGCTGACAACCAGCCAGTAACTGCGGGGCTGGCGTTCAGTCCGCTCTAGTGCCTCGCTATGACAGAGCTCGTGCAGGGCTGATGCATCACCACGTAGACACAAGGCCTCCCAACAGCCTAACCACTCAAACACAAACTGTGTGCACTTGGCAAATTCAGAAAAAACGCACAACACCCACGCACTGGCTGACAACCAGCCAGTAACTGCGGGGCTGGCGTTCAATCCGCTCCGGTGCATCGCTGTTACAGAGCTCGTGCAGGGCTGATGCAACACCACCTAGACACAAGGCCTCACAACAGCCTACCGCTCAAACACACACTGCGTGCACTTGGCAAATTCAGAAAAAACGCACAACACCCACGCACTGGCTGACAACCAGCCAGTAACTGCGGGACTGCCGTTCAGTCAGCTCCGGTGCCTCGCTGTGACTGAGCTCGTGCAGGGCTCATGCAACACCACCTAGACACAAGGCCTCACAACAGCCTACCGCTCAAACACACACTGCGTGCACTTGGCAAATTCAGAAAAAACGCACAACACCCACGCACTGGCTGACAACCAGCCAGTAACTGCGGGACTGCCGTTCAGTCCGCTCCGGTGCCTCGCTGTGACTGAGCTCGTGCAGGGCTCATGCAACACCACCTAGACACAAGGCCTCACAACAGCCTACCGCTCAAACACACACTGCGTGCACTTGGCAAATTCAGAAAAAACGCACAACACCCACGCACTGGCTGACAACCAGCCAGTAACTGCGGGACTGCCGTTCAGTCCGCTCCGGTGCCTCGCTGTGACTGAGCTCGTGCAGGGCTGATGCAACACCACCTAGACACAAGGCCTCACAATAGCCTACCGCTCAAACACACACTGCGTGCACTTGGCAAATTCAGAAAAAACGCACAACAGCCACGCACTGGCTGACAACCAGCCAGTAACTGCGGGACTGCCGTTCAGTCCGCTCCGGTGCCTCGCTGTGACAGAGCTCGTGCAGGGCTGATGCAACACCACCTAGACACAAGGCCTCACTTGCGAAACTCCAATCGCCAACATTCTCCTCCGAATGCGAAAATATATTGTTGACTCCCACTTACATGGGTAGAAATGATCATCAAAATAAAATACGAGAAATCAGGGCTCGAACAGAGAGATTCAGGTGTTCTTTCTTCCCCCGCGCTATTCGAGAATGGAATGGGAGATAAATAGTATAATTGTGGTTCGATGAACCCTCTGCCAGGCACTTAAATGTGATTTGCAGAGTATCCCATGTAGATGTAGATGTAGATGTAGACAACATCCTACCGCACAAACACACACTGCGTGCACTTGGCAAATTCAGAAAAAACGCACAACACCCACGCACTGGCTGACAACCAGCCAGTAACTGCGGGACTGCCGTTCAGTCCGCTCCGGTGCCTCGCTGTGACTGAGCTCGTGCAGGGCTGATGCAACACCACCTAGACACAAGGCCTCACAACAGCCTACCGCTCAAACACACACTGCGTGCACTTGGCAAATTCAGAAAAAACGCACAACACCCACGCACTGGCTGACAACCAGCCAGTAACTGCGGGACTGCCGTTCAGTCCGCTCCGGTGCCTCGCTGTGACAGAGCTCGTGCAGGGCTGATGCAACACCACCTAGACACAAGGCCTCACAACAGCCTACCGCTCAAACACACACTGCGTGCACTTGGCAAATTCAGAAAAAACGCACAACACCCACGCACTGGCTGACAACCAGCCAGTAACTGCGGGACTGCCGTTCAGTCCGCTCCGGTGCCTCGCTGTGACTGAGCTCGTGCAGGGCTGATGCAACACCACCTAGACACAAGGCCTCACAACAGCCTACCGCTCAAACACACACTGCGTGCACTTGGCAAATTCAGAAAAAACGCACAACACCCACGCACTGGCTGACAACCAGCCAGTAACTGCGGGGCTGGCGTTCAGTCCGCTCTAGTGCCTCGCTATGACAGAGCTCGTGCAGGGCTGATGCATCACCACGTAGACACAAGGCCTCCCAACAGCCTAACCACTCAAACACAAACTGTGTGCACTTGGCAAATTCAGAAAAAACGCACAACACCCACGCACTGGCTGACAACCAGCCAGTAACTGCGGGGCTGGCGTTCAATCCGCTCCGGTGCATCGCTGTTACAGAGCTCGTGCAGGGCTGATGCAACACCACCTAGACACAAGGCCTCACAACAGCCTACCGCTCAAACACACACTGCGTGCACTTGGCAAATTCAGAAAAAACGCACAACAGCCACGCACTGGCTGACAACCAGCCAGTAACTGCGGGACTGCCGTTCAGTCCGCTCCGGTGCCTCGCTGTGACAGAGTTCGTGCAGGGCTGATGCAACACCACCTAGACACAAGGCCTCACAACAGCCTACCGCTCAAACACACACTGCGTGCACTTGGCAAATTCAGAAAAAACGCACAACACCCACGCACTGGCTGACAACCAGCCAGTAACTGCGGGACTGCCGTTCAGTCCGCTCCGGTGCCTCGCTGTGACTGAGCTCGTGCAGGGCTGATGCAACACCACCTAGACACAAGGCCTCACAATAGCCTACCGCTCAAACACACACTGCGTGCACTTGGCAAATTCAGAAAAAACGCACAACAGCCACGCACTGGCTGACAACCAGCCAGTAACTGCGGGACTGCCGTTCAGTCCGCTCCGGTGCCTCGCTGTGACAGAGCTCGTGCAGGGCTGATGCAACACCACCTAGACACAAGGCCTCACTTGCGAAACTCCAATCGCCAACATTCTCCTCCGAATGCGAAAATATATTGTTGACTCCCACTTACATGGGTAGAAATGATCATCAAAATAAAATACGAGAAATCAGGGCTCGAACAGAGAGATTCAGGTGTTCTTTCTTCCCCCGCGCTATTCGAGAATGGAATGGGAGATAAATAGTATAATTGTGGTTCGATGGACCCTCTGCCAGGCACTTAAATGTGATTTGCAGAGTATCCCATGTAGATGTAGATGTAGATGTAGACAACATCCTACCGCTCAAACACACACTGCGTGCACTTGGCAAATTCAGAAACAACGCACAACACCCACGCACTGGCTGACAACCAGCCAGTAACTGCGGGACTGCCGTTCAGTCCGCTCCGGTGCCTCGCTGTGACTGAGCTCGTGCAGGGCTGATGCAACACCACCTAGACACAAGGCCTCACAACAGCCTACCGCTCAAACACACACTGCGTGCACTTGGCAAATTCAGAAAAAACGCACAACACCCACGCACTGGCTGACAACCAGCCAGTAACTGCGGGACTGCCGTTCAGTCCGCTCCGGTGCCTCGCTGTGACAGAGCTCGTGCAGGGCTGATGCAACACCACCTAGACACAAGGCCTCACAACAGCCTACCGCTCAAACACACACTGCGTGCACTTGGCAAATTCAGAAAAAACGCACAACACCCACGCACTGGCTGACAACCAGCCAGTAACTGCGGGACTGCCGTTCAGTCCGCTCCGGTGCCTCGCTGTGACAGAGCTCGTGCAGGGCTGATGCAACACCACCTAGACACAAGGCCTCACAACAGCCTACCGCTCAAACACACACTGCGTGCACTTAGCAAATTCAGAAAAAATGCACAACACCCACGCACTGGCTGACAACCAGCCAGTAACTGCGGGACTGCCGTTCAGTCCGCTCCGGTGCCTCGCTGTGACAGAGCTCGTGCAGGGCTGATGCAACACCCCCTTGACACAAGGCCTCACAACAGCCTACCGCTCAAACACACACTGCGTGCACTTGGCAAATTCAGAAAAAACGCACAACACCCACGCACTGGCTGACAACCAGCCAGTAACTGCGGGGCTGGCGTTCAGTCCGCTCTAGTGCCTCGCTATGACAGAGCTCGTGCAGGGCTGATGCATCACCACGTAGACACAAGGCCTCCCAACAGCCTAACCACTCAAACACAAACTGTGTGCACTTGGCAAATTCAGAAAAAACGCACAACACCCACGCACTGGCTGACAACCAGCCAGTAACTGCGGGGCTGGCGTTCAATCCGCTCCGGTGCATCGCTGTTACAGAGCTCGTGCAGGGCTGATGCAACACCACCTAGACACAAGGCCTCACAACAGCCTACCGCTCAAACACACACTGCGTGCACTTGGCAAATTCAGAAAAAACGCACAACACCCACGCACTGGCTGACAACCAGCCAGTAACTGCGGGACTGCCGTTCAGTCAGCTCCGGTGCCTCGCTGTGACTGAGCTCGTGCAGGGCTCATGCAACACCACCTAGACACAAGGCCTCACAACAGCCTACCGCTCAAACACACACTGCGTGCACTTGGCAAATTCAGAAAAAACGCACAACACCCACGCACTGGCTGACAACCAGCCAGTAACTGCGGGACTGCCGTTCAGTCCGCTCCGGTGCCTCGCTGTGACTGAGCTCGTGCAGGGCTCATGCAACACCACCTAGACACAAGGCCTCACAACAGCCTACCGCTCAAACACACACTGCGTGCACTTGGCAAATTCAGAAAAAACGCACAACACCCACGCACTGGCTGACAACCAGCCAGTAACTGCGGGACTGCCGTTCAGTCCGCTCCGGTGCCTCGCTGTGACTGAGCTCGTGCAGGGCTGATGCAACACCACCTAGACACAAGGCCTCACAATAGCCTACCGCTCAAACACACACTGCGTGCACTTGGCAAATTCAGAAAAAACGCACAACAGCCACGCACTGGCTGACAACCAGCCAGTAACTGCGGGACTGCCGTTCAGTCCGCTCCGGTGCCTCGCTGTGACAGAGCTCGTGCAGGGCTGATGCAACACCACCTAGACACAAGGCCTCACTTGCGAAACTCCAATCGCCAACATTCTCCTCCGAATGCGAAAATATATTGTTGACTCCCACTTACATGGGTAGAAATGATCATCAAAATAAAATACGAGAAATCAGGGCTCGAACAGAGAAATTCAGGTGTTCTTTCTTCCCCCGCGCTATTCGAGAATGGAATGGGAGATAAATAGTATAATTGTGGTTCGATGGACCCTCTGCCAGGCACTTAAATGTGATTTGCAGAGTATCCCATGTAGATGTAGATGTAGATGTAGACAACATCCTACCGCTCAAACACACACTGCGTGCACTTGGCAAATTCAGAAACAACGCACAACACCCACGCACTGGCTGACAACCAGCCAGTAACTGCGGGACTGCCGTTCAGTCCGCTCCGGTGCCTCGCTGTGACTGAGCTCGTGCAGGGCTGATGCAACACCACCTAGACACAAGGCCTCACAACAGCCTACCGCTCAAACACACACTGCGTGCACTTGGCAAATTCAGAAAAAACGCACAACACCCACGCACTGGCTGACAACCAGCCAGTAACTGCGGGACTGCCGTTCAGTCCGCTCCGGTGCCTCGCTGTGACAGAGCTCGTGCAGGGCTGATGCAACACCACCTAGACACAAGGCCTCACAACAGCCTACCGCTCAAACACACACTGCGTGCACTTGGCAAATTCAGAAAAAACGCACAACACCCACGCACTGGCTGACAACCAGCCAGTAACTGCGGGACTGCCGTTCAGTCCGCTCCGGTGCCTCGCTGTGACAGAGCTCGTGCAGGGCTGATGCAACACCACCTAGACACAAGGCCTCACAACAGCCTACCGCTCAAACACACACTGCGTGCACTTGGCAAATTCAGAAAAAATGCACAACACCCACGCACTGGCTGACAACCAGCCAGTAACTGCGGGACTGCCGTTCAGTCCGCTCCGGTGCCTCGCTGTGACAGAGCTCGTGCAGGGCTGATGCAACACCCCCTTGACACAAGGCCTCACAACAGCCTACCGCTCAAACACACACTGCGTGCACTTGGCAAATTCAGAAAAAACGCACAACACCCACGCACTGGCTGACAACCAGCCAGTAACTGCGGGGCTGGCGTTCAGTCCGCTCTAGTGCCTCGCTATGACAGAGCTCGTGCAGGGCTGATGCATCACCACGTAGACACAAGGCCTCCCAACAGCCTAACCACTCAAACACAAACTGTGTGCACTTGGCAAATTCAGAAAAAACGCACAACACCCACGCACTGGCTGACAACCAGCCAGTAACTGCGGGGCTGGCGTTCAATCCGCTCCGGTGCATCGCTGTTACAGAGCTCGTGCAGGGCTGATGCAACACCACCTAGACACAAGGCCTCACAACAGCCTACTGCTCAAACACAAACTGCGTGCACTTGGCAAATTCAGAAAAAACGCACAACACCCACGCACTGGCTGACAACCAGCCAGTAACTGCGGGACTGCCATTCAGTCCGCTCCGGTGCCTCGCTGTGACTGAGCTCGTGCAGGGCTCATGCAACACCACCTAGACACAAGGCCTCACAACAGCCTACCGCTCAAACACACACTGCGTGCACTTGGCAAATTCAGAAAAAACGCACAACACCCACGCACTGGCTGACAACCAGCCAGTAACTGCGGGACTGCCGTTCAGTCCGCTCCGGTGCCTCGCTGTGACAGAGTTCGTGCAGGGCTGATGCAACACCACCTAGACACAAGGCCTCACAACAGCCTACCGCTCAAACACACACTGCGTGCACTTGGCAAATTCAGAAAAAACGCACAACAGCCACGCACTGGCTGACAACCAGCCAGTAACTGCGGGACTGCCGTTCAGTCCGCTCCGGTGCCTCGCTGTGACAGAGTTCGTGCAGGGCTGATGCAACACCACCTAGACACAAGGCCTCACAACAGCCTACCGCTCAAACACACACTGCGTGCACTTGGCAAATTCAGAAAAAACGCACAACACCCACGCACTGGCTGACAACCAGCCAGTAACTGCGGGACTGCCGTTCAGTCCGCTCCGGTGCCTCGCTGTGACTGAGCTCGTGCAGGGCTGATGCAACACCACCTAGACACAAGGCCTCACAATAGCCTACCGCTCAAACACACACTGCGTGCACTTGGCAAATTCAGAAAAAACGCACAACAGCCACGCACTGGCTGACAACCAGCCAGTAACTGCGGGACTGCCGTTCAGTCCGCTCCGGTGCCTCGCTGTGACAGAGCTCGTGCGGGGCTGATGCAACACCACCTAGACACAAGGCCTCACTTGCGAAACTCCAATCGCCAACATTCTCCTCCGAATGCGAAAATATATTGTTGACTCCCACTTACATGGGTAGAAATGATCATCAAAATAAAATACGAGAAATCAGGGCTCGAACAGAGAGATTCAGGTGTTCTTTCTTCCCCCGCGCTATTCGAGAATGGAATGGGAGATAAATAGTATAATTGTGGTTCGATGGACCCTCTGCCAGGCACTTAAATGTGATTTGCAGAGTATCCCATGTAGATGTAGATGTAGATGTAGACAACATCCTACCGCTCAAACACACACTGCGTGCACTTGGCAAATTCAGAAACAACGCACAACACCCACGCACTGGCTGACAACCAGCCAGTAACTGCGGGACTGCCGTTCAGTCCGCTCCGGTGCCTCGCTGTGACTGAGCTCGTGCAGGGCTGATGCAACACCACCTAGACACAAGGCCTCACAACAGCCTACCGCTCAAACACACACTGCGTGCACTTGGCAAATTCAGAAAAAACGCACAACACCCACGCACTGGCTGACAACCAGCCAGTAACTGCGGGACTGCCGTTCAGTCCGCTCCGGTGCCTCGCTGTGACAGAGCTCGTGCAGGGCTGATGCAACACCACCTAGACACAAGGCCTCACAACAGCCTACCGCTCAAACACACACTGCGTGCACTTGGCAAATTCAGAAAAAACGCACAACACCCACGCACTGGCTGACAACCAGCCAGTAACTGCGGGACTGCCGTTCAGTCCGCTCCGGTGCCTCGCTGTGACAGAGCTCGTGCAGGGCTGATGCAACACCACCTAGACACAAGGCCTCACAACAGCCTACCGCTCAAACACACACTGCGTGCACTTGGCAAATTCAGAAAAAATGCACAACACCCACGCACTGGCTGACAACCAGCCAGTAACTGCGGGACTGCCGTTCAGTCCGCTCCGGTGCCTCGCTGTGACAGAGCTCGTGCAGGGCTGATGCAACACCCCCTTGACACAAGGCCTCACTACAGCCTACCGCTCAAACACACACTGCGTGCACTTGGCAAATTCAGAAAAAACGCACAACACCCACGCACTGGCTGACAACCAGCCAGTAACTGCGGGGCTGGCGTTCAGTCCGCTCTAGTGCCTCGCTATGACAGAGCTCGTGCAGGGCTGATGCATCACCACGTAGACACAAGGCCTCCCAACAGCCTAACCACTCAAACACAAACTGTGTGCACTTGGCAAATTCAGAAAAAACGCACAACACCCACGCACTGGCTGACAACCAGCCAGTAACTGCGGGGCTGGCGTTCAATCCGCTCCGGTGCATCGCTGTTACAGAGCTCGTGCAGGGCTGATGCAACACCACCTAGACACAAGGCCTCACAACAGCCTACCGCTCAAACACACACTGCGTGCACTTGGCAAATTCAGAAAAAACGCACAACACCCACGCACTGGCTGACAACCAGCCAGTAACTGCGGGACTGCCGTTCAGTCCGCTCCGGTGCCTCGCTGTGACTGAGCTCGTGCAGGGCTCATGCAACACCACCTAGACACAAGGCCTCACAACAGCCTACCGCTCAAACACACACTGCGTGCACTTGGCAAATTCAGAAAAAACGCACAACACCCACGCACTGGCTGACAACCAGCCAGTAACTGCGGGACTGCCGTTCAGTCCGCTCCGGTGCCTCGCTGTGACAGAGCTCGTGCAGGGCTGATGCAACACCACCTAGACACAAGGCCTCACAACAGCCTACCGCTCAAACACACACTGCGTGCACTTGGCAAATTCAGAAAAAACGCACAACACCCACGCATTGACTGACAACCTGCCAGTAACTGCGGGGCTGGCGTTCAGTCCGCTCTGGTGCCTCGCTATGACAGAGCTCGTGGAGGGCTGATTTAACACCACCTAGACACAAGGCCTCACAACAGCCTACCGCTCAAACACAAACTGCGTGCACTTGGCAAATTCAGAAAAAACGCACAACCCCCACGCACTGGCTGACAACCAGCCAGTAACTGCGGGACTGCCGTTCAATCCGCTCCGGTGCCTCGCTGTGACTGAGCTCGTGCAGGGCTGACGCAACACCACCTAGACACAAGGCTCACAACAGCCTACCGCTCAAACACAAACTGCGTGCACTTGGCAAATTCAGAAAAATCGCACAACACCCACGCACTGGCTGACAACCAGCCAGTAACTGCGGGACTGCCGTTCAGTCCGCTCCGGTGCCTCGCTGTGACAGAGCTTGTGCAGGGCTGATGCAACACCACCTAGACACAAGGCCTCACAACAGCCTACCGCTCAAACACACACTGCGTGCACTTGGCAAATACAGAAAAAACGCACAACACCCACGCACTGGCTGACAACCAGCCAGTAACTGCGGGACTGCCGTTCAGTCCGCTCCGGTGCCTCGCTGTGACTGAGCTCGTGCAGGGCTGATGCAACACCACCTAGACACAAGGGCTCACAACAGCCTACCGCTCAAACACACACTGCGTGCACTTGGCAAATTCAGAAAAAACGCACAACAGCCACGCACTGGCTGACAACCAGCCAGTAACTGCGGGACTGCCGTTCAGTCCGCTCCGGTGCCTCGCTGTGACTGAGCTCGTGCAGGGCTGATGCAACACCACCTAGACACAAGGCCTCACAACAGCCTACCGCTCAAACACACACTGCGTGCACTTGGCAAATTCAGAAAAAACGCACAACACCCACGCATTGACTGACAACCTGCCAGTAACTGCGGGGCTGGCGTTCAGTCCGCTCTGGTGCCTCGCTATGACAGAGCTCGTGGAGGGCTGATTTAACACCACCTAGACACAAGGCCTCACAACAGCCTACCGCTCAAACACACACTGCGTGCACTTGGCAAATTCAGAAAAAACGCACAACACCCACGCATTGACTGACAACCTGCCAGTAACTGCGGGGCTGGCGTTCAGTCCGCTCTGGTGCCTCGCTATGACAGAGCTCGTGGAGGGCTGATTTAACACCACCTAGACACAAGGCTCACAACAGCCTACCGCTCAAACACAAACTGCGTGCACTTGGCAAATTCAGAAAAATCGCACAACACCCACGCACTGGCTGACAACCAGCCAGTAACTGCGGGACTGCCGTTCAGTCCGCTCCGGTGCCTCGCTGTGACAGAGCTTGTGCAGGGCTGATGCAACACCACCTAGACACAAGGCCTCACAACAGCCTACCGCTCAAACACACACTGCGTGCACTTGGCAAATACAGAAAAAACGCACAACACCCACGCACTGGCTGACAACCAGCCAGTAACTGCGGGACTGCCGTTCAGTCCGCTCCGGTGCCTCGCTGTGACTGAGCTCGTGCAGGGCTGATGCAACACCACCTAGACACAAGGGCTCACAACAGCCTACCGCTCAAACACACACTGCGTGCACTTGGCAAATTCAGAAAAAACGCACAACAGCCACGCACTGGCTGACAACCAGCCAGTAACTGCGGGACTGCCGTTCAGTCCGCTCCGGTGCCTCGCTGTGACTGAGCTCGTGCAGGGCTGATGCAACACCACCTAGACACAAGGCCTCACAACAGCCTACCGCTCAAACACACACTGCGTGCACTTGGCAAATTCAGAAAAAACGCACAACACCCACGCATTGACTGACAACCTGCCAGTAACTGCGGGGCTGGTGTTCAGTCCGCTCTGGTGCCTCGCTATGACAGAGCTCGTGGAGGGCTGATTTAACACCACCTAGACACAAGGCCTCACAACAGCCTACCGCTCAAACACAAACTGCGTGCACTTGGCAAATTCAGAAAAAACGCACAACCCCCACGCACTGGCTGACAACCAGCCAGTAACTGCGGGACTGCCGTTCAATCCGCTCCGGTGCCTCGCTGTGACTGAGCTCGTGCAGGGCTGACGCAACACCACCTAGACACAAGGCTCACAACAGCCTACCGCTCAAACACAAACTGCGTGCACTTGGCAAATTCAGAAAAATCGCACAACACCCACGCACTGGCTGACAACCAGCCAGTAACTGCGGGACTGCCGTTCAGTCCGCTCCGGTGCCTCGCTGTGACAGAGCTTGTGCAGGGCTGATGCAACACCACCTAGACACAAGGCCTCACAACAGCCTACCGCTCAAACACACACTGCGTGCACTTGGCAAATTCAGAAAAAACGCACAACACCCACGCACTGGCTGACAACCAGCCAGTAACTGCGGGGCTGGCGTTCAGTCCGCTCTAGTGCCTCGCTATGACAGAGCTCGTGCAGGGCTGATGCATCACCACGTAGACACAAGGCCTCCCAACAGCCTAACCACTCAAACACAAACTGTGTGCACTTGGCAAATTCAGAAAAAACGCACAACACCCACGCACTGGCTGACAACCAGCCAGTAACTGCGGGGCTGGCGTTCAATCCGCTCCGGTGCATCGCTGTTACAGAGCTCGTGCAGGGCTGATGCAACACCACCTAGACACAAGGCCTCACAACAGCCTACCGCTCAAACACACACTGCGTGCACTTGGCAAATTCAGAAAAAACGCACAACACCCACGCACTGGCTGACAACCAGCCAGTAACTGCGGGACTGCCGTTCAGTCCGCTCCGGTGCCTCGCTGTGACTGAGCTCGTGCAGGGCTCATGCAACACCACCTAGACACAAGGCCTCACAACAGCCTACCGCTCAAACACACACTGCGTGCACTTGGCAAATTCAGAAAAAACGCACAACACCCACGCACTGGCTGACAACCAGCCAGTAACTGCGGGACTGCCGTTCAGTCCGCTCCGGTGCCTCGCTGTGACAGAGCTCGTGCAGGGCTGATGCAACACCACCTAGACACAAGGTCTCACAACAGCCTACCGCTCAAACACACACTGCGTGCACTTGGCAAATTCAGAAAAAACGCACAACACCCACGCATTGACTGACAACCTGCCAGTAACTGCGGGGCTGGCGTTCAGTCCGCTCTGGTGCCTCGCTATGACAGAGCTCGTGGAGGGCTGATTTAACACCACCTAGACACAAGGCCTCACAACAGCCTACCGCTCAAACACAAACTGCGTGCACTTGGCAAATTCAGAAAAAACGCACAACCCCCACGCACTGGCTGACAACCAGCCAGTAACTGCGGGGCTGGCGTTCAATCCGCTCCGGTGCCTCGCTGTGACTGAGCTCGTGCAGGGCTGACGCAACACCACCTAGACACAAGGCTCACAACAGCCTACCGCTCAAACACAAACTGCGTGCACTTGGCAAATACAGAAAAAACGCACAACACCCACGCACTGGCTGACAACCAGCCAGTAACTGCGGGACTGCCGTTCAGTCCGCTCCGGTGCCTCGCTGTGACTGAGCTCGTGCAGGGCTGATGCAACACCACCTAGACACAAGGGCTCACAACAGCCTACCGCTCAAACACACACTGCGTGCACTTGGCAAATTCAGAAAAAACGCACAACAGCCACGCACTGGCTGACAACCAGCCAGTAACTGCGGGACTGCCGTTCAGTCCGCTCCGGTGCCTCGCTGTGACTGAGCTCGTGCAGGGCTGATGCAACACCACCTAGACACAAGGCCTCACAACAGCCTACCGCTCAAACACACACTGCGTGCACTTGGCAAATTCAGAAAAAACGCACAACACCCACGCATTGACTGACAACCTGCCAGTAACTGCGGGGCTGGCGTTCAGTCCGCTCTGGTGCCTCGCTATGACAGAGCTCGTGGAGGGCTGATTTAACACCACCTAGACACAAGGCCTCACAACAGCCTACCGCTCAAACACACACTGCGTGCACTTGGCAAATTCAGAAAAAACGCACAACACCCACGCATTGACTGACAACCTGCCAGTAACTGCGGGGCTGGCGTTCAGTCCGCTCTGGTGCCTCGCTATGACAGAGCTCGTGGAGGGCTGATTTAACACCACCTAGACACAAGGCTCACAACAGCCTACCGCTCAAACACAAACTGCGTGCACTTGGCAAATTCAGAAAAATCGCACAACACCCACGCACTGGCTGACAACCAGCCAGTAACTGCGGGACTGCCGTTCAGTCCGCTCCGGTGCCTCGCTGTGACAGAGCTTGTGCAGGGCTGATGCAACACCACCTAGACACAAGGCCTCACAACAGCCTACCGCTCAAACACACACTGCGTGCACTTGGCAAATACAGAAAAAACGCACAACACCCACGCACTGGCTGACAACCAGCCAGTAACTGCGGGACTGCCGTTCAGTCCGCTCCGGTGCCTCGCTGTGACTGAGCTCGTGCAGGGCTGATGCAACACCACCTAGACACAAGGGCTCACAACAGCCTACCGCTCAAACACACACTGCGTGCACTTGGCAAATTCAGAAAAAACGCACAACAGCCACGCACTGGCTGACAACCAGCCAGTAACTGCGGGACTGCCGTTCAGTCCGCTCCGGTGCCTCGCTGTGACTGAGCTCGTGCAGGGCTGATGCAACACCACCTAGACACAAGGCCTCACAACAGCCTACCGCTCAAACACACACTGCGTGCACTTGGCAAATTCAGAAAAAACGCACAACACCCACGCATTGACTGACAACCTGCCAGTAACTGCGGGGCTGGCGTTCAGTCCGCTCTGGTGCCTCGCTATGACAGAGCTCGTGGAGGGCTGATTTAACACCACCTAGACACAAGGCCTCACAACAGCCTACCGCTCAAACACAAACTGCGTGCACTTGGCAAATTCAGAAAAAACGCACAACCCCCACGCACTGGCTGACAACCAGCCAGTAACTGCGGGACTGCCGTTCAATCCGCTCCGGTGCCTCGCTGTGACTGAGCTCGTGCAGGGCTGACGCAACACCACCTAGACACAAGGCTCACAACAGCCTACTGCTCAAACACAAACTGCGTGCACTTGGCAAATTCAGAAAAATCGCACAACACCCACGCACTGGCTGACAACCAGCCAGTAACTGCGGGACTGCCGTTCAGTCCGCTCCGGTGCCTCGCTGTGACAGAGCTTGTGCAGGGCTGATGCAACACCACCTAGACACAAGGCCTCACAACAGCCTACCGCTCAAACACACACTGCGTGCACTTGGCAAATACAGAAAAAACGCACAACACCCACGCACTGGCTGACAACCAGCCAGTAACTGCGGGACTGCCGTTCAGTCCGCTCCGGTGCCTCGCTGTGACTGAGCTCGTGCAGGGCTGATGCAACACCACCTAGACACAAGGGCTCACAACAGCCTACCGCTCAAACACACACTGCGTGCACTTGGCAAATTCAGAAAAAACGCACAACAGCCACGCACTGGCTGACAACCAGCCAGTAACTGCGGGACTGCCGTTCAGTCCGCTCCGGTGCCTCGCTGTGACTGAGCTCGTGCAGGGCTGATGCAACACCACCTAGACACAAGGCCTCACAACAGCCTACCGCTCAAACACACACTGCGTGCACTTGGCAAATTCAGAAAAAACGCACAACAGCCACGCACTGGCTGACAACCAGCCAGTAACTGCGGGACTGCCGTTCAGTCCGCTCCGGTGCCTCGCTGTGACTGAGCTCGTGCAGGGCTGATGCAACACCACCTAGACACAAGGCCTCACAACAGCCTACCGCTCAAACACACACTGCGTGCACTTGGCAAATTCAGAAAAAACGCACAACAACCACGCACTGGCTGACAACCAGCCAGTAACTGCGGGGCTGGCGTTCAGTCCGCTCTGGTGCCTCGCTATGACAGAGCTCGTGGAGGGCTGATTTAACACCACCTAGACACAAGGCCTCACAACTGCCTACCGCTCAAACACAAACTGCGTGCACTTGGCAAATTCAGAAAAAACGCACAACACCCACGCACTGGCTGACAACCAGTCAGTAACTGCGGGACTGCCGTTCAATCCGCTCCGGTGCCTCGCTGTGACTGAGCTCGTGCAGGGCTGACGCAACACCACCTAGACACAAGGCTCACAACAGCCTACCGCTCAAACACAAACTGCGTAAACTTGGCAAATTCAGAAGAAACGCACAACACCCACGCACTGGCTGACAACCAGCCAGTAACTGCGGGGCTGGCGTTCAGTCCGCTCTAGTGCCTCGTTATGACAGAGCTCGTGCAGGGCTGATGCATCACCACGTAGACACAAGGCCTCCCAACAGCCTACCCACTCAAACACAAACTGTGTGCACTTGGCAAATTCAGAAAAAACGCACAACCTCCACGCACTGGCTGACAACCAGCCAGTAACTGCGGGGCTGGCGTTCAATCCGCTCCGGTGCCTCGCTGTGACAGAGCTCGTGCAGGGCTGATGCAACACCACCTAGACACAAGGCCTCACAACAGCCTACCGCTCAAACACACACTGCGTGCACTTGGCAAATACAGAAAAAACGCACAACACCCACGCACTGGCTGACAACCAGCCAGTAACTGCGGGGCTGGCGTTCAGTCCGCTCTAGTGCCTCGCTATGACAGAGCTCGTGCAGGGCTGATGCATCACCACGTAGACACAAGGCCTCCCAACAGCCTACCCTCTCAAACACAAACTGTGTGCACTTGGCAAATTCAGAAAAAACGCACAACACCCACGCACTGGCTGACAACCAGCCAGTAACTGCGGGACTGCCGTTCAGTCCGCTCCGGTGCCTCGCTGTGACTGAGCTCGTGCAGGGCTGATGCAACACCACCTAGACACAAGGCCTCACAACAGCCTACCGCTCAAACACAAACTGCGTGCACTTGGCAAATTCAGAAAAAACGCCCAACACCCACGCACTGGCTGCCAACCAGCCAGTAACTGCGGGACTGCCGTTCAATCCGCTCCGGTGCCTCGCTGTGACTGAGCTCGTGCAGGGGTGACGCAACACCACCTAGACACAAGGCTCACAACAGCCTACCGCTCAAACACAAACTGCGTGCACTTGGCAAATTCAGAAAAAACGCACAACACCCACGCACTGGCTGACAACCAGCCAGTAACTGCGGGGCTGGCGTTCAGTCCGCTCTAGTGCCTCGCTATGACAGAGCTCGTGCAGGGCTGATGCATCACCACGTAGACACAAGGCCTCCCAACAGCCTACCCACTCAAACACAAACTGTGTGCACTTGGCAAATTCAGAAAAAAAGCACAACACCCACGCACTGGCTGACAACCAGCCAGTAACTGCGGGGCTGGCGTTCAATCCGCTCCGGTGCCTCGCTGTGACAGAGCTCGTGCAGGGCTGATGCAACACCACCTAGACACAAGGCCTCACAACAGCCTACCGCTCAAACACACACTGCGTCCACTTGGCAAATTCAGAAAAAACGCACAACACCCACGCACTGGCTGACAACCAGCCAGTAACTGCGGGGCTGGCGTTCAGTCCGCTCTGGTGCGTCGCTATGACAGAGCTCGTGCAGGGCTGATGCAACACCACCTAGACACAAGGCCTCACAACAGCCTACCGCTCAAACACAAACTGCGTGCACTTGGCAAATTCAGAAAAAACGCACAACACCCACGCACTGGCTGACAACCAGCCAGTAACTGCAGGACTGCCGTTCAGTCCGCTCCGGTGCCTCGCTGTGACTGAGCTCATGCAGGGCTGACGCAACACCACCTAGACACAAGGCCTCACAACAGCCTACCGCTCAAACACAAACTGCGTGCACTTGGCAAATTCAGAAAAAACGCACAACACCCACGCACTGGCTGACAACCAGCCAGTAACTGCGGGGCTGGCGTTCAGTCCGCTCTGGTGCCTCGCTATGACAGAGCTCGTGCAGAGCTGATGCAACACCACCTAGACACAAGGCCTCACAACAGCCTACCGCTCAAACACAAACTGCGTGCACTTGGCAAATTCAGAAAAAACGCACAACACCCACGCACTGGCTGACAACCAGCCAGTAACTGCGGGACTGCCGTTCAGTCCGCTCCGGTGCCTCGCTGTGACTGAGCTCGTGCAGGGCTGACGCAACACCACCTAGACACAAGGCCTCACAACAGCCTACCGCTCAAACACAAACTGCGTGCACTTGGCAAATTCAGAAAAAACGCACAACACCCACGCACTGGCTGACAACCAGCCAGTAACTGCGGGACTGCCATTCAGTCCGCTCCGGTGCCTCGCTGTAACTGAGCTCATGCAGGGCTGACACAACACAACTTAGACACAATGCCTCACAACAGCCTACCGCTCAAACACAAACTGCGTGCACTTGGCAAATTCAGAAAAAACGCACAACACCCACGCACCGGCTGACAACCAGCCAGTAACTGCGGGGCTGTCGTTCAGTACGCTCTGGTGTCTCGTTATGAAAGAGCACGTGCAGGGCTGTCGCAACACCACCTAGACACAAGGACTCACAACAGCCTACCGCTCAAACACAAACTGCGTGCACTTGGCAAATTCAGAAAAACGCACAACACCCACGCACTGGCTGACAACCAGCCAGTAACTGCGGGGCTGGCGTTCAGTCCGCTCTAGTGCCTCGCTATGACAGAGCTCGTGCAGGGCTGATGCATCACCACGTAGACACAAGGCCTCCCAACAGCCTACCCACTCAAACACAAACTGTGTGCACTTGGCAAATTCAGAAATAACGCACAACACCCACGCACTGGCTGACAACCAGCCAGTAACTGCGGGGCTGGCGTTCAATCCGCTCCGGTGCCTCGCTGTGACAGAGCTCGTGCAGGGCTGATGCAACACCACCTAGACACAAGGCCTCACAACAGCCTACCGCTCAAACACACACTGCGTGCACTTGGCAAATTCAGAAAAAACGCACAACACCCACGCACTGGCTGACAACCAACCAGTAACTGCGGGGCTGGCGTTCAGTCCGCTCTGGTGCCTCGCTATGACAGAGCTCGTGCAGGTCTGATGCAACACCACCTAGACACAAGGCCTCACAACAGCCTACCGCTCAAACACAAACTGCGTGCACTTGGCAAATTCAGAAAAAACGCACAACACCCACGCACTGGCTGACAACCAGCCAGTAACTGCGGGACTGCCGTTCAGTCCGCTCCGGTGCCTCGCTGTGACTGAGCTCGTGCAGGGCTGACGCAACACCACCTAGACACAAGGCCTCACAACAGCCTACCGCTCAAACACAAACTGCGTGCACTTGGCAAATTCAGAAAAAACGCACAACACCCACGCACTGGCTGACAACCAGCCAGTAACTGCGGGGCTGGCGTTCAGTCCGCTCTGGTGCCTCGTTATGACAGAGCTCGTGCAGGGCTGATGCAACACCACCTAGACACAAGGCCTCACAACAGCCTACCGCCCAAACACAAACTGCGTGCACTTGGCAAATTCAGAAAAAACGCACAACACCCACGCACTGGCTGACAACCAGCCAGTAACTGCGGGACTGCCGTTCAGTCCGCTCCGGTGCCTCGATGTGACTGAGCTCGTGCAGGGCTGACGCAACACCACCTAGACACAAGGCCTCACAACAGCCTACCGCTCAAACACAAACTGCGTGCACTTGGCAAATTCAGAAAAAACGCACTACACCCACGCACTGGCTGACAACCAGCCAGTAACTGCGGGACTGCCGTTCAGTCCGCTCCGGTGCCTCGCTGTAACTGAGCTCGTGCAGGGCTGACAGAACCCAACTTAGACACAATGCCTCACAACAGCCTACCGCTCAAACACAAACTGCGTGCACTTGGCAAATTCAGAAAAAACGCACAACACCCACGCACTGGCTGACAACCAGCCAGTAACTGCGGGACTGCCGTTCAGTCCGCTCCGGTGCCTCGCTGTAACTGAGCTCGTGCAGGGCTGACACAACACAACTTAGACACAATGCCTCACAACAGCCTACCGCTCAAACACAAACTGCGTGCACTTGGCAAATTCAGAAAAAACGCACAACACCCACGCACCGGCTGACAACCAGCCAGTAACTGCGGGGCTGTCGTTCAGTCCGCTCTGGTGCCTCGCTATGACAGAGCTCGTGCAGGGCTGATGCAACACCACCTAGACACAAGGCCTCACAACAGCCTACCGCTCAAACACAAACTGCATGCACTTGGCAAATTCAGAAAAAACACACAACACCCACGCACTGGCTGACAACCAGCCAGTAACTGCGGGACTGCCGTTCAGTCCGCTCCGGTGCCTCGCTGTAACTGAGCTCGTGCAGGGCTGACACAACACAACTTAGACACAATGCCTCACAACAGCCTACCGCTCAAACACAAACTGCGTGCACTTGGCAAATTCAGAAAAAACGCACAACACCCACGCACCGGCTGACAACCAGCCAATAACTGCGGGGCTGTCGTTCAGTACGCTCTGGTGTCTCGTTATGAAAGAGCGCGTGCAGGGCTGTCGCAACACCACCTAGACACAAGGACTCACAACAGCCTACCCGGTCAAACATAAACTGCATGCACTTCGCAAATTCAGAAAAAACGCACAACAACCACGCACTGGCTGACAACCAGCCAGTAACTGCGATGCTGGCGTTCAGTCTGCTCTGGTGCCTCGCTATGACAGACCTCGTGCAGGGCTGTTGCAAGACCACCTAGACACAAGGCCTCACAACAGCCTACCCGCTCAAACATAAACTGCGTGCACTTTGCAAATTCAGAAAAAACGCACTGCACCCACGCAATGGCTGACAACCGGCCAGTAAATGCGGGGCTGGCTTTCAGTCCACTCTGGTGCCTCGCTATGACAGAGATCGGGTCGGGCTGATGCAACACCACCTAGACACAAGGCCTCACAACAGCCTACCCGCTCAAACACAAACTGCGTGCCCTTGGCAAATTCAGAAAAAACGCAAAACACCCACGCACTGGCTGACAACCAACCAGTAACTGCGGGGCTGGCGTTCAGTCCGCTCTGGTGCCTCGCTATGACAGAGCTGGTGCAGGGCTGATGCAACACCACCTAGACACAAGGCCTCACAACAGCCTAACAGCTCAAACATAAACTGCGTGCACTTGGCAAATTCAGAAAAAACGCACAACACCCACGCACTGGCTGCCAACCAGCCAGTAACTGCGGGGCTGGCGTTCAATTCGCTCCGGTGCCTCGCTGTGACAGAGCTCGTGCAGGGCTGATGCAACACCACCTAGACACAAGGCCTCACAACAGCCTACCGCTCAAAAACACACTGCGTGCACTTGGCAAATTCAGAAAAAACGCACAAAACCCACGCACTGGCTGACAACCAACCAGTAACTGCGGGGCTGGCGTTCAGCCTGCTCTGGTGCCTCGCTATGACAGAGCTCGTGCAGGGCTGATGCAACACCACCTAGACACAAGGCCTCACAACAGCCTACCGCTCAAACACAAACTGCGTGCACTTGGCAAATTCAGAAAAAACGCACAACACCCTTGCACTGGCTGACAACCAGCCAGTAACTGCGGGACTGAGGTTCAGTCCGCTCCAGTGCCTCGCTGTTACTAAGCTCGTGCAGGGCTGACGCAACACCACCTAGACACAAGGCCTCACAACAGCCTACCGCTCAAACACAAACTGCGTGCACTTGGCAAATTCAGAAAAAACGCACAACACCCACGGACTGGCTGACAACCAGCCAGTAACTGCGGGACTGCCGTTCAGTCCGCTCCGGTGCCTCGCTGAAACTGAGCTCGTGCAGGGCTGACACAACACCACTTATACACAATGCCTCACAACAGCCTACCCGCTTAAACATAAACTGCGTGCAATTCGCAAATTCAGAAAAAACGCACAACAACCACGCACTGGCTGACAACCAGCCAGTAACTGCGGGGCTGGCGTTCAGTCTGCTCTGGTGCCTCGCTATGACAGACCTCGTGCAGGGCTGTTGCAAGACCACCTAGACACAAGGCCTCACAACAGCCTACCTGCTCAAACACAAACTGCGTGCCCTTGGCAAATTCAGAAAATACGCAAAACACCCACGCACACTGGCTGACAACCAACCAGTAACTGCGGGGCTGGCGTTCTGTCCGCTCTGGTGCCTCGCTATGACAGAGCTTCTGCAGGGCTGATGCAACACCACCTAGACACAAGGCCTCACAGCAGCCTACCCGCTCAAACATAAACTGCGTGCACTTGGCAAATTCAGAAAAAACGCACAACCCCCACGCACTGGCTGACAACCAGCCAGTAACTGCGGGGCTGGCGTTCAGTCCGCTCCGGTGCCTCGCTGTGACAGAGCTCGTGCAGGGCTGACGCAACACCACCTAGACACAAGGCCTCACAAAAGCCTACCCGCTTAAACACATACTGCGTGCACTTGGCAAATTCAGAAAAAACGCACAACACCCACGCACTGGCTGACAACCAGCCAGTAACTGCGGGACTGCCGTTCAGTCCGCTCCGGTGCCTCGCTGAGACTGAGCTCGTGCAGGGCTGACGCAACACCACCTAGACACAAGGCCTCACAACAGCCTACCGCTCAAACACAAACTGCGTGCACTTGGCAAATTCAGAAAAAACGCACAACTCCCACGCACTGGCTGACAACCAGCCAGTAACTGCGGGGCTGGCGTTCAGTACGCTCTGGTGCCTCGTTATGAAAGAGCACGTGCAGGGCTGACGCAACACCACCTAGTCACAAGGACTCACAACAGCCTACCCGCTCAAACATAAACTGCGTGCACTTGGCAATTTCAGAAAAAATGCACAACACCCACGCACTGGCTGACAAGCAGCCAGTAAATGCGGGGCTGGTGTTCAGTCCGCTCCCGTGCCTCGCTGTGACAGAGCTCGTGCGGGGCTGACGCAACACAACCTAGACACAAGGCCTCACAAAAGCCTACCCGCTTAAACATAAACGGCGTGCATTTGGCAAATTCAGAAAAATCGCACAACACCCACGCACTGGCAGACAACAAACCAGTAACAGCGGAGCTGGCATTCAGTCCGCTCCGGTGCCTTGCTGAGGCAGATCTCGTGCAGCGCTGACGCAATACCACCTAGACACAAGGCCTCACAACCGCCTACCCACTCAAACATACACTGTGTGCACATGGCAAATTCAGAAAAAACGCACAACACTCTAGCACTGGCTGACAACCAGCCAGTAACTGCGGGGCTGGCGTTCAGACCGCTCTGGTGCCTCGCTATGGCAGAGCTCATGCAGGGCTGATGCAACACCACCTAGACACAAGTCCTCACAACAGCCTACCCGCTCAAACATAAACTGCGTGCACTTGGCAAATTCAGAAAAAACGCACAACACCCATGCACTGGCTGACAACCAGCCAGTAACTGCGGGGCAAGCGTTCAGTCCGCTCTAGTGCCTCGCTATGACAGAGCTCGTGCAGGGCTGATGCATCACCACGTAGACACAAGGCCTCCCAACAGCCTACCCGCTCAAACACAAACTGTTTGCACTTGGTAAATTCAGAAAAAACGCACAACACTCACGCACTGGCTGACAACCAGCCAGTAACTGCGGGGCTGGCGTTCAGTCCGCTCCGGTGCCTCGATGTGACAGAGCTCGTGCAGGGCTGACGCAACACCACCGAGACACAGGGCCTCACAACAGCCTACCCGCATTAACATAAACTGCGTGCACTTGGCAAATTCAGAAAAAACGCACAACACCCAAGCACTGGCTGACAACCAGCCAGTAACTGCAGCGCTGGCGTTGAGTTCGCTCTGGTGCATTGCTGTGGCAGAGCTCGTACAGGGCTGACGCAATACCACCTAGACACAAGGCCTCACTTCAGCCTACCCCCTCAAACATAAACTGCGTGCACTTGGCAAATTCAGAAAAAACGCACAACACCCACGGACTGGCTGACAACCAGCCAGTAACTGCGGGACTGCCGTTCAGTCCGCTCCGGTGCCTCGCTGAAACTGAGCTCGTGCAGGGCTGACACAACACCACTTATACACAATGCCTCACAACAGCCTACCCGCTTAAACATAAACTGCGTGCAATTCGCAAATTCAGAAAAAACGCACAACAACCACGCACTGGCTGACAACCAGCCAGTAACTGCGGGGCTGGCGTTCAGTCTGCTCTGGTGCCTCGCTATGACAGACCTCGTGCAGGGCTGTTGCAAGACCACCTAGACACAAGGCCTCACAACAGCCTACCTGCTCAAACACAAACTGCGTGCCCTTGGCAAATTCAGAAAATACGCAAAACACCCACGCACACTGGCTGACAACCAACCAGTAACTGCGGGGCTGGCGTTCTGTCCGCTCTGGTGCCTCGCTATGACAGAGCTTCTGCAGGGCTGATGCAACACCACCTAGACACAAGGCCTCACAGCAGCCTACCCGCTCAAACATAAACTGCGTGCACTTGGCAAATTCAGAAAAAACGCACAACCCCCACGCACTGGCTGACAACCAGCCAGTAACTGCGGGGCTGGCGTTCAGTCCGCTCCGGTGCCTCGCTGTGACAGAGCTCGTGCAGGGCTGACGCAACACCACCTAGACACAAGGCCTCACAAAAGCCTACCCGCTTAAACACATACTGCGTGCACTTGGCAAATTCAGAAAAAACGCACAACACCCACGCACTGGCTGACAACCAGCCAGTAACTGCGGGACTGCCGTTCAGTCCGCTCCGGTGCCTCGCTGAGACTGAGCTCGTGCAGGGCTGACGCAACACCACCTAGACACAAGGCCTCACAACAGCCTACCGCTCAAACACAAACTGCGTGCACTTGGCAAATTCAGAAAAAACGCACAACTCCCACGCACTGGCTGACAACCAGCCAGTAACTGCGGGGCTGGCGTTCAGTACGCTCTGGTGCCTCGTTATGAAAGAGCACGTGCAGGGCTGACGCAACACCACCTAGTCACAAGGACTCACAACAGCCTACCCGCTCAAACATAAACTGCGTGCACTTGGCAATTTCAGAAAAAATGCACAACACCCACGCACTGGCTGACAAGCAGCCAGTAAATGCGGGGCTGGTGTTCAGTCCGCTCCCGTGCCTCGCTGTGACAGAGCTCGTGCGGGGCTGACGCAACACAACCTAGACACAAGGCCTCACAAAAGCCTACCCGCTTAAACATAAACGGCGTGCATTTGGCAAATTCAGAAAAATCGCACAACACCCACGCACTGGCAGACAACAAACCAGTAACAGCGGAGCTGGCATTCAGTCCGCTCCGGTGCCTTGCTGAGGCAGATCTCGTGCAGCGCTGACGCAATACCACCTAGACACAAGGCCTCACAACCGCCTACCCACTCAAACATACACTGTGTGCACATGGCAAATTCAGAAAAAACGCACAACACTCTAGCACTGGCTGACAACCAGCCAGTAACTGCGGGGCTGGCGTTCAGACCGCTCTGGTGCCTCGCTATGGCAGAGCTCATGCAGGGCTGATGCAACACCACCTAGACACAAGTCCTCACAACAGCCTACCCGCTCAAACATAAACTGCGTGCACTTGGCAAATTCAGAAAAAACGCACAACACCCATGCACTGGCTGACAACCAGCCAGTAACTGCGGGGCAAGCGTTCAGTCCGCTCTAGTGCCTCGCTATGACAGAGCTCGTGCAGGGCTGATGCATCACCACGTAGACACAAGGCCTCCCAACAGCCTACCCGCTCAAACACAAACTGTTTGCACTTGGTAAATTCAGAAAAAACGCACAACACTCACGCACTGGCTGACAACCAGCCAGTAACTGCGGGGCTGGCGTTCAGTCCGCTCCGGTGCCTCGATGTGACAGAGCTCGTGCAGGGCTGACGCAACACCACCGAGACACAGGGCCTCACAACAGCCTACCCGCATTAACATAAACTGCGTGCACTTGGCAAATTCAGAAAAAACGCACAACACCCAAGCACTGGCTGACAACCAGCCAGTAACTGCAGCGCTGGCGTTGAGTTCGCTCTGGTGCATTGCTGTGGCAGAGCTCGTACAGGGCTGACGCAATACCACCTAGACACAAGGCCTCACTTCAGCCTACCCCCTCAAACATAAACTGCGTGCACTTGGCAAATTCAGAAAAAAAGCACAAAACCCTCGCACTGGCTGGCAAGCAGCCAGTAACTGCGGAGCTGGCGTTCAGTCCGCTCTGGTGCCTCGCTGTGACAGAGGTCGTGCTGGGCTGACGCAACAGTACCTAGACACAAGGCCTCACAACAGCCTACCCGCTCAAACATAAAATGCGTGCACTTGGCAAATTCAGAAAAAACGCACAACACCCACGCACTGGCTGACAACCAGCCAGTAACTGCGATGCAGGCGTTCAGTCTGCTCTGATGCCTCGCTATGACAGAGTTCGTGCAGGGCTGATGCAACACCACCTAGACACAAGGCCTCCCAACAGCCTACCCGCTCAAACATAAACTGCGTGCACTTGGCAAATTCAGAAAAAAAGCATAGCACGCACGCACTGGCTGACAACCAGCCAGTAACTGAGGGGCTGGCGTTCAGCCCGCTCTAGTGCCTCGCTATGACAGAGCTCGTGCAGGGCTGATGCAACACCACCTAGACATAATGCCTCACAATAGCCAACCCGCTCAAGCATAAAACTGCGTGCAATTGGCAAATTCAGAAAAAAACGCACAACACCCACGCACTGGCTGTCAACCAGCCAGTAACTGAGGGGCTGGCATTCAGTCCGCTCCAGTGCCTCGCTGTGACTGAGCTAGTGCAGGGCTGACGCAACACCAAATAGACACAAGGCCTCACAACAGCCTACCCGCATAAACACAAACTGCGTGCACTTGGCTAATTCAGAAAAAACGCACAACACCCACGCAATGGCTGACAACAAGCCAGTAACTGCGGGGCTGGTGTTCAGTCCGCTCTGGTGCCTTGCTATGACAGAGCTCGTGCAGAGCTGATGCAACACCACCTAGACACAAGGCCTCACAACAGCCTACCCGCTCAAACACAAACTGCGTGCACTTGGCAGATTCAGAAAAAATGCACAACTCCCACGCACTGGCTGACCACCAGCCAGTAACTGCGGGGCTGGCGTTCAGTCCGCTCCGGTGCCTCGCTGTGACTGAGCTAGTGCTGGGCTGACGCAACACCACCTAGACACAAGACCTCACAACAGCCTACCCGCTTAAACATAAACTGCGTGCACTTGGCAAATTCAGAAAAAACGCACAACACCCACGCACTGGCTGACAACCAGCCAGTAAATGCGGGGCTGGCATTCAGTCCGCTCCGGAGACTCGCTGTGACAGAGCTCGTGCAGGGCTGACGCAATACCACCTAGACACAAGGCCTCACAACAGCCTACCCCCTCAATCATAAACTGCGTGCACTTGGCAAATTCAGAAAAAACGCACAACACCCTCGCACTGGCTGACAACCAGCCAGTAACTGCGGGGCTGGCGTTCAGTCCGCTCCGGTGCCTCGCTGTGACAGAGCTCGTGCAGGGCAGACGCAACACCACCTAGACACAAGGCCTCACAACAGCCTACCCGCTCAAACATAAACTGCGTGCGCTTGGCAAATTCAGAAAAAACGCACTACACCCACACACTGGCTGACAACCAGCCAGTAACTGCGGGGCTGACGTTCAGTCCGCTCCGGTGCCTCGCTGTGACTGAGCTCGTGCAGGGCTGACGCAACACCATCTAGACACAAGGACTCACAACAGCCTACCCGGTCAAACATAAACTGCGTGCACTTGGCAAATTCAGAAAAAACGCACTACACCCACGCACTGGCTGACAACCAGCCAGTAACGGCGGGCCTGGCGTTCAGTCCGCTCTGGTGCCTCGCTATGACAGAGCTCGTGCAGGGCTGATGCAACACCACCTAGACAAGAGGCCTCACAACAGCCTACCAGCTTAAACACAAACTGCGTGCACTTGGCAAATTCAGATAAAACGCACAACACTCACGCACTGGCTGACAACCAGCCAGTAACTGCGGGGCTGGCGATAAGTCCGGTCTGGTGCCTTGCTATGACAGAGCTCGTGCAGGGCTGATGCAACACCACCTAGACACAAGGCCTCACAACAGCCTACCCGCTCAAATATAAACTGCGTGCACTTGGCAAATTCAGAAAAAACGCACAACACCCATGCACTGGCTGACAACCAGCCAGTAACTGCGGGGATGGCATTAAGTCCGCTCCGGTGCTTCGCTGTGACAGACCTCGTGCAGGGCTGTTGCAAGACCACCTAGACACAAGGCCTCACAACAGCCTACCTGCTCAAACACAAACTGCGTGCCCTTGGCAAATTCAGAAAAAACGCAAAACACCCACGCACTGGCTGACAACCAACCAGTAACTGCGGGGCTGGCGTTCTGTCCGCTCTGGTGCCTCGCTATGACAGAGCTTCTGCAGGGCTGATGCAACACCACCTAGACACAAGGCCTCACAGCAGCCTACCCGCTCAAACATAAACTGCGTGCACTTGGCAAATTCAGAAAAAACGCACAACACCCACGCACTGGCTGACAACCAACCAGTAACTGCGGGGCTGGCGTTCAGTCCGCTCCGGTGCCTCACTGTGACAGAGCTCGTGCAGGGCTGACGCAACACCACCTAGACACTAGGCCTCACAAAAGCCTACCCGCTTAAACACATACTGCGTGCACTTGGCAAATTCAGAAAAAACGCACAACACCAACGCACTGGCTGACAACCAGCCAGTAACTGCGGGACTGCCGTTCAGTCCGCTCCGGTGCCTTGCTGAGACTGAGCTCGTGCAGGGCTGATGCAACACCACCTAGACACAAGGCCTCACAACAGCCTACCGCTCAAACACAAACTGCGTGCACTTGGCAAATTCAGAAAAAACGCACAACACCCACGCACTGGCTGACAACCAGCCAGTAACTACGGGGCTGGCGTTCAGTCCGCTCCGGTGCCTTGCTGTGAAAGAGCTCGTGCAGGGCTGACGCAACACGACCTAGACACAAGGCCACACAAGAGCCTACCCGCTCAAAACATAAACTGCGTGCCCTTGGCAAATTCAGAAAAAACGCACTACACCCACACACTGGCAGACAACAAACCAGTAACAGCGGAGCTGGCATTCAGTCCGCTCCAAAGCCTTGCTGAGGCAGATCTCGTGCAGCGCTGACGCAATACCACCTAGACACAAGGCCTCACAACAGTCTACACGCTCAAACATAAACTGCGTGCACTTGGCAAATTCAGAAAAAACGCACAACACCCATGCACTGGCTGACAACCAGCCAGTAACTGCGGGGCTAGCGTTCAGTCCGCTCTAGTGCCTCGCTATGACAGAGCTCGTGCAGGGCTGATGCATCACCACGTAGACACAAGGCCTCCCAACAGCCTACCCGCTCAAACACAAACTGTTTGCACTTGGTAAATTCAGAAAAAACGCACAACACTCACGCACTGGCTGACAACCAGCCAGTAACTGCGGGGCTGGCGTTCAGTCCGCTCCGGTGCCTCGCTGTGACAGAGCTCGTGCAGGGCTGACGCAACACCACCGAGACACAGGGCCTCACAACAGCCTACCCGCATTAACATAAACTGCGTGCACTTGGCAAATTCAGAAAAAACGCAGAACACCCAAGCACTTGCTGACAACCAGCCAGTAACTGCAGCGCTGGCGTTGAGTTCGCTCTGGTGCATTGCTGTGGCAGAGCTCGTACAGGGCTGACGCAATACCACCTAGACACAAGGCCTCACTTCAGCCTACCCCCTCAAACATAAACTGCGTGCACTTGGCAAATTCAGAAAAAAAGCACAAAACCCTCGCACTGGCTGGCAAGCAGCCAGTAACTGCGGAGCTGGCGTTCAGTCCGCTCCGGTGCCTCGCTGTGACAGAGCTCGTGCAGGGCAGACGCAACACCACCTAGACACAAGGCCTCACAACAGCCTACCCGCTCAAACATAAACTGCGTGCGCTTGGCAAATTCAGAAAAAACGCACTACACCCACACACTGGCTGACAACCAGCCAGTAACTGCGGGGCTGACGTTCAGTCCGCTCCGGTGCCTCGCTGTGACTGAGCTCGTGCAGGGCTGACGCAACACCATCTAGACACAAGGACTCACAACAGCCTACCCGGTCAAACATAAACTGCGTGCACTTGGCAAATTCAGAAAAAACGCACTACACCCACGCACTGGCTTACAACCAGCCAGTAACGGCGGGCCTGGCGTTCAGTCCGCTCTGGTGCCTCGCTATGACAGAGCTCGTGCAGGGCTGATGCAACACCACCTAGACACAAGCATCACAACAGCCTACCCGCTCAAAAATAAACTGCGTGCACTTGGCAAATTCAGAAAAAACGCACAACACCCACGCACTGGCTGACAACCAGCCAGTAACTGCGGGACTGGCGTTCAGTCCGCTCTGGTGCCTCGCTATGACAGAGCTCGTGCAGGGCTGATGCAACACCACCTAGACAAGAGGCCTCACAACAGCCTACCAGCTTAAACACAAACTGCGTGCACTTGGCAAATTCAGATAAAACGCACAACACTCACGCACTGGCTGACAACCAGCCAGTAACTGCGGGGCTGGCGATAAGTCCGGTCTGGTGCCTTGCTATGACAGAGCTCGTGTAGGGCTGATGCAACACCACCTAGACACAAGGCCTCACAACAGCCTACCCGCTCAAATATAAACTGCGTGCACTTGGCAAATTCAGAAAAAACGCACAACACCCATGCACTGGCTGACAACCAGCCAGTAACTGCGGGGATGGCATTAAGTCCGCTCCGGTGCTTCGCTGTGACTGAGCTCGTGCAGGGCTGACGCAACACCACCTAGACACAAGGCCTCACAACAGCCTACCCGCTTAAACATAAACTGCGTGCACTTCGCAAATTCAGAAAAAACGCACAACAACCACGCACTGGCTGACAACCAGCCAGTAACTGCGGGGCTGGCGTTCAGTCTGCTCTGGTGCCTCGCTATGACAGACCTCGTGCAGGGCTGTTGCAAGACCACCTAGACACAAGGCCTCACAACAGCCTACCTGCTCAAACACAAACTGCGTGCCCTTGGCAAATTCAGAAAAAACGCAAAACACCCACGCACTGGCTGACAACCAACCAGTAACTGCGGGGCTGGCGTTCTGTCCGCTCTGGTGCCTCGCTATGACAGAGCTTCTGCAGGACTGATGCAACACCACCTAGACACAAGGCCTCACAGCAGCCTACCCGCCCAAACATAAACTGCGTGCACTTGGCAAATTCAGAAAAAACGCACAACACCCACGCACTGGCTGACAACCAACCAGTAACTGCGGGGCTGGCGTTCAGTCCGCTCCGGTGCCTCACTGTGACAGAGCTCGTGCAGGGCTGACGCAACACCACCTAGACACTAGGCCTCACAAAAGCCTACCCGCTTAAACACATACTGCGTGCACTTGGCAAATTCAGAAAAAACGCACAACACCCACGCACTGGCTGACAACCAGCCAGTAACTGCGGGACTGCCGTTCAGTCCGCTCCGGTGCCTTGCTGAGACTGAGCTCATGCAGGGCTGACGCAACACCACCTAGACACAAGGCCTCACAACAGCCTACCGCTCAAACACAAACTGCGTGCACTTGGCAAATTCAGAAAAAACGCACAACACCCACGCACTGGCTGACAACCAGCCAGTAACTGCGGGGCTGGCGTTAAGTGCGCTCCGGTGCCTCGCTGTGACTGAGCTCATGCAGGGCTGACGCAACACCACCTAGACACAAGGCCACACAAGAGCCTACCCGCTCAAAACATAAACTGCGTGCACTTGGCAATTTCAGAAAAAACGCACTACACCCACACACTGGCAGACAACAAACCAGTAACAGCGGAGCTGGCATTCAGTCCGCTCCAAACCTTGCTGAGGCAGATCTCGTGCAGCGCTGACGCAATACCACCTAGACACAAGGCCTCACAACCGCCTACCCACTCAAACATAAACTGTGTGCACATGGCAAATTCAGAATAAACGCACAACACTCTAGCACTGGCTGACAACCAGCCAGTAACTGCGGGGCTGGCGTTCAGACCGCTCTGGTGCCTCGCTATGGCAGAGCTCATGCAGGGCTGATGCAACACCACCTAGACACAAGTCCTCACAACAGTCTACACGCTCAAACATAAACTGCGTGCACTTGGCAAATTCAGAAAAAACGCACAACACCCATGCACTGGCTGACAACCAGCCAGTAACTGCGGGGCTAGCGTTCAGTCCGCTCTAGTGCCTCGCTATGACAGAGCTCGTGCAGGGCTGATGCATCACCACGTAGACACAAGGCCTCCCAACAGCCTACCCGCTCAAACACAAACTGTTTGCACTTGGTAAATTCAGAAAAAACCCACAACACTCACGCACTGGCTGACAACCAGCCAGTATCTGCGGGGCTGGCGTTCAGTCCGCTCCGGTGCCTCGCTGTGACAGAGCTCGTGCAGGGCTGACGCAACACCACCGAGACACAGGGCCTCACAACAGCATACCCGCATTAACATAAACTGCGTGCACTTGGCAAATTCAGAAAAAACGCAGAACACCCAAGCACTGGCTGACAACCAGCCAGTAACTGCAGCGCTGGCGTTGAGTTCGCTCTGGTGCATTGCTGTGGCAGAGCTCGTACAGGGCTGACGCAATACCACCTAGACACAAGGCCTCACTTCAGCCTACCCCCTCAAACATAAACTGCGTGCACTTGGCAAATTCAGAAAAAAAGCACAAAACCCTCGCACTGGCTGGCAAGCTGCCAGTAACTGCGGAGCTGGCGTTCAGTCCGCTCTGGTGCCTCGCTGTGACAGAGCCCGTGCTGGGCTGACGCAACAGTACCTAGACACAAGGC
The DNA here is from genome assembly GCA_026315105.1 of Locusta migratoria. Taxonomy (NCBI): domain Eukaryota; kingdom Metazoa; phylum Arthropoda; class Insecta; order Orthoptera; family Acrididae; genus Locusta; species Locusta migratoria. The sequence continues at coordinate 677,431,433 of CM048746.1, read as the reverse complement.
CTCACAACAGCCTACCCGCTCAAACATAAACTGCGTGCACTTGGCAAATTCAGAAAAAACGCACAACACCCACGCAATGGCTGACAACCAGCCAGTAACTGCGGGGCAGGCGTTCAGTCTGCTCTGGTGCCTCGCTATGACAGAGTTCGTGCAGGGCTGATGCAACACCACCTAGACACAAGGCCTCCCAACAGCCTACCCGCTCAAACATAAACTGCGTGCACTTGGCAAATTCAGCAAAAATGCACAACACGCACGCACTGGCTGACAACCAGCCAGTAACTGAGGGGCTGGCGTTCAGCCCGCTCTAGTGCCTCGCTATGACAGAGCTCGTGCAGGGCTGATGCAACACCACCTAGACACAATGCCTCACAATAGCCAACCCGCTCAAGCATAAAACTGCGTGCAATTGGCAAATTCAGAAAAAAACGCACTACACCCACGCACTGGCTGACAACCAGCCAGTAACTGCGGGGCTGGCATTCAGTCCGCTCCGGTGCCTCGCTGTGACTGCGCTAGTGCAGGGCTGACGCAACACCAAATAGACACAAGGCCTCACAACAGCCTACCCGCATAAACACAAACTGCGTGCACTTGGCTAATTCAGAAAAAACGCACAACACCCACGCACTGGCTGACAACAAGCCAGTAACTGCGGGGCTGGCGTTCAGTCCGCTCTGGTGCCTTGCTATGACAGAGCTCGTGCAGAGCTGATACAACACCACCTAGACACAATGCCTCACAACAGCCTACCCGCTCAAACACAAACTGCGTGCACTTGGCAGATTCAGAAAAAATGCACAACTCCCACGCACTGGCTGACAACCAGCCAGTAACTGCGGGGCTGGCGTTCAGTCCGCTCCGGTGCCTCGCTGTGACTGAGCTCGTGCTGGGCTGACGCAACACCACCTAGACACAAGGCCACACAACAGCCTACCCGCTTAAACATAAACTGCGTGCACTTGGCAAATTCAGAAAAAACGCACAACACCCACGCACTGGCTGACAACCAGCCAGTAAATGCGGGGCTGGCATTCAGTCCGCTCCGGAGACTCGCTGTGACAGAGCTCGTGCAGGGCTGACGCAATACCACCTAGACACAAGGCCTCACAACAGCCTACCCCCTCAATCATAAACTGCGTGCACTTGGCAAATTCAGAAAAAACGCACAACACCCTCGCACTGGCTGACAACCAGCCAGTAACTGCGGGGCTGGCGTTCAGTCCGCTCCGGTGCCTCGCTGTGACAGAGCTCGTGCAGGGCTGACGCAACACCACCTAGACACAAGGCCTCACAACAGCCTACCCGCTCAAACATAAACTGCGTGCGCTTGGCAAATTCAGAAAAAACGCACTACACCCACACACTGGCTGACAACCAGCCAGTAACTGCGGGGCTGACGTTCAGTCCGCTCCGGTGCCTCGCTGTGACTGAGCTCGTGCAGGGCTGACGCAACACCATCTAGACACAAGGACTCACAACAGCCTACCCGGTCAAACATAAACTGCGTGCACTTGGCAAATTCAGAAAAAACGCACTACACCCACGCACTGGCTGACAAACAGCCAATAACGGCGGGCCTGGCGTTCAGTCCGCTCTGGTGCCTCGCTATGACAGAGCTCGTGCAGGGCTGATGCAACACCACCTAGACACAAGCCTCACAACAGCCTACCCACTCAAAAATAAACTGCGTGCACTTGGCAAATTCAGAAATAACGCACAACACCCACGCACTGGCTGACAACCAGCCAGTAACTGCGGGGCTGGCGATAAGTCCGGTCTGGTGCCTTGCTATGACCGAGCTCGTGCAGGGCTGATGCAACACCACCTAGACACAAGGCCTCACAACAGCCTACCCGCTCAAATATAAACTGCGTGCACTTGGCAAATTCAGAAAAAACGCACAACACCCATGCACTGGCTGACAACCAGCCAGTAACTGCGGGGCTGGCATTAAATCCGCTCCGGTGCCTCGCTGTGACTGAGCTCGTGCAGGGCTGACGCAACACCACCTAGACACAAGGCCTCACAACAGCCTACCCGCTTAAACATAAACTGCGTGCACTTGGCAAATTCAGAAAAAACGCACAACAGCCACGCACTTGCTGACAACCAGGCAATAAATGCGGGGCTGGTGTTCAGTCCGCTCCGGTGCCTCGCTGTGACAGAGCTCGTGCAGGGCTGACGCAACACCATCTAGACACAAAGACTCACAACAGCCTACCCGGTCAAACATAAACTGCGTGCACTTGGCAAATTCAGAAAAACCGCACTACACCCACACACTGGCTGACAACCAGCCAGTAACTGCCGGGCTGGCATACAATCCGCTCCGGTGCCTCGCTCTGACTGAGCTCGTGCAGGGCAGACGCAACACCACCTAGACACAAGGCCTCACAACAGCCTACCCGCTCAAAAATAAACTGCGTGCACTTGGCAAATTCAGAAAAAACACACAACACCCACGCACTGGTTGACAACCATCCCGTAACTGCGGGGCTGGCGTTCAGTCCGCTCTGGTGCCTCGCTATGACAGAGCTCGTGCAGGGCTGATGCAACACCACCGAGACACAGGGCCTCACAACAGCCTACCCGCATTAACATAAACTGCGTGCACTTGGCAAATTCAGAAAAAACGCACAACACCCAAGAACTGGCTGACAACCAGCCAGTAACTGCAGCGCTGGCGTTGAGTTCGCTCTGGTGCATTGCTGTGACAGAGCTCGTGCTGGGCTGACGCAACAGTACCTAGACACAAGGCCTCACAACAGCCTACCCGCTCAAACATAAACTGCGTGCACTTGGCAAATTCAGAAAAAACGCACAACACCCACGCAATGACTGACAACCAGCCAGTAACTGCGGGGCAGGCGTTCAGTCTGCTCTGGTGCCTCGCTATGACAGAGTTCGTGCAGGGCTGATGCAACACCACCTAGACACAAGGCCTCCCAACAGCCTACCCGCTCAAACATTAACTGCGTGCACTTGGCAAATTCAGAAAAAATGCACAACACGCACGCACTGGCTGACAACCAGCCAGTAACTGAGGGGCTGGCGTTCAGCCCGCTCTAGTGCCTCGCTATGACAGAGCTCGTGCAGGGCTGATGCAACACCACCTAGACACAATGCCACACAATAGCCAACCCGCTCAAGCATAAAACTGCGTGCAATTGGCAAATTCAGAAAAAAAACGCTCTACACCCACGCACTGGCTGACAACCAGCCAGTAACTGAGGGCTGGCGTTCAGTCCGCTCCGGTGCCTCGCTGTGACTGAGCTCGTGCTGGGCTGACGCAACACCACCTAGACACAAGGCCTCACAACAGCCTACCCGCTTAAACATAAACTGCGTGCACTTGGCAAATTCAGAAAAAACGCACAACACCCACGCACTGGCTGACAACCAGCCAGTAAATGCGGGGCTGGCATTCAGTCCGCTCCGGAGACTCGCTGTGACAGAGCTCGTGCAGGGCTGACGCAATACCACCTAGACACAAGGCCTCACAACAGCCTACCCCCTCAATCATAAACTGCGTGCACTTGGCAAATTCAGAAAAAACGCACAACACCCTCGCACTGGCTGACAACCAGCCAGTAACTGCGGGGCTGGCGTTCAGTCCGCTCCGGTGCCTCGCTGTGACAGAGCTCGTGCAGGGCTGACGCAACACCACCTAGACACAAGGCCTCACAACAGCCTACCCGCTCAAACATAAACTGCGTGCGCTTGGCAAATTCAGAAAAAACGCACTACACCCACACACTGGCTGACAACCAGCCAGTAACTGCGGGGCTGACGTTCAGTCCGCTCCGGTGCCTCGCTGTGACTGAGCTCGTGCAGGGCTGACGCAACACCATCTAGACACAAGGACTCACAACAGCCTACCCGGTCAAACATAAACTGCGTGCACTTGGCAAATTCAGAAAAAACGCACTACACCCACGCACTGGCTGACAACCAGCCAGTAACAGCGGGCCTGGCGTTCAGTCCGCTCTGGTGCCTCGCTATGACAGAGCTCGTGCAGGGCTGATGCAACACCACCTAGACACAAGCCTCACAACAGCCTACCCGCTCAAAAATAAACTGCGTGCACTTGGCAAATTCAGAAAAAACGCACAACACCCACGCACTGGCTGACAACCAGCCAGTAACTGCGGGACTGGCGTTCAGTCCGCTCTGGTGCCTCGCTATGACAGAGCTCGTGGAGGGCTGATGCAACACCACCTAGACAAGAGGCCTCACAACAGCCTACCAGCTTAAACACAAACTGCGTGCACTTGGCAAATTCAGAAAAAACGCACAACACCAACGCACTGGCTGACAACCAGCCAGTAACTGCGGGGCTGGTATTAAGTCCGCTCCGGTGCCTCGCTGTGACTGAGCTCGTGCAGGGCTGACGCAACACCACCTAGACACAAGGCCTCACAACAGCCTACCCGCTTAAACATAAACTGCGTGCACTTGGCAAATTCAGAAAAAACGCACAACAGCCACGCACTTGCTGACAACCAGGCAAAAAATGCGGGGCTGGTGTTCAGTCCGCTCCGGTGCCTCGCTGTGACAGAGCTCGTGCAGGGCTGACGTAACACCATCTAGACACAAAGACTCACAACAGCCTACCCGGTCAAACATAAACTGCGTGCACTTGGCAAATTCAGAAAAACCGCACTACACCCACGCACTGGCTGACAACCAGCCAGTAACTGCCGGGCTGACATTCAGTCCGCTCCGGTGCCTCGCTGTGACTGAGCTCGTGCAGGGCAGACGCAACACCACCTAGACACAAGGCCTCACAACAGCCATTCCGTTCAAACATAAACTGCGTGCACTTGGCAAATTCAGAAAAAAACGCACAACACACACGCACTGGCTGACAACCAGCCAGTAACTGCGGGCCTGGCGTCAGTCCGCTCTGGTGCCTCGCTATGACAGAGCTCGTGCAGGCTGATGCAACACCACCTAGACACAAGGCCTCACAACAGCCTACCCGCTCAAAAATAAACTGCGTGCACTTGGCAAATTCAGAAAAAACGCACAACACCCACGCACTGGTTGACAACCATCCCGTAACTGCGGGGCTGGCGTTCAGTCCGCTCTGGTGCCTCGCTATGACAGAGCTCGTGCAGGGCTGATGCAACACCACCTAGACACAAGGCCTCACAACAGCCTACCCGCATAAACACAAACTGCGTGCACTTGGCAAATTCAGAAAAAACGCACAACACCCACGCACTGGCTGACAACCAGCCAGTAACTGCGGAGCTGACGTTCTGTTCGCTCCGGAGCATTGCTGTGGCAGAGCTCGTGCAGGGCTGACGCAATACCACATAGACACAAGGCCTCACAACAGCCTACCCACTCAAACATAAACTGCGTGCACTTGGCAAATTCAGAAAAAACGCACAACACCCTTGCACTGGCTGACAACCAGCCAGTAACTGCGGAGCTGGCGTTCAGTTTGCTCCGGTGCCTTGCTGTGGCAGAGCTGGTGCAGGCTGACGCAATACCACCTAGACACAAGGCCTCACAACAGCCTACCCGCTCAAACATAAACTGTGTGCACTTGGCAAATTCAGAATGAAAGAACAACACACTCGCACTGGCTGACAACCAGCCAGTAACTGCGGGGCTGGCCTTCAGTCCGCTCCGGTGCCGCACTGTGACAGAGCTCGTGCAGGGCTGACGCAACACCACCTAGACACAAGGCCTCACAACAGTCTACCCTCTCAAACATAAACTCCGTGCACTTGCAAATTCAGAAAAAACGCACAACACCTACGCACTTGCTGAAAACCAGCCAGTAACTGCGGAGCTCGCGTTCAATCCGCTCCGGTGCCTCGCTGTGACAGTGCTCGTGCAGGGCTTACGCAACACCACCTAGACACAAGGCCTCACAACAGCCTACCCGCTTAAACATAAACTGCGTGCACTTGGAAAATTCTGAGATAACGCACAACACCCACGCACTGGCTGACAACCAGCCAGTAACTGTGGAGCTGGCGTTCAGTTCTCTCCGGTGCCGTGCTGTGGCAGAGCTCGTGCAGGGCTGACGCAACACCAGCTACACACAAGGCCTCACAACAGCCTACCCGCACAAACATAAACTGCGTGCACTTGGCCAATTCAGAAAAAACGCACAACACACACGCACTGGCCGACAACCAGCCAGTAACTGCGGGTCTGTCGTTCAGTCCGCTCCGGTGCTTTGCTGTGACAGGGCTCGTGCAGGGCTGACGCAACACCACATAGACACAAGGCCTCACAACAGCCTACCCGCTCATACTTAAACTGCGTGCACTTGGCAAATTCAGAAAAAACGCGCAACACCCACGCACTGGCTGGCAACCAGCCAGTAACAGCGGGTCTGTCGTTCAGTCCGCACCGGTGCTTCGCTGTGACAGGGCTCGTGCAGTGCTGACGCAAAACCACCTAGACACAAGGCCTCACAACAGCCTACCGCTCAAACATTAGCTGCGTGCACTTGGCAAATTCAGAAAAAACGCACAACACCCACGCACTGGCTGACAACCAGCCAGTAACTGCGGGGCTGGCGTTCAGTCCGAACCGGTGCCTCGCTGTGACAGGGCTCGTGCAGGGCTGACGCAACACCACCTAGACACAAGGCCTGACAACAGCCTACCCGCTCAAACATAAACTGCGTGCACTTGGCAAATTTAGAAAAAAGACACAACACCAACGCACTGGCTGACAACCAGCCAGTAACTGTGGAGCTGGCGTTCAGTCCGCTCCGGTGCCTTGCTGTGACAGAGCTCGTGCAGGGCTGACGCAACACCACCTAGACACAAGGCCTCACAACAGCCTACCCGCTCAAACGTAAACTGCGTGCACTTGGCAAATTCAGAAAAAACGCACAAAACCCACGCACTTGCTGACAACCAGCCAGTAACTACGGAGCTGGCGTACAGTCCGCTCCGGTGCCTCGCTGTGACAGAGCTCGTGCAGGGCTGACGCAACACCACCTAGACACAAGGCCTCACAACAGCCTACCCGCTCAAACACAAACTGCGTGCACTTGGCAAATTAAAAAAAAACGCACATCACCCACGCACTGGCTGACAACCAGGCAGTAACTGCGGGGCTGCCATTCAGTCCGCTCCGGTGCCTCGCTGTGACAGAGCTCGTGCAGGGCTGACGCAACACCATCTAGACACAAGGACTCACAACAGCCTACCCGGTCAAACATAAACTGCGTGCACTTGGCAAATTCAGAAAAAACGCTCTACACCCACGCACTGGCTGACAACCAGCCAGTTACTGCGGGGCTGGCATTCAGTCCGCTCTGGTGCCTCGCTGTGACTAAGCTCGTGCAGGGCTGATGCAACACCACCTAGACACAAGGCCTCACAACAGCCCACCCGTTCAAACATAAACTGCGTGCACTTGGCAAAATCAGAAAAAAACGCACAACATCCACGCACTGGCTGACAACCAGCCAGTACTGCGGGCCTGGCGTTCAGTCCGCTCTGGTGCCTCGCTATGACAGAGCTCGTGCACGGATGATGCAACACCACCTACACACATGGACTCACAACAGCCTACACGCTCAAACATAAACTGCGTGCACCTGGCAAATTCAGAAAAAACGCACAACACCCATGCACTGGCTGACAACCAGCCAGTAACTGCGGGGCTGGCGTTCAGTCCGCTCTGGTGCCTCGCTATGACAGAGCTCGTGCAGGGCTGATGCAACACCACCTAGACACAAGGACTCACAACAGCCTACCCGCTCAAACACAAACTGCGTGCATTTGGCAAATTCAGAAAAAACGCACAACACCCGCGCATTGGCTGACAACCAGCCAGTAACTGCGGGGCTGGCGTTCAGTCCGCTCTGGTGCCTTGCTATGACTGAGCTCGTGCAGGGCTGATACAACACCACCTACACACAAGGCCTCACAACAGCCTACCCGCACAAACACAAACTGCGTGCACTTAGCAGATTCAGAAAAAACGCACAACACCCACGCACTGGCTGACAACCAGCCAGTAAGTGCGGGGCTGACGTTCAGTCCGCTCCGGTGTCTCGCTGTGACTGAGCTCGTGCAGGGCTGATGCAACACGACCTAGACACAAGGCCTCACAACAGCCTACCCGCTCAAACTTAAACTGCCTGCACTTGGCAAATTAGAAAAAACACACAACACCCACGCACTGGCTGACAACCAGAAAATAACTACGGGGCTGGCGTTCAGTCCGCTCCGGTGCCTCACTGTGACAGAGCTCGTGCAGGGCTGACGCAACACCACCTAGACACAAGGCCTCACAACAGCCAACCCGCTCAAACATAAACTGTGTGCATTTGCCAAATTCAGAAAAAACGCACAACACCCACGCACTGGCTGACAACCAGCCAGTAACTGCGGGGCTGGCGTTCAGTCCACTCCGGTGCTTCGCTGTGACAGAGCTCCTGCAGGTCTGATACAACACCACCTAGACACAAGGCCTCACAACAGCCTACCCGCTTAAACATAAACTGCGTGCACTTGAAAAATTCTGAAAAAACGCACAACACCCACGCACTGGCTGACAACCAGCCAGTAACTGTGGAGCTGGCGTTCAGTCCGCTCCGGTGCTTTGCTGTGACAGGGCTCGTGCAGGGCTGACGCAACACCACATAGACACAAGGCCTCACAACAGCCTACCTGCTCATACATAAACTGCGTGCACTTGGCAATTTCAGAAAAAACGCTCAACACCAACGCACTGGCTGGCAACCAGCCAGTAACAGCGGGTCTGTCGTTCAGTCCGCTCCGGTGCTTCGCTGTGACAGGGCTCGTGCAGTGCTGACGCAACACCACCTAGACACAAGGCCTCACAACAGCCTACCCGCTCAAACACAAACTGCGTGCACTTGGTAAATTCAGAAAAAACGCACAACACCAACGCATTGGCTGACAACCAGCCAGTAACTGCGGGGCTGGCGTTCAGTCCGCTCTGGTGCCTTGCTATGACAGAGCTCGTGCAGGGCTGATACAACCCCACCTACACACAAGGCCTCACAACAGAATACCCGCACAAACACAAACTGCGTGCACTTAGCAGATTCAGAAAAAACGGACAACACCCACGCACTGCCTGACAACCAGCCAGTAAGTGCGGGGCTGACTTTTAGTCCGCTCCGGTGTCTCGCTGTGACTGAGCTCGTGCAGGGCTGACGCAACACCACCTAGACACAAGGCCTCACAACAGCCTACCCGCTTAAACATAAACTGCGTGCACTTGGCAAATTCAGAAAAAACGCACAACACCCACGCACTGGCTGACAACCAGCCAGTAAATGCGGGGCTGGCATTCTCTCCGCTCCGGTGCCTGGCTGTAACAGAGCTCGTGCAGGGTTGACGTAACACCACCGAGACACAAGGCCTCACAACAGCCTACCCACTTCAACACAAACTGCGTGCACTTGGCAAATTCAGAAAAAACGCACAACACCCACGCACTGGCTGAGAACCAGCCAGTAACTGCGGAGCTGGCGTTCAGTTCGTTCCGGTGCATTGCTGTGGCAGAGCTCGTGCAGGGCTGACGCAATACCACCTACACACAATGCCTCACAACAGCCTACCCACTCAAACATAAACTGCGTGCACTTGGCAAATTCAGAAAAAACGCACAACACCCTTGCACTGGCTGACAACCAGCCAGTAACTGCGGAGCTGGCGTTCAGTTTGCTCCGGTGCCTTGCTGTGGCAGAGCTGGTGCAGGCTGACGCAATACCACCTAGACACAAGGCCTCACAACAGCCTACCCGCTCAAACATAAACTGCGTGCACTTGGCAAATTCAGAATGAAAGAACAACACACTCGCACTGGCTGACAACCAGCCAGTAACTCCGGTGCCTCACTGTGACAGAGCTCGTGCAGGGCTGACGCAACACCACCTAGACACAAGGCCTCACAACAGCCAACCCGCTCAAACATAAACTGCCTGCACAAGGCAAATTAGAAAAAACACACAACATCCACGCACTGGCTGACAACCATAAAATAACAACGGGGCTGCCGTTCAGTCCGCTCCGGTGCCTCACTATGACAGAGCTCGTGCAGGCTTACGCAACACCACCTAGACACAAGGCCTCACAACAGCCTACCCGCTCAAACATAAACTGCCTGCACTTGGCATATTAGAAGAAACACACAAAAGCCACGCACTGGCTGACAACCAGAAAATAACTACGGGGCTGCCGTTCAGTCCGCTCCGGTGCCTCACTGTGACAGAGCTCGTGCAGTGCTGACGCAACACCACCTAGACACAAGGCCTCACAACAGCCAACCCGCTCAAACATAAACTGTGTGCATTTGCCAAATTCAGAAAAAACGCACAACACCCACGCACTGGCTGACAACCAGCCAGTAACTGCGGAGCTGGCGTTCAATCCGCTCCGGTGCCTCGCTGTGACAGAGCTCGTGCAGGGCTGACGCAACACCACATAGACACAAGGCCTCACAACCGCCTACCCGCTCATACATAAACTGCGTGTACTTGGCAAATTAAGAAAAAACGCTCAACACCCTCGCACTGGCTGGCAACCAGCCAGTAACAGCGGATCTGTCGTTCAGTCCGCTCCGGTGCTTCGCTGTGACAGGGCTCGTGCAGTGCTGACGCAACACCACCTAGACACAAGGCCTCACAACAGCCTACCCGCTCAAACATAAACTGCGTGCACTTGGCAAATTCAGAAAAAAGGCACAACACCCACGCACTGGCTGAAAACCAGCCAGTAACTGCGGGGCTGGCGTTGAGTCCGCTCCGGTGCCTCGCTGTGACAGGGCTCGTGCAGGGCTGACGCAACACCACCTAGACACAAGGCCTCACAACAGCCTACCCGCTCAAACGTAAACTGCGTGCACTTGGCAAATTCAGAAAAACGCACAACACCCACACACTGGCTGACAACCAGCCAGTAACTGGGGGGCTGGCGTTCAGTCCGCTCCGGTGCCTCGCTGTGGCAGGGTTCGTGCAGGGCTGACGCAACACCAACTAGACACAAGGCCTCACAACAGCCTACCCGCTCAAACACAAACTGCGTGCACTTGGCAAATTCAGAAAAAACGCACAACACCCACGCATTGGCTGACAACCAGCCAGTAACTGCTGGGGCTGGCGTTCAGTCCGCTCTGGTGACTTGCTATGACAGAGCTCGTGCAGGGCTGATACAACACCACCTACACACAAGGCCTCACAACAGAATACACGCACAAACACAAACTGCTTGCACTTAGCAGATTCAGAAAAAACGGACAACACCCACGCACTGCCTGACAACCAGCCAGTAAGTGCGGGGCTGACGTTCAGTCCGCTCCGGTGTCTCGCTGTGACTGAGCTCGTTCAGGGCTGACGCAACACCACCTAGACACAAGGCCTCACAACAGCCTACCCGCTTAAACATAAACTGCGTGCACTTGGCAAATTCAGAAAAAACGCACAACACCCACGCACTGGCTGACAACCAGCCAGTAAATGCGGGGTTGGCGTTCTGTCCGCTCCGGTGCCTCGCTGTGACAGAGCTCGTGCAGGACTGACGTAACACCACCGAGACACAAGGCCTCACAACAGCCTACCCACTTAAACATAAACTGCGTGCACTTGGCAAATTCAGAAAAAACGCACAACACCCACGCACTGGTTGACAACCAGCCAGTAAATGCGGGGCTGGTGTTCTGTCCGCTCCGGTGCCTCGCTGTGACAGAGCTCGTGCAGGGCTGACGTAACACCACCGAGACACAAGGCCTCACAACAGCCTACCCACTTAAACATAAACTGCGTGCACTTGGCAAATTCAGAAAAAACGCACAACACCCACGCACTCGCTGACAACCAGCCAGTAACTGCGGAGCTGGCTTTCATTTCGCTCCGGTGCATTGCTGTGGCAGACCTCGTGCAGGGCTGACGCAATACCACCTAGACACAAGGCCTCACAACAGCCTACCCACTCAAACATAAACTGCGTGCACTTGGCAAATTCAGAAAAAACGCACAACACCCTTGCACTGGCTGACAACCAGCCAGTAACTGCGGAGGTGGCGTTCAGTTTGCTCCGGTGCCTTGCTGTGGCAGAGCTGGTGCAGGCTGACGCAATACCACCTAGACACAAGGCCTCCCAACAGCCTACCCGCTCAAACATAAACTGCGTGCACTTGGCAAATTCAGAATGAAAGAACAACACACTCGCACTGGCTGACAACCAGCCAGTAACTGCGGGGCTGGCGTTCAGTCCGCTCCGGTGCCTCACTGTGACAGAGCTCGTGCAGGGCTGACGCTACACCACCTAGACACAAGGCCTCACAACAGCCAACCCGCTCAAACATAAACTGCCTGCACTTGGCAAATTAGAAAAAACACACAACACCCACGCACTGGCTGACAACCAGAAAATAACTACGGGGCTGCCGTTCAGTCCGCTCCGGTGCCTCACTGTGACAGAGCTCGTGCAGGGCTTACGCAACACCACCTAGACACAAGGCCTCACAACAGCCTACCCGCTCAAACATAAACTGCCTGCACTTGGCAAATTAGGAAAAACACACAACACCCACGCACTGGCTGACAACCAGAAAATAACTACGGGGCTGCCGTTCAGTCCGCTCCGGTGCCTCACTGTGACAGAGCTCGTGCAGTGCTGAAGCAACACCACCTAGACACAAGGCCTCACAACAGCCAACCCGCTCAAACATAAACTGTGTGCATTTGCCAAATTCAGAAAAAACGCACAACACCCACGCACTGACTGACAACCAGCCAGTAACTGCGGAGCTGGCGTTCAGTCCGCTCCGGTGCTTCGCTGTGACAGGGCTCGTGCAGTGCTGACGCAACACCACCTAGACACAAGGCCTCACAACAGCCTACCCGCTCAAACATAAACTGCGTGCACTTGGCAAATTCAGAAAAAAGGCACAACACCCACGCACTGGCTGCAAACCAGCCAGCAACTGCGGGGCTGGCGTTCAGTCCGCTCCGGTGCCTCGCTGTGACAGGGCTCGTGCAGGGCTGACGCAACACCACCTAGACACAAGGCCTCACAACAGCCTACCCGCTCAAACATAAACTGTGTGCACTTGGCAAATTCAGAAAAAACGCACAACACCCACATACTGGCTGACAACCAGCCAGTAACTGGGGGGCTGGCGTTCAGTCCGCTCCGGTCCCTCGCTGTGACAGGGTTCGTGCAGGGCTGACGCAACACCACCTAGACACAAGGCCTCACAACAGCCTACCCGCTCAAACACAAACTGCGTGCACTTGGCAAATTCAGAAAAAACACACAACACCCACACATTGGCTGACAACCAGCCAGTAACTGCGGGGCTGGCGTTCAGTCCGCTCTGGTGCCTTGCTATGACAGAGCTCGTGCAGGGCTGATACAACACCACCTACACACAAGGCCTCACAACAGAATACCCGCACAAACACAAACTGCGTGCACTTAGCAGATTCAGAAAAAACGGACAACACCCATACACTGCCTGACAACCAGCCAGTAAGTGCGGGGCTGACGTTCAGTCCGCTCCGGTGTCTCGCTGTGACTGAGCTCGTGCAGGGCTGACGCAACACCACCTAGACACAAGGCCTCACAACAGCCTACCCGCTTAAACATAAACTGCGTGCACTTGGCAAATTCAGAAAAAACGCACAACACCCACGCACTGGCTGACAAAAAGCCAGTAAATGCGGGGCTGGAATTCTGTCCGCTCCGGTGCCTCGCTGTGACAGAGCTCGTGTAGGGCTGACGTAACACCACAGAGACACAAGGCCTCACAACAGCCTACCCACTTAAACATAAACTGCGTGCACTCTGCAAATTCAGAAAAAACGCACAACACCCACGCACTGGCTGACAACCAGCCAGTAAATGCGGGGCTGGCGTTCTGTCCGCTCCGGTGCCTCGCTGTGACAGAGCTCGTGCAGGGCTGACGTAACACCACCGAGACACAAGGCCTCACAACAGCCTACCCACTTAAACATAAACTGCGTGCACTTGGCAAATTCAGAAAAAACGCACAAAACCCACGCACTGGCTGACAACCAGCCAGTACCTACGGAGCTGGCGTTCAGTTCGCTCCGGTGCATTGCTGTGACAGAGCTCGTGCAGGTCTGACGCAATACCACCTAGACACAAGGCCTCACAACAGCCTACCCACTCAAACATAAACTGCGTGCTCTTGGCAAATTCAGAAAAAACGCACAACACCCTTGCACTGGCTGACAACCAGCCAGTAACTGCGGAGCTGGCGTTCAGTTTGCTCCGGTGCCTTGCTGTGGCAGAGATGGTGCAGGCTGACGCAATACCACCTAGACACAAGGCCTCACAACAGCCTACCCGCTCAAACATAAACTGCGTGCACTTAGCAAATTCAGAATGAAAGAACAACACACTCGCACTGGCTGACAACCAGCCAGTAACTGCGGGGCTGGCGTTCAGTCCGCTCCGGTGCCTCACTGTGACAGAGCTCGTGCAGGGCTGACGCAACACCACCTAGACACAAGGCCTCACAACAGCCAACCCGCTCAAACATAAACTGCCTGCACTTGGCAAATTAGAAAAAACACACAACACCCACCCACTGGCTGATAACCAGAAAATAACTACGGGGCTGCCGTTCAGTCCGCTCCGGTGCCTCAGTGTGACAGAGCTCGTGCAGGGCTTACGCAACACCACCTAGACACAAGGCCTCACAACAGCCTACCCGCTCAAACATAAACTGCCTGCACTTGGCAAATTAGAAAAAACACACAACACCGACGCACTGGCTGACAACTAGAAAATAACAACGGGGTTGCCGTTCAGTCCGCTCCGGTGCCTCACTGTGACAGAGCTCGTGCAGTGCTGACGCAACACCACCTAGACACAAGGCCTCACAACAGCCAACCCGCTCAAACATAAACTGTGTGCATTTGCCAAATTCAGAAAAAGCGCACAACACCCACGCACTGGCTGACAACCAGCCAGTTACTGCGGAGCTGGCGTTCAATCCGCTCCGGTGCCTCTCTGTGACAGAGCTCGTGCAGGGCTTACGCAACACCACCTAGACACAAGGCCTCACAACAGCCTACCCGCTCAAACATAAACTGCCTGCACATGGCAAATTAGAAAAAACACACAACACCCACGCACTGGCTGACAACCAGCAAGTAACTGCGGAGCTGGCGTTCAGTTTGCTCCGGTGCCTTGCTGTGGCAGAGCTGGTGCAGGCTGACGCAATACCACCCAGACACAAGGCCTCACAACAGCCTACCCGCTCAAACATAAACTGCGTGCACTTGGCAAATTCAGAATGAAAGAACAACACACTCGCACTGGCTGACAACCAGCCAGTAAATGCGGGGCTGGCGTTCTGTCCGCTCCGGTGCCTCGCTGTGACAGAGCTCGTGCAGGGCTGACGTAACACCACCGAGACACAAGGCCTCACAACAGCCTACCCACTTAAACATAAACTGCGTGCACTTTGCAAATTCAGAAAAAACGCACAACACCCACGCTCTGGCTGACAACCAGCCAGTAAATGCGGGGCTGCGTTCTGTCCGCTCCTGTGCCTCGCTGTGACAGAGCTCGTGCAGGGCTGACGTAACACCACCGAGACACAAGGCCTCACAACAGCCTACCCACTTAAACATAAACTGCGTGCACTTGGCAAATTCAGAAAAAACGCACAACACCCACGCACTGGCTGACAACCAGCCAGTAACTGCAAAGCTGGCGTTCAATCCGCTCCGGTGCCTCGCTGTGACAGAGCTCGTGCAGGGCTTACGCAACACCACCTAGACACAAGGCCTCACAACAGCCTACCCGCTCGAACACAAACTGCGTGCACTTGGCAAATTCAGAAAAAACGCACAACACCCACGCATTGGCTGACAACCAGCCAGTAACTGCTGGGGCTGGCGTTCAGTCCGCTCTGGTGACTTGCTATGACAGAGCTCGTGCAGGGCTGATACAACACCACCTACACACAAGGCCTCACAACAGAATACACGCACAAACACAAACTGCTTGCACTTAGCAGATTCAGAAAAAACGGACAACACCCACGCACTGCCTGACAACCAGCCAGTAAGTGCGGGGCTGACGTTCAGTCCGCTCCGGTGTCTCGCTGTGACTGAGCTCGTTCAGGGCTGACGCAACACCACCTAGACACAAGGCCTCACAACAGCCTACCCGCTTAAACATAAACTGCGTGCACTTGGCAAATTCAGAAAAAACGCACAACACCCACGCACTGGCTGACAACCAGCCAGTAAATGCGGGGTTGGCGTTCTGTCCGCTCCGGTGCCTCGCTGTGACAGAGCTCGTGCAGGACTGACGTAACACCACCGAGACACAAGGCCTCACAACAGCCTACCCACTTAAACATAAACTGCATGCACTTGGCAAATTCAGAAAAAACGCACAACACCCACGCACTGGTTGACAACCAGCCAGTAAATGCGGGGCTGGTGTTCTGTCCGCTCCGGTGCCTCGCTGTGACAGAGCTCGTGCAGGGCTGACGTAACACCACCGAGACACAAGGCCTCACAACAGCCTACCCACTTAAACATAAACTGCGTGCACTTGGCAAATTCAGAAAAAACGCACAACACCCACGCACTCGCTGACAACCAGCCAGTAACTGCGGAGCTGGCTTTCATTTCGCTCCGGTGCATTGCTGTGGCAGACCTCGTGCAGGGCTGACGCAATACCACCTAGACACAAGGCCTCACAACAGCCTACCCACTCAAACATAAACTGCGTGCACTTGGCAAATTCAGAAAAAACGCACAACACCCTTGCACTGGCTGACAACCAGCCAGTAACTGCGGAGGTGGCGTTCAGTTTGCTCCGGTGCCTTGCTGTGGCAGAGCTGGTGCAGGCTGACGCAATACCACCTAGACACAAGGCCTCCCAACAGCCTACCCGCTCAAACATAAACTGCGTGCACTTGGCAAATTCAGAATGAAAGAACAACACACTCGCACTGGCTGACAACCAGCCAGTAACTGCGGGGCTGGCGTTCAGTCCGCTCCGGTGCCTCACTGTGACAGAGCTCGTGCAGGGCTGACGCTACACCACCTAGACACAAGGCCTCACAACAGCCAACCCGCTCAAACATAAACTGCCTGCACTTGGCAAATTAGAAAAAACACACAACACCCACGCACTGGCTGACAACCAGAAAATAACTACGGGGCTGCCGTTCAGTCCGCTCCGGTGCCTCACTGTGACAGAGCTCGTGCAGGGCTTACGCAACACCACCTAGACACAAGGCCTCACAACAGCCTACCCGCTCAAACATAAACTGCCTGCACTTGGCAAATTAGGAAAAACACACAACACCCACGCACTGGCTGACAACCAGAAAATAACTACGGGGCTGCCGTTCAGTCCGCTCCGGTGCCTCACTGTGACAGAGCTCGTGCAGTGCTGAAGCAACACCACCTAGACACAAGGCCTCACAACAGCCAACCCGCTCAAACATAAACTGTGTGCATTTGCCAAATTCAGAAAAAACGCACAACACCCACGCACTGACTGACAACCAGCCAGTAACTGCGGAGCTGGCGTTCAGTCCGCTCCGGTGCTTCGCTGTGACAGGGCTCGTGCAGTGCTGACGCAACACCACCTAGACACAAGGCCTCACAACAGCCTACCCGCTCAAACATAAACTGCGTGCACTTGGCAAATTCAGAAAAAAGGCACAACACCCACGCACTGGCTGAAAACCAGCCAGCAACTGCGGGGCTGGCGTTCAGTCCGCTCCGGTGCCTCGCTGTGACAGGGCTCGTGCAGGGCTGACGCAACACCACCTAGACACAAGGCCTCACAACAGCCTACCCGCTCAAACATAAACTGTGTGCACTTGGCAAATTCAGAAAAAACGCACAACACCCACATACTGGCTGACAACCAGCCAGTAACTGGGGGGCTGGCGTTCAGTCCGCTCCGGTCCCTCGCTGTGACAGGGTTCGTGCAGGGCTGACGCAACACCACCTAGACACAAGGCCTCACAACAGCCTACCCGCTCAAACACAAACTGCGTGCACTTGGCAAATTCAGAAAAAACACACAACACCCACACATTGGCTGACAACCAGCCAGTAACTGCGGGGCTGGCGTTCAGTCCGCTCTGGTGCCTTGCTATGACAGAGCTCGTGCAGGGCTGATACAACACCACCTACACACAAGGCCTCACAACAGAATACCCGCACAAACACAAACTGCGTGCACTTAGCAGATTCAGAAAAAACGGACAACACCCATACACTGCCTGACAACCAGCCAGTAAGTGCGGGGCTGACGTTCAGTCCGCTCCGGTGTCTCGCTGTGACTGAGCTCGTGCAGGGCTGACGCAACACCACCTAGACACAAGGCCTCACAACAGCCTACCCGCTTAAACATAAACTGCGTGCACTTGGCAAATTCAGAAAAAACGCACAACACCCACGCACTGGCTGACAAAAAGCCAGTAAATGCGGGGCTGGAATTCTGTCCGCTCCGGTGCCTCGCTGTGACAGAGCTCGTGTAGGGCTGACGTAACACCACAGAGACACAAGGCCTCACAACAGCCTACCCACTTAAACATAAACTGCGTGCACTCTGCAAATTCAGAAAAAACGCACAACACCCACGCACTGGCTGACAACCAGCCAGTAAATGCGGGGCTGGCGTTCTGTCCGCTCCGGTGCCTCGCTGTGACAGAGCTCGTGCAGGGCTGACGTAACACCACCGAGACACAAGGCCTCACAACAGCCTACCCACTTAAACATAAACTGCGTGCACTTGGCAAATTCAGAAAAAACGCACAAAACCCACGCACTGGCTGACAACCAGCCAGTACCTACGGAGCTGGCGTTCAGTTCGCTCCGGTGCATTGCTGTGACAGAGCTCGTGCAGGTCTGACGCAATACCACCTAGACACAAGGCCTCACAACAGCCTACCCACTCAAACATAAACTGCGTGCTCTTGGCAAATTCAGAAAAAACGCACAACACCCTTGCACTGGCTGACAACCAGCCAGTAACTGCGGAGCTGGCGTTCAGTTTGCTCCGGTGCCTTGCTGTGGCAGAGATGGTGCAGGCTGACGCAATACCACCTAGACACAAGGCCTCACAACAGCCTACCCGCTCAAACATAAACTGCGTGCACTTAGCAAATTCAGAATGAAAGAACAACACACTCGCACTGGCTGACAACCAGCCAGTAACTGCGGGGCTGGCGTTCAGTCCGCTCCGGTGCCTCACTGTGACAGAGCTCGTGCAGGGCTGACGCAACACCACCTAGACACAAGGCCTCACAACAGCCAACCCGCTCAAACATAAACTGCCTGCACTTGGCAAATTAGAAAAAACACACAACACCCACCCACTGGCTGATAACCAGAAAATAACTACGGGGCTGCCGTTCAGTCCGCTCCGGTGCCTCAGTGTGACAGAGCTCGTGCAGGGCTTACGCAACACCACCTAGACACAAGGCCTCACAACAGCCTACCCGCTCAAACATAAACTGCCTGCACTTGGCAAATTAGAAAAAAACACACAACACCGACGCACTGGCTGACAACTAGAAAATAACAACGGGGTTGCCGTTCAGTCCGCTCCGGTGCCTCACTGTGACAGAGCTCGTGCAGTGCTGACGCAACACCACCTAGACACAAGGCCTCACAACAGCCAACCCGCTCAAACATAAACTGTGTGCATTTGCCAAATTCAGAAAAAGCGCACAACACCCACGCACTGGCTGACAACCAGCCAGTTACTGCGGAGCTGGCGTTCAATCCGCTCCGGTGCCTCTCTGTGACAGAGCTCGTGCAGGGCTTACGCAACACCACCTAGACACAAGGCCTCACAACAGCCTACCCGCTCAAACATAAACTGCCTGCACATGGCAAATTAGAAAAAACACACAACACCCACGCACTGGCTGACAACCAGCAAGTAACTGCGGAGCTGGCGTTCAGTTTGCTCCGGTGCCTTGCTGTGGCAGAGCTGGTGCAGGCTGACGCAATACCACCCAGACACAAGGCCTCACAACAGCTTACCCGCTCAAACATAAACTGCGTGCACTTGGCAAATTCAGAATGAAAGAACAACACACTCGCACTGGCTGACAACCAGCCAGTAAATGCGGGGCTGGCGTTCTGTCCGCTCCGGTGCCTCGCTGTGACAGAGCTCGTGCAGGGCTGACGTAACACCACCGAGACACAAGGCCTCACAACAGCCTACCCACTTAAACATAAACTGCGTGCACTTTGCAAATTCAGAAAAAACGCACAACACCCACGCTCTGGCTGACAACCAGCCAGTAAATGCGGGGCTGCGTTCTGTCCGCTCCTGTGCCTCGCTGTGACAGAGCTCGTGCAGGGCTGACGTAACACCACCGAGACACAAGGCCTCACAACAGCCTACCCACTTAAACATAAACTGCGTGCACTTGGCAAATTCAGAAAAAACGCACAACACCCACGCACTGGCTGACAACCAGCCAGTAACTGCAAAGCTGGCGTTCAATCCGCTCCGGTGCCTCGCTGTGACAGAGCTCGTGCAGGGCTTACGCAACACCACCTAGACACAAGGCCTCACAACAGCCTACCCGCTCGAACATAAACTGCCTGCACATGGCAAATTAGAAAAAACACACAACACCCACGCACTGGCTGACAACCAGCCAGTAACTGCGGAGCTGGCGTTCAGTTTGCTCCGGTGCCTTGCTGTGGCAGAGCTGGTGCAGGCTTACGCAATACCACCTAGACACAAGGCCTCACAACAGCCTACCCGCTCAAACATAAACTGCGTGCACTTGGCAAATTCAGAAAAAACGCACAACACCCTTGCACTGGCTGACAACCAGCCAGTAACTGCGGAGCTGGCTTTCAGTTTGCTCCGGTGCCTTGCTGTGGCAGAGCTGGTGCAGGGCTGACGCAATACCACCTAGACACAAGGCCTCACAACCGCCTACCCACTCAAACATAAACTGCGTGCACTTGGCAAATTCAGAAAAAACGCACAACACCCTTGCACTGGCTGACAACCAGCCAGTAACTGCGGAGCTGGCGTTCAGTTTGCTCCGGTGCCTTGCTGTGGCAGAGCTGGTGCAGGCTGACGCAATACCACCTAGACACAAGGCCTCACAACAGCCTACCCGCTCAAACATAAACTGCGTGCACTTGGCAAATTCAGAATGAAAGAACAACACACTCGCACTGGCTGACAACCAGCCAGTAACTGCGGGGCTGGCGTTCAGTCCGCTCCGGTGCCTCACTGTGACAGAGCTCGTGCAGGGCTGAAGCAACACCACCTAGACACAAGGCCTCACAACAGCCTACCCGCTCAAATATAAACTGCCTGCACTTGGCAAATTAGAAAAAACACACAACACCCACGCACTGGCTGACAACCAGAAAATAACTACGGGGCTGCCGTTCAGTCCGCTCCGGTGCCTCACTGTGACAGAGCTCGTGCAGGGCTTACGCAACACCACCTATACACAAGGCCTCACAACAGCCTACCCGCTCAAACATAAACTGCCTGCACTTGGCAAATTAGAAAAAACACACAACACCCACGCACTGGCTGACAACCAGAAAATAACTACGGGGCTGCCGTTCAGTCCGCTCCGGTGCCTCACTGTGACAGAGCTCGTGCAGCGCTGACACAACACCACCTAGACACAAGGCCTCACAACAGCCTACCCGCTCAAACATAAACTGTGTGCATTTGCCAAATTCAGAAAAAAACGCACAACACCCACGCACTGGCTGACAACCAGCCAGTAACTGCGGAGCTGGCGTTCAGTCCGCTCCCGTGCTTCGCTGTGACAGGGCTCGTGCAGTGGTGACGCAACACCACCTAGACACAAGGCCTCACAACAGCCTACCCGCTCAAACATAAACTGCGTGCACTTGGCAAATTCAGAAAAAAGGCACAACACCCACGCACTGGCTGAAAACCAGCCAGTAACTGCGGGGCTGGCGTTCAGTCCGCTCCGGTGCCTCGCTGTGACAGGGCTCGTGCAGGGCTGACGCAACACCACCTAGACACAAGAACTCACAACAGCCTACCCGCTCAAACATAAACTGCGTGCACTTGGCAAATTCAGAAAAAACGCACAACACCCACATACTGGCTGACAACCAGCCAGTAACTGGGGGGCTGGCATTCAGTCCTCTCCGGTGCCTCGCTGTGACAGGGTTCGTGCAGGGCTGACGCAACACCACCTAGACACAAGGCCTCACAACAGCCTACCCGCTCAAACACAAACTGCGTGCACTTGGCAAATTCAGAAAAAACGCACAACACCCACGCATTGGCTGACAACCAGCCAGTAACTGCGGGGCTGGCGTTCAGTCCGCTCTGGTGCCTTGCTATGACAGAGCTCGTGCAGGGCTGATGCAACACCACCTACACACAAGGCCTCACAACAGAAAACCCGCACAAACACAAACTGCGTGCACTTAGCAGATTCAGAAAAAACGGACAACACCCACGCACTGGCTGACAACCAGCCAGTAAGTGCAGGGCTGGCGTTCTGTCCGCTCCGGTGCCTCGCTGTGACAGAGCTCGTGCAGGGCTGACGCAACACCACCTAGACACAAGGCCTCACAGCAGCCTACCCACTTATACATAAACTGCGTGCACTTGGCAAATTCAGAAAAAACGCACAACAAACACGCACTGGCTGACAACCAGCCAGTAACTGCGGAGCTGGCGTTCAGTTCGCTCCGGTGCATTGCTGTGGAAGAGCTCGTGCAGGTCTGACGCAATACCACCTAGACACAAGGCCTTACAACAGCCTACCCACTCAAACATAAACTGCGTGCACTTGGCAAATTCAGAAAAAACGCACAACACCCTTGCACTGGCTGACAACCAGCCAGTAACTGCGGAGCTGGCGTTCAGTTTGCTCCGGTGCCTTGCTGTGGCAGAGCTGGTGAAGGCTGACGCAATACCACCTAGACACAAGGCCTCACAACAGCCTACCCGCTCAAATATAAACTGCGTGCACTTGGCAAATTCAGAATGAAAGAACAACACACTCGCACTGGCTGACAACCAGCCAGTAACTGCGGGGCTGGCGTTCAGTCCGCTCCGGTGCCACACTGTGACAGAGTTCGTGCAGGGCTTACGCAACACCACCTAGACACAAGGCCTCACAACAGCCTACCCGCTCAAACATAAACTGCCTGCACTTGGCAAATTAGAAAAAACACACAACACCGACGCACTGACTGACAACCAGAAAATAACAACGGGGCTGCCGTTCAGTCCGCTCCGGTGCCTCACTGTGACAGAGCTCGTGCAGGGCTGACGCAACACCACCTAGACACAAGGCCTCACAACATCCTACCCGCTCAAACATAAACTGCCTGCACTTGGCAAATTAGAAAAAACACACAACACCGACGCACTGGCTGACAACCAGAAAATAACAACGGGGCTGCCGTTCAGTCCGCTCCGGTGCCTCACTGTGACAGAGCTCGTGCAGTGCTGACGCAACACCACCTAGACACAAGGCCTCACAACAGCCAACCCACTCAAACATAAACTGTGTGCATTTGCCAAATTCAGAAAAAACGCACAACACCCACGCACTGGCTGACAACCAGCCAGTAACTGCGGAGTTGGCGTTCAGTCCGCTCCGGTGCCTCACTGTGACAGAGCTCGTGCAGCGCTGACGCAACACCACCTAGACACAAGGCCTCACAATAGCCAACCCGCTCAAACATAAACTGTGTGCATTTGCCAAATTCAGAAAAAAACGCACAACACCCACGCACTGGCTGACAACCAGCCAGTAACTGCGGAGCTGGCGTTCAGTCCGCTCCCGTGCTTCGCTGTGACAGGGCTCGTGCAGTGCTGACGCAACACCACCTAGACACAAGGCCTCACAACAGCCTACCCGCTCAAACATAACTGCGTGCACTTGGCAAATTCAGAAAAAAGGCACAACACCCACGCACTGGCTGAAAACCAGCCAGTAACTGCGGGGCTGGCGTTCAGTGCGCTCCGGTGCCTCGCTGTGACAGGGCTCGTGCCGGGCTGACGCAACACCACCTAGACACAAGGCCTCACAACAGCCTACCCGCTCAAACATAAACTGCGTGCACTTGGCAAATTCAGAAAAAACGCACAACACCCACATACTGGCTGACAACCAGCCAGTAACTGGGGGGCTGGCGTTCAGTCCGCTCCGGTGCCTCGCTGTGACAGGGTTCGTGCAGGGCTGACGCAACACCACCTAGACACAAGGCCTCACAACAGCCTACCCGCTCAAACACAAACTGCGTGCACTTTGCAAATTCAGAAAAAACGCACAACACCCACGCATTGGCTGACAACCAGCCAGTAACTGGGGGGCTGGCGTTCAGTCCGCTCCGGTGCCTCGCTGTGACAGGGTTCGTGCAGGGCTGACGCAACACCACCTAGACACAAGGCCTCACAACAGCCTACCCGCTCAAACACAAAGTGCGTGCACTTGGCAAATTCAGAAAAAACGCACAACACCCACGCATTGGCTGACAACCAGCCAGTAACTGCGGGGCTGGCGTTCAGTCCGCTATGGTGCCTTGCTATGACAGAGCTCGTGCAGGGCTGATACAACACCACCTACACACAAGGCCTCAGAACAGAAAACCCGCACAAACACAAACTGCGTGCACTTAGCAGATTCAGAAAAAACGGACAACACCCACGCACTGCCTGACAACCAGCCAGTAAGTGCGGGGCTGACGTTCAGTCCGCTCCGGTGCCTCACTGTGACAGAGCTCGTGCAGCGCTGACGCAACACCACCTAGACACAAGGCCTCACAACAGCCAACCCGCTCAAACATAAACTGTGTGCATTTGACAAATTCAGAAAAAAACGCACAACACCCACGCACTGGCTGACAACCAGCCAGTAACTGCGGAGCTGGCGTTCAGTCCGCTCCCGTGCTTCGCTGTGACAGGGCTCGTGCAGTGCTGACGCAACACCACCTAGACACAAGGCCTCACAACAGCCTACCCGCTCAAACATAACTGCGTGCACTTGGCAAATTCAGAAAAAAGGCACAACACCCACGCACTGGCTGAAAACCAGCCAGTAACTGCGGGGCTGGCGTTCAGTGCGCTCCGGTGCCTCGCTGTGACAGGGCTCGTGCAGGGCTGACGCAACACCACCTAGACACAAGGCCTCACAACAGCCTACCCGCTCAAACACAAACTGCGTGCACTTGGCAAATTCAGAAAAAACCACAACACCCACGCATTGGCTGACAACCAGCCAGTAACTGCGGGGCTGGCGTTCAGTCCGCTCTGGTGCCTTGCAATGACAGAGCTCGTGCAGGGCTGATACAACACCACCTACACACAAGGTCTCACAACAGAAAACCCGCACAAACACAAACTGCGTGCACTTAGCAGATTCAGAAAAAACGGACAACACCCACGCACTGCCTGACAACCAGCCAGTAAGTGCGGGGCTGACGTTCAGTCCGCTCCGGTGCCTCACTGTGACAGAGCTCGTGCAGCGCTGACGCAACACCACCTAGACACAAGGCCTCACAACAGCCAACCCGCTCAAACATAAACTGTGTGCATTTGCCAAATTCAGAAAAAAACGCACAACACCCACGCACTGGCTGACAACCAGCCAGTAACTGCGGAGCTGGCGTTCAGTCCGCTCCCGTGCTTCGCTGTGACAGGGCTCGTGCAGTGCTGACGCAACACCACCTAGACACAAGGCCTCACAACAGCCTACCCGCTCAAACATAACTGCGTGCACTTGGCAAATTCAGAAAAAAGGCACAACACCCACGCACTGGCTGAAAACCAGCCAGTAACTGCGGGGCTGGCGTTCAGTGCGCTCCGGTGCCTCGCTGTGACAGGGCTCGTGCAGGGCTGACGCAACACCACCTAGACACAAGGCCTCACAACAGCCTACCCGCTCAAACATAAACTGCGTGCACTTGGCAAATTCAGAAAAAACGCACAACACCCACATACTGGCTGACAACCAGCCAGTAACTGGGGGGCTGGCGTTCAGTCCGCTCCGGTGCCTCGCTGTGACAGGGTTCGTGCAGGGCTGACGCAACACCACCTAGACACAAGGCCTCACAACAGCCTACCCGCTCAAACACAAACTGCGTGCACTTGGCAAATTCAGAAAAAACCACAACACCCACGCATTGGCTGACAACCAGCCAGTAACTGCGGGGCTGGCGTTCAGTCCGCTCTGGTGCCTTGCAATGACAGAGCTCGTGCAGGGCTGATACAACACCACCTACACACAAGGCCTCACAACTGAAAACCCGCACAAACACAAACTGCGTGCACTTAGCAGATTCAGAAAAAACGGACAACACCCACGCACTGCCTGACAACCAGCCAGTAAGTGCGGGGCTGTCGTTCAGTCCGCTCCGGTGCCTCGCTGTGACAGAGCTCGTGCAGGGCTGACGTAACACCACCGAGACACAAGGCCTCACAACAGCCTACCCACTTAAACATAAACTGCGTGCACTTGGCAAATTCAGAAAAAACGCACAACAAACACGCACTGGCTGACAACCAGCCAGTAACTGCGGAGCTGGCGTTCAGTTCGCTCCGGTGCATTGCTGTGGCAGAGCTCGTGCAGGTCTGACGCAATACCACCTAGACACAAGGCCTCACAACAGCCTACCCGCTCAAACATAAACTGCGTGCACTTGGCAAATTCAGAAAAAACGCACAACACCCTTGCACTGGCTGACAACCAGCCAGTAACTGCGGAGCTGGCGTTCAGTTTGCTCCGGTGCCTTGCTGTGGCAGAGCTGTTGAAGGCTGACGCAATACCACCTAGACACAAGGCCTCACAACAGCCAACCCGCTCAAATATAAACTGCGTGCACTTGGCAAATTCAGAATGAAAGAACAACACACTCGCACTGGCTGACAACCAGCCAGTAACTGCGGGGCTGGCGTTCAGTCCGCTCCGGTGCCTCACTGTGACAGAGTTCATGCAGGGCTTACGCAACACCACCTAGACACAAGGCCTCACAACAGCCTACCCGCTCAAACATAAACTGCCTGCACTTGTCAAATTAGAAAAAACACACAACACCGACGCACTGGCTGACAACCAGAAAATAACTATGGGGCTGCCGTTCAGTCCGCTCCGGTGCCTCACTGTGACAGAGCTCGTGCAGGGCTGACGCAACACCACCTAGACACAAGGCCTCACAACAGCCTACCCGCTCAAACATAAACTGCCTGCACTTGGCAAATTAGAAAAAACACACAACACCGACGAACTGGCTGACAACCAGAAAATAACAACGGGGCTGCCGTTCAGTCCGCTCCGGTGACTCACTGTGACAGAGCTCGTGCAGTGCTGACGCAACACCACCTAGACACAAGGCCTCACAACAGCCAACCCACTCAAACATAAACTGTGTGCATTTGCCAAATTCAGAAAAAGCGCACAACACCCACGCACTGGCTGACAACCAGCCAGTAACTGCGGAGCTGGCGTTCAATCCGCTCCGGTGCCTCGCTGTGACAGAGCTCGTGCAGGGATTACGCAACACCACCTAGACACAAGGCCTCACAACAGCCTACCCGCTCAAACATAAACTGCCTGCACATGGCAAATTAGAAAAAACACACAACACCCACGCAATGGCTGACAACCAGCCAGTAACTGCGGAGCTGGTGTTCAGTTTGCTCCGGTGCCTTGCTGTGGCATAGCTGGTGCAGGGCAGACGCAATACCACCTAGACACAAGGCCTCACAACAGCCTACCCACTCAAACATAAACTGCGTGCACTTGGCAAATTCAGAAAAAACGCACAACACCCTTGCACTGGCTGACAACCAGCCAGTAACTGCGGAGCTGGCGTTCAGTTTGCTCCGGTGCCTTGCTGTGGCAGAGCTGGTGCAGGCTGACGCAATACCACCTAGACACAAGGCCTCACAACAGCCTACCCGCTCAAACATAAACTGCATGCACTTGGCAAATTCAGAATGAAAGAACAACACACTCGCACTGGCTGACAACCAGCCAGTAACTGCGGGGCTGGCGTTCAGTCCGCTCCGGTGCCTCACTGTGACAGAGCTCGTGCAGGGCTGACGCAACACCACCTAGACACAAGGCCTCACAACAGCCAACCCGCTCAAACATAAACTGCCTGCACTTGGCAAATTAGAAAAAACACACAACACCCACGCACTGGCTGACAACCAGAAAATAACTACGGGGCTGCCGTTCAGTCCGCTCCGGTGCCTCACTGTTACAGAGCTCGTGCAGGGCTTACGCAACACCACCTAGACACAAGGCCTCACAACAGCCTACCCGCTCAAACATAAACTGCCTGCACTTGGCAAATTAGAAAAAACACACAACACCCACGCACTGTCTGACAACCAGAAAATAACTACGGGGCTGCCGTTCAGTCCGCTCCGGTGCCTCACTGTGACAGAGCTCGTGCAGTACTGACGCAACACCACCTAGACACAAGGCCTCACAACAGCCAACCCGCTCAAACATAAACTGTGTGCATTTGCCAAATTCAGAAAAAACGCACAACACCCACGCACTGGCTGACAACCAGCCAGTAACTGCGGAGCTGGCGTTCAATCCGCTCCGGTGCCACGCTGTGACAGAGCTCGTGCAGGGCTGACGCAACACCACATACACACAAGACCTCACAACAGCCTACCCGCTCATACATAAACTGCGTGCACTTGGCAAATACAGAAAAAACGCTCAACACCCACGCACTGGCTGGCAACCAGCCAGTAACAGCGGGTCTGTCATTCACTCCGCTCCGGTGCTTCGCTGTGACAGGGCTCGTGCAGTGCTGACGCAACACCACCTAGACACAAGGCCTCCCAACAGCCTACCCGCTCAAACATAAACTGCATGCACTTTGCAAATTCAGAAAAAAGGCACAACACCCACGCACTGGTTGAAAACCAGCCAGTAACTGCGGGGCTGGCGTTCAGTCCGCTCCGGTGCCTCGCTGTGACAGGGCTCGTGCAGGGCTGACGCAACACCACCTAAACACAAGGCCTCACAACAGCCTACCCGCTCAAACATAAACTGCGTGCACTTGGCAAATTCAGAAAAAACGCACAACACCCACACACTGGCTGACAATCAGCCAGTAACTGGGGGGCTGGCGCTCAGTCCGCTCCGGTGCCTCGCTGTGACAGGGTTCGTGCAGGGCTGACGCAACACCACCTAGACACAAGGCCTCACAACATCCTACCCGCTCAAACACAAACTGCGTGCACTTGGCAAATTCAGAAAAAACGCACAACACCCACGCATTGGCTGACAACCAGCCAGTAACTGCGGGGCTGGCGTTCAGTCCGCTCTGGTGCCTTGCTATGACAGAGCTCGTGCAGGGCTGATACAACACCACCTACACACAAGGCCTCACAACAGTATACCCGCACAAACACAAACTGCGTGCACTTAGCAGATTCAGAAAAAACGGACAACACCCACGCACTGCCTGACAACCTGCCAGTAAGTGCGGGGCTGACGTTCA
Source organism: Locusta migratoria (assembly GCA_026315105.1). Classification (NCBI taxonomy): domain Eukaryota; kingdom Metazoa; phylum Arthropoda; class Insecta; order Orthoptera; family Acrididae; genus Locusta; species Locusta migratoria. Next base: position 677,401,939 of record CM048746.1, on the reverse strand, counting down.
GTCCGCTCCGGTGTCTCGCTGTGACTGAGCTCGTGCAGGGCTGACGGAACACCACCTTGACACAAGGCCTCACAACAGCCTACCCGCTTAAACATAAACTGCGTGCACTTGGCAAATTCAGAAAAAACGCACAACACCCACGCACTGGCTGACAACCATCCAGTAAATGCGGGGCTGGCGTTCTGTCCGCTCCGGTGCCTCGCTGTGACAGAGCTCGTGCAGGGCTGACATAACACCACCGAGACACAAGTCCTCACAACAGCCTACCCACATAAACATAAACTGCGTGCACTTGGCAAATTCAGAAAAAACGCACAACACCCACGCACTGGCTGACAACCAACCAGTAACTGCGTAGCTGGCGTTCAGTTCGCTCCGGTGCATTGCTGTGGCAGAGCTCGTGCATGGCTGACGCAATACAACCTAGACACAAGGCCTCACAACAGCCTAGCCACTCAAACATAAACTGCGTGCACTTGGCAAATTCAGAAAAAACGCACAACACCCTTGCACTGGCTGACAACCAGCCAGTAACTGCGGAGCTGGCGTTCAGTTTGCTCCGGTGCCTTGCTGTGGCAGAGCTGGTGCAGGCTGACGCAATACCACCTAGACACAAGGCCTCACAACAGCCTACCCGCTCAAACATAAACTGCCTGCACATGGCAAATTAGAAAAAACGAACAACACCCACACACTGGCTGACAACCAGAAAATAACTACGGGGCTGGCGTTCAGTCCGCTCCGGTGCCTCACTGTGACAGAGCTCGTGCAGGGCTGACGCAACACCACCTAGACACAAGGCCTCACAACAGCCAACCCGCTCAAACATAAACTGTGTGAATTTGCCAAGTTCAGAAAAAACGCACAACACCCACGCACTGGCTGGCAACCAGCCAGTAACAGCGGGTCTGTCGTTCAGTCCGCTCCGGTGCTTCGCTGTGACAGGGCTCGTGCAGTGCTGACGCAACACCACCTAGACACAAGGCCTCACAACAGCCTACCCGCTCAAACATAAACTGCGTGCACTTGGCAAATTCAGAAAAAACGCACAATACCCACGCACTGGCTGAAAACCAGCCAGTAACTGCGGGGCTGGCGTTCAGTCCGCTCCGGTGCCTCGCAGTGACAGGGCTCGTGCAGGGCTGACGCAACACCACCTAGACACAAGGCCTCACAACAGCCTACCCGCTCAAACATAAACTGCGTGCACTTGGCAAATTCAGAAAAAACGCACAACTCCCACTCACTGGCTGACAACCAGCCAGTAACTGGGGGGCTGGCGTTCAGTCCGCTCTGGTGCCTCGCTGCGACAGGGTTCGTGCAGGGCTGACGCAACACCACCTAGACACAAGGCCTCACAACAGCCTACCCGCTCAAACATAACCTGCGTGCACTTGGCAAATTCAGAAAAAACGCACAACACCCACGCACTGGTTGACAACCAGCCAGTAACTACGGGGCTGCCGTTCAGACCGCTCCGGTGCCTTGCTGTGACAGAGCACGTGCAGGGCTGATGCAACACCACCTAGACACAAGACCTCACAACAGCCTACCCGCTCAAACATAAACTGCATGCACTTGGCAAATTCAGAAAAACGCACAACACCAATGCACTTGCAGACAACCAGCCAGTAACTGCGGAGCTGTCGTTCAGTCCACTCCGGTGCCTCACTGTGACAGAGCTCGTGCAGGGCTGACGCAACACCACCTAGACACAAGGCCTCACAACAGCCAACCCGCTCAAACATCAACTGTGTGCATTTGCCAAATTCAGAAAAAACGCACAACACCCACGCACTGGCTGACAGCCAGCCAGTAACTGCGGGTCTGTCGTTCAGTCCGCTCCGTTGCTTTGCTGTGACAGGGCTCGTGTGGGGCTGACGAAACACCACATAGACACAAGTCCTCACAACAGCCTACCCGCTCATACATAAACTGCGTGCACCTGGCAAATTCAGAAAAAACGCGCAACACCCACGCACTGGCTGGCAACCAGCCAGTAACAGCGGGTCTGTCGTTCAGTCCGCTTCGGTGCTTCGCTGTGACAGGGCTCGTGCAATGCTGACGCAACACCACCTAGACACAAGGCCTCACAACAGCCTACCCGCTCAAACATAAACTGCGTGCACTTGGCAAATTCAGAAAAAACGCACAACACCCACGCACTGGCTGAAAACCAGCCAGTAACTGCGGGGCTGGCGTTCAGTCCGCTCCGGTGCCTCGCTGTGACAGGGCTCGTGCAGGGCTGACGCAACACCACCTAGACACAAGGCCTCACAACAGCCTACCCGCTCAAACATAAATTGCGTGCACTTGGCAAATTCAGAAAAAACGCAAAACACCCACGCACTGGCTGACAACCAGCCAGTAACTGGGGGGCTGGCGTTCAGTCCGCTCCGGTGCCTCGCTGTGACAGGGTTCGTGCACGGCTGACGCAACACCATCTAGACACGAGGCCTCACAACAGCCTACCCGCTCAAACATAAACTGCGTGCACTTGGCAAATTCAGAAAAAACGCACAACACCCTTGCACTGGCTGACAATCAGCATGTAACTGCGGAGCTGGCGTTCAGTTTCTCCGGTGCCTTGCTGTGGCAGAGCTGGTGCAGGCTGACGCAATACCACCTAGACACAAGGCCTCACAACAGCCTACCCGCTCAAACATATACTGCGTGCACTTGGCAAATTCAGAATGAAAGAACAACACACTCGCACTGGCTGACAACCAGCCAGTAACTGCGGGGCTGGCGTTCAGTCCGCTCCGGTGCCTCACTGTGACAGAGCTCGTGCAGGGCTGACGTAACACCACCTAGACACAAGGCCTCACAACAGCCAACCCGCTCAAACATAAACTGCCTGCACTTGGCAAATTAGAAAAAACACACAACACCCACGCACTGACTGACAACCAGAAAATAACTACGGGGCTGCCGTTCAGTCCGCTCCGGTGCCTCACTGTGACAGAGCTCGTGCAGGGCTTACGCAACACCACCTAGACACAAGGCCTCACAACAGCCAACCCGCTCAAACATAAACTGTGTGCATTTGCCAAATTCAGAAAAACCCACAACACCCATGCACTGGCTGACAACCAGCCAGTAACTGCGGAGCTGGCGTTCAATCCGCTCCGGTGCCTCGCTGTGACAGAGCTCGTGCAGGGCTTACGCAACACCACCTAGACACAAGGCCTCACAACAGCCTACCCGCTCAAACATAAACTGCCTCCACATGGCAAATTGGAAAAAACACACAACACCCACGCACTGGCTGACAACCAGAAAATAACTACGGGGCTGGTGTTCAGTCCGCACCGGTGCCTCACTGTGACAGAGCTCGTGCAGGGCTGACGCAACACCACCTAGACACAAGGCCTCACAACAGCCAACCCGCTCAAACATAAACTGTGTGCATTTGCCAAATTCAGAAAAAACGCACAACACCCACGCACTGGCTGACAACCAGCCAGTAACTGCGGGGCTGGCGTTCAGTCCACTCCGGTGCTTCGCTGTGACAGAGCTCCTGCAGGGCTGATACAACACCACCTAGACACAAGGCCTCACAACGTCCTACCCGCTTAAACATAAACTGCGTGCACTTGGAAAATTCAGAAAAAACGCACAACACCCACGCACTGGCTGACAACCAGCCAGTAACTGTGGAGCTGGCGTTCAGTCCGCTCCGGTGCTTTGCTGTGACAGGGCTCGTGCAGGGCTGACGCAACACCACATAGACACAAGGCCTCACAACAGCCTACCCGCTCATACATAAACTGCGTGCACTTGGCAAATTCAGAAAAAACGCTCAACACCCACGCACTGGCTGGCAACCAGCCAGTAACAGCGGGTCTGTCGTTCAGTCCGCTCCGGTGCTTCACTGTGACATGCCTCGTGCAGTGCTGACGCAACACCACCTAGACACAAGGCCTCACAACAGCCTATCCGCTCAAACATAAACTGCGTGCACTTGGCAAATTCAGAAAAAACGCACAACACCCACGCACTGGCTGAAAACCAGCCAGTAACTGCGGGGCTTGCGTTAAGTCCGCTCCGGTGCCTCGCTGTGACAGGGCTCGTGCAGGGCTGACGCAGCACCACCTAGACACAAGGCCTCACAACAGCCTACCCGCTCAAACATAAACTGTGTGCACTTGGCAAATTCAGAAAAAACGCACAACACCCACGCACTGGCTGAAAACCAGGCCAGTAACTAGGGGGCTGGCGTTCATCCGCTCCGGTGCCTCGCTGTGACAGGGTTCGTGCAGGGCTGACGCAACACCACCTAGACACAAGGCCTCACAACAGCCTACCCGCTCATACATAAACTGCCTGCACTTGGCAAATTAGAAAAAACACACAACATCCACGCACTGGCTGACAACCAGAAAATAACTACGGGGCTGCCGTTCAGTCTGCTCCGGGGCCTCACTGTGACAGAGCTCGTGCAGGGCTTACGCAACACCACCTAGACACAAGGCCTCACAACAGCCTACCCGCTCAAACATAAACTGCGTGCATTTGGCAAATTCAGAAAAAACGCACAACACACTTGCACTGGCTGACAATCAGCCAATAACTGCGGAGCTGGCGTTCAGTTTCTCCGGTGCCTTGCTGTGGCAGAGCTGGTGCAGGCTGACGCAATACCACCTAGACAAAAGGCCTCACAACAGCCTACCCGCTCAAACATAAACTGCGTGCACTTGGCAAATTCAGAATGAAAGAACAACACACTCGCACTGGCTGACAACCAGCCAGTAACTGCGGGGCTGGCGTTCAGTCCGCTCCGGTGCCTCACTGCGACAGAGCTCGTGCAGGGCTGACGCAACACCACCTAGACACAAGGCCTCACAACAGCCAACCAGGTCAAACATAAACTGCCTGCACTTGGCAAATTAGAAAAAACACACAACACCCACGCACTGGCTGACAACCAGAAAATAACTATGGGGCTGCCGTTCAGTCCGCTCCGGTGCCTCACTGTGACAGAGCTCGTGCAGGGCTTACGCAACACCACCTAGACACAAGGCCTCACAACAGCCAACCCGCTCAAACATAAACTGTGTGCATTTGCCAAATTCAGAAAAACCCACAACACCCACGCACTAGCTGACAACCAGCCAGTAACTGCGGAGCTAGCGTTCAATCCGCTCCGGTGCCTCGCTGTGACAGAGCTCGTGCAGGGCTTACGCAACACCACGTAGACACAAGGTCTCACAACAGCCTACCCGCTCAAACATAAACTGCCTGCACATGGCAATTTAGAAAAAACACACAACACCCACGCACTGGCTGACAAGCAGAAAATAACTACGGGGCTGGCGTTCAGTCCGCACCGGTGCCTCACTGTGACAGAGCTCGTGCAGGGCTGACGCAACACCACCTAGACACAAGGCCTCACAACAGCCAACCCGCTCAAACATAAACTGTGTGCATTTGCCAAATTCAGAAAAACGCACAACACCCACGCACTGGCTGACAACCAGAAAATAACTACGGGGCTGGCGTTAAGTCCGCACCGGTGCCTCACTGTGACAGAGCTCGTGCAGGGCTGACGCAACACCACCTAGACACAAGGCCTCACAACAGCCTACCCGCTTAAACATAAACTGCGTGCACTTGGAAAATTCAGAAAAAACGCACAAAACCCACACACTGATGACAACCAGCCAGTAACTGTGGAGCTGGCGTTCAGTCCGCTCAGGTGCTTTGCTGTGACAGGGCTCGTGCAGGGCTGACGCAACACCACATAGACACAAGGCCTCACAACAGCCTACCCGCTCACACATAAACTGCGTGCACTTGGCAAATTCAGAAAAAACGCTCAACACCCACGCACTGGCTGGCAACCAGCCAGTAACAGCGGGTCTGTCGTTCAGTCCGCTCCGGTGCTTCGCTGTGACATGCCTCGTGCAGTGCTGACGCAACACCACCTAGACAAAAGGCCTCACAACAGCCTACCCGCTCAAACATAAACTGCGTGCACTTGGCAAATTCAGAAAAAACGCACAACACCCACGCACTGGCTGAAAACCAGCCAGTAACTGCGGGGCTTGCGTTAAGTGCGCTCCGGTGCCTCGCTGTGACAGGGCTCGTGCAGGGCTGACGCAACACCACCTAGACACAAGGCCTCACAACAGCCTACCCGCTCAAACATAAACTGCGTGCACTTGGCAAATTCAGAAAAAACGCACAACACTTACGCACTGGCTGACAACCAGCCAGTAACTGGGGGGCTGGCGTTCAGTCCGCTCCGGTGCCTCGCTGTGACAGGGTTCGTGCAGGGCTGACGCAACACCACCTAGACACAAGGCCTCACAACAGCCTACCCGCTCAAACATAAACTGTGTGCATTTGCCAAATTCAGAAAAACCCACAACACCCACGCACTGGCTGACAACCAGCCAGTAACTGCAGAGCTGGCGTTCAATCTGCTCCGGTGCCTTGCTGTGACAGAGCTCGTGCAGGGCTTACGCAACACCACCTAGACACAAGGCCTCACAACAGCCGACCCGCTCAAACTTAAACTGCCTGCACATGGCAAATTAGAAAAAACACATAACACCCACGCACTGGCTGACAACCAGAAAATAACTACGGGGTTGGCGTTCAGTCCGCTCCGGTGCCTCACTGTGACAGAGCTTGTGCAGGGCTGACGTAACACCACCTAGACACAAGGCCTCACAACAGCCAACCCGCTCAAACATAAACTGTGTGCATTTGCCAAATTCAGAAAAACCCACAACACCCACGCACTGGCTGACAACCAGCCAGTAACTGCGGAGCTGGCGTTCAATCCCCTCCGGTGCCTCGATGTGACAGAGCTCGTGCAGGGCTTACGCAACACCACCTAGACACAAGGCCTCACAACAGCCTACCCGCTCAAACATAAACTGCCTGCACATGGCAAATTAGAAAAAAACACACAACACCCACGCACTGGCTGACAACCAGAAAATAACTACGGGGCTGCCGTTCAGTCCGCTCCGGTGCCTCACTGTGACAGAGCTCGTGCAGGGCTGACGCAACACCACCTAGACACAAGGCCTCACAACAGCCTACCCGCTTAAACATAAACTGCGTGCACTTGGAAAATTCTGAAAAAACGCACAACACCCACGCACTGGCTGACAACCAGCCAGTAACTGAGCAGCTGGCTTTCAGTTCTCTCCGGTGCCGTGCTGTGGCAGAGCTCGTGCAGGGCTGACGCAACACCAGCTACACACAAGGCCACACACCAGCCTACCCGCTCAAACATAAACTTCGTGCACTTGGCAAATTCAGAAAAAACGCACAACACCCACGCACTGGCTGACAACCAGATAGTAACTGCGGGTCTGTCGTTCAGTCCGCTCCGGTGCTTTGCTGTGACAGGGCTCGTGTGGGGCTGACGAAACACCACATAGACACAAGGCCTCACAACAGCCTACCCGCTCATACATAAACTGCGTGCACTTGGCAAATTCAGAAAAAACGCGCAACACCCACGCACTGGCTGGCAACCAGCCAGTAACAGCGCATCTGTCGTTCAGTCCGCTCCGGTGCTTCGCTTTGACAGGGCTCGTGCAGTGCTGACGCAACACCACCTAGACACAAGGCCTCACAACAGCCTACCCGCTCAAACATAAACTGCGTGCACTTGGCAAATTCAGAAAAAACGCACAACACCCACGCACTGGCTGACAACCAGCCAGTAACTGCGGGGCTGGCGTTCAGTCCGCTCCGGTGCCTCGCTGTGACAGAGGTCGTGCAGGGCTGACACAACACCACCTAGACAAAAGGCCTCCCAACAGCCTACCCGCTCAAACATAAACTGCGTGCACTTGGCAAATTCAGAAAGAAGACACAACACCCATGCACTGGCTGACAACCAGCCAGTAACTGTGGAGCTGGCGTTCAGTCCGCTCCGGTGCCTTGCTGTGACATAGCTCGTGCAGGGCTGACGATACACCACCTAGACACAAGGCCTCACGGCAACCTACCCGATCAAACATAAACAGCGTGCACATGGCAAATTCAGAAAGAACGCACAACACCCACGCACTGGTTGACAACCAGCCAGTAACTATGGGGCTGCCGTTCAGTCCGCTCTGGTGCCTCACTGTGACAGAGCTCGTGCAGGGCTGATGCAACACCACCTAGACACAAGGCCTCACAACAGCCTATCCGCTCAAACATAAACTGCGTGCACTTGGCAAATTCAGAAAAAACGCACAACACCCAAGCACTGGCTGACAACCAGCCAGTAACTACGGGGCTAATGTTCAGTCCGCTCCGGTGACTCACTGTGACAGAGCTCGTGCAGGGCTGATACAACACCACCTAGACACAAGGTATCACAACAGACTACCCGCTCAAACATAAACTGCGTGCATTTGGCAAATTCAGAAAAAACGCAAAACCCCCACGCACTGGCTGACAACCAACCAGTAACTGCGGGGCTGGCGTTCAATCCGCTCTGGTGCCTTGCTATGACAGAGCTCGTGCAGGGCTGATACAACACCATCTAGACACAAGGCCTCACAACAGCCTATCCACTCAAACACAAACTGCGTGCACTTGGCAGATTCAGAAAAAACGCACAACACACACGCACTGGCTGACAACCAGCCAGTAACTGCGGGGCTGGCGTTAAGTGCGCTCCGGTGCCTCGCTGTGACTGAGCTCATGCAGGGCTGACGCAACACCACCTAGACACAAGGCCTCACAACAGCCTACCCGCTTAAACATAAACTGCGTGCACTTGACAAAATCAGAAAAAACGCACAACACCCACGCATAGGCTGACAACCAGCCAGTAACTGCAGGGCTGGCGTTCAGTCCGCTCTGGTGCCTTGCTATGACAGAGCTCGTGCAGGGCTAATACAACACCACCTAGACACAAGGCCTCACAACAGCCTACCCGCTCAAACACAAACTGCGTGCACTTGGCAGATTCAGAAAAAATGCACAACACACACGCACTGGATGACAACCAGCCAGTAACTGCGGGGCTGGCATTCAGTCCGCTCCGTTGCCTCGCTGTGACAGAGCTCGTGCAGGGCTGACGCAACACCACCTAGACACAAGGCCTCACAACAGCCTACCCGCTCAAACATAAACTGCGTGCAGTTGGCAAATTCAGAAAAAACGCACAACACCCACGCATAGGCTGACAACCAGCCAGTAACTGCGGGGCTGGCGTTCAGTCCGCTCTGGTGCCTTGCTATGACAGAGCTCGTGCAGGGCTGATACAACACCACCTAGACACAAGGCCTCACAACAGCCTACCCGCTCAAACACAAACTGCGTGCAATTGGCAGATTCAGAAAAAATGCACAACACACACGCACTGGATGACAACCAGCCAGTAACTGCGGAGCTGGCGTTCAGTTTGCTCCGGTGCCTTGCTGTGGCAGAGCTCGTGCAGGGCTGACGCAATACCACTCAGACACAAGGCCTCACAACAGCCTACCCACTCAAACATAAACTGCGTGCACTTGGCAAATTCAGAATGAAATCACAACACATGAGCACTGGCTGACAACCAGCCAGTAATTGCGAGGCTGCCGTTCAGTCCACTCCGGTGCCTCACTGTGACAGAGCTCGTGCAGGGCTGACGCAACACCACCTAGACACAAGGCCTCACAACAGCCAACCCGCTCAAACATAAACTGCGTGCACTTGGCAAATTCAGAAAAAACGCACAACACCCACGCACTTGCTGACAACCAGCCAGTAAATTCGGAGCTGGCGTTCAATCCGCTCCGGTGCCTCGCTGTGACAGAGCTTGTGCAGGGCTTACGCAACACCACCTACACACAAGGCCTCACGACAGCCAACCCGCTTAAACATAAACTGCGTGCACTTGGCAAAATCAGAAAAAACGCACAACACCCACGCATAGGCTGACAACCAGCCAGTAACTGCAGAGCTGGCGTTCAGTCCGCTCTGGTGCCTTGCTATGACAGAGCTCGTGCAAGGCTGATACAACACCACCTAGACACAAGGCCTCACAACAGCCTACCCGCTCAAACACAAACTGCGTGCACTTGGCAGATTCAGAAAAAACGCACAACACACACGCACTGGCTAACAACCAGCCAGTAACTGCGGGGCTGGCGTTCACTCCGCTCCGGTGCCTCGCTGTGACTGAGCTCATGCAGGGCTGACACAACACCACCTAGACACAAGGCCTCACAACAGCCTACCCGCTTAAACATAAACTGCGTGCACTTGGCAAATTCAGAAAAAACGCACAACACCCGCGCACTGGCTGACAACCAGCCAGTAAATGCGGGGCTGTCGTTCAGTCCGCTCCGGAGACTCGCTGTGACATAGCTCGTGCAGGGCTGACGTAACACCACCGAGACACAAGGCTTCACAACAGCCTACCCGCTTAAACATGAACTGCGTGCACTTGGCAAATTCAGAAAAAACGCACAACACCCACGCACTGGCTGACAACCAGCCAGTAACTGCGGAGCTTGCGTTCAGTTCGCTCCGGTGCATTGCTGTGGCAGAGCTCGTGCAGGGCTGACGCAATACCACCTAGACACAAGGCCTCACAACAGCCTACCCACTCAAACATAAACTGCGTGCACTTGGCGAATTCAGAAAAAACGCACAACACCCTCACACTGGCTGACAACCAGCCAGTAACTGCGGGGCTGGCGTTCAGTCCGCTCCGCTGCCTCGCTGTCACAGAGCTCGTGCAGGGCTGACGCAACACCACCTAGACACAAGGCCTCACAACAGCCTACCCGCTCAAACATAAACTGCGTGCAGTTGGCAAATTCAGAAAAAACGCACAACAGCCATGCACTGGCTGACAACCAGCCAGTAACTGCGGAGCTGGCGTTCAGTTTGCTCCGGTGCCTTGCTGTGGCAGAGCTCGTGCAGGGCTGACGCAATACCACTCAGACACAAGGCCTCACAAAAGCCTACCCATTCAAACATAAACTGCGTGCACTTGGCAAATTCAGAATGAAAGCACAACACACTAGCACTGGCTGACAACCAGCCAGTAACTGCGAGGCTGGCGTTCAGTCCACTCCGGTGCCTCACTGTGACAGAGCTCGTGCAGGGCTGACGCAACACCACCTAGACACGAGGCCTCACAACAGCCTACCCGCTCAAACATAAACTGCGTGCACTTGGCAACTTCAGAAAAAACGCACAACACCCACGCACTTGCTGACACCCAGCCAGTAACTTCGGAGCTGGCATTCAATCCGCTCCGGTGCCTCGCTGTGACAGAGCTTGTGCAGGGCTTACGCAACACAACCTAGACACAAGGCCTCACAACAGCCTACCCGCTCAAACACAAACTGCGTGCACTTGGCAAATTAAAAAAAAACGTACATCACCCACGCACTGGCTGACAACCAGCCAGTAACTGCGGGGCTGCCGTACAGTCCGCTCCGGTGCCTCGCTGTGACAGCTCGTGCAGGGCTGATGCAACACCATCTAGACACAAGGACTCACAACAGCCTACCCGGTCAAACATAAACTGCGTGCACTTGGCAAATTCAGAAAAAAAGCTCTACACCCACGCACTGGCTGACAACCAGCCAGTAACTGCGGGGCTGGCATTCAGTCCGCTCCGGTGCCTCGCTGTGACTGAGCTCCTGCAGGGCTGACGCAACACCACCTAGACACAAGGCCTCACAACAGCCCACCCGTTCAAACATAAACTGCGTGCACTTGGCAAATTCAGAAAAAAACGCACAACACCCACGCACTGGCTGACAACCTGCCAGTACTGCGGGCCTGGCGTTCAGTCCGCTCTGGTGCCTCGCAATGACAGAGCTCGTGCACGGCTGATGCAACACCACCTACACACAAGGCCTCACAACAGCCTACCCGCTCAAACATAAACTGCGTGCACTTGGCAAATTCAGAAAAAACGCACAACACCCACGCACTGGCTGGCAACCAGACAGTAACAGCGCATCTGTCGTTCAGTCCGCTCCGGTGCTTCGCTTTGACAGGGCTCGTGCAGTGCTGACGCAACACCACCTAGACACAAGGCCTCACAACAGCCTACCCGCTCAAACATAAACTGCCTGCACTTGGCAAATTCAGAAAAAACGCACAACACCCACGCACTGGCTGACAACCAGCCAGTAACTGCGGGGCTGGCGTTCAGTCCGCTCCGGTGCCTCGCTGTGACAGAGGTCGTGCAGGGCTGACACAACACCACCTAGACAAAAGGCCTCCCAACAGCCTACCCGCTCAAACATAAACTGCGTGCACTTGGCAAATTCAGAAAGAAGACACAACACCCATGCACTGGCTGACAACCAGCCAGTAACTGTGGAGCTGGCGTTCAGTCCGCTCCGGTGCCTTGCTGTGACATAGCTCGTGCAGGGCTGACGATACACCACCTAGACACAAGGCCTCACGGCAACCTACCCGATCAAACATAAACAGCGTGCACATGGCAAATTCAGAAAGAACGCACAACACCCACGCACTGGTTGACAACCAGCCAGTAACTATGGGGCTGCCGTTCAGTCCGCTCTGGTGCCTCACTGTGACAGAGCTCGTGCAGGGCTGATGCAACACCACCTAGACACAAGGCCTCACAACAGCCTATCCGCTCAAACATAAACTGCGTGCACTTGGCAAATTCAGAAAAAACGCACAACACCCAAGCACTGGCTGACAACCAGCCAGTAACTACGGGGCTAATGTTCAGATCGCTCCGGTGACTCACTGTGACAGAGCTCGTGCAGGGCTGATACAACACCACCTAGACACAAGGTATCACAACAGCCTACCCGCTCAAACATAAACTGCGTGCATTTGGCAAATTCAGAAAAAACGCAAAACCCCCACGCACTGGCTGACAACCAACCAGTAACTCCGGGGCTGGCGTTCAATCCGCTCTGGTGCCTTGCTATGACAGATCTCGTGCAGGGCTGATACAACACCATCTAGACACAAGGCCTCACAACAGCCTATCCACTCAAACACAAACTGCGTGCACTTGGCAGATTCAGAAAAAACGCACAACACACACGCACTGGCTGACAACCAGCCAGTAACTGCGGGGCTGGCGTTAAGTGCGCTCCGGTGCCTCGCTGTGACTGAGCTCAAGCAGGGCTGACGCAACACCACCTAGACACAAGGCCTCACAACAGCCTACCCGCTTAAACATAAACTGCGTGCACTTGGCAAAATCAGAAAAAACGCACAACACCCACGCATAGGCTGACAACCAGCCAGTAACTGCAGGGCTGGCGTTCAGTCCGCTCTGGTGCCTTGCTATGACAGAGCTCGTGCAGGGCTAATACAACACCACCTAGACACAAGGCCTCACAACAGCCTACCCGCTCAAACACAAACTGCGTGCACTTGGGAGATTCAGAAAAAATGCACAACACACACGCACTGGATGACAACCAGCCAGTAACTGCGGGGCTGGCGTTCAGTCCGCTCCGTTGCCTCGCTGTGACAGAGCTCGTGCAGGGCTGACGCAACACCACCTAGACACAAGGCCTCACAACAGCCTACCCGCTCAAACATAAACTGCGTGCAGTTGGCAAATTCAGAAAAAACGCACAACACCCACGCATAGGCTGACAACCAGCCAGTAACTGCGGGGCTGGCGTTCAGTCCGCTCTGGTGCCTTGCTATGACAGAGCTCGTGCAGGGCTGATACAACACCACCTAGACACAAGGCCTCACAACAGCCTACCCGCTCAAACACAAACTGCGTGCAATTGGCAGATTCAGAAAAAATGCACAACACACACGCACTGGATGACAACCAGCCAGTAACTGCGGAGCTGGCGTTCAGTTTGCTCCGGTGCCTTGCTGTGGCAGAGCTCGTGCAGGGCTGACGCAATACCACTCAGACACAAGGCCTCACAACAGCCTACCCACTCAAACATAAACTGCGTGCACTTGGCAAATTCAGAATGAAATCACAACACATGAGCACTGGCTGACAACCAGCCAGTAATTGCGAGGCTGCCGTTCAGTCCACTCCGGTGCCTCACTGTGACAGAGCTCGTGCAGGGCTGACGCAACACCACCTAGACACAAGGCCTCACAACAGCCAACCCGCTCAAACATAAACTGCGTGCACTTGGCAAATTCAGAAAAAACGCACAACACCCACGCACTTGCTGACAACCAGCCAGTAAATTCGGAGCTGGCGTTCAATCCGCTCCGGTGCCTCGCTGTGACAGAGCTTGTGCAGGGCTTACGCAACACCACCTACACACAAGGCCTCACAACAGCCAACCCGCTTAAACATAAACTGCGTGCACTTGGCAAAATCAGAAAAAACGCACAACACCCACGCATAGGCTGACAACCAGCCAGTAACTGCAGAGCTGGCGTTCAGTCCGCTCTGGTGCCTTGCTATGACAGAGCTCGTGCAAGGCTGATACAACACCACCTAGACACAAGGCCTCACAACAGCCTACCCGCTCAAACACAAACTGCGTGCACTTGGCAGATTCAGAAAAAACGCACAACACACACGCACTGGCTAACAACCAGCCAGTAACTGCGGGGCTGGCGTTCACTCCGCTCCGGTGCCTCGCTGTGACTGAGCTCATGCAGGGCTGACACAACACCACCTAGACACAAGGCCTCACAACAGCCTACCCGCTTAAACATAAACTGCGTGCACTTGGCAAATTCAGAAAAAACGCACAACACCCGCGCACTGGCTGACAACCAGCCAGTAAATGCGGGGCTGTCGTTCAGTCCGCTCCGGAGACTCGCTGTGACATAGCTCGTGCAGGGCTGACGTAACACCACCGAGACACAAGGCTTCACAACAGCCTACCCGCTTAAACATGAACTGCGTGCACTTGGCAAATTCAGAAAAAACGCACAACACCCACGCACTGGCTGACAACCTGCCAGTACTGCGGGCCTGGCGTTCAGTCCGCTCCGGTGCCTCGCTGTGACAGCTCGTGCAGGGCTGACGCAACACCATCTAGACACAAGGACTCACAACAGCCTACCCGGTCAAACATAAACTGCGTGCACTTGGCAAATTCAGAAAAAAAGCTCTACACCCACGCACTGGCTGACAACCAGCCAGTAACTGCGGGGCTGGCATTCAGTCCGCTCCGGTGCCTCGCTGTGACTGAGCTCCTGCAGGGCTGACGCAACACCACCTAGACACAAGGCCTCACAACAGCCCACCCGTTCAAACATAAACTGCGTGCACTTGGCAAATTCAGAAAAAAACGCACAACACCCACGCACTGGCTGACAACCTGCCAGTACTGCGGGCCTGGCGTTCAGTCCGCTCTGGTGCCTCGCAATGACAGAGCTCGTGCACGGCTGATGCAACACCACCTACACACAAGGCCTCACAACAGCCTACCCGCTCAAACATAAACTGCGTGCACTTGGCAAATTCAGAAAAAACGCACAACACCCACGCACTGGCTGACAACCAGCCAGTAACTGCGGGGCTGGCGTTCAGTCCGCTCTGGTGCCTCGCTATGACAGACCTCGTGCAGGGCTGATGGAACACCACCTAGACACAAGGCCTCACAACAGCCTACCCGCTCAAACACAAACTGCGTGCACTTGACAAATTCAGAAAAAACCCACAACACCCACGCATTGGCTGACAACCAGCCAGTAACTGCGGGGCTGGCGTTCAGTCCGCTCTGGTGCCTTGCTATGACAGTGCTCTTGCAGGGCTGATACAACACCACCTAGACACAAGGTCTCACAACAGCCTACCCGCTCAAACACAAACTGCGTGCACTTGGCAGATTCAGAATAAACGAACAACACCCACGCACTGGCTGACAACCAGCCAGTAAATGCGGGGCTGACGTTCAGTCCGCTCCGGTGCCTCGCTGTGACTGAGCTCGTGCAGGGCTGACGCAACACCACCTAGACACAAGGCCTCACAACAGCCTACCCGCTTAAACATAAACTGCGTGCACTTGGCAAATTCAGAAAAAACGAACAACACCCTTGCACTGGCTGACAACCTGCCAGTAACTGCGGAGCTGGCGTTCAGTTTGCTCCCGTGCCTTGCTGTGGCAGAGCTGGTGCAGGGCTGACGCAATACCACCTAGACACAAGGCCTCACAACAGCCTACCCACTTAAACATAAACTGCCTGCGCTTGGCAAATTAGGAAAAACACACAACACCCATGCACTGGCCGACAATCAGAAAATAACTACGGGGCTGCCGTTCAGTCCGCTCCGGTGCCTCACTGTGACAGAGCTCGTGCAGGGCTGACGCAACACCACCTAGACACAAGGCCTCACAAGAGCCTACCCGCTCAAACATAAACTGTGTGCATTTGCCAAATTCAGAAAAAACGCACAACACCCACGCACTGGCTGACAACCAGCCAGTAACTGCGGGGCTGGCGATCAGTCCACTCCGGTGCTTCGCTGTGACAGAGCTCCTGCAGGGCTGATACAACACCACCTAGACACAAGGCCTCACAACAGCCTACCCGCTTAAACATAAACTGCGTGCACTTGGAAAATTAAGAAAAAACGCACAACACCCACGCACTGGCTGACAACCAGCCAGTAACTGTGGAGCTGGCGTTCAGTTCTCTCCGGTGCCGTTCTGTGGCAGAGCTCGTGCAGGGCTGACGCAACACCAGCTACACACAAGGCCTCACAACAGCCTACCTGCTCAAACATAAACTGCGTGCACTTGGCAAATTCAGAAAAAAAGCTCTACACCCACGCACTGGCTGACAACCAGCCAGTAACTGCGGGGCTGGCATTCAGTCCGCTCCGGTGCCTCGCTGTGACTGAGCTCCTGCAGGGCTGACGCAACACCACCTAGACACAAGGCCTCACAACAGCCCACCCGTTCAAACATAAACTGCGTGCACTTGGCAAATTCAGAAAAAAACGCACAACACCCACGCACTGGCTGACAACCTGCCAGTACTGCGGGCCTGGCGTTCAGTCCGCTCTGGTGCCTCGCAATGACAGAGCTCGTGCACGGCTGATGCAACACCACCTACACACAAGGCCTCACAACAGCCTACCCGCTCAAACATAAACTGCGTGCACTTGGCAAATTCAGAAAAAACGCACAACACCCACGCACTGGCTGGCAACCAGCCAGTAACAGCGCATCTGTCGTTCAGTCCGCTCCGGTGCTTCGCTTTGACAGGGCTCGTGCAGTGCTGACGCAACACCACCTAGACACAAGGCCTCACAACAGCCTACCCGCTCAAACATAAACTGCCTGCACTTGGCAAATTCAGAAAAAACGCACAACACCCACGCACTGGCTGACAACCAGCCAGTAACTGCGGGGCTGGCGTTCAGTCCGCTCCGGTGCCTCGCTGTGACAGAGGTCGTGCAGGGCTGACACAACACCACCTAGACAAAAGGCCTCCCAACAGCCTACCCGCTCAAACATAAACTGCGTGCACTTGGCAAATTCAGAAAGAAGACACAACACCCATGCACTGGCTGACAACCAGCCAGTAACTGTGGAGCTGGCGTTCAGTCCGCTCCGGTGCCTTGCTGTGACATAGCTCGTGCAGGGCTGACGATACACCACCTAGACACAAGGCCTCACGGCAACCTACCCGATCAAACATAAACAGCGTGCACATGGCAAATTCAGAAAGAACGCACAACACCCACGCACTGGTTGACAACCAGCCAGTAACTATGGGGCTGCCGTTCAGTCCGCTCTGGTGCCTCACTGTGACAGAGCTCGTGCAGGGCTGATGCAACACCACCTAGACACAAGGCCTCACAACAGCCTATCCGCTCAAACATAAACTGCGTGCACTTGGCAAATTCAGAAAAAACGCACAACACCCAAGCACTGGCTGACAACCAGCCAGTAACTACGGGGCTAATGTTCAGATCGCTCCGGTGACTCACTGTGACAGAGCTCGTGCAGGGCTGATACAACACCACCTAGACACAAGGTATCACAACAGCCTACCCGCTCAAACATAAACTGCGTGCATTTGGCAAATTCAGAAAAAACGCAAAACCCCCACGCACTGGCTGACAACCAACCAGTAACTCCGGGGCTGGCGTTCAATCCGCTCTGGTGCCTTGCTATGACAGAGCTCGTGCAGGGCTGATACAACACCATCTAGACACAAGGCCTCACAACAGCCTATCCACTCAAACACAAACTGCGTGCACTTGGCAGATTCAGAAAAAACGCACAACACACACGCACTGGCTGACAACCAGCCAGTAACTGCGGGGCTGGCGTTAAGTGCGCTCCGGTGCCTCGCTGTGACTGAGCTCAAGCAGGGCTGACGCAACACCACCTAGACACAAGGCCTCACAACAGCCTACCCGCTTAAACATAAACTGCGTGCACTTGGCAAAATCAGAAAAAACGCACAACACCCACGCATAGGCTGACAACCAGCCAGTAACTGCAGGGCTGGCGTTCAGTCCGCTCTGGTGCCTTGCTATGACAGAGCTCGTGCAGGGCTAATACAACACCACCTAGACACAAGGCCTCACAACAGCCTACCCGCTCAAACACAAACTGCGTGCACTTGGGAGATTCAGAAAAAATGCACAACACACACGCACTGGATGACAACCAGCCAGTAACTGCGGGGCTGGCGTTCAGTCCGCTCCGTTGCCTCGCTGTGACAGAGCTCGTGCAGGGCTGACGCAACACCACCTAGACACAAGGCCTCACAACAGCCTACCCGCTCAAACATAAACTGCGTGCAGTTGGCAAATTCAGAAAAAACGCACAACACCCACGCATAGGCTGACAACCAGCCAGTAACTGCGGGGCTGGCGTTCAGTCCGCTCTGGTGCCTTGCTATGACAGAGCTCGTGCAGGGCTGATACAACACCACCTAGACACAAGGCCTCACAACAGCCTACCCGCTCAAACACAAACTGCGTGCAATTGGCAGATTCAGAAAAAATGCACAACACACACGCACTGGATGACAACCAGCCAGTAACTGCGGAGCTGGCGTTCAGTTTGCTCCGGTGCCTTGCTGTGGCAGAGCTCGTGCAGGGCTGACGCAATACCACTCAGACACAAGGCCTCACAACAGCCTACCCACTCAAACATAAACTGCGTGCACTTGGCAAATTCAGAATGAAATCACAACACATGAGCACTGGCTGACAACCAGCCAGTAATTGCGAGGCTGCCGTTCAGTCCACTCCGGTGCCTCACTGTGACAGAGCTCGTGCAGGGCTGACGCAACACCACCTAGACACAAGGCCTCACAACAGCCAACCCGCTCAAACATAAACTGCGTGCACTTGGCAAATTCAGAAAAAACGCACAACACCCACGCACTTGCTGACAACCAGCCAGTAAATTCGGAGCTGGCGTTCAATCCGCTCCGGTGCCTCGCTGTGACAGAGCTTGTGCAGGGCTTACGCAACACCACCTACACACAAGGCCTCACAACAGCCAACCCGCTTAAACATAAACTGCGTGCACTTGGCAAAATCAGAAAAAACGCACAACACCCACGCATAGGCTGACAACCAGCCAGTAACTGCAGAGCTGGCGTTCAGTCCGCTCTGGTGCCTTGCTATGACAGAGCTCGTGCAAGGCTGATACAACACCACCTAGACACAAGGCCTCACAACAGCCTACCCGCTCAAACACAAACTGCGTGCACTTGGCAGATTCAGAAAAAACGCACAACACACACGCACTGGCTAACAACCAGCCAGTAACTGCGGGGCTGGCGTTCACTCCGCTCCGGTGCCTCGCTGTGACTGAGCTCATGCAGGGCTGACACAACACCACCTAGACACAAGGCCTCACAACAGCCTACCCGCTTAAACATAAACTGCGTGCACTTGGCAAATTCAGAAAAAACGCACAACACCCGCGCACTGGCTGACAACCAGCCAGTAAATGCGGGGCTGTCGTTCAGTCCGCTCCGGAGACTCGCTGTGACATAGCTCGTGCAGGGCTGACGTAACACCACCGAGACACAAGGCTTCACAACAGCCTACCCGCTTAAACATGAACTGCGTGCACTTGGCAAATTCAGAAAAAACGCACAACACCCACGCACTGGCTGACAACCAGCCAGTAACTGCGGAGCTTGCGTTCAGTTCGCTCCGGTGCATTGCTGTGGCAGAGCTCGTGCAGGGCTGACGCAATACCACCTAGACACAAGGCCTCACAACAGCCTACCCACTCAAACATAAACTGCGTGCACTTGGCGAATTCAGAAAAAACGCACAACACCCTCACACTGGCTGACAACCAGCCAGTAACTGCGGGGCTGGCGTTCAGTCCGCTCCGCTGCCTCGCTGTCACAGAGCTCGTGCAGGGCTGACGCAACACCACCTAGACACAAGGCCTCACAACAGCCTACCCGCTCAAACATAAACTGCGTGCAGTTGGCAAATTCAGAAAAAACGCACAACAGCCATGCACTGGCTGACAACCAGCCAGTAACTGCGGAGCTGGCGTTCAGTTTGCTCCGGTGCCTTGCTGTGGCAGAGCTCGTGCAGGGCTGACGCAATACCACTCAGACACAAGGCCTCACAAAAGCCTACCCACTCAAACATAAACTGTGTGCACTTGGCAAATTCAGAATGAAAGCACAACACACTAGCACTGGCTGACAACCAGCCAGTAACTGCGAGGCTGGCGTTCAGTCCACTCCGGTGCCTCACTGTGACAGAGCTCGTGCAGGGCTGACGCAACACCACCTAGACACGAGGCCTCACAACAGCCTACCCGCTCAAACATAAACTGCGTGCACTTGGCAACTTCAGAAAAAACGCACAACACCCACGCACTTGCTGACACCCAGCCAGTAACTTCGGAGCTGGCATTCAATCCGCTCCGGTGCCTCGCTGTGACAGAGCTTGTGCAGGGCTTACGCAACACAACCTAGACACAAGGCCTCACAACAGCCTACCCGCTCAAACACAAACTGCGTGCACTTGGCAAATTAAAAAAAAACGTACATCACCCACGCACTGGCTGACAACCAGCCAGTAACTGCGGGGCTGCCGTACAGTCCGCTCCGGTGCCTCGCTGTGACAGCTCGTGCAGGGCTGATGCAACACCATCTAGACACAAGGACTCACAACAGCCTACCCGGTCAAACATAAACTGCGTGCACTTGGCAAATTCAGAAAAAAAGCTCTACACCCACGCACTGGCTGACAACCAGCCAGTAACTGCGGGGCTGGCATTCAGTCCGCTCCGGTGCCTCGCTGTGACTGAGCTCCTGCAGGGCTGACGCAACACCACCTAGACACAAGGCCTCACAACAGCCCACCCGTTCAAACATAAACTGCGTGCACTTGGCAAATTCAGAAAAAAACGCACAACACCCACGCACTGGCTGACAACCTGCCAGTACTGCGGGCCTGGCGTTCAGTCCGCTCTGGTGCCTCGCAATGACAGAGCTCGTGCACGGCTGATGCAACACCACCTACACACAAGGCCTCACAACAGCCTACCCGCTCAAACATAAACTGCGTGCACTTGGCAAATTCAGAAAAAACGCACAACACCCACGCACTGGCTGGCAACCAGCCAGTAACAGCGCATCTGTCGTTCAGTCCGCTCCGGTGCTTCGCTTTGACAGGGCTCGTGCAGTGCTGACGCAACACCACCTAGACACAAGGCCTCACAACAGCCTACCCGCTCAAACATAAACTGCCTGCACTTGGCAAATTCAGAAAAAACGCACAACACCCACGCACTGGCTGACAACCAGCCAGTAACTGCGGGGCTGGCGTTCAGTCCGCTCCGGTGCCTCGCTGTGACAGAGGTCGTGCAGGGCTGACACAACACCACCTAGACAAAAGGCCTCCCAACAGCCTACCCGCTCAAACATAAACTGCGTGCACTTGGCAAATTCAGAAAGAAGACACAACACCCATGCACTGGCTGACAACCAGCCAGTAACTGTGGAGCTGGCGTTCAGTCCGCTCCGGTGCCTTGCTGTGACATAGCTCGTGCAGGGCTGACGATACACCACCTAGACACAAGGCCTCACGGCAACCTACCCGATCAAACATAAACAGCGTGCACATGGCAAATTCAGAAAGAACGCACAACACCCACGCACTGGTTGACAACCAGCCAGTAACTATGGGGCTGCCGTTCAGTCCGCTCTGGTGCCTCACTGTGACAGAGCTCGTGCAGGGCTGATGCAACACCACCTAGACACAAGGCCTCACAACAGCCTATCCGCTCAAACATAAACTGCGTGCACTTGGCAAATTCAGAAAAAACGCACAACACCCAAGCACTGGCTGACAACCAGCCAGTAACTACGGGGCTAATGTTCAGATCGCTCCGGTGACTCACTGTGACAGAGCTCGTGCAGGGCTGATACAACACCACCTAGACACAAGGTATCACAACAGCCTACCCGCTCAAACATAAACTGCGTGCATTTGGCAAATTCAGAAAAAACGCAAAACCCCCATGCACTGGCTGACAACCAACCAGTAACTCCGGGGCTGGCGTTCAATCCGCTCTGGTGCCTTGCTATGACAGAGCTCGTGCAGGGCTGATACAACACCATCTAGACACAAGGCCTCACAACAGCCTATCCACTCAAACACAAACTGCGTGCACTTGGCAGATTCAGAAAAAACGCACAACACACACGCACTGGCTGACAACCAGCCAGTAACTGCGGGGCTGGCGTTAAGTGCGCTCCGGTGCCTCGCTGTGACTGAGCTCAAGCAGGGCTGACGCAACACCACCTAGACACAAGGCCTCACAACAGCCTACCCGCTTAAACATAAACTGCGTGCACTTGGCAAAATCAGAAAAAACGCACAACACCCACGCATAGGCTGACAACCAGCCAGTAACTGCAGGGCTGGCGTTCAGTCCGCTCTGGTGCCTTGCTATGACAGAGCTCGTGCAGGGCTAATACAACACCACCTAGACACAAGGCCTCACAACAGCCTACCCGCTCAAACACAAACTGCGTGCACTTGGGAGATTCAGAAAAAATGCACAACACACACGCACTGGATGACAACCAGCCAGTAACTGCGGGGCTGGCGTTCAGTCCGCTCCGTTGCCTCGCTGTGACAGAGCTCGTGCAGGGCTGACGCAACACCACCTAGACACAAGGCCTCACAACAGCCTACCCGCTCAAACATAAACTGCGTGCAGTTGGCAAATTCAGAAAAAACGCACAACACCCACGCATAGGCTGACAACCAGCCAGTAACTGCGGGGCTGGCGTTCAGTCCGCTCTGGTGCCTTGCTATGACAGAGCTCGTGCAGGGCTGATACAACACCACCTAGACACAAGGCCTCACAACAGCCTACCCGCTCAAACACAAACTGCGTGCAATTGGCAGATTCAGAAAAAATGCACAACACACACGCACTGGATGACAACCAGCCAGTAACTGCGGAGCTGGCGTTCAGTTTGCTCCGGTGCCTTGCTGTGGCAGAGCTCGTGCAGGGCTGACGCAATACCACTCAGACACAAGGCCTCACAACAGCCTACCCACTCAAACATAAACTGCGTGCACTTGGCAAATTCAGAATGAAATCACAACACATGAGCACTGGCTGACAACCAGCCAGTAATTGCGAGGCTGCCGTTCAGTCCACTCCGGTGCCTCACTGTGACAGAGCTCGTGCAGGGCTGACGCAACACCACCTAGACACAAGGCCTCACAACAGCCAACCCGCTCAAACATAAACTGCGTGCACTTGGCAAATTCAGAAAAAACGCACAACACCCACGCACTTGCTGACAACCAGCCAGTAAATTCGGAGCTGGCGTTCAATCCGCTCCGGTGCCTCGCTGTGACAGAGCTTGTGCAGGGCTTACGCAACACCACCTACACACAAGGCCTCACAACAGCCAACCCGCTTAAACATAAACTGCGTGCACTTGGCAAAATCAGAAAAAACGCACAACACCCACGCATAGGCTGACAACCAGCCAGTAACTGCAGAGCTGGCGTTCAGTCCGCTCTGGTGCCTTGCTATGACAGAGCTCGTGCAAGGCTGATACAACACCACCTAGACACAAGGCCTCACAACAGCCTACCCGCTCAAACACAAACTGCGTGCACTTGGCAGATTCAGAAAAAACGCACAACACACACGCACTGGCTAACAACCAGCCAGTAACTGCGGGGCTGGCGTTCACTCCGCTCCGGTGCCTCGCTGTGACTGAGCTCATGCAGGGCTGACACAACACCACCTAGACACAAGGCCTCACAACAGCCTACCCGCTTAAACATAAACTGCGTGCACTTGGCAAATTCAGAAAAAACGCACAACACCCGCGCACTGGCTGACAACCAGCCAGTAAATGCGGGGCTGTCGTTCAGTCCGCTCCGGAGACTCGCTGTGACATAGCTCGTGCAGGGCTGACGTAACACCACCGAGACACAAGGCTTCACAACAGCCTACCCGCTTAAACATGAACTGCGTGCACTTGGCAAATTCAGAAAAAACGCACAACACCCACGCACTGGCTGACAACCAGCCAGTAACTGCGGAGCTTGCGTTCAGTTCGCTCCGGTGCATTGCTGTGGCAGAGCTCGTGCAGGGCTGACGCAATACCACCTAGACACAAGGCCTCACAACAGCCTACCCACTCAAACATAAACTGCGTGCACTTGGCGAATTCAGAAAAAACGCACAACACCCTCACACTGGCTGACAACCAGCCAGTAACTGCGGGGCTGGCGTTCAGTCCGCTCCGCTGCCTCGCTGTCACAGAGCTCGTGCCGGGCTGACGCAACACCACCTAGACACAAGGCCTCACAACAGCCTACCCGCTCAAACATAAACTGCGTGCAGTTGGCAAATTCAGAAAAAACGCACAACAGCCATGCACTGGCTGACAACCAGCCAGTAACTGCGGAGCTGGCGTTCAGTTTGCTCCGGTGCCTTGCTGTGGCAGAGCTCGTGCAGGGCTGACGCAATACCACTCAGACACAAGGCCTCACAAAAGCCTACCCACTCAAACATAAACTGCGTGCACTTGGCAAATTCAGAATGAAAGCACAACACACTAGCACTGGCTGACAACCAGCCAGTAACTGCGAGGCTGGCGTTCAGTCCACTCCGGTGCCTCACTGTGACAGAGCTCGTGCAGGGCTGACGCAACACCACCTAGACACGAGGCCTCACAACAGCCTACCCGCTCAAACATAAACTGCGTGCACTTGGCAACTTCAGAAAAAACGCACAACACCCACGCACTTGCTGACACCCAGCCAGTAACTTCGGAGCTGGCATTCAATCCGCTCCGGTGCCTCGCTGTGACAGAGCTTGTGCAGGGCTTACGCAACACAACCTAGACACAAGGCCTCACAACAGCCTACCCGCTCAAACACAAACTGCGTGCACTTGGCAAATTAAAAAAAAACATACATCACCCACGCACTGGCTGACAACCAGCCAGTAACTGCGGGGCTGCCGTTCAGTCCGCTCCGGTGCCTCGCTGTGACAGCTCGTGCAGGGCTGACGCAACACCATCTAGACACAAGGACTCACAACAGCCTACCCGGTCAAACATAAACTGCGTGCACTTGGCAAATTCAGAAAAAAAGCTCTACACCCACGCACTGGCTGACAACCAGCCAGTAACTGCGGGGCTGGCATTCAGTCCGCTCCGGTGCCTCGCTGTGACTGAGCTCCTGCAGGGCTGACGCAACACCACCTAGACACAAGGCCTCACAACAGCCCACCCGTTCAAACATAAACTGCGTGCACTTGGCAAATTCAGAAAAAAACGCACAACACCCACGCACTGGCTGACAACCTGCCAGTACTGCGGGCCTGGCGTTCAGTCCGCTCTGGTGCCTCGCAATGACAGAGCTCGTGCACGGCTGATGCAACACCACCTACACACAAGGCCTCACAACAGCCTACCCGCTCAAACATAAACTGCGTGCACTTGGCAAATTCAGAAAAAACGCACAACACCCACGCACTGGCTGACAACCAGCCAGTAACTGCGGGGCTGGCGTTCAGTCCGCTCTGGTGCCTCGCTATGACAGACCTCGTGCAGGGCTGATGGAACACCACCTAGACACAAGGCCTCACAACAGCCTACCCGCTCAAACACAAACTGCGTGCACTTGACAAATTCAGAAAAAACCCACAACACCCACGCATTGGCTGACAACCAGCCAGTAACTGCGGGGCTGGCGTTCAGTCCGCTCTGGTGCCTTGCTATGACAGTGCTCTTGCAGGGCTGATACAACACCACCTAGACACAAGGTCTCACAACAGCCTACCCGCTCAAACACAAACTGCGTGCACTTGGCAGATTCAGAATAAACGAACAACACCCACGCACTGGCTGACAACCAGCCAGTAAATGCGGGGCTGACGTTCAGTCCGCTCCGGTGCCTCGCTGTGACTGAGCTCGTGCAGGGCTGACGCAACACCACCTAGACACAAGGCCTCACAACAGCCTACCCGCTTAAACATAAACTGCGTGCACTTGGCAAATTCAGAAAAAACGAACAACACCCTTGCACTGGCTGACAACCTGCCAGTAACTGCGGAGCTGGCGTTCAGTTTGCTCCCGTGCCTTGCTGTGGCAGAGCTGGTGCAGGGCTGACGCAATACCACCTAGACACAAGGCCTCACAACAGCCTACCCACTTAAACATAAACTGCCTGCGCTTGGCAAATTAGGAAAAACACACAACACCCATGCACTGGCCGACAATCAGAAAATAACTACGGGGCTGCCGTTCAGTCCGCTCCGGTGCCTCACTGTGACAGAGCTCGTGCAGGGCTGACGCAACACCACCTAGACACAAGGCCTCACAAGAGCCTACCCGCTCAAACATAAACTGTGTGCATTTGCCAAATTCAGAAAAAACGCACAACACCCACGCACTGGCTGACAACCAGCCAGTAACTGCGGGGCTGGCGATCAGTCCACTCCGGTGCTTCGCTGTGACAGAGCTCCTGCAGGGCTGATACAACACCACCTAGACACAAGGCCTCACAACAGCCTACCCGCTTAAACATAAACTGCGTGCACTTGGAAAATTAAGAAAAAACGCACAACACCCACGCACTGGCTGACAACCAGCCAGTAACTGTGGAGCTGGCGTTCAGTTCTCTCCGGTGCCGTTCTGTGGCAGAGCTCGTGCAGGGCTGACGCAACACCAGCTACACACAAGGCCTCACAACAGCCTACCTGCTCAAACATAAACTGCGTGCACTTGGCAAATTCAGAAAAAACGCACAACACCCACGCACTGGCTGACAACCAGCCAGTAACTGGGGGGCTGGCGTTCAGTCCGCTCCGGTGCCTCGCTGTGACAGGGCTTGTGCAAGGCTGTCGCAACACCACCTAGACACAAGGCCTCACAACAGCCTACCCGCTCAATCATAAACTTCGTGCACTTGGCAAATTCAGAAAAAGGACACAACACCCACGCACTGGCTGACAACCAGCCAGTAACTGTGGAGCTGGCGTTCAGTCAGCTCCGGTGCCTTGCTGTGACAGAGCTCGTGCAGGGCTGACGCAACACCACCTAGACACAAGGCCTCAAAACAGCCTACCCGCTCAAACATAAACAGCGTGCACATGGCAAATACAGAAAAAACGCGCAACACCCATGCACTGGTTGACAACCAGCCAGTATCTACGGGGCTGCCGTTCAGTCCGCTCCGGTGCCTCACTGTGACAGAGCTCGTGCAGGGCTGATGCAACACCACCTAGACACAAGGCCTCACAACAGCCTACCCACTCAAACATAAACTGCGTGCACTTGGCAAATTCAGAAAAAAACGCACAACACCCACACACTTGCTGACAACCAGCCAGTAACTGCAGAGCTGGCGTTCAGTCCGCTCCGGTGCCTCGCTGTGACAGAGCTCGTGCAGGGCTCATGCAACACCACCTAGACACAAGGCCTCACAACAGCCTACCCGCTCAAACATAAACTGCGTGCACTTGGCAAATTCAGCAAAAACGCACAACAACCAAACACTGGCTGACAACCAGCCAGTAACTACGGGGCTGTTGTTCAGTCCGCTCCGGTGTCTCACTGTGACAGAGCTCGTGCAGGGCTGACGCAACACCACCTAGACACAAGGTATCACAACAGCTTATCCGCTCAAAGATAAGCTGTGTGCATTTGGCAAATTCAGAAAAAACGCACAACCCCCACGCACTGGCTGACAACCAGCCAGTAACTGCTGGGCTAGCGTTCAGTCCGCTCCGGTGCCTTGCTGTGGCAGAGCTCGTGCAGGGCTGACGCAACAGAACCTACACACAAGGCCTCACAACGGCCCACCCGCTCAAACATAAACTGCGTGCACTTGGCTAAATCAGAAAAAACGCACAACACCCAAGCACTGGCTGACAACCAGCCAGTATCTGCGGGGCTGGCGTTTAGTCCGTTCCGGTGCTTTGTTGTGACAGAGCTCGTGCAGGGCTGACTCAACACCAACTAGACACAAGGCCTCACAACCGCCTACCCGCTCAAACATAAACTGCGTGCACTTGGCAAATTAAGAAAATACGCACAACACCCACGCACTGGCTGATAACCAGCCAGTAACTGTGGAGCTGGCATTCAATCCGCTCCGGTGCCCTGCTGTGATAGAGCTCGTGCAGGGCTGACGCAACACCACCTAGACACAAGGCCTCACAACAGCCTACCCGCTCAAACACAAACTGCGTGCACTTGGCAAATTAAAAAAAAAACGTACATCACCCACACACAGGCTGACAACCAGCCAGTAACTGCGGGGCTGCCGTTCAGTCCGCTCCGGTGCCTCGCTGTGACAGCTCGTGCAGGGCTGACGCAACACCATCTAGACACAAGGACTCACATCAGCCTACCCGGTCAAAGATAAACTGCGTGCACTTGGCAAATTCAGAAAAAAAGCTCTACACCCACGCACTGGCTGACAACCAGCCAGTAACTGCGGGGCTGGCATTCAGTCCGCTCCGGTGCCTCGCTGTGACTGAGCTCCTGCAGGGCTGACGCAACACCACCTAAACACAAGGCCTCACAACAGCCCACCCGTTCAAACATAAACTGCGTGCACTTGGCAAATTCAGAAAAAAACGCACAACACCCACGCACTGGCTGACAACCAGCCAGTACTGCGGGCCTCGCGTTCAGTCCGCTCTGGTGCCTCGCTATGACAGAGCTCGTGCACGGCTGATGCAACACCACCTACACACAATTCCTCACAACAGCCTACCCACTCAAACATAAACTGCGTGCACTTGGCAAATTCAGAAAAAACGCACAACACCCACGCACTGGCTGACAACCAGCCAGTAACTGTGGGGCTGGCGTTCAGTCCGCTCTGGTGCCTCGCTATGACAGACCTCGTGCAGGGCTGATGGAACACCACCTAGACACAAGGCCTCACAACAGCCTACCCGCTCAAACACAAACTGCGTGCACTTGACAAATTCAGAAAAAACCCACAACACCAACGCATTGGCTGACAACCAGTCAGTACCTGCGGGGCTGGCGTTCAGTCCGCTCTGGTGCCTTGCTATGACAGTGCTCGTGCAGGGCTGAACAACACCACCTAGACACAAGGTCTCACAACAGCCTACCCGCTCAAACACAAACTGCGTGCACTTGGCAGATTCAGAATAAACGCACAACACCCGCACACTGGCTGACAACCAGCCAGTAACTGCAGAGCTGGCGTTCAGTTCGCTCCGGTGCATTGCTGTGGCAGGGCTCGTGCAGGGCTGACGTAACACCACCGAGACACAAGGCTTCACAACAGCCTACCCGCTTAAACATGAACTGCGTGCACTTGGCAAATTCAGAAAAAACGCACAACACCCACGCACTGGCTGACAACCAGCCAGTAACTGCGGAGCTCGCGTTCAGTTCGCTCCGGTGCATTGCTGTGGCAGAGCTCGTGCAGGGCTGACGCAATACCACCTAGACACAAGGCCTCACAACAGCCTACCCACTCAAACATAAACTGCGTGCACTTGGCAAATTCAGAAAAAACGCACAACACCCTCGCACTGGCTGACAACCAGCCAGTAACTGCGGGGCTGCCGTTCAGTCCGCTCCGGTGCCTCGCTGTGACAGAGCTCGTGCAGGGCTGACGCAACACCACCTAGACACAAGGCCTCACAACAGCCTACCCGCTCAAACATAAACTGCGTGCAGTTGGCAAATTCAGAAAAAACGCACAACAGCCATGCACTGGCTGACAACCAGCCAGTAACTGCGGAGCTGGCGTTCAGTTTGCTCCGGTGCCTTGCTGTGGCAGAGCTCGTGCAGGGCTGACGCAATACCACCCAGACACAAGGCCTCACAACAGCCTACCCACTCAAACATAAACTGCGTGCACTTGGCAAATTCAGAATGAAAGCACAACACACTAGCACTGGCTGACAACCAGCCAGTAACTGCGAGGCTGGCGTTCAGTCCACTCCGGTGCCTCACTGTGACAGAGCTCGTGCAGGGCTGACGCAACACCACCTAGACACAAGGCCTCACAACAGCCTACCCGCTCAAACATAAACTGCGTGCACTTGGCAACTTCAGAAAAAACGCACAACACCCACGCACTTGCTGACAACCAGCCAGTAACTTCGGAGCTGGCATTCAATCTGCTCCGGTGCCTCGCTGTGACAGAGCTTGTGCAGGGCTTACGCAACACAACCTAGACACAAGGCCTCACAAGAGCCTACCCGCTCAAACATAAACTGCCTGCACTTGGCATATTAGAAAAAACACACAACACCCACGCACTGGCTGACAACCAGCCAGTAACTACAGGGCTGCCGTTCAGTCCGCTCCGGTGCCTCACTGTGACAGAGCTCGTGCAGGGCTGACACAACACCACCTAGACACAAGGCCTCACAACAGCCTACCCGCTCAAACATAAACTGCGTGCATTTGGCAAATTCAGAAAAAACGCACAACACCCACGCACTGGCTGACAACCAGCCAATAACTGCGGGGCTGGCGTTCAGTCCTCTCCGGTGCTTTGCTCTGACTGAGCTCGTGCAGGGCTGACTTAACACCACCTAGACACAAGGCCTCACAACAGCCTACACGCTCAAACACAAACTGCGTGCACTTGGCAAATTAAAAAAAAACGTACATCACCCACGCACTGGCTGCAACCAGCCAGTAACTGCGGGGCTGCCGTTCAGTCCGCTCCGGTGCCTCGCTGTGACAGCTCGTGCAGGGCTGACGCAACACCATCTAGACACAAGGACTCACAACAGCCTACCTGGTCAAACATCAACTGCGTGCACTTGGCAAATTCAGAAATAAAGCTCTACACCCACGCACTGGCTGACAACCAGCCAGTAACTGCGGGGCTGGCATTCAGTCCGCTCCGGTGCCTCGCTGTGACTGAGCTCCTGCAGGGCTGACGCAACACCACCTAGACACAAGGCCTCACAACAGCCCACCCGTTCAAACATAAACTGCGTGCACTTGGCAAATTCAGAAAAAAACGCTCAACACCCACGCACTGGCTGACAACCTGCCAGTACTGCGGGCCTGGCGTTCAGTCCGCTCTGGTGCCTCGCTATGACAGACCTCGTGCAGGGCTGATGGAACACTACCTAGACACAAGGCCTCACAACAGCCTACCCGCTCAAACACAAACTGCGTGCACTTGACAAATTCAGAAAAAACCCACAACACCAACGCATTGGCTGACAACCAGCCAGTAACTGCAGGGCTGGCGTTCAGTCCGCTCTGGTGCCTTGCTATGACAGTGCTCGTGCAGGGCTGATACAACACCACCTAGACACAAGGTCTCACAACAGCCTACCCGCTCAAACACAAACTGCGTGCACTTGGCAGATTCAGAATAAACGCACAACACCCGCGCACTGGCTGACAACCAGCCAGTAACTGCGGAGCTAGCGTTCAATCCGCTCCGGTGCCCTGCTGTGATAGAGCTCGTGCAGGGCTGACGCAACACCACCTAGACACAAGGCCTCCCAACAGCCTACCCGCTCAAACATAAACTGCGTGCACTTGGCAAATTCAGAAAAAAGACACAACACCCACGCACTGGCTGACAACCAGCCAGTAACTGCGGAGCTCGCGTTCAGTTCGCTCCGGTGCATTGCTGTGGCAGAGCTCGTGCAGGGCTGACGCAATACCACCTAGACACAAGGCCTCACAACAGCCTACCCACTCAAACATAAACTGCGTGCACTTGGCAAATTCAGAAAAAACGCACAACAGCCATGCACTGGCTGACAACCAGCCAGTAACTGCGGAGCTGGCGTTCAGTTTGCTCCGGTGCCTTGCTGTGGCAGAGCTCGTGCAGGGCTGACGCAATACCACCCAGACACAAGGCCTCACAACAGCCTACCCACTCAAACATAAACTGCGTGCACTTCGCAAATTCAGAATGAAAGCACAACACACTAGCACTGGCTGACAACCAGCCAGTAACTGCGAGGCTGGCGTTCAGTCCACTCCGGTGCCTCACTGTGACAGAGCTCGTGCAGGGCTGACGCAACACCACCTAGACACAAGGCCTCACAACAGCCTACCCGCTCAAACATAAACTGCGTGCACTTGGCAACTTCAGAAAAAACGCACAACACCCACGCACTTGCTGACAACCAGCCAGTAACTTCGGAGCTGGCATTCAATCTGCTCCGGTGCCTCGCTGTGACAGAGCTTGTGCAGGGCTTACGCAACACAACCTAGACACAAGGCCTCACAAGAGCCTACCCGCTCAAACATAAACTGCCTGCACTTGGCATATTAGAAAAAACACACAACACCCACGCACTGGCTGACAACCAGCCAGTAACTACGGGGCTGCCGTTCAGTCCGCTCCGGTGCCTCACTGTGACAGAGCTCGTGCAGGGCTGACGCAACACCACCTAGACACAAGGCCTCACAACAGCCTACCCGCTCAAACATAAACTGCGTGCATTTGGCAAATTCAGAAAAAACGCACAACACCCACGCTCTGGCTGACACCCCTCAGGGGCTCAGCATTAATTTGCTGAGTACGGGCTTGGCGAACCCGGGGTCCTGAGCTGTGGGCTGTGTCGCGCCAACAGTCCGCTACACCGTAAGCTCTGTGCGTGCTTCAACGACCATCGTTCGGCGCGACGGTGGAACGTTGTACGTTTCAGAGCCCGGGGAACTTGGCTTAATCGCCCGGGTCGTGAGGACGGTACAAACCTCTATAAAAAAACCCTCAATCTCAAGGTGTGCTACGTGCCGAGGAGATGCATGGCTGTTGAGGTTGAACAGCCGCTAGCGAGCAACCTCTGAGGAACCTGCCGCACCTCAGTTGTACAAGGCTTACCCGGGCAAGCGGGGCTCTGCCTGGGTTGACCTTATTTCCCTAGCTGCTCGTGGGACGACAATGAAACGAGCCATAAACAGCGTAGGCGGGCGCAAAACCGCCGTCTCTAAGAGAGGAAGAAACGAATGTAATGGTGCACAGTATGACCCCAGATCGTTCCCTTCCCTGGCCACACCTTGGGAAGAACGTCAGGCCCTTAACAGATCTGAGCCTTACTCACCCCAGTACTTAGTCTGTACTCGGGCTGATGGGGAATCCTTTACTAATACTAAGCCGCAATTTTTTGTTGAAACCATCGAAAATAGATTTGGCGAAGTCGCATCATTTTCTAAAATGAGAAGCGGGTCTGTCTTAATACAAGCGGCATCCCCTGCACAGTCAAAGGCTTTACTTGCCTGTGACATGCTAGGAGACGTCGCCGTAAGTTTCACGCCGCATAAGACACTCAACATGATCCAGGGCTTAATATTCCACCGTGATCTTCTGTCACAGACTGACGACGAATTGCGCGTTGATTTAGAGCGCAGAGGAGTTCACTACGTCCGGCGCATCTACAGGGGACCGAAAGATCACAGGGTTGCCACCGGTGCATTTATCTTGGCCTTCGAGGGCGATGTACTGCCTGAGAAGGTCAAGATAATGATATACCGGTGTGAAGTAAAACCGTACATCCCTCCCCCTATGCGATGCTTTCGGTGCTGGAAGTTTGGGCATATGTCCTCCCGATGCACTTCCAGCCCCGCCTGTAGGGACTGTGGGCGTCCATCACACCCGGACGCGCCATGTACACCTCCTCCTGTGTGTGTGAATTGTGGGATGCAACACCCACCTTGCTCGCCGACCTGTAGTGTGCTACATAAAGAACGCAAGATCATGGAATTCAAAACCCTGGATAGATTACCATACTCAGAGGCCAGACGAAAATATGAGCGTCTTCATCCCGTTCGGATGTCGTCATCCTTTGCTGCCATTGCGTCGTCTCCGACCGCTATGGGGACGTCAGCCTCCCATGTCACGCCACCTTCTGTGGCCCCTGTGGGCCGAAAACATCAAACTGCCCCCTTGACGGTTGGGGGCCCTTCCTCTGTTGCCCCCCCACCACCTCCTGTGGGGGCAACTGCCCCACACCCGTTGGGGACTCCGGTCCCTAACACCCAGTCGGAGAAGCAGCAGCCTTCTCCGGCACCTCTCGCCAGGAAGGGGTCCCTGGGCTCCCTTCCTCCTCTGGTTTCTCCCACTGATAATGTGGGTACCAGTGAGTGGCTGACACAGCCACTTACTTTGACTCGTGGTCGTAGGGCTTCAAGGTCCTCCTCAGTCCCTGAGGCCGAGGTCGAGGCCCCAAAGCCCTCCCAGCAAGAGAAACCAAAAAAGGAGCGAGAGAAGAAAAAGTCGAAGGCTGCTAAGCAAACGCCTTCCACGGTGGACACTGTGCCGCCGCCGCCGCCGCCGCCGCCGCCGCCACCACCACCACCACCACCACCACCACCTCACACATCTGAGGACGTGGTGGAACTCCTCGCCTCACCAGAGGACTTGGCTATCACCAAGACTTTGGAGGCGATGGATGTAGAGGCCCTGCCTGCACCGACGGCGACGACGGGTGCTTCTGTGGAACCAACAGCACCGTCGATACTGCCATGCCTCAGCAATCAAGAAGTAGCATGATCTTGCAATGGAACTGTGGCGGCTTTTTCCGCCACTTACCCGAGCTGCAGCAATTACTGTGCCGCTATCCTGTTTTCTGTGTAGCCCTACAGGAAACATGGTTTCCTGTCCAGCGGACCCCAGCCCTCCGTGGGTATCGGGGCTATTATAACAACCGCGCTGACTACAACAGGGTATCTGGAGGTGTCTGCATTTATGTCCTCGCCACTGTTCCTAGTGCTGCCGTGTCTCTTAACACGGCTCTCGAGGCAGTGGCTGTTAGACTCAGAACAATGCAGGACATAACTGTCTGCTCTCTATACCTCCCACCAGATGAGGTCATTTCCCTTGCTGACCTCACTGCCTTGGTCGCGCAGCTACCCCCACCATTTATCCTTTTGGGGGACTTCAACGCCCACCATCCTCTCTGGGGCGGTATACAGCCCTCGGGACGTGGTAGAGACGTTGAAACATTACTGACACAGCAGGACATATGCCTCTTAAACACCGGTGCACCCACACATTTTAGTATAGCACATGGCACATATTCTGCTATTGACCTATCTGTATGTAGCCCAGGCCTGCTCCCACATTTGAGTTGGAGGGTCCACGACGACCTTTGCGGGAGTGACCATTTCCCCTTTCTTCTGTCACTCCAGCACTTTGAACCTGCAGGCTACCCATCCAGATGGTGTCTACATCGAGCAGACTGGCAGCGTTACACCTCGGCTGCTGTGGCTTCTGTTCCATTACCAAATGATATTGATACGGCAGTCCAACAGGTCACAGCTATTATAGTCTCAGCTGCAGAGGAGACCGTTCCGATCACCACTGGTTCCCCTCGGCTTAAGGTCGTGCCCTGGTGGACGCCAGAGATTGCTGAGGCTATACGGGACCGTCGGCGAGCACTACAATGCCACCGGCGCCGCCCTACACTTGAGAATCTGATAGCTTTTAAAAGGCTCAGGGCCCGAGCCCGACGACTTATCAGGCAAAGTAAACAGGACTGTTGGGAGCGGTACGTCGCCTCTATAGGCTCTCGTGCCTCCCCCTCTTGCGTCTGGTCTCAGGTACGGCGCCTCTATGGATACCGCCCACCAGCGGGAATCCCATCTCTGACCGTCGATGGAACTCTCTGTACTGACCCGGCCGTAATTTCTGAGTGCATGGCAGAGCATTATGCAAGATGCTCCGCGACAGCAAATTATAGTGCCTCCTTCCGCTCCCTTAAACAACGGGTGGAGCGAAATCCTCTATCTTTCCACACCCGCCGCCGGGAACTGTACAATGCTCCATTTACGGAATGGGAGTTTACCACTGCTCTTGCTGCATGTCCCGATACCTCTCCGGGACCAGACCGCATACATGGCCAGTTCATCCGTCACCTGTCAGCGGACTTCCATCAGAAATTGCTCGCCTTATTTAATAGGATCTGGACAGGGGGTGTTTTCCCGTCCCATTGGCGGGATAGTATTATTATCCCTGTTATGAAACCGGGAGCAGATCCGCTGGCAGTTGACAGTTACCGCCCCATCAGCTTGACTAATGTCCTGTGTAAGTTGCTTGAGCGTATGGTGAGTCGCCGTCTTATGTGGATCCTTGAAGATCGGAGTCTACTGGCCCCACAACAGGGGGGTTTCCGCCAGGGTCGCTCCACTATCGACAATTTAGTGTCATTGGAGTCGGCCATCCGTACAGCCTTCTCTAGACGTGAGCACTTAGTTGCCGTCTTTTTTGACCTCCGGCGGGCGTATGACACGACATGGCGCCACCATATTCTCGCTACACTGTATGATTGGGGCTTACGGGGTCCACTCCCAATTTTTATCAAGAATTTCCTCTCGCTACGCACTTTTAGGGTGAGAGTTGGTACCTCCTTCAGCTCACGCCGAGTGCTGGAGAACGGAGTCCCACAGGGCTCCGTTCTCAGCGTACCGCTCTTTTTAATAGCGATAAACGGTCTTGCTGCGGCAGTGGGGTCATCGGTTTGTTGTTCTTTATTCGCCGATGACTTCTGCTTATACTACAGCTCTCCTAGCATTGGTGTTGCTGAAAGGCGTCTTCAGGGAGCCATCCGGAGGGCACAGTCATGGGCCACGACACATGGCTTTACTTTTTCAGCTTCTAAAACCCGGGTGATGCACTTTTGTCGTCATCGGGCTGTTCACCCTGACCCAGAACTGTACCTAGCTGCTGACCAGCTTCATGTTGCAGAAAGCCATCGGTTTCTCGGCTTGCTGTTTGACAACCGACTGACTTGGGGGCCACACCTTCGTCAGCTGAAGCAGAAGTGCTGGCGGCACCTAAATATATTGCGATGTCTCAGCCATACTGCCTGGGGAGCTCACCGTCGAACCCTCATGCACCTCTTTCAGGCGCTCATCCAATCACGCCTGGATTATGGGAGCCAAGTATATGACTCTGCATCACCTTCAGCACTGAGGATCTTGGATCCCATTCTACATAGTGGTGTCCGTTTAGCAACAGGGGCATTCCGCACCAGCCCTGTGCCTAGCCTCCTTGCCGAAGCTGGCATCCCTCCCTTGAGGTACCGCCGGCAACAGTTGCTGGCCTCCTACATTGTCCATGTCCACGCTACGCCTCACCATCCAAATCGTAGGTTATTGTTTGCAAATACCGACCTTCCCTCTCCGCAACGTCGACCCAGATCGGGTCTTCCAGTTGCGGTCCGTGTACATTCTCTTCTTTCTTCCCTAGAGTCTTTTCCTCTCCGTCCTGCATTCTCTTGCCTATCTAATATTCCTCCTTGGACCATCCCACGCCTCCAGCTTCACCTGCAACTGTCCGGCGGTCCAAAGGCGTCGATTTCACCACAATTACTTCGACACCAGTTCCTGGACATACTTAACACATTCCGTGATGCAGACGTCATATACACTGATGGCTCCCAGGTAGACGGCAGAGTAGGTTACGCCTACGTTCATGGCGACCACACCGAACAGCGCTCCCTGCCCTCTGGCTGTACTGTCTTTACGGCAGAGCTAATCGCAATAACCCGTGCACTCGACCATCTCAGAGCATGCCCCAGGAAGTCATATCTTATCTGTAGTGACTCCCTGAGTGCCTTGCACGCTCTAGACCACTGCTTCCCCAGGCACCACTTGGTGCGATCCATCCAAGTCACGGTGTTTAGTCTTGGCAAGTCAGGCCGTTCTGTGGCTTTCATATGGACCCCAGGCCACATCGGAATTCCAGGGAACGAACGCGCTGATCAGCTGGCCAAGCAGGCCATCACATGCCAGCGCCTGGATATCGGTACCCCAGAAGGCGATATCCGCTTGGGTCTCCACCGAAAGATCTTTGAGGCTTGGAATTCGGAATGGGCAACAATGAGTACGCCCAATAAGCTCCGTGGAATCAAGCCCACGACAGCAGCTTGGAAGACTTCCCTAAGGCCTTCTCGAAGGGACTCAGTCGTTCTCTGTCGCCTGCGTATCGGCCATACGTGGCTAACGCACGGCTACCTCTTACGCCGAGAGGAACCGCCAGAATGTCATTGTGGAGCTGTATTGACTGTAGTCCACATCTTGTTGGACTGTCCAATTTTAGCCGCATTGCGGCAGTCTTTTAAGCTGCCTCCTGCACTCCCTTTGATTTTAGCTGACGACGCCTCTATGGCTGACTGTGTTTTAGGTTTTATTCGCGCAGCGGGCTTTTATCACAAGCTTTAGCGGTGGGTTCGTATGCATGATCTTCAGGCATACACCGCTTATAGTTTTAATCTGTTGTCACTTATGTCTTGTCAGACCCTTTTCCGACTGGCATGTGCAGAATGGCTGGCTCATCCATTATTATCCTAATGATCAGCCAGCCAACAACATCTGCTGTGATTTTTAGTTGATTATTTGTTCCACCACTACTGTGGTTCCCTTTTCCTTTTTATGTTGCAATTATGACCAACACTGTCTTCCTGTACGTCTTTTGTACTAGTTGCAGGGCGCTTATTTTAATCATACATGAAACCCTGTGATCTCTTAGCTGGGAACAGGGGACTGATGACCAAGCAGTTTAGTCCCCTTTAAACCCCCAACACCAACCAACCAACTGGCTGACAACCAGCCAATAACTGCGGGGCTGGAGTTCAGTCCTCTCCGGTGCTTCGCTGTGACTGAGCTCGTGCAGGGCTGACTCAACACCACCTAGACACAAGGCCTCACAACAGCCTACCCACTCAAACACAAACTGCGTGCACTTGGCAAATTAAAAAAAAACGTACATCACCCACGCACTGGCTGCAACCAGCCAGTAACTGCGGGGCTGCCGTTCAGTCCGCTCCGGTGCCTCGCTGTGACAGCTCGTGCAGGGCTGACGCAACACCATCTAGACACAAGGACTCACAACAGCCTACCTGGTCAAACATCAACTGCGTGCACTAGGCAAATTCAGAAATAAAGCTCTACACCCACGCACTGGCTGACAACCAGCCAGTAACTGCGGGGCTGGCATTCAGTCCGCTCCGGTGCCTCGCTGTGACTGAGCTCCTGCAGGGCTGACGCAACACCACCTACACACAAGGCCTCACAACAGCCTACCCGCTCAAACATAAACTGCGTGCACTTGGCAAATTCAGAAAAAACGCACAACACCCACGCACTGGCTGACAACCAGCCAGTAACTGCGGGGCTGGCGTTCAGTCCGCTCTGGTGCCTCGCTATGACAGACCTCGTGCAGGGCTGATGGAACACCACCTAGACACAAGGGCTCACAACAGCCTACCCGCTAAAACACAAACTGCGTGCACTTGACAAATTCAGAAAAAACCCACAACACCCACGCATTGGCTGACAACCAGCCAGTAACTGCGGGGCTGGCGTTAAGTCCGCTCTGGTGCCTTGCTATGACAGTGCTCGTGCAGGGCTGATACAACACCACCTAGACACAAGGTCTCACAACAGCCTACCCGCTCAAACACAAACTGCGTGCACTTGGCAGATTCAGAATTAAAGCACAACACCCACGCACTGGCTGACAGCCAGCCAGTAAATGCGGGGCTGACGTTCAGTCCGCTCCGGTGCCTCGCTGTGACTGAGCTCGTGCAGGGCTGACGCAACACCACCTAGACACAAGGCCTCACAACAGCCTACCCGCTTAAACATAAACTGCGTGCACTTGGCAAATTCAGAAAAAACGAACAACACCCTTGCACTGGCTGACAACCAGCCAGTAACTGCGGAGCTGGCGTTCAGTTTGCTCCGGTGCCTTGCTGTGGCAGAGCTGGTGCAGGGCTGACGCAATACCACCTAGACACAAGGCCTCACAACAGCCTACCCGCTCAAACATAAACTGCCTGCGCTTGGCAAATTAGGAAAAACACACAACACCCATGCACTGGCTGACAATCAGAAAATAACTACGGGGCTGCCGTTCAGTCTGCTCCGGTGCCTCACTGTGACAGAGCTCGTGCAGGGCTGACGCAACACCACCTAGACTCAAGGCCTCACAACAGCCTACCCGCTCAAACATAAACTGTGTGCATTTGCCAAATTCAGAAAAAACGCACAACACCCACGCACTGGCTGACAACCAGCCAGTAACTGCGGGGCTGGCGATCAGTCCACTCCGGTGCTTCGTTGTGACAGAGCTCCTGCAGGGCTGATACAACACCACCTAGACACAAGGCCTCACAACAGCCTACCCGCTTAAACATAAACTGCGTGCACTTGGAAAATTCAGAAAAAACGCACAACACCCACGCACTGGCTGACAACCAGCCAGTAACTGTGGAGCTGGCGTTCAGTTCTCTCCGGTGCCGTGCTGTGGCAGAGCTCGTGCAGGGCTGACGCAACACCAGCTACACACAAGGCCTCACAACAGCCTACCCGCTCAAACATAAACTGCGTGCACTTGGCAAATTCAGAAAAAACGCACGACACCCACGCACTGGCTGACAACCATCCAGTAACTGGGGGGCTGGCGTTCAGTCCGCTCCGGTGCCTCGCTGTGACAGGGCTTGTGCAGGGCTGACGCAACACCACCTAGACACAAGGCCTCACAACAGCCTACCCGCTCAATCATAAACTGCGTGCACTTGGCAAATTCAGAAAAAGGACACAACACCCACACACTGTCTGACAACCAGCCAGTAACTGTGGAGCTGGCGTTCAGTCAGCTCCGGTGCCTTGCTGTGACAGAGCTCGTGCAGGGCTGACGCAACACCACCTAGACACAAGCCCTGACAACAGCCTACCCGCTCAAACATAAACAGCGTGCACATGGCAAATACAGAAAAAACGAACAACACCCACGCACTGGTTGACAACCAGCCAGTAACTACGGGGCTGCCGTTCAGTCCGCTCCGGTGCCTCACTGTGACAGAGCTCGTGCAGGGCTGATGCAACACAACCTAGACACAAGGCCTCACAACAGCCTACCCACTCAAACATAAACTGCGTGCACTTGGCAAATTCAGAAAAAACGCACAACACCCACACACTTGCTGACAACCAGCCAGTAACTGCGGAGCTGGCGTTCAGTCCGCTCCGGTGCCTCGGTGTGACAGAGCTCGTGCAGGGCTCACGCAACACCACCTAGACACAAGGCCTCACAACAGCCTAACCGCTCAAACATAAACTGCGTGCACTTGGCATATTCAGCAAAAACGCACAACACCCAAGCACTGGCTGACAACCAGCCAGTAACTACAGGGCTGTTGTTCATTCCGCTCCGGTGTCTCACTGTGACAGAGCTCGTGCAGGGCTGACGCAACACCACCTAGACACAAGGTATCACAACAGCTTATCCGCTCAAAGATAAGTTGTGTGCATTTGGCAAATTCAGAAAAAACGCACAACCCCCACGCACTGGCTGACAACCAGCCAGTAACTGCTGGGCTAGCGTTCAGTCCGCTCCGGTGCCTTTCTGTGGCAGAGCTCGTGCAGGGCTGACGCAACACCACCTACACACAAGGCCTCACAACAGCCTACCCGCTCAAACACAAACTGCGTGCACTTGGCAAATTCATAAAAAATGCATAACACCGACACTCTGGCTAACAAACAGCCAGTAACTGTGGGGCTGGCGTTCAGTCCTCTGCGGTGCCTCGCTGTGACAGCGCTCGTGCAGGGCTGATGCAACACCACCTAGACACAAGGCCTCACAACAGCCTACCCGCTCAAACATAAACTGCGTGCACTTGGCAAATTAAGAAAAGACGCACAACACCCACGCACTGGCTGATAACCAGCCAGTAACTGTGGAGCTGGCATTCAATCCGCTCCGGTGCCCTGCTGTGATAGAGCTCGTGCAGGGCTGACGCAACACCACCTAGACACAAGGCCTCACAACAGCCTACCCGCTCAAACACAAACTGCGTGCACTTGGCAAATTAAAAAAAACGTACATCACCCACGCACAGGCTGACAACCAGCCAGTAACTGCGGGGCTGCCGTTCAGTCCGCTCCCGTGCCTCGCTGTGACAGCTCGTGCAGGGCTGACGCAACACCATCTAGACACAAGGACTCACAACAGCCTACCCGGTCAAAGATAAACTGCGTGCACTTGGCAAATTCAGAAAAAAAGCTCTACACCCACGCACTGGCTGACAACCAGCCAGTAACTGCGGGGCTGGCATTCAGTCCGCTCCGGTGCCTCGCTGTGACTGAGCTCCTGCAGGGCTGACGCAACACCACCTAAACACAAGGCCTCACAACAGCCCACCCGTTCAAACATAAACTGCGTGCACTTGGCAAATTCAGAAAAAAACGCACAACACCCACGCACTGGCTGACAACCAGCCAGTACTGCGGGCCTGGCGTTCAGTCCGCTCTGGTGCCTCGCTATGACAGAGCCCGTGCACGGCTGATGCAACACCACCTACACACAAGGCCTCACAACAGCCTACCCACTCAAACATAAACTGCGTGCACTTTGCAAATTCCGAAAAAACGCACAACACCCACGCACTGGCTGACAACCAGCCAGTAACTGCGGGGCTGGCGTTCAGTCCGCTCTGGTGCCTCGCTATGACAGACGTCGTGCAGGGCTGATGGAACACCACCTAAACACAAGGCCTCACAACAGCCTACCCGCTCAAACACAAACTGCGTGCACTTGACAAATTCAGAAAAAACCCACAACACCAACGCATTGGCTGACAACCAGCCAGTAACTGCGGGGCTGGCGTTCAGTCCGCTCTGGTGCCTTGCTATGACAGTGCTCGTGCAGGGCTGATACAACGCCACCTAGACACAAGGTCTCACAACAGCCTACCCGCTCAAACACAAACTGCGTGCACTTGGCAGATTCAGAATAAACGCACAACACCCACGCACTGGCTGACAACCAGCCAGTAAATGCGGGGCTGACTTTCAGTCCGCTCCGGTGCCTCGCTGTGACTCAGCTCGTGCAGGGCTGACGCAACACCACCTAGACACAAGGCCTCACAACAGCCTACCCGCTTAAACATAAACTGCGTGCACTTGGCAAATTCAGAAAAAACGAACAACACCCTTGCACTGGCTGACAACCAGCCAGTAACTGCGGAGCTGGCGTTCAGTTTGCTCCGGTGCCTTGCTGTGGCAGAGCTGGTGCAGGGCTGACGCAATACCACCTAGACACAAGGCCTCACAACAGCCTACCCGCTCAAACATAAACTGCCTGGGCTTGGCAAATTAGGAAAAACACACAACACCAATGCACTGGCTGACAATCAGAAAATAACTACGGGGCTGCCGTTCAGTCCGCTCCGGTGCCTCACTGTGACAGAGCTCGTGCAGGGCTGACGCAACACCACCTAGACACAAGGCCTCACAACAGCCTACCCGCTCAAACATAAACTGTGTGCATTTGCCAAATACAGAAAAAACGCACAACACCCACGCACTGGCTGACAACCAGCCAGTAACTGCGGGGCTGGCGATCAGTCCAGTATGGTGCTTCGCTGTGACAGAGCTCCTGCAGGGCTGATACAACACCACCTAGACACAAGGCCTCACAACAGCCTACCCGCTTAAACATAAACTGCGTGCACTTGGAAAATTCTGAAAAAACGCACAACACCCACGCACTGGCTGACAACCAGCCAGTAACTGTGGAGCTGGCGTTCAGTTCTCTCCGGTGCCGTGCTGTGGCAGAGCTCGTGCAGGGCTGACGCAACACCAGCTACACACAAGGCCTCATAACAGCCTACCTGCTCAAACAAAAACTGCGTGCACTTGGCTAATTCAGAAAAAACGCACAACACCCACGCACTGGCTGACAACCAGCCAGTAACTGGGGGGCTGGCGTTCAGCCCGCTCCGGTGCCTCGCTGTGACAGGGCTTCTGCAGGGCTGACGCAACACCACCTAGACACAAGGCCTCACAACAGCCTACCTGCTCAAACATAAACTGCGTGCATTTGGCAAAT
The DNA here is from genome assembly GCA_026315105.1 of Locusta migratoria. NCBI lineage: Eukaryota > Metazoa > Arthropoda > Insecta > Orthoptera > Acrididae > Locusta > Locusta migratoria. The sequence continues at coordinate 677,357,721 of CM048746.1, read as the reverse complement.
TCAGAAAAAGGACACAACACCCACGCACTGGCTGACAACCAGCCAGTAACTGTGGAGCTGGCGTTCAGTCCGCTCCGGTGCCTTGCTGTGACAGAGCTCGTGCAGGGCTGACGCAACACTACCTAGACACAAGGCCTCACAACAACCTACCCGCTCAAACATAAACAGCGTGCACATGGCAAATACAGAAAAAACGCACAACACCCACGCACTGGTTGACAACCAGCCAGTAACTACGGGGCTGCCGTTCAGTCCGCTCCGGTGCCTCACTGTGACAGAGCTCGTGCAGGGCTGATGCAACACCACCTAGACACAAGGTCTCACAACAGCCTACCCACTCAAACATAAACTGCGTGCACTTGGCAAATTCAGAAAAAACGCACAACACCCACGCACTTGCTGACAACCAGCCAGTAACTGCGGAGCTGGCGTTCAGTCCGCTCCGGTGCCTCGCTGTGACAGAGCTCGTGCAGGGCTCACGCAACACCACCTAGACACAAGGCCTCACAACAGCCTACCCGCTCAAACATAAACTGCGTGCACTTGGCAAATTCAGCAAAAACGCACAACACCCAAGCACTGGCTGACAACCAGCCAGTAACTACGGGGCTGTTGTTCAGTCCGCTCTGGTGTCTCACTGTGACAGAGCTCGTGCAGGGCTGACGCAACACCACCTAGACACAAGGTATCACAACAGCTTATCCGCTCAAAGATAAGATGTGTGCATTTGGCAAATTCAGAAAAAACGCACAACCCCCACGCACTGGCTGACAACCAGCCAGTAACTGCTGGGCTAGCGTTCAGTCCGCTCCGGTGCCTTGCTGTGGCAGAGCTCGTGCAGGGCTGACGCAACACCACCTACACACAAGGCCTCACAACGGCCTACCCGCTCAAACATAAACTGCGTGCACTTGGCAAAATCAGAAAAAACGCACAACACCCAAGCACTGGCTGACAACCAGCCAGTAACTGCGGGGCTGGCGTTTAGTCCGTTCCGGTGCCTTGTTGTGACAGAGCTCGTGCAGGGCTGACTCAACACCAACTAGACACAAGGCCTCACAACCGCCTACCCGCTCAAACATAAATTGCGTGCACTTGGCAAATTCATAAAAAACGCATAACACCGACACTCTGGCTAACAACCAGCCAGTAACTGTGGGGCTGGCGTTAAGTCCGCTGCGGTGCCTCGCTGTGACAGCGCTCGTGCAGGGCTGATGCAACACCACCTAGTCACAAGGCCTCACAACAGCCTACCTGCTCAAACATAAACTGCGTGCACTTGGCAAATTAAGAAAAGACGCACAACACCCACGCACTGGCTGATAAACAGCCAGTAACTGTGGAGCTAGCGTTCAATCCGCTCCGGTGCCCTGCTGTGATAGAGCTCGTGCAGGGCTGACGCAACACCACCTAGACACAAGGCCTCCCAACAGCCTACCCGCTCAAACATAAACTGCGTGCACTTGGCAAATTCAGAAAAAAGACACAACACCCACGCACTGGCTGACAACCAGCCAGTAACTGTGGAGCTGGCGTTCAATCCGCTCCGGTGCCCTGCTGTGATAGAGCTCGTACAGGGCTGACGCAACACCACCGAGGCACAAGGCCTCACAACAGCCTACCCGCTTAAACATAAACTGCGTGCACTTGGCAAATTCAGTAAAAATGCACAACACTCTCGCACTGGTGACAACCAGCCAGTAACTGCAGAGCTGGCGTTTAGTCCGTTCCCGTGCCTTGTTGTGACAGAGCTCGTGCAGGGCTGACTCAACACCAACTAGACGCAAGGCCTCACAACCGCCTACCCGCTCAAACATAAATTGCGTGCACTTGGCAAATTCAGAAAAAACGCACAACACCCACACACTTGCTGACAACCAGCCAGTAACTGCGGAGCTGGCGTTCAGTCCGCTCCGGTGCCTCGGTGTGACAGAGCTCGTGCAGGGCTCACGCAACACCACCTAGACACAAGGCCTCACAACAGCCTAACCGCTCAAACATAAACTGCGTGCACTTGGCATATTCAGCAAAAACGCACAACACCCAAGCACTGGCTGACAACCAGCCAGTAACTACGGGGCTGTTGTTCATTCCGCTCCGGTGTCTCACTGTGACAGAGCTCGTGCAGGGCTGACGCAACACCACCTAGACACAAGGTATCACAACAGCTTATCCGCTCAAAGATAAGTTGTGTGCATTTGGCAAATTCAGAAAAAACGCACAACCCCCACGCACTGGCTGACAACCAGCCAGTAACTGCTGGGCTAGCGTTCAGTCCGCTCCGGTGCCTTTCTGTGGCAGAGCTCGTGCAGGGCTGACGCAACACCACCTACACACAAGGCCTCACAACAGCCTACCCGCTCAAACACAAACTGCGTGCACTTGGCAAATTCATAAAAAATGCATAACACCGACACTCTGGCTAACAAACAGCCAGTAACTGTGGGGCTGGCGTTCAGTCCGCTGCGGTGCCTCGCTGTGACAGCGCTCGTGCAGGGCTGATGCAACACCACCTAGACACAAGGCCTCACAACAGCCTACCCGCTCAAACATAAACTGCGTGCACTTGGCAAATTAAGAAAAGACGCACAACACCCACGCACTGGCTGATAACCAGCCAGTAACTGTGGAGCTGGCATTCAATCCGCTCCGGTGCCCTGCTGTGATAGAGCTCGTGCAGGGCTGACGCAACACCACCTAGACACAAGGCCTCACAACAGCCTACCCGCTCAAACACAAACTGCGTGCAATTGGCAAATTAAAAAAAAACGTACATCACCCACGCACAGGCTGACAACCAGCCAGTAACTGCGGGGCTGCCGTTCAGTCCGCTCCCGTGCCTCGCTGTGACAGCTCGTGCAGGGCTGACGCAACACCATCTAGACACAAGGCCTCACAACAGCCCACCCGTTCAAACATAAACTGCGTGCACTTGGCAAATTCAGAAAAAAACGCACAACACCCACGCACTGGCTGACAACCAGCCAGTACTGCGGGCCTGGCGTTCAGTCCGCTCTGGTGCCTCGCTATGACAGAGCCCGTGCACGGCTGATGCAACACCACCTACACACAAGGCCTCACAACAGCCTACCCACTCAAACATAAACTGCGTGCACTTGGCAAATTCCGAAAAAACGCACAACACCCACGCACTGGCTGACAACCAGCCAGTAACTGCGGGGCTGGCGTTCAGTCCGCTCTGGTGCCTCGCTATGACAGACGTCGTGCAGGGCTGATGGAACACCACCTAAACACAAGGCCTCACAACAGCCTACCCGCACAAACACAAACTGCGTGCACTTGACAAATTCAGAAAAAACCCACAACACCAACGCATTGGCTGACAACCAGCCAGTAACTGCGGGGCTGGCGTTCAGTCCGCTCTGGTGCCTTGCTATGACAGTGCTCGTGCAGGGCTGATACAACACCACCTAGACACAAGGTCTCACAACAGCCTACCCGCTCAAACACAAACTGCGTGCACTTGGCAGATTCAGAATAAACGCACAACACCCACGCACTGGCTGACAACCAGCCAGTAAATGCGGGGCTGAATTTCAGTCCGCTCCGGTGCCTCGCTGTGACTCAGCTCGTGCAGGGCTGACGCAACACCACCTAGACACAAGGCCTCACAACAGCCTACCCGCTTAAACATAAACTGCGTGCACTTGGCAAATTCAGAAAAAACGAACAACACCCTTGCACTGGCTGACAACCAGCCAGTAACTGCGGAGCTGGCGTTCAGTTTGCTCCGGTGCCTTGCTGTGGCAGAGCTGGTGCAGGGCTGACGCAATACCACCTAGACACAAGGCCTCACAACAGCCTACCCGCTCAAACATAAACTGCCTGGGCTTGGCAAATTAGGAAAAACACACAACACCAATGCACTGGCTGACAATCAGAAAATAACTACGGGGCTGCCGTTCAGTCCGCTCCGGTGCCTCACTGTGACAGAGCTCGTGCAGGGCTGACGCAACACCACCTAGACACAAGGCCTCACAACAGCCTACCCGCTCAAACATAAACTGTGTGCATTTGCCAAATTCAGAAAAAACGCACAACACCCACGCACTGGCTGACAACCAGCCAGTAACTGCGGGGCTGGCGATCAGTCCACTATGGTGCTTCGCTGTGACAGAGCTCCTGCAGGGCTGATACAACACCACCTAGACACAAGGCCTCACAACAGCCTACCCGCTTAAACATAAACTGCGTGCACTTGGAAAATTCTGAAAAAACGCACAACACCCACGCACTGGCTGACAACCAGCCAGTAACTGTGGAGCTGGCGTTCAGTTCTCTCCGGTGCCGTGCTGTGGCAGAGCTCGTGCAGGGCTGACGCAACACCAGCTACACACAAGGCCTCATAACAGCCTACCTGCTCAAACATAAACTGCGTGCACTTGGCTAATTCAGAAAAAACGCACAACACCCACGCACTGGCTGACAACCAGCCAGTAACTGGGGGCCTGGCGTTCAGCCCGCTCCGGTGCCTCGCTGTGACAGGGCTTCTGCAGGGCTGACGCAACACCACCTAGACACAAGGCCTCACAACAGCCTACCCGCTCAAACATAAACTGCGTGCATTTGGCAAATTCAGAAAAAGGACACAACACCCACGCACTGGCTGACAACCAGCCAGTAACTGTGGAGCTGGCGTTCAGTCCGCTCCGGTGCCTTGCTGTGACAGAGCTCGTGCAGGGCTGACGCAACACTACCTAGACACAAGGCCTCACAACAACCTACCCGCTCAAACATAAACAGCGTGCACATGGCAAATACAGAAAAAACGCACAACACCCACGCACTGGTTGACAACCAGCCAGTAACTACGGGGCTGCCGTTCAGTCCGCTCCGGTGCCTCACTGTGACAGAGCTCGTGCAGGGCTGATGCAACACCACCTAGACACAAGGTCTCACAACAACCTACCCACTCAAACATAAACTGCGTGCACTTGGCAAATTCAGAAAAAACGCACAACACCCACGCACTTGCTGACAACCAGCCAGTAACTGCGGAGCTGGCGTTCAGTCCGCTCCGGTGCCTCGCTGTGACAGAGCTCGTGCAGGGCTCACGCAACACCACCTAGACACAAGGCCTCACAACAGCCTACCCGCTCAAACATAAACTGCGTGCACTTGGCAAATTCAGCAAAAACGCACAACACCCAAGCACTGGCTGACAACCAGCCAGTAACTACGGGGCTGTTGTTCAGTCCGCTCCGGTGTCTCACTGTGACAGAGCTCGTGCAGGGCTGACGCAACACCACCTAGACACAAGGTATCACAACAGCTTATCCGCTCAAAGATAAGCTGTGTGCATTTGGCAAATTCAGAAAAAACGCACAACCCCCACGCACTGGCTGACAACCAGCCAGTAACTGCTGGGCTAGCGTTCAGTCCGCTCCGGTGCCTTGCTGTGGCAGAGCTCGTGCAGGGCTGACGCAACACCACCTACACACAAGGCCTCACAACGGCCTACCCGCTCAAACATAAACTGCGTGCACTTGGCAAAATCAGAAAAAACGCACAACACCCAAGCACTGGCTGACAACCAGCCAGTAACTGCGGGGCTGGCGTTTAGTCCGTTCCGGTGCCTTGTTGTGACAGAGCTCGTGCAGGGCTGACTCAACACCAACTAGACACAAGGCCTCACAACCGCCTACCCGCTCAAACATAAATTGCGTGCACTTGGCAAATTCATAAAAAACGCATAACACCGACACTCTGGCTAACAACCAGCCAGTAACTGTGGGGCTGGCGTTAAGTCCGCTGCGGTGCCTCGCTGTGACAGCGCTCGTGCAGGGCTGATGCAACACCACCTAGTCACAAGGCCTCACAACAGCCTACCTGCTCAAACATAAACTGCGTGCACTTGGCAAATTAAGAAAAGACGCACAACACCCACGCACTGGCTGATAAACAGCCAGTAACTGTGGAGCTAGCGTTCAATCCGCTCCGGTGCCCTGCTGTGATAGAGCTCGTGCAGGGCTGACGCAACACCACCTAGACACAAGGCCTCCCAACAGCCTACCCGCTCAAACATAAACTGCGTGCACTTGGCAAATTCAGAAAAAATGCATAACACCGACACTCTGGCTAACAAACAGCCAGTAACTGTGGGGCTGGCGTTCAGTCCGCTGCGGTGCCTCGCTGTGACAGCGCTCGTGCAGGGCTGATGCAACACCACCTAGACACAAGGCCTCACAACAGCCTACCCGCTCAAACATAAACTGCGTGCACTTGGCAAATTAAGAAAAGACGCACAACACCCACGCACTGGCTGATAACCAGCCAGTAACTGTGGAGCTGGCATTCAATCCGCTCCGGTGCCCTGCTGTGATAGAGCTCGTGCAGGGCTGACGCAACACCACCTAGACACAAGGCCTCACAACAGCCTACCCGCTCAAACACAAACTGCGTGCACTTGGCAAATTAAAAAAAAACGTACATCACCCACGCACAGGCTGACAACCAGCCAGTAACTGCGGGGCTGCCGTTCAGTCCGCTCCCGTGCCTCGCTGTGACAGCTCGTGCAGGGCTGACGCAACACCATCTAGACACAAGGACTCACAACAGCCTACCCGGTCAAAGATAAACTGCGTGCACTTGGCAAATTCAGAAAAAAAGCTCTACACCCACGCACTGGCTGACAACCAGCCAGTAACTGCGGGGCTGGCATTCAGTCCGCTCCGGTGCCTCGCTGTGACTGAGCTCCTGCAGGGCTGACGCAACACCACCTAAACACAAGGCCTCACAACAGCCCACCCGTTCAAACATAAACTGCGTGCACTTGGCAAATTCAGAAAAAAACGCACAACACCCACGCACTGGCTGACAACCAGCCAGTACTGCGGGCCTGGCGTTCAGTCCGCTCTGGTGCCTCGCTATGACAGAGCCCGTGCACGGCTGATGCAACACCACCTACACACAAGGCCTCACAACAGCCTACCCACTCAAACATAAACTGCGTGCACTTGGCAAATTCCGAAAAAACGCACAACACCCACGCACTGGCTGACAACCAGCCAGTAACTGCGGGGCTGGCGTTCAGTCCGCTCTGGTGCCTCGCTATGACAGACGTCGTGCAGGGCTGATGGAACACCACCTAAACACAAGGCCTCACAACAGCCTACCCGCTCAAACACAAACTGCGTGCACTTGACAAATTCAGAAAAAACCCACAACACCAACGCATTGGCTGACAACCAGCCAGTAACTGCGGGGCTGGCGTTCAGTCCGCTCTGGTGCCTTGCTATGACAGTGCTCGTGCAGGGCTGATACAACACCACCTAGACACAAGGTCTCACAACAGCCTACCCGCTCAAACACAAACTGCGTGCACTTGGCAGATTCAGAATAAACGCACAACACCCACGCACTGGCTGACAACCAGCCAGTAAATGCGGGGCTGAATTTCAGTCCGCTCCGGTGCCTCGCTGTGACTCAGCTCGTGCAGGGCTGACGCAACACCACCTAGACACAAGGCCTCACAACAGCCTACCCGCTTAAACATAAACTGCGTGCACTTGGCAAATTCAGAAAAAACGAACAACACCCTTGCACTGGCTGACAACCAGCCAGTAACTGCGGAGCTGGCGTTCAGTTTGCTCCGGTGCCTTGCTGTGGCAGAGCTGGTGCAGGGCTGACGCAATACCACCTAGACACAAGGCCTCACAACAGCCTACCCGCTCAAACATAAACTGCCTGGGCTTGGCAAATTAGGAAAAACACACAACACCAATGCACTGGCTGACAATCAGAAAATAACTACGGGGCTGCCGTTCAGTCCGCTCCGGTGCCTCACTGTGACAGAGCTCGTGCAGGGCTGACGCAACACCACCTAGACACAAGGCCTCACAACAGCCTACCCGCTCAAACATAAACTGTGTGCATTTGCCAAATTCAGAAAAAACGCACAACACCCACGCACTGGCTGACAACCAGCCAGTAACTGCGGGGCTGGCGATCAGTCCACTATGGTGCTTCGCTGTGACAGAGCTCCTGCAGGGCTGATACAACACCACCTAGACACAAGGCCTCACAACAGCCTAACCGCTCAAACATAAACTGCGTGCACTTGGCATATTCAGCAAAAACGCACAACACCCAAGCACTGGCTGACAATCAGCCAGTAACTACGGGGCTGTTGTTCATTCCGCTCCGGTGTCTCACTGTGACAGAGCTCGTGCAGGGCTGACGCAACACCACCTAGACACAAGGTATCACAACAGCTTATCCGCTCAAAGATAAGTTGTGTGCATTTGGCAAATTCAGAAAAAACGCACAACCCCCACGCACTGGCTGACAACCAGCCAGTAACTGCTGGGCTAGCGTTCAGTCCGCTCCGGTGCCTTGCTGTGGCAGAGCTCGTGCAGGGCTGACGCAACACCACCTACACACAAGGCCTCACAACAGCCTACCCGCTCAAACACAAACTGCGTGCACTTGGCAAATTCATAAAAAATGCATAACACCGACACTCTGGCTAACAAACAGCCATTAACTGTGGGGCTGGCGTTCAGTCCGCTGCGGTGCCTCGCTGTGACAGCGCTCGTGCAGGGCTGATGCAACACCACCTAGACACAAGGCCTCACAACAGCCTACCCGCTCAAACATAAACTGCGTGCACTTGGCAAATTCAGCAAAAACGCACAACACCCAAGCACTGGCTGACAACCAGCCAGTAACTGCTGGGCTAGCGTTCAGTCCGCTCCGGTGCCTTGCTGTGGCAGAGCTCGTGCAGGGCTGACGCAACACCACCTACACACAAGGCCTCACAACGGCCTACCCGCTCAAACATAAACTGCGTGCACTTGGCAAAATCAGAAAAAACGCACAACACCCAAGCACTGGCTGACAACCAGCCAGTAACTGCGGGGCTGGCGTTTAGTCCGTTCCGGTGCCTTGTTGTGACAGAGCTCGTGCAGGGCTGACTCAACACCAACTAGACACAAGGCCTCACAACCGCCTACCCGCTCAAACATAAATTGCGTGCACTTGGCAAATTCATAAAAAACGCATAACACCGACACTCTGGCTAACAACCAGCCAGTAACTGTGGGGCTGGCGTTAAGTCCGCTGCGGTGCCTCGCTGTGACAGCGCTCGTGCAGGGCTGATGCAACACCACCTAGTCACAAGGCCTCACAACAGCCTACCTGCTCAAACATAAACTGCGTGCACTTGGCAAATTAAGAAAAGACGCACAACACCCACGCACTGGCTGATAAACAGCCAGTAACTGTGGAGCTAGCGTTCAATCCGCTCCGGTGCCCTGCTGTGATAGAGCTCGTGCAGGGCTGACGCAACACCACCTAGACACAAGGCCTCCCAACAGCCTACCCGCTCAAACATAAACTGCGTGCACTTGGCAAATTCAGAAAAAAGACACAACACCCACGCACTGGCTGACAACCAGCCAGTAACTGTGGAGCTGGCGTTCAATCCGCTCCGGTGCCCTGCTGTGATAGAGCTCGTACAGGGCTGACGCAACACCACCGAGGCACAAGGCCTCACAACAGCCTACCCGCTCAAACATAAACTGCGTGCACTTGGCAAATTCAGAAAAAATGCACAACACTCTCGCACTGGTGACAACCAGCCAGTAACTGCAGAGCTGGCGTTTAGTCCGTTCCCGTGCCTTGTTGTGACAGAGCTCGTGCAGGGCTGACTCAACACCAACTAGACGCAGGGCCTCACAACCGCCTACCCGCTCAAACATAAATTGCGTGCACTTGGCAAATTCATAAAAAACGCATAACACCGACACTCTGGCTTACAACCAGCCAGTAACTGCGGGGCTGGCGTTCAGTCCGCTGCGGTGCCTCGCTGTGACAGATCTCGTGCAGGGCTGATGCAACACCACCTAGACACAAGGCCTTACAACAGCCTACCCGCTCAAACATAAACTGCGTGCACTTGGCAAATTAAGAAAAAACGCACAACACCCACGCACTGGCTGACAACCAGCCAGTAACTGCGGGGTTGGCGTTCAGTCCACTCCGGTGCTTCGCTGTGACAGAGCTTGTGCAGGGCTGACGCAACACCACCTAGACACAAGGCCTCACAACAGCCTACCCGCTCAATCATAAACTGCGTGCACTTGGCAAATTCAGAAAAAGGACACAACACCCACATACTGTCTGACAACCAGCCAGTAACTGTGGAGCTGGCGTTCAGTCAGCTCCGGTGCCTTGCTGTGACAGAGCTCGTGCAGGGCTGACGCAACACCACCTAGACACAAGGCCTCACAACAGCCTACCCGCTCAAACATAAACAGCGTGCACTTGGCAAATTAAGAAAAGACGCACAACACCCACGCACTGGCTGATAACCAGCCAGTAACTGTGGAGCTGGCATTCAATCCGCTCCGGTGCCCTGCTGTGATAGAGCTCGTGCAGGGCTGACGCAACACCACCTAGACACAAGGCCTCACAACAGCCTACCCGCTCAAACACAAACTGCGTGCACTTGGCAAATTAAAAAAAAACGTACATCACCCACGCACAGGCTGACAACCAGCCAGTAACTGCGGGGCTGCCGTTCAGTCCGCTCCCGTGCCTCGCTGTGACAGCTCGTGCAGGGCTGACGCAACACCATCTAGACACAAGGACTCACAACAGCCTACCCGGTCAAAGATAAACTGCGTGCACTTGGCAAATTCAGAAAAAAAGCTCTACACCCACGCACTGGCTGACAACCAGCCAGTAACTGCGGGGCTGGCATTCAGTCCGCTCCGGTGCCTCGCTGTGACTGAGCTCCTGCAGGGCTGACGCAACACCACCTAAACACAAGGCCTCACAACAGCCCACCCGTTCAAACATAAACTGCGTGCACTTGGCAAATTCAGAAAAAAACGCACAACACCCACGCACTGGCTGACAACCAGCCAGTACTGCGGGCCTGGCGTTCAGTCCGCTCTGGTGCCTCGCTATGACAGAGCCCGTGCACGGCTGATGCAACACCACCTACACACAAGGCCTCACAACAGCCTACCCACTCAAACATAAACTGCGTGCACTTGGCAAATTCCGAAAAAACGCACAACACCCACGCACTGGCTGACAACCAGCCAGTAACTGCGGGGCTGGCGTTCAGTCCGCTCTGGTGCCTCGCTATGACAGACGTCGTGCAGGGCTGATGGAACACCACCTAAACACAAGGCCTCACAACAGCCTACCCGCTCAAACACAAACTGCGTGCACTTGACAAATTCAGAAAAAACCCACAACACCAACGCATTGGCTGACAACCAGCCAGTAACTGCGGGGCTGGCGTTCAGTCCGCTCTGGTGCCTTGCTATGACAGTGCTCGTGCAGGGCTGATACAACACCACCTAGACACAAGGTCTCACAACAGCCTACCCGCTCAAACACAAACTGCGTGCACTTGGCAGATTCAGAATAAACGCACAACACCCACGCACTGGCTGACAACCAGCCAGTAAATGCGGGGCTGACTTTCAGTCCGCTCCGGTGCCTCGCTGTGACTCAGCTCGTGCAGGGCTGACGCAACACCACCTAGACACAAGGCCTCACAACAGCCTACCCGCTTAAACATAAACTGCGTGCACTTGGCAAATTCAGAAAAAACGAACAACACCCTTGCACTGGCTGACAACCAGCCAGTAACTGCGGAGCTGGCGTTCAGTTTGCTCCGGTGCCTTGCTGTGGCAGAGCTGGTGCAGGGCTGACGCAATACCACCTAGACACAAGGCCTCACAACAGCCTACCCGCTCAAACATAAACTGCCTGGGCTTGGCAAATTAGGAAAAACACACAACACCAATGCACTGGCTGACAATCAGAAAATAACTACGGGGCTGCCGTTCAGTCCGCTCCGGTGCCTCACTGTGACAGAGCTCGTGCAGGGCTGACGCAACACCACCTAGACACAAGGCCTCACAACAGCCTACCCGCTCAAACATAAACTGTGTGCATTTGCCAAATTCAGAAAAAACGCACAACACCCACGCACTGGCTGACAACCAGCCAGTAACTGCGGGGCTGGCGATCAGTCCACTATGGTGCTTCGCTGTGACAGAGCTCCTGCAGGGCTGATACAACACCACCTAGGCACAAGGCCTCACAACAGCCTACCCGCTTAAACATAAACTGCGTGCACTTGGAAAATTCTGAAAAAACGCACAACACCCACGCACTGGCTGACAACCAGCCAGTAACTGTGGAGCTGGCATTCAGTTCTCTCCGGTGCCGTGCTGTGGCAGAGCTCGTGCAGGGCTGACGCAACACCAGCTACACACAAGGCCTCATAACAGCCTACCTGCTCAAACATAAACTGCGTGCACTTGGCTAATTCAGAAAAAACGCACAACACCCACGCACTGGCTGACAACCAGCCAGTAACTGGGGGGCTGGCGTTCAGCCCGCTCCGGTGCCTCGCTGTGACAGGGCTTCTGCAGGGCTGACGCAACACCACCTAGACACAAGGCCTCACAACAGCCTACCCGCTCAAACATAAACTGCGTGCATTTGGCAAATTCAGAAAAAGGACACAACACCCACGCACTGGCTGACAACCAGCCAGTAACTGTGGAGCTGGCGTTCAGTCCGCTCCGGTGCCTTGCTGTGACAGAGCTCGTGCAGGGCTGACGCAACACCACCTAGACACAAGGCCTCACAACAACCTACCCGCTCAAACATAAACAGCGTGCACATGGCAAATACAGAAAAAACGCACAACACCCACGCACTGGTTGACAACCAGCCAGTAACTACGGGGCTGCCGTTCAGTCCGCTCCGGTGCCTCACTGTGACAGAGCTCGTGCAGGGCTGATGCAACACCACCTAGACACAAGGTCTCACAACAGCCTACCCACTCAAACATAAACTGCGTGCACTTGGCAAATTCAGAAAAAACGCACAACACCCACGCACTTGCTGACAACCAGCCAGTAACTGCGGAGCTGGCGTTCAGTCCGCTCCGGTGCCTCGCTGTGACAGAGCTCGTGCAGGGCTCACGCAACACCACCTAGACACAAGGCCTCACAACAGCCTACCCGCTCAAACATAAACTGCGTGCACTTGGCAAATTCAGCAAAAACGCACAACACCCAAGCACTGGCTGACAACCAGCCAGTAACTACGGGGCTGTTGTTCAGTCCGCTCCGGTGTCTCACTGTGACAGAGCTCGTGCAGGGCTGACGCAACACCACCTAGACACAAGGTATCACAACAGCTTATCCGCTCAAAGATAAGCTGTGTGCATTTGGCAAATTCAGAAAAAACGCACAACCCCCACGCACTGGCTGACAACCAGCCAGTAACTGCTGGGCTAGCGTTCAGTCCGCTCCGGTGCCTTGCTGTGGCAGAGCTCGTGCAGGGCTGACGCAACACCACCTACACACAAGGCCTCACAACGGCCTACCCGCTCAAACATAAACTGCGTGCACTTGGCAAAATCAGAAAAAACGCACAACACCCAAGCACTGGCTGACAACCAGCCAGTAACTGCGGGGCTGGCGTTTAGTCCGTTCCGGTGCCTTGTTGTGACAGAGCTCGTGCAGGGCTGACTCAACACCAACTAGACACAAGGCCTCACAACCGCCTACCCGCTCAAACATAAATTGCGTGCACTTGGCAAATTCATAAAAAACGCATAACACCGACACTCTGGCTAACAACCAGCCAGTAACTGTGGGGCTGGCGTTAAGTCCGCTGCGGTTCCTCGCTGTGACAGCGCTCGTGCAGGGCTGATGCAACACCACCTAGTCACAAGGCCTCACAACAGCCTACCTGCTCAAACATAAACTGCGTGCACTTGGCAAATTAAGAAAAGACGCACAACACCCACGCACTGGCTGATAAACAGCCAGTAACTGTGGAGCTAGCGTTCAATCCGCTCCGGTGCCCTGCTGTGATAGAGCTCGTGCAGGGCTGACGCAACACCACCTAGACACAAGGCCTCCCAACAGCCTACCCGCTCAAACATAAACTGCGTGCACTTGGCAAATTCAGAAAAAAGACACAACACCCACGCACTGGCTGACAACCAGCCAGTAACTGTGGAGCTGGCGTTCAATCCGCTCCGGTGCCCTGCTGTGATAGAGCTCGTACAGGGCTGACGCAACACCACCGAGGCACAAGGCCTCACAACAGCCTACCCGCTCAAACATAAACTGCGTGCACTTGGCAAATTCAGAAAAAATGCACAACACTCTCGCACTGGTGACAACCAGCCAGTAACTGCAGAGCTGGCGTTTAGTCCGTTCCCGTGCCTTGTTGTGACAGAGCTCGTGCAGGGCTGACTCAACACCAACTAGACGCAAGGCCTCACAACCGCCTACCCGCTCAAACATAAATTGCGTGCACTTGGCAAATTCATAAAAAACGCATAACACCGACACTCTGGCTTACAACCAGCCAGTAACTGCGGGGCTGGCGTTCAGTCCGCTGCGGTGCCTCGCTGTGACAGAGCTCGTGCAGGGCTGATGCAACACCACCTAGACACAAGGCCTTACAACAGCCTACCCGCTCAAACATAAACTGCGTGCACTTGGCAAATTAAGAAAAAACGCACAACACCCACGCACTGGCTGACAACCAGCCAGTAACTGCGGGGTTGGCGTTCAGTCCACTCCGGTGCTTCGCTGTGACAGAGCTCCTGCAGGGCTGATACAACACCACCTAGACACAAGGCCTCACAACAGCCTACCCGCTTAAACATAAACTGCGTGCACTTGGAAAATTCTGAAAAAACGCACAACACCCACGCACTGGCTGACAACCAACCAGTAACTGTGGAGCTGGCGTTCAGTTCTCTCCGGTGCCGTGCTGTGGCAGAGCTCGTGCAGGGCTGACGCAACACCAGCTACACACAAGGCCTCACAACAGCCTACCCGCTCAAACAGAATTTCAGAAAATTCAGAAAAAACGCACAACCCCCACGCACTGGCTGACAACCAGCCAGTAACTGCTGGGCTAGCGTTCAGTCCGCTCCGGTGCCTTGCTGTGGCAGAGCTCGTGCAGGGCTGACGCAACACCACCTACACACAAGGCCTCACAACGGCCTACCCGCTCAAACATAAACTGCGTGCACTTGGCAAAATCAGAAAAAACGCACAATACCCAAGCACTGGCTGACAACCAGCCAGTAACTGCGGGGCTAGCGTTTAGTCCGTTCCGGTGCCTTGTTGTGACAGAGCTCGTGCAGGGCTGACTCAACACCAACTAGACACAAGGCCTCACAACCGCCTACCCGCTCAAACATAAATTGCGTGCACTTGGAAAATTCATAAAAAACGCATAACGCCGACACTCTGGCTAACAACCTGCCAGTAACTGTGGGGCTGGCGTTCAGTCCGCTGCGGTGCCTCACTGTGACAGCGCTCGTGCAGGGCTGATGCAACACCACCTAGACACAAGGCCTCACAACAGCCTACCCGCTCAAACATAAACTGCGTGCACTTGGCAAATTAAGAAAAAACACACAACACCCACGCACTGGCTTACAACCAGCCAGTAACTGTGGAGCTGGCGTTCAATCCGCTCCGGTGCCCTGCTGTGATAGAGCTCGTGCAGGGCTGACGCAACACCACCTAGACACAAGGCCTCACAACAGCCTACCCGCTCAAACATAAACTGCGTGCACTTGGCAAATTCAGAAAAAATGCACAACACTCACGCACTGGTGACAACCAGCCAGTAACTGCAGAGCTGGCGTTTAGTCCGTTCCCGTGCCTTGTTGTGACAGAGCTCGTGCAGGGCTGACTCAACACCAACTAGACGCAAGGCCTCACAACCGCTTACCCCCTCAAACATAAATTGCGTGCACTTGGCAAATTCATAAAAAACGCATAACACCGACACTCTGGCTAACAACCAGCCAGTAACTGCGGGGCTGGCGTTCTGTCCGCTGCGGTGCCTCGCTGTGACAGCGCTCGTGCAGGGCTGATGCAACACCACCTAGACACAAGGCCTTACAACAGCCTACCCGCTCAAACATAAACTGCGTGCACTTGGCAAATTAAGAAAAAACGCACAACACCCACGCACTGGCTGACAACCAGCCAGTAACTGCGGGGCTGGCGTTCAGTCCGCTCCGGTGCCTTGCTGTGACAGAGCTCGTGCAGGGCTGACGCAACACCACCTAGACACAAGGCCTCACAACAGCCGACCCGCTCAAACATAAACAGCGTGCACATGGCAAATTCAGAAAAAACGCACAACACCCACGCACTGGTTGACAACCAGCCAGTAACTACGGAGCTGCCGTTCAGTCCGCTCCGGTGCCTTGCTGTGGCAGAGCTCGTGCAGGGCTGACGTAACACCACCTACACACAAGGCCTCAAAACGGCCTATCTGCTCAAACATAAACTGCGTGCACTTGGCAAAATCAGAAAAAACGCACAACACCAAAGCACTGGCTCACAACCAGTCAGTAACTGCGGGGCTGGCGTTTAGTCCGTTCCGGTGCCTTGTTGTGACAGAGCTCGTGCAGGGCTGACTCAACACCAACTAGACACAAGGCCTCACAACCGCCTACCCGCTCAAACATAAATTGCGTGCACTTGGCAAATTCATAAAAAACGCATAACACCGACACTCTGGCTAACAACCAGCCAGTAACTGTGGGGCTGGCGTTCAGTCCGCTGCGGTGCCTCGCTGTGACAGCGCTCGTGCAGGGCTGATGCAACACCACCTAGACACAAGGCCTCACAACAGCCTACCCGCTCAAACATAAACTGCGTGCACTAGGCAAATTAAGAAAAAACGCACAACACCCACGCACTGGCTGACAACCAGCCAGTGACTGTGGTGCTGGCGTTCAATCCGCTCCGGTGCCCTGCTGTGATAGAGCTCGTGCAGGGCTGACGCAACACCACCTAGACACAAGGCCTCACAACAGCCTACCCGCTCAAACATAAACTGCGTGCACTTGGCAAATTCAGAAAAAAGACACAACACTCACGCACTGGCTGACAACCAGCCAGTAACTGTGGAGCTGGCGTTCAATCCGCTCCGGTGTCCTGCTGTGATAGAGCTTGTACAGGGCTGACGCAACACCACCGAGGCACAAGGCCTCACAACAGCCTACCCGCTCAAACATAAACTGCGTGCACTTGGCAAATTCAGAAAAAATGCACAACACTCACGCACTGGTGACAACCAGCCAGTAACTGCAGAGCTGGCGTTTAGTCCGTTCCCGTGCCTTGTTGTGACAGAGCTCGTGCAGGGCTGACTCAACACCAACTAGACGCAAGGCCTTACAACCGCCTACCCGCTCAAACATAAATTGCGTGCACTTGGCAAATTCATAAAAAACGCATAACACCGACACTCTGGCTAACAACCCTCCTAGTAACTGCGGGGCTGGCGTTCAGTCCGCTGCGGTGCTTCGCTGTGACAGCGCTTGTGCAGGGCTGATGCAACACCACCTAGAGACAAGGCCTCACAACAGCCTACCCGCTCAAACATAAACTGCGTGCACTTGGCAAATTAAGAAAAAACGCACAACACCCACGCACTGGCTGACAACCAGCCAGTAACTGTGGTGCTGGCGTTCAATCCGCTCCGGTGCCCTCCTGTGATAGAGCTCGTGCAGGGCTGATGCAAAACCACCTAGACACAAGGCCCTACAACAGCCTACCCGCTCAAACATAAACTGCGTGCACTTGGCAAATTCAGAAAAAAGACACAACACCCACGCTGGCTGACAACCAGCCAGTAACTGTGGAGCTGCCGTTCAGTCCGCTCCGGTGCCCTGCTGTGATATAGCTCGTGCAGGGCTGACGAAACCCCACCTAGACACAAGGCCTCACAAAAGCCTACCCGCTCAAACATAAACTGCGTGCACTTGGCAAATTCAGAAAAAACGCACAACACCCACGCACTGGCTGACAACCAGCCAGTAACTGTGGAGATGGCGTTCTGTCCGCTCCGGTGCCCTGCTGTGATAGAGCTCGTGCAGGGCTGACGCAACACCACCTAGACACAAGGCCTCACAACAGCCTACCCGCTCAAACATAAACTGCGTGCACTTGGCAAATTCAGAAAAAACGCACAACACCCACGCACTGGCTGACAACCAGCCAGTTACTGCGGGGCTTTCATTCAGTCCGCTCCGGTGCCCTGCTGTGACAGAGCTCGTGCAGGGCTGACACAACACCACCTAGACAGAAGGCCTCACAACAGCCTACCCGCTCAAACATAAACTGCGTGCCCTTGGCAAATTCAGAAATATCGCACATCACCCACGCACTGGCTGACAACCAGCCAGTAACTGCGGGGCTGGCGTTCAGTCCGCTCCGGTGCCTCACTGTGACAGAGCTTATGCAGGGCTGACGCAACACCACCTAGACACAAGGCCTCACAACAGCCTACCCGCTCAAAAATAAACTGCGTGCACTTGGCAAATTCATAAAAAACGCACAACACCCACGCACTGTCTGACAACCAGCCAGTAACGAACGCAGCCATTCAGCCTGGTCAGTGTGACGTAGCATGGGCTGTTGTGAGGCCTGTCGCTAAGTGGTTTTGGTTGACGCCGGGAGGCCAACGCCCTTGCCCTCTACCGACTGCTGCGTCCACTGTGGGCCAGGACTCGCTGCCCCATCATCTTTTATTATAGATTATTCAAGTAGTGCTGATTTATCCTTTGCAAATAACTTTATTGCTCCATCGCTAGTCACTAAAAAGAATTCCCTTGTAACTTCTTCGCAGATTAATCTGTGTGCGAGAACCGGAACGCGAACCTGGGAACTTTGCGTTTCACGGGCAAGCACCCTACCACTGAGCTATCGTGACACGACTCACGGTGCCGGCCCACAACTTCAATTCTGCCAGTACCTCGCCTCCTACTTTCCAAACATCACAGTTCTCCTGAAAACCTTGCAAGAATAGCACGACTGGAAGAAAGGATATGTTGGAGAGATGGCTAAGCCACAGCCTAACGGATTTTCCCAAATGAAACTTTTACTCTGCAGCGGAGTGTGCGGGCTGTGAGTCGTGTCGGGATAGCTCAGTGGTAGAGAACTTGACAGCGAAAAGCAAAGGTCTCAGGTTTGCGCCTCAGTTCTGGCACACAGCTATAATCTACCAGGAAGTTTCAAATCAGTGCCCACTCCGCTACAGAGTGAAAGTTTCATTCTGGAGACATCCCGTAGGCTTTGGCTAAACCATATTTCCACCATATCCTTCCTTCCCGGAGTGCTAGTCTTGCAGCTTTTGCAAGACAATTTCTGTGAAGTTTAGAAAGTGGAAGGCGTGGTCCTGAAGAAATAAAGTTGTGAGGATTGGCCGTGAGTCGTGTCGGATAGCTCAATGGTAGAACGCTTGCACACGATCGGCAAAGGTCCCGGGTTTGAGTCCCTGTTCAGGTACACAGTTTTAATCTGCCAGGTGGTTTAATATCAGCGCACAGTCCGCTGCAGAGTTAAATTCTGGAAACATCCCTTACGCTGTGGCTAAGCAATGTGTCCAACATATCTTTTCTTCCAGGAGTGCTAGTCTTGTATGGTTCGCAGGAGAACTTCCGTGAAGTTTATAAAGTAGGAGGCGAGGTACTGGCAGAATTAAACTTGTGAAGACGAGCCGTGTGTCGTTTTGGGATAGCTCAGTGGAGAGCGCTTGCCAGCGAAAAGGATAGATCGCAGGACGGTACGAGTCCCGATTCCGGCAAACATTTTTAACCCTCGGGTGGCAGCGCCAATTATTATAACTTCTGCAGCTGCGCGATGCAGATTTGCTACCACTGTGTATTCCGAGTTACAAACCTAGTACATAGCTACTAAGTGATCGTAATGGCAAAAATAGTTTAATGTAAAGGTAGAAATATAATATTTGTTAGTATCTGAATTAGTATATCAATTACCTTTGGTGTATAAATATAACTAATATAAGAGTGTTCCGAAAGTGGACAAGAATCATGTACGATAGACCCAGCAGTGCTATCATTTCGTTAACGCCCTGTAGTTCCTGTCTCTTGAGTAATTATTGTCAGCTTTCTTCTGTGTTATGTGGACGTTAGTACACGTAATTACCACATGAATCATATCACCTATCTTGCATGAGAGACCTTGCGTCTCTGACCTCTTGCGCCTTGTGTAAAATGAGATTGACGGAATCTGCAGCATGGCTAAGGACAAGAGGAACTAGAGGACAAATTACCGAGAGTAAAACTTCTATTTACGAAATAAATTTAAACTTTTCAGCATTCTGATATGTAGGGTAAAATTTATACGATAAATATTTACTACAAACTGCCAAAATCCATTTGCAAGGAATACTAGACGTAACAGAAAACAATTCAATTCCACTAACATGACAGGCAGCGCGGTGCAAATCTACTACCAGTGGTGCACTCCCCAACAAAACTTTTTTATGGTGGACACAACCATGCACAAGACACTCAAACCCTTCAGTGACATCTTTGTAAAAGCTTAATTGAGGAACAGCTAAAGCGCAAATACGGCATCTCCATTATTGCGAGAACAGTGAGCATTTAAAGAAAAGTGATAGCATATTTGCACCAGCGCTGCCGCTCGAGGGTTAATACGCCAGGAAGTTTCATACCAGCGCACACTCCTCTACAGAGTGAAAGTTTCATTCTGGAAACATCCCTTAGGCAGTGGCTGAGCATTCTTCCAGGAGTTCTAATCTTGCAGGAGAACTTCTGTGAAGTTTGGAAACTAGTAGGCGAGGTACTTTCAGAAGTATAGTTGTGAGGAGGGGCTGTGAGTCGTGTCGGGGTAGCTCAGTGGTAGAGCACTTGCTCGCGAAAGGCGAAGGTCCCAGTATCGAGTCTCGGCTCCGGCACGCAATTTTAATCTGCGACGAAGTTTCATATCAGTGCACACTCTGCTGCAAAGGCCAGCCGCGGTGGCCGAGGGTACTGAGGCGCTCCACTCACGGTCTGCACGCGACTACGGTCGGGGGTTCGATTCCCCCCTCGGGCATAGATATTTGTGTCGTCCTTAGTATTAGCTAGTTTGTACGTTTAGGGACTAATAACCCCGTAGTTAAGTCTCGTAAGGTATACAAACATTTGAACATTTTTCTGCTGCAAAGTGAAAGTATCATTCTAGCATCCCCTTATCATACATATCAATATTTCTATCGGAGTTTCATCACCTCTTAATAAATACTGCCTTATACAAATCATGGTGTTACGCAAATATGAAGCAAACGGTTTCTTTTATTCCTGTCTCTTCATAAATTTTAAGGCTACTATTCCGATGTACAGATATTTTATTTTTCGTTTTACCAAGTTCCTACTTTTTCGAAATTTTTAGCTAGTGAATGATTGTCAGTGATGTCAGTGTTAAGTCCTCTATATGTACATCGATTGTAGAAAGTGATGTCCTTACCCTTTTGCACGCTGCTCTTTCGTGAACTGACGAAGGACGGAGGCGGCGGTTGGAATACATAACGGCGCTTGATGAGTTGGCATACCTGGAAGAATTGAGACATTCACTCGAGAACACAGGTAAGTGAGTTTACGTAAGTCTGGAAAAATTTGTTAAGCTTTCAAGGACATAACAAGTACATGAGAAATTTTACATATTTTTGTGTTATTATAATATTAAAGAAATGTAGAAATGCACAATAAGCAAAGCTTCTTATTTTTAAAGTTATTTTGTGCCTCTTACAGTAAATGATGGGTGTACTCGTTGAGAAGCCCCTGTGACGAGAATTACTGTCACTCTATGGACGTTATTCAGACGCCGAACTGGAAGTGAGAGCACGGACCACAGATTACGCCGACTGAGACCTAATTGTAACACGATAACAACCAACATAATAGCGAGATTGCAGCGAACGTTTCAGCCATCCTTGCCCATGTTGCATTCCAACAGACTTGGGCACATCCAGCGGGACAATGCGGCAGGCAACCGTGCAAAATGATGGCTCCAGACCCTCTTCTGAGTACAAGCAACTTATCTGGTCACCCAACAGAAGAGACACGAAGCCGCGGTGGAGTAGCCGAGCGGTCTAAAGCGTCTCGCTGCGGAGCGCGCGGTTGCTCGCCGTGGAGGTTCGAGTCCTTACTGGGGCATGGGTGTGTGTATTTGTCCTTAGGTTAGTTTACCTACGTTTAAGTAGTTTGTAAGTTACGGACTGATGACCACGCAGTTTGGTCCGATAGATTTACAAGTATTTGAACAAGACACGAACATTATAGAGCGTATCAGGGATGCCTCGTGACGGGCTTTCCTGCCGTCGCCGTCATCCCCACAGCCAACAGCCCCCTACTGTGGCGGACTTACGAACAGCCATGCAGGATGCGTGTTGTCGGTTCTCTCCCGTGCGGCTTCAGACATTGGCAGAGTCTCGTAATGTTCAATGTTGTAGAGCTTATGGGATTTAACTACGGGGTCATCAGTCCCTAAACTTACAAGCTACTGACGAACTAGCTACTAATAAGGACAGCACAGATATATATGCCCAACGGGGGATTTGAACCCCCAACCGTAATGGCCGGGCAGACCGCAAATGGCGCGCCGCAGACCTCTCGGCCACCGTGGCCGGCGGCTGAGTGTACGGCATTTCTAAGTGTTCACGGCATAGTACAGGACATTAGGCGTCTGTACCAATTTCTGACCCTTCAGTAAGTAATTCTAATGGCTCATACTGTCCGTATTAGTGTACTAGGTATTTTCCCTCCCTAATGCTTAATGAATCATTTCAGATATGCCACCTTCCAAGTATTTATTTCTGGGTGGACAATATTTCATTGGTTAATTGAAATGTTATTCTTGTTTTCTTCAATTCGGAGACTGGTTTGGTGCAGGTCGCCAACATATTCTGTCCTCAGCAAGCCTCTTCATCTCCTGATAACAACGGCAACAACATCTATTTCAATCTGTTCTATTGTAATCATCTCTTAGTCTCCCTATGCGATTTATACCCCACACACTTCCATCCTACGCTAAATTCACGTCTCCTTGGTGCCTAAGAATATATCCTACCAAGCGATCCCTTCCGTTAGTCAACGTATGCCATAAATTCCTTTTCTCCTCAACTCTGTTCAGTACCTCCTCATTAGTTACACGATCCACCCAACTAATCTTCAGCATTGTTCTGTCGCACCACATTGCAAAAGCATCTGTCTGCTTCCTGTTGCAACTGTTTATCATCCATGTTTGACAAGCGTAGATGGCAACACTCCATTCCATTGCCTTCAGGAAAGACATCTATACATTTAAATTAATATTGCCGCAAAACCCCAAATGATCCAACAGCCGGCGTGGCGCAATGGATAGCGTCATCAAATGCGGTGTTAAGCGTTGCTGCTTCAATACCGTCCACCGGCAAAAATTTTTATTTCTTTCTATTTATCATTTCGCGAACCTTCTACATGTGTTTTTATGTTCTCTTGTAATTTCTACATGTTTCTTATGTTAACTATTCTTATAATTCCTGGTACATTCTGTCTGTGTATAAATAGCGGAGCACTCTGCCCGAGAGGCAGTCAGTGCTGCGCGCATTTTTCAGTTTGCAGTAAACCTGCTTTCAGTATAAGTGCTGTGTTCAGTTGAAAACCCCGACTTCTAAGTCAATCCTGCTTCCTTTTCAACGCGACATTGGTGGAGGCGCCGGGTATCCTGTGCAACAGCTGAATCGCCATGGCTCCTATTAGGCAACGTAAAAGTCGTCGCTTACACGGACTAGAACCGCAATACAAGGGATATACCGAGTACATCCTTCCGAAAGTCCGTATCATCAGACGACCCATGGACACGAAACCAGCAGTACGCTAACTGCACATCAGACACCCGTCAGTGTTGTACGGAGATGCTGGACAGGACCCCAACAAATGGCTAAAAGGGTTCGACCGAGAAGCTAAGTATAACAAGTGGGATCATACAATGTGCTTGGCCAACGTTTATGTCTCCCTGGACGGAACAGCCCAGCAACAGTTTGAAAACAAAGAAAGAGAAGCTGAATGACTGGGAAACTTTCCAAACGGAACTTAAGAAGACACCGCCAGCGATAAATCCGCTCAGCGGAAGAACCATTGTAGAACCGGGCCCAACGGGATGATGAACCGACACAGTCGAACATACAGAATTTTTTGTCCCTACGTCACTTAGTTAACCCGGATATGAGTGAGGCCGACAAAAGGGCACTGCAGACGACATGTACCAAGCTCTTCTTATTAAAGACGTCTCTACGACTGAGGAGTTCATCAAGTGGTGTCAGAAAATTGAAGAGACGCAAGAGAGGAGAGTTGGACGAAAGAAGTACGAACGACTTTCGAATTTGCCCCTATGGCTGTTGTGGAAGACCAGCATGACTTCGATTCTCTCATACGACAAGTTGTGAGAGAAGACTTACAACACTATGTGGCAGTCGGGATTTTTGGACCAAGCGAACACCAGATTATGGCCATCGATGTAAATCCTGTATGTCATGTGGGAGCCGACGCTGCTGAGGAGATATTTGAAACATTAGCGCCTGTTAGCCCCGACAGTAGCACCCGACGTGAAGAATGGCCTCGCCCTACAATGACGTACGCTGCAGTCCCCAAGCGACAGCCTATCAACCTGCCGACGTGGCCAGAACCACCTCCCATAGCAATTATAACGCACCGTAGAAGAACAGACGTCTGGCGGACAGAAGACAACACGCCAGTGTGTTTCCACTGTGGGAGGTCTGCGGCGGATTAGCCGCGCGTACTGGAGCGCCGTGTTGCGGTGCGTGCGGCCGTCCGCCGTCGGGGGGGGGGGGTTTCTGTTATCCTTAGTTTAGTTTGCCTTACCTTAAGTTTGTGAGCTAATAACCAAGCTGTACTGTCCCATACATTTGTAAACATTTGAACATTGGGTGACCTGGTCGTGGCAAATAAATAAATAAAACAATAATAATTAAAAAATGTTCAAATGTTTGTAGAACCTATGGGACTTAACTAAGAAAAAATTAGTCCCCACACTTACAAACTACTTGTTAACTAGCTTATACTAAAGACGGCACAAATATCCATGCCGGAGGGGGTATTCGAACTCCCGACAGCAGCGGCTGTGCAGGCCGTGACTGGCGCGCCGCAGACCGCTCGGCCACCGCGTCCGGCCTGGTCATGTCGTACGTTACTGCAGAGAGAGAGAAGGCGAGTATACGGCGATTATTTTTCCATAAAACGTCAGCCATCAGTACAGTTCTATCCCAGGCAGTTACCTGCTGATCTGTTCAGTCGACCTATTTCATAAAGCCCATCGCAATACCCTTGACGTCATAATCGACGGCTAACCTGTCCGGACACTGGTTGATTCAGGAGCTTCATTTTCTGTATTGTCGGATAATTACCGCAGCACACTAAAGAAGACAATGTTCTGTGATACGGGAGCAACGGCGCTTAAGGTCGCAAGTAGTACGTCCAGCCAGCAGAAACGCGTGTCGCAAGAATAACCATCAACAACAGCACCTAGCGATTTGAATTTGTCGTTTTAACAGAATGTACTCAGAATTTCATCCTCGGACGGGACTTCCTTCAGGCATCCCAGGCTATTATTGACTGTGGAAAATCTGAGCTGGAAATTGAGGAAGTCGTCCCGACGGGTACACCTGATACAGAATTTTCCGGGAAGTTATTTGCCGTAGACAATGTGACGATCCCGCCGTTGACAATGAGAGGAGTTCCAGTCACAAACAGAGATAACTGGTTGAAGTGTGAAGTGCTTGTCGATATTAAAAAGTTTCTTTGACTCACAAAAGAAATTTGCGTACCAACGGCTATCATAAGCATTACCATTGGTCGAGGAGAGATTGGGATCACTAATTGTCAATAGCAGTAATAACTTTTCCCCAAAGGAATGTGTATCGGGAAAACTGAACTAATCCAGGACGGTAAGCTCAACGTCATCAACGAAGACCCATGCTCTGCTGTTAGTACAGACAACACGCTGGAGGAAACAACCGTGGAACTTCCAATAGGCTCCAGGCTGACCAAGGAACAGCGCCAGGGGTGTTAGCTATACTAAACCAATTTTAGTGTGCATTCACACCCCAGCAGGAGAAAAGTCAGACGGTACGGCCCACGATAAGGCACCGTATCAATACTGGGGATCATCCACCGATTAGCCAGCGTTCGTATAGGGTGTCCCCAACTGAAAGACCAATAATTCGGGAGGAAGTGGAGAAGATGCATGAAGACATTATTCAACTTTCGGAGAGTCCTTTGTCGTCTTCTTGTAAAGAAGAAGGATGGCACGTGGCGATTCTGTGTCGACTATCGGCGCCTGAACAAAATCACAAAGAAAGATGTCTACCCGTTTCCGGACATTGACGACATGTTAGACTGCTCGAAAGAAGCTACATACTTCTCAACTATGGATATGCAGACGGGTTACTGGCAAATCGAGGTTGACGAACCTGACACGGAAAAGACGACATTTGTTACACCTGACAGCCACTATGAATTCAAAGTAATACCTTTTGCATTATGTAATACTCCAGCCACATTCGAACACATGATGGGCAACTTACTTCGACAAGTTAAGTGGGCAACTTGTCTTTGCTATTTAGATGAGATTGTCATTTTCTCAAAAACTTTTGCAGAACATTTGAGTCGCCTGTCAATTTTATTGAAATGTCTTCAGACTGCAGGACGTTACCACAATCCCAGAAAGAGCCTCTTCGTCGCCAAAGAGATAAAAATTCTGGGTCACCTAGTGAACAGATATAGTGTCCGTCCTGATCCAGATAAAGTAAGGGCAGTCACAGAATTTCAAACTCCTCAGCACATGGGTGATATGAGGAGTTTTCTTGGACTGTGGCCGGCCGCAATGGCCAAGGGGACTGCAGCGCGCCAGTCACAGTCAGCACGGCCGCTACGGTCGGGGGTTCGAATCCCCCCTCGAGCATTGATGTTTGTGTCATCTTCAGTATAAGGTAGTTCATAAGTAGTTTGTAAGTTTAGGGACTGATGAGCCCATAGTTAAGTCTCTTAAGCGTAACAAACATTTCATTTCTTGGGCTGTGCTCATACTACCGATGTTTCATAAAAGGTTTTTGTAACATGGAACATCCATTGCAAGAACTTCTGAACGGGGACGCAAAATTTTACTGGGATGAGACAAAAGAAAGAGCTTTCCGGGCACTTAAGAAGGCTCTAACTTTCACACCATTTCTAACTTTATACGACGAGAATGCAGAAACTGAAATTCACACTGACGCTAGCGGGTATGGTATTGGTGCAGGACTTGTACAAATTCAGGAAGGTGCTGAAAAGGTGATGGACGATGCATTAAGAGTACTCTCAAAGTCCGCCATAGACTCCTCTACAATTGAGAAAGAATGTCTTGCAGTTATCTTGGTTATCAACAAGTTCCGGCCGTATTTATTCGGCAAACCATTCACCATCGTGACAGACCACCATTTTTGTGTTGGCTGATTAGCTTCAAGTATCCATCAGGTCGACATGACAGATGGGCACTAAGATTCTACGAGTATGACGTCACAGTGGTGTTCAAAAACGAACACAAACACAAGGATGCCGACTGCATTTTGTAGAATCCATTAGGGGAACACAACAGCATGAATGAAGTTTCAGCTTTCACTGAATTAGGTGACATTGCAGCTGAACAGAATGAAGTTCCAGCACTATTAAAAAGCATAGAGGCCTTGGAGAAAGGAGAACCGACCAATAGAGAGTTCCAGTTTATAAATGGGACATTGAATAAGAGCAACTACGATACACTGAGCCCCAAATGGCTGCTGGTCATTCCAGCTCATGTCCAGTCTGCTATTCTCATGTAATTTCACAATGCTCCAATATGCGAGCACCTGGGATTCGTGAAGGCCCTGGACAGAATCAGACGCAGGTATTACTGGAAAGGTCTCTACCGATCTGTCAAGCAGTATGGGAGCCACTGTAAAGAGTGCCAGCGACAGACGAATGTGCCGCAATTACCTCCAGGGCATCTCGTACCAAAGCCAACTGCAGCAGCTCCATTCCACCGAATTGGAATTGATCTTTTAGGGAGGTTCCCGAAGTCGACAACCAGTAACCGATGGATAATAGCCTTTACCTTCTACCTCACATGCTACGCTGTCACGAAACCTGTGGCGACTGCAGAAGCTCCACAGATCACAGAATTCATTGTAGAAGACATTATTTTGAAGCATGGAGCACCACGTTTGATGATATCTGATCGTGGAAAGTACTCCAGTGAAAATTATTATCAGAGGTAATGTCATGTTGCGACGTTGTCCACAGAATGACAATAGCATACCATCCGCAGACAAATGGTCTTACAGACCCTTTTTGCAAGACGTTAGCAGATATGCTGTCGATGTACGTCGATGTTGAGCAGAAGGATTGTGATACAATATTGCCAATCGTCACATTTGCTTATAATACCACAACACAAGACACCACAGGCTTCACGCCGGTTTTCCTGCTTCATAGCAAGATGATGAGACGACAATGGATACGCTGCTCCCGTTCCAACCGGACGAAACTCAAGATGACTGTGTGAAGCAGTTCATCACCAGGGTCGCATACGGACACAGAACGCCCAGGAGAAGGATCGTCAGCAGTATAACGACAAGCACCGACCTGTTGCGTACAGCCCAGGAGATATGGTATGGATTTTTACCACTGTACGGAAGGGTGGGCTATCGGAAAAGTTATTGAAACAATACTATGGTCCGTATCGTGCCATACGCCACCTGTCGGTCGTCACATACAAAGTCGAGGATTATGAGCCGTCGCCGAAACGTCCAAAACGAAGAGACATTGTTCACGTCCTGCTCATGAAGACTAATTACGATCCTTAAGAGCAGATAGGCGAAAATGGCTTCTTGTTCAAGGACTCTAAGGACGGTAATGATACTGATAAAGCCAGGACATGAACGTCTGTCGTCGGTAATCATGCAGAAGTGAAGGATTCTCCAGAACTGCCATACAGATGACTTATGACAAGATCCAGGACATTGCAGCTAACAGCAGGTCGACGTATATCTCAGGAGAGGTAGCAATGCCGCAAGACCCCAAGCTATCCGAATGCTGGCGTGGCGCAATGGATAGCGTCACCGAATACGGCGCTAGAGATTGCCGATTCAATCCCATCCACTGGCAAAAAAAAAGCTTTGTATTTGTCATTTCCCCAATGTCCTACATATTTGATATGTTCACTTGTAATTTATACATGTTCTTATGTTAACTATTCTTCTAATTTCTGGTACCTTCTGTCTGAGTATAAATAGCAGAGCACTCTGCCCGAGAGGTGGTGATGCGCGTATGCTTCAGTTCGCAGTAAACCTGCTTTAGGTATAAGTACTGTGGTCGTTTGACGACTCTGCCTTCGAAGTCAAGGCTGCTTCCATTTCAACGCGAGAACATTCACATAGTTCTCTTTTGCAAAAACGATTTTCTTCCCATTGCCATTCTGCATTATATATCCTCTGTACTACGAAGATCATATCGTATTTTCCTGCCCAAGAAACAAAACTCATGTACCACCTGTATTGTTTCGTTGCCCAATGTTATCTCTTCACCATCGCCTGATTTTCTTACACTGCATTCCATTACCGTTGTATTATTCTTGTTAATGTTTATCTTATATGCTTCTTCCCAATCCGTTCAACTGTTCTTCCACGCTCAGTTTCTGACAGATTTACAATGTCAACAGGAAAACGTAATTCTTTCAGTTCTTCAGTATGTCGTGTAGTTCCTAATCCAAATTTCTCCTCGCTTTCCTTTATAGTTTGCTCAGTGTACACATTGAATAATATTGGATAAAGGCTACGACTCAATCTTACTCCCTTCCCAATTACCGCATCCCTTTCATGCCATCGAACTTTGAATACTAATGTCTGCTTTTTGTGCAAGTTATAAATAACATTGAGTTCGCTAGAATTTACTTCTTCTGATTTCATAATCTGAAAGAATGCAGTCCAATCACCAGTGACAAAAAGCTTTCACCAAAACTACAAAAGCCAGAAATGTAGGTTTCCCTTTCCTTAATCTACCTTCTAAGATGAAGGTCGGCTTCTACCAGTTTTTCCATCCTTCTTTAAATAATTCGTTTTAAGATTTGCAACCATTACTTATTGAACTGGTGATTCTTTAATTTTCTTACCTGTCTGCCCTTGCCTTCTTTAGCATGGATGTTACTAGATTTTTCTTGAAGTGTGAGAGTGTTTTCTCCGTCACATACATCTTACGTAACAGGTGAAGTTGTTTTTCCACAGCTGGCTCTCCCAAGGACTTCAGTAGTTCTGCAGGAACGTAGTCCTTTCCAGCGACCTTGTTTCGGATTAGGTTTTTGAGACTTCTATCAAATTGTTCGTTGAGTTTAGTATCTCCTATTTCATCAACATCTACTTCCTTTTCGTTCATACAATGATTTATTTCCCATTATTCATACACTTGAAAATATAACACACCAAAATAAGTGAGGAGTTGAAGGGATTTAATAAGGTAAAACAATTACAAAATCAATGATTATATTTAAGAATAAGGATAATACAGACTAACGCCACTCCCATGAACCACAGCCATTGCCGAGGTGCCCGGCTTGCGTGCCTCAACGATGCAGATAGCCGTACCGTAGGTGCAACCACAGCGGAGGGGTGTCTGTGGAGAGGCCAGACAAACGTGTGGTTCCTGAAGAGGGGCAGCAGCCTTTTCAGTAGTTACAGGGGCAACAGTCTGGATGATTGACGGAGCTGGTCTTGTAACACCAGCTAATGTGGCTTTACCATACAATTACTGTGAACGGCTGAAAGCAAGGGAATATGTTCGAATATAATGACATTTCTCGAGACAAGGAATCTGTTCTGTAGGGATCAGCATGGGTTTCGGAAAAGGCGCTTGTGTGAAACCCAGCTCGCACTATTCGTCCACGAGACTCAGAGGGTCATAGACACGGGTTCTCAGGTAGATGCTGTGTTTCTCGACTTTCGCAAGGCGTTTGATACAGTGCCCCACAAACGTTTAATGCACATAGTAAGAGTATATCGTCTATCAGACCAATTGTGTGATTGGATTGAGGAATTCCTAGATAACAGAAAGCAGCAGGTCATTCTCAATGGAGAGAAGTCTTCTGAAGTAGAAGTTATGTCAGGTGTGCCACAGGGGAGTGTCGTGGGTCCGTTGCTGTTCACGATATATATAAATGACCTTGCGGATAACATCGGAAGTTCACTGAGGCTTTTTGCGGATGATGCTGCAGTATATAGAGAGGTTGCAACAATGGAAAATTGTATTGAGATACAGGATGATCTGCATAGAATTGACGCATGGTGCAGGGAATGGCAATTAAATCTCAATGTAGACAAGTGTAATGTGCTGCGAATTCACAGAATGAAAGATCCTTTATCATTTAGCTACACTACAGCAGGTCAGAAACTGGAAGCAGTTAATTCCATAAATTATCTGGGAGTAGTCATTAGGAGGGATTTAAAATGGAACGACCATATAAAATCAATCGTCGGTAAAGCAGATGCCAGACTTAGATTCATTGGAAGAATACTAAGGAAATGCAGTCCGAAAACAAAGGAAGTAGGTTACAGTACACTTGTTCGCTCACAGCTTGAATACTGCTCACCGGTGTGGGATCCGTGCCAGGTGGGATTGATAGAGGAGGTAGAGAAGATCCAACGGAGAGCAGCGCGCTTCGTTACAGGATCATTTGGTAATCGTGAAAGCTTTACGGAGATGATCGATAAACTCCAGTGGAAGACTCTGCAGGAGAGACGCGCTGTCGCTCGGTACGGGCTTTTGTCGAAGTTTCGAGAACATACCTTTACCGAGCTGTCTAGCAGTATATTGCTCTCTTCTGCGTATATCTCGCGAAGAGACCGTGAGGATAAAATAAGAGAGATTAGAGCCCGCACAGAGGCATACCGACAATCCTTCTTTCCGCGAACAATACGTGACTGGAATAGGAGGGAAAATCGATAGTGGTACTCAAGGTACCCTCCGCCACACACCGTCAGGTGGCTTGCGGAGTATGGTTGTAGATGTAGAAACTACAGCTGTTACTTTCCCGAGTACAAGCAGCTCTACTGTATGAAAATATGACGATGGCATCCTCGCGGGTAAAATATTCCGGAGTAAAATAGTCCCCCATTCGTTTCTCCGGGCAGGGACTACTCAGGAGGATGTGATCATCATGAAAGACAACACCGGCATTCTACGGATCGGAGCGTGGACGTAGGATCCCTTAATAGGGTAGGGAAGCTAGAAAATTTTAAAAGAGAAATGGATAAGTTGAAGTTATACATAGCCAGGATTTGTGAAGTTCAGTGGAAAGAGGACCAGGATTTCTGGTCAGTTGAGTACAGGATTATAAATACAAAATCAGTTTGGGGTATTACAGGAGTACGTATGATTATGAATAAGCAAATGGAAATGCGTGTAAACTACTATGAGCAACACAGTGATCGCGTTAGCGTATTCCAGATAGATAAGAGGCCAACACCGACCACGGTAGTACTGGTTTACATGCCAACTAGCTCTGCCTATGATGAGGAGATCGAAGAAATATATGAGGAGCTGAAGGAAATTATTCAGACAATTAAGTGAGAGGAAAATTTAATTGTTATGAGTGACTGGAATTCGGTAGTAGGTCTGGGCAAAAGGAATGAAAGAGGAAGCCGCCTGGTAGAATTGTCCACGGATCATAATTTAGTTATAACAAACACCTGGTTTAAGAATGACGAAAGAAGGTTGTAAACGTGGAAGAGACCAAGAGACACCGGCAGAAACTGTAAGATATACCCAGGGCCAGATATAAACTCTTACCATAAATTATTGGTCATGAATTGTAGGCTGAAACTGAAATAACCGCGGAAATGTAGGAAAATAAGGAGATGGTACCTGGATCAACTAAAGGATCCTGAAGGTCTTCAGAATTTCAGAGAGAGCTTTAGGCAACAATTGACAGAAACGAGGAAATAATAAAACAGTAGAAGAGGAATGGGTAGCAATGAGAGATGAAATAGTGAAGGCAGCTGAGGACAAAATTGGTAGGAAGGCAAGACTACAAAAACATCCTTATTTTTCACAGAACATTCGAAATTTAATCCATTGAAAGAGCCATTGAAAGAGAAAATATAAAATTGCAGTAATTGAAACAGGCAAAATGGAGTACAGACGACTAAGAAATGACATTCACAGGAAGTGAAAAATGGCTCAGCAGAAGTGGCTAGAAGGAAAATACAAGGATGTAGAAGAATGTATAAATAGGGGAAAATAGATACAACATACAGGAAAGTAATAGAAATGTTTGGAGATAGGAAAAACAGCTCTATGAATATCAAGAACACAAATGGAAGAC
This sequence comes from Locusta migratoria, assembly GCA_026315105.1. Classification (NCBI taxonomy): domain Eukaryota; kingdom Metazoa; phylum Arthropoda; class Insecta; order Orthoptera; family Acrididae; genus Locusta; species Locusta migratoria. Next base: position 677,324,476 of record CM048746.1, on the reverse strand, counting down.
TAGTTTTCAGCAAAGAAGGGAAAACTGAAAGGTAGAAAGAGTATATAGATAGGCTCGACGAAGGAAATGAACTTAGAAGCAATATTGTAGGAACGGGAGAAGTAGATGAGGATGAAATAGGAGGTACTATATTGAGCGATGAATTTGACAGAACACGGAAAGACCTAAGTCGAAACAAGACCGCAAGAATAGATGACATACCCTCAGAGCTACTGAAGTCTCTGGAAGAACCAGCCATGACAAAACTGTTTCACCTGTTGTGTAAGATGTACGATACAGGCTAAGTACCCTCAGACTTTAAGATAAATGTTATCATCCCCATTCCAAAGAAAGCAGGCGCAGACAGATGTGAAAAGTACAGAACCATCAGTTTAATATGTCATGGTTGCAAAACACGAATTATTTGCAGAAGACTGGAGAAGCTGGAAGAAGCCGACCACAGGGAAGATCAGTTTGGGACGAGGAGAAATGTGGGAACACGGGAGGCAATACCTACTTTACGGCTTATCTTAGAAGATAGATTAAGATAAGGCAAACCTACCTATCTAGCTTTTGTATATTTGGAGAAGGCTTTTGACATTGTTGATTGGAATAAACTCTTTCAAGTTCTGAAGAAAGCAGGAGCAGGAGCGTGAGGTTATTTACAACTTGTACAAAAACCAGACCGCGGTTGTCAGAGTTGAAGAGCATGAAAGGGATGCAGTGGTTGGGAAGGGAGTACGACAGGGTTGTAGACTTTCTCCAACGTTATTCAATTTAAACCGTGACCAAGCTATAAAGGAAAACAAGGAGAAATTTGGACAAGGAATTAATGTTCAGGGCGAAGAATTGAGTTTTCCCGACGACTTAGTATTTCAGTAAGAGACAGCAAAGGACATGAAAGAGCATTTGAACGGAATGGACATTGTTCTGAAAAGTGCTTATAAGATGAACATTAACAAGAGCAGAACTACAGTAATGGAATTCAGTATATGATAATCAGGTGGTGCTGAAGGACTTAGTTTAGGTAACGAAATAATAAAGGAGCTAGATGAGTTTTGATACTTGGGCAGTATAATAACATATGATGGTCGCAGTACAGAGGATATAAAATGCAGAAAGGCAATGGATAGAAAAGCGTTAATGAAAAAAAGAAATTTGTGAACATCGAACTCTGGTTTAAGCCTAAGTAGGATCTTTCTGAAGGCAGTTGTGTAGAGTGTTGCCTTGTATGATAGTGAAACATGGACGATAAACAGCAACAACATAACAGCCTAAGGAAATCATAATTTGGAACATGAATTAATAGAATATTAATACAAAACTGCTGAAAGGAGACTGAAACTGACTAGCTATCTATATAGACAGTGATCATGAATGCAACTAGCTTGCAACTGAAAACGTCACCTATTATAAAACAAGACGATTAGTGACGATTGTCCTATCAGAGGTCGGGGTTGCATTAGTAATATACTACAGCCAAATAGGAGTTATGCAGAACTCGCAGCTGCAGCAGCAGTGTCGTTGGCAGTCACCAGGGTTGAGGCGGGAGACGCTAAACCTAAGGCACAAACTGCACGAATGCGTGCAGTGGCGATATTTACCTCAGTTGTATGCGCTTGCTGGCAGCGACATGCAATTATCAAATAATAGTGTCTACGGTAAGCTAGACTAACAGTGTTCGCAGCCGGCCGCGGTGGCCGAGAGGACTGAGGCGCACCAGTCACGGTCTGCACAGCCACTACAGTCGGGGGTTCGAATCCTCCCTCGGGCACGGATAATTGTGTCGTCCTTAGTATTAGCTAATTTGTAAGTTTAGGGACTGATGACCCCGTACTTAATTCCCATAAGCTATACAAATATTTGAACATTTTTTTGTGTTCGCAGATGGTGATGCCACACAAAATGAAAGTTCAAAGTGTGATACCAGGAGACCAACAGACTGATAAATAATCAAAGTTCCCGAGCGACCAAAGCAGTGGGAAATACAAGTCCAAACTGAACACAAAAATTTTGTGTCACGACGGTGTGTTCGCACCCCGCCATAGGACCTTCCCAATCGCCGGTCCTCCTCCCAAAAAACATGGCAGCCGTGAGGACAGCCACAGCCAACGGCGCGCTTTCCTGCCAACTAAAGGCACATTCGTCCCCGAACCTGCTTGGGTAACATTACTTGGTCACGTAGTCCAGCTAGATTCTTAGAAAATCTGCAATAAAATAACCAGTTGCCGCCATCTGGGCACCGCTGTATACAGCTGTCTGCGGCACGCTTCCACTGTGTGAGATGCACTCCGCTTTCTTTCTCACCCAGCCTGGTGGTCCCAGCAAAACTCTCGTTATTCCGCCAAGTTAGCAGACAGGGGATACAAAGTTCCCGTGAAGATCGAACGGCGTCACCACCTCTGCACGCAGACAGCCGCAAATGCCCATCGTGAAGCTTCCTCTGGCGGGCGAGGCGGGTAGAGAGCGGAGCGTGGCGCACGAAGACTGACGAGCCCGGTCGCCAGTGGAGCAGCTCGAGCAGCTCCCCCAGCCATCCTCTGAAGAGAGCCGTACCTCGCCCTGAGCAACGGCAACGTTGCCGGCGTTTCTTCCGGCCGCAGTCAAGTTTCGCCAGCAGGCTTGGCTGCAGAATTACATTAAATGCAGTTTCTATGAGAACTGACTTTAATTGAATAAAGCTAATGAACCCATTCCCCCTATCAGACGTAAAGGAAAGGCAATAAGAAGATATAACAGCAATAAAGTTTAATACTAATAGATATAATGATATACAATTAAGTAGAAAACATGATAGAGAGAGGACAGACACATGAAGTCGGAAAAATAACCAGCGCCTATCAATGTATGAAAGTTAGTTCCATTAGTAGCTGAAACATTGACAACAAATGAAGGAGTGAGATCGCTCTACAGTACTGATTCAATGCCGCCTCCGGCCAGGCAGGATTAGATTTTCCGTTATTTTCGGAAATCAGTTCAGTTTCCAACCGTCCTTATCTAAACACACTCCTAAAATGGAATGGCAGATGAAATTTGTGCTGTTCACTTTATCCCCAAATTCATGCAACGTCTAATTACTCCAATGTTTATCCATCAGTTCCTACGCATTGTAAATAACGTTGTAGTAATTACTGCATAAAATCTTCCGTAATATCACCCACTTTCAATAACATGATTATACAACACCTAATTCACACTGACGATAATGACATTGTATTGTGGAGATCGGTTAAAATTATACCTCGTCTGCTCTGTTATACACTGTCTTTACGTTTTTCCTAATTGAGAGAAAATGTAGTCCAGATTTCAGAAAAGCAATTCACAGATAATATTACGAGCAAATTCCTTATCTGAATCTGGAATTGTTATCACAAATGTGTTGCCAATGCGACCACCTATGAACAGTGTCTCAGTTTATTTCATGTAAAAATTTCACTCGTCTGTTTTCTTTGATGTTTTCGTTCTAAGTAACTGTCAAAAGAACACTTGAATATAGTTATAGATCTAGCGCTATTTGTTCGCTTCATTAGAAGAATATCTATGCCGGACGCGGTGGCAGAGGGGAGTGAGGCGCTTCAGTCACGGTCTGAACAGCCACTACGGTCGGAGGTTCGAATACCCCCTCGGGCATGGATATTTGTGCCGTCCTTGTTCGTAAGTAGTTCATAAGTAGTTTGTAAGTTTAGGGACTGATGACCTCGTAGTTAACTCCCATAAACTATACAAACAAAACAAGAATGCCTTTCAATGTGAATGTGTCATCTAGAAAGACCACCGTCAGTTGTAAAATTAACTCTGGCTGAAAGGAGCCAGTTGAAAGCTTACTTTAAACATACACCTACGGCCGTAAAAAACCAGCTAGAGGATTTGCGTGAACTACTAACTACTTCCTGCAACGGAATCTTTTTCCCTGGCCCCAAAATTTAGAACTGACCCCAAAATTTACCTTAGTAGCAGGAAGTTTCGGTGGCCAACACACATCGTAGTTCACGAGAATTACACACAATCATTTATATACAAGCCACCCCGAACGAAACCATTACTTGAAGATGGTTGTGAGAACATTTATGGCGCAACGAAATTAAAATATGATATTATGCATCTGAATTTGTTCTCAGCACTGGTGAAAAACAACATTAAATAAAAGGGGAAGGTAATCATTAACAAATATACAAAAGTAGGATGAAATTTCACTGACAATAAATTATTTATTCAGTTCAAACATGAGGAAGTAGGAGAACCAATTTTGTTAAACAATAAAAGTCCATCCCATTGAAAAATTCACTTATAATCTGAACTGAAAATCGTCGAGGAAGGGATTCACAATCAACAAGCATTCAACCACCCACATGCGCGAAGCAAAGCGAAACTCAGTGAAATCAGCGTGCTGATACGAAGGAGAAGCAGGCGCCGCTATCGTAGGCAAAATTCAGCGAACCAGGATGTACCACACAACACAAGAAAAAATAAACTTAGTGGGTCGCTCTGATCTGTCTTTCTTTACTTGAGATGGTACGCGATAATAGCGAGATTAATTTCGATTCAAATAAAACCGTGAGCATGTGGAATTATTGATACACACGATACGTGTCTGCTACATTACACATTTGCAACCCATTGAAAGCAAAGGGCTTAAAGATCGTATTCATTTCAGCAAAAACCATCGGAATCACAGATTACAATGCAAGAATACACAATAGGAAGGCACTGGTGTGTGAGCAGTGGCGAGAACTCAAGTAACTAGTTATAAACCCTTGAAGTCGGAGCCACATGGTTCCGAAAACCAGTAAAAGTGCAAAAATTCAATTTTTGAATAATGAAGTAAAAATTTCAAGGCATGCAAGGATATCATAAGGAAGCTAATAAAGGGGGTCGTACAAGGTTAGAAGAGAATTTGCTGATGGAATCCGAATGTAAAGTACAAGTTTGGAAACGAAACAGCAATTTAAAATAGACGGAGAGGAGATAGCGATGTAATGAAGAAAATCAGAAAGATACATACATGATTTCTTGCCTGAAGGCAAGACACAGGGGTAGCTGAAGGCTTTGTTCATAAACACACTACGTGGGGTATATATCAATCGCGGAAGGAGGAAACGGAAAAGAATATATCACATGCACTACACAGAATAAAAATATCCCTGCATATTACTCACGTTCCACAAAGCTATAAAGAAATTAAACAGAGTTCATTCACCGCCAGCTAGTCACACACAGGTTATCGATTCCAAGCCGTTTTAAAACTGAAATAGCTGCACCGTATTTACCTGTGCAAAATCCCCGAAATGAAATTGAATACATTTCCGTACATGATTGGAGAAGCTTATTTTGAAAAATGAACCTAAGATCTGAAGTCTAACAAACCAGACAACGAATCGCTACCATCTCAAGGGAAGAAAGAAAGTCAGAACATCTTACCAGGTTGAAGCACAGCCTCAGAATGTCCTAGTCGGCCAGAAAGTGAGACCCTCGCTAGCGGCCAGAAATCGGCAAAATCCACATAAAACGAGGTTGTGGGGAGAGCTTAAACTCACGTGTCTTGCCGAGGCTCCCTAACTGTGCATCGCCAACCAAATTTGAAACCAAGGGGTGGAGGAACCTCTTTGGTAGCATCAAAAGCAGAGGTTGGTATCGACTAACTATCGACATGAAGTAGCCAGCGTACAGCCAGCAACCGACGACGAAAATTCTCCTACATACACTCAGACTCCCATGCTGTAAACAAATCAGAAATACAGAACATACATGACATTGAAAATAACACACATCTGTAACATTCATTGAAAATGAAAACATACATAATATTCCATATGCAACTATGACAGTATGCATGAAATGGATAAAAAAGTTCACTTAGTAAGTTGCTGAAGACAAAGTGAAAATTCAACGAGGCAGAAATGCTCAACAACACAAATTCATAGAATGACACACAGACAAACAAAATATATGAAAGGTTTCTAGAACCAACAAACATGGTTAAAATACAATTCCAGCATCAGTATTTTTTTCATTTTCTTAATTTAAACAAGATAGTTAAGAACGCTTATATTTTGTTTTAAAAAAATTGCAGATGGCAAAACTCAGCACCGCTCTGTGTGCAGCAGCAGTTAGTAGCACAATAAAAATAAATCAAATTTAATGACTAATTTGTTTGCATGAAATTGCTGAGGGCAACCAAAATTGATACGTTCATTAAGAGGATCTTAGGAGGTGACTTATATTTCGCACTCAGAGCATTCACTGTTTTGACTGCTCACACCACTTTAACACTTATCGACGCACTTTTTCTTATTGTCTTCCACTTAGCACTGTTTTTAAGAAATGAACACTTTGTCTCGGATCGATCTTGGATCGAATCGTACACTATGGCCTCTGAAGGGGGAGGGAGACAATCTTCCATAGGCTACTTGCAAAACTCTACACCCGCACATACAAGAAGATACCTTGGCTTTTTGTGTCTTCCTGGGCTGCAGTTCTTGCTCCAGGGCTCTCTGGATTGCTCCTCGCCGCCTCCTCCAGAGAATGGTTGGCCCCTAGTAATGAGACTACCTTCCTCGTCTTCTTCTTCTTCAAGGTGGTACGGTGCATGTTGCAACACCGCCCATCTCGACTGTCTGCAAGCACCGTTGGACTTAGTATTCACATCCAGGTTGACCACATAATTAGTAGAAGAAGGTCTGTAACACTATCATTCCAATACCCATTCCTTGCATATGCAGCATGGAGCGAATTTGTGTGCTGAGCACAAAATGAAAGACATTATGCTGCAGCGTTGGTTGAGAATGGGACCTGTGGTATAAGGAATTAATAAGTTAGTAGTTTAACAAGTGTCCTTGACAAGACGGAAGGGGGGGGGGCACGGTCAGAGAGGGATAACCTCTTGTCTTCTCATTCATGCCATTGGGCTCGGCTCGAGTGAGTGGTCCAGTGCACACATTGAACGTGCAAGTATAAACGAGTTTTCTTCCCTTCCCCAGCTATTCAAATGTTTCCAAGAGTAAGGTGAAGGGTGTGGCCAGTACACATGTTTTTAAGCCTTCCGGTCCATGTTTCGTAGGCAGGTGGAGCGGAAGGATTAGCATGCGGCTAGCGTAGAGGGAACAGTCCGCGGCCGTGACAGGAGCGGCTACTGCCAGCGTCTGGTGCCCCTGTCTGCTGCTGATGCGACCCTCCGGCGGGCCACCTGTTCCACACGAGCCGCGCCGCCGCGCCGCCTGGAGACGGCCCGCTACACGCCCCGCGGCCCAGTCGCCGCCCTCGGTCGTCCGCGCTGTGTTTGTCCGCACTGTCCGCACTGCTGCAGCGTAGGAGTCTGGCTGCCGCGTTGCTCCGTCGTGGGCACCGTCACTCTCACTGTCTGTTAACACTACGGCACACACTGTTACTAAAAGAAACACTAAACATATAAAGATATCCGATTCTTCAATTTCTTGAGTCCACACTTAAATCCTATACCGAAGTAGGACTTTACACAAGGGTCCCCAAATTCATACAAAAGAAATACATTCACAAATATAAATTAATAAATAATAGACCCCATCATTTCGGGTCCACACGAGTGAGCTTGGTCACCCAGAGGTCAACTGACATCACAGATGTTCACACTAAACATTTTAAAATTAAAACCCAAGTATTAATATTAATTGATACAATACAAGCAGTAATTAAATGGAATTTTTTGGTTTCAAGTTCATCATATTTAACTTAAATTTACACACACCCATACATAAACACATAAGCTTTTCAACAAGTTAACTTTAACAAGTGTTTGAAATTTCCCTAACTCACATTAGGTTAATTCACACGAACTTAATATTTACATTTTACATAGCGAAATCGTGAATAGAACTCCAAGCTTCTAAGTCCTTATGAGTCACATTACACAGTGATACATATCAATAATAAAATCGAAACCTCATCAAGCTATAACTTAATGAAACATCGAGAATAACAGTTATAATAAACAAAGCGAGGTCCTGTACAAACAACTGTGCCGTAGCTACCATAATTCAGCCCACAGGGTATGTCAACAGTCACATCAAGTCACAGTTTGTTAGCTTTAGGGAGGGGCATTTGGCCAGGAAGTCAGGGTAACCGTGCAGCATGCAGCGCTATGCAGAGATCAACTACAGAACCACAGTCTACAGCCCGGGCGCAAAATGCGCTAACTACTGCGCGAGGCGCGAGTCACTTGGGTGCGAGTTGCGACCTCATTCCTCGCGGTGCACGTTCAAGATTGGTTCCTGTAACATACCCTACACAAATCTCTCTCGCAGAGGCGAGAAACACTTGTAACCGTAAACAGATTAAAATGAAAAGACACTATATATCAGATGATGTAAAGTAACTTCCCTTAATTATACACAAGCATCATCTAAATTAAGCTAAATTAAGCTAAAATGTTGGACAGTCATGTGTCTATGTGTCTTCGAGTGCTCTGCTGAGGCAGTTAGTTACATGACACGCAGTTCATCCCTCTTGAATTCCTTCATTTCAGTTTCACTCGGCAAATGTTTTGACGTTTCTAATGGTACACAGGCCATTTCCACAGATCAGAGTATCTCACGCCCTTTCCTTTAGATTAATAATTGTCCTGGAAAACGTACCTGAAAGAATGCAAATTGGTTCTATTAACATGCCAGGGTATATATTATAAAATGAAATTTTAGATGAACACCTCCGTTCGTGCTCTCCAGCGACCTTCCACCGACCGAATTGCACACTTTCTGTTATTCAAACGGACAATCCTTAGACAAAATTATCTAGGTCCCTTAGCATCAAGACCACAGTCCATCATCATGCACCTAAAATCCTATAAATAACGGCGTTGGCGCTTACCACGGTGTCTTATTAATATGCTACTCATCGGCGAGATGGCCAACACAAGGGTGGCAGTTGTAGCACTCTACTCACAAACCTGGCTCCACTCACAGTGAGGAAGAGCAAACACAATTTAAGCGATAAACAGTGAACAAATTACGGAAACAAAATCCGACAATAATATACCTAAGCATGGCCTACATAACTTAAAGCACACTCCATCAATTCGCGACAGGAAATATACTAATGACATGGACAGCAGTGCAACAAGCGATTTCATGAGCCAAAAGTGGCACTCACTAATAATTCCTTAAGCAAAACAGACTGTCAAGATAACCTGCATCGAACAGCTGATCAGGCGGACTGGCAAGTAGCTGTTAACTACGCCAATAAAGGGGTGTGCCATATGATACACAAGACATGCAAATAACCTGAAAATCTATTGTTGTGAAGTGAAAATCGCGCAACAAACACATATACAAAGGACACACATAACGCATGGAAGATACAGGTAATCAACAAACTGATTTCTCAGCATAATTCCTTTAAAGAAGTCACTGAGAGTCTTACAACTGCTGTTCGCAAAATGGGGCATCACTAATATGCTTCTTTCTATTCTTTCCTGTTGCCACTTTGACCAGTAGGGAGACAGGAAATGCTCCCTAAAGTCCTCAAAGTACCGGCGATATTTCAGGATTGAACACATGCACGTGGCAGGCTCTCCTTCGAGATATCCACACACATATTCGATCTTATTACCTCTATTACCTATAGGCCAGTTTGGGGGCAAAGAAAAATCGATTTGTTCCAGCCATGCACGGGGTTGTATTCCATTAGCATAGTTCCTGAAAACTTGGTATTTCCTTACGGTAAAGATGTGTTTATAATCAAATGCCTGTTGAGGCTCTCGCACAGGCTCTTCATTCTGACTTACCCCTCTCATCGGACGGACACGCAGGGGTTTGACTTCCTCCGCTTCAAAAGCCGAATCGTCTCCGCGGTCGGAACGACAGGGCTGACCACCGCACAAGTAGGAAACGATTTCTAGGGCAGAGCAGGCGACAGTGCAGCAGATGCTTGCTCTAACCTGGCGACGCAATCATGCAGCTTGGCCACTACTTCACAATGCCTTCACAACGCTTATCGATCAAAACAGTTCAGGTAGCGGCCATGCGGGTGATAATAGCTTCTTACATCATTCAGTTTCACCATCGTCGGATATTATCCCCTCCCTCCCTCCCCCTGCAAAACAATAAAAAATTAATTTTAAAAAATGCGTGGTGAAAAAAAAAAAAAAAAAAAAAAAAAAAAAAAAAAAAAAAAAAAAGGTGGAGTATCTGCAGAGAAACGTTCGAAGGGATACTGTGCACAGCCGCATGAAATAGTATTGTGTTGGATTTTAACATATTTTGGAAGTGAAACATGGTTTACTTAATTTAACCAAATTTACTTTCAGTTTACATTGTTTATTGCGGAAAAAATTACGTGATATTTACCGTCAGATTTTCTGAGATACGCTTCTATCCCCAACCTCCGGCCACAAGCATATAACGATATTAATGAATTATGGATGCCCCCGTATGTAATTGTACCAAAAGTGTTAAATTAAATTGATGCCCAAGATTTTCCAAGGACCCGACATTTCCAAGTTATAACCATTATTGTTGTTTAATTGAAACAAAAGTTGTTTTTATCCTGCTATCTCATAATGTCCACTCCCATGAACCACAGACATTGCCGAGGTGGGGTGGCTTGAGTGCCTCAACGATACAGATAGCCGCACCGTAGGTGCAACCACAGCGGAGTGGTATCTGTGGAGAGGCCAGACAAACGTGTGGTTCCTGCAGAGGGGCAGCAGCCTTTTCAGTAGTTACAAGGGCAACAGTCTGGATGATTGACTGAGCTGGCCTTGTAACATCAGTTAATGTGGCTTTGCCACACAGCTACTGCGAACGGCTGAAAGCAAGGGGAAACTACAGCCGTTACCTTTCCAGAGGACATGCAGCTCTACTGTATGAACATATGATGATGGCATCCTCTTGGGTAAAATATTCCGGAGGTAAAATAGTCCCCCATTCGGATCTCCGGGCGGGGACTACTCAGGAGGATGTGATCATCAGGAAAGACAATATTGGCATTCTACGGGTCGGAGCGTGGAATGTTAGATCCCTTAATCGAGTAGGAAAATTGGAAAATTTAAAAAGGGAAATGGATAGGTTAAAGTTAGATATAGTGGGGATTAGTGAAGTTCGGTGGCAGGATGAACAGGACTTCAGGTCAGGTGAGTACAGGATTATAAATACAAAATCAATTGGGGGTATCACAGGAGTAGGATTGATAATGAATAAGAAAATAGGAATGCGGGTAAACTACTATGACCAGAGCAGTGATCGCATTATCATTGTCAAGATAGATACGAAGCCAACACCGAAAACAGTAGTACAGGTTTATATGCCAACTAGCTCTGCCGATGATGAGGAAATCGAAGAAATATATGATGAGCTAAAGGAAATTGGAACCCGCCTGGTAGAATTTTGCACGGAACATAATTTAGTTATAACAAACACCTGGTTCAAGAATCACAAAAGAAGGTTGTATACGTGGAAGAGACCAGGAGACACCGGAAAATACCAGATAGATTTTATAATGGTAAGACATAGATTTCGGAATCAGGTTCTATAGTGTAAGACATACCCAGGGGCAGATATAGACTCTGACCATAACTTGTTGGTTATGAACTGTAGGCTGAAACTGAAGAACCTACAAAAAGGTAGGAAAATAAGGAGATGGGACCTGAATAAATTGAAGGAACCTGAGGTTCTTAAAAATTTCAGAGGGAGCTTTAGGCAACAATTGACAGAAACGGGGGAAATAAAACAGTAGAGGAGGAATAGGTAAAATTGAGAGATGAAATACTGAAGGTAGCAGAGGACAAAATAGGTAGGAAGGAAAAGACCTACAAAAAATCCTTGGATATCACAGGAGATACTAAATTTAATCGATGAAAGGAGAAAATATAAAAATGCAGTAAATGAAACAGGCAAAATGGAGTACAGACGACTAAGAAATAAAATTGTCAGGAAGTGCAAAATGGCTAAGCAGGAGTGGCTAGAAGGCAAATGCAAGGATGTAGAAGAATGTATAAATTGGGGAAAAATAGATACAGCCTACAGGAAAATAAAAGATACATTTGGAGATAAGAAAAACAGCTCCATGAATATCAAGGACACTGATGGAAAACCAGTTCTCAGCAAAGAAGGGAAAGCTGAAAGGTGGAAAGAGTATATAGAGGGACTCTACAAAGGAAATGAACTTCGAGACAATATTGTAGGAAGGGAAGAGGATGTAGATGAAGATGAAATAGGAGATACTGTACTGAGAGAAGAATTTGACAGGGCCCTGAAAGACCTAAGTCGAAACAAGGCCCCTGGAGTAGATGATATTCCCTCAGAGCTACTGAAGTCTCTGGGAGAACCAGCCATGACAAAATTGTTTCACCTGGTGTGTAAGATGTATGAGACAGGTGAAGTACCCTCAGACTTTAAGAAAAATGTTATAATCCCCATTCCAAAGAAAGCAGGTTTCAGACAGGTGTGAAAACTACAGAACCATCAGTTTAATAAGTCATGGCTGCAAAATATTAACGCGAATTATACACAGAAGAATGGAAAAGCAGGTAGAAGCCGACCTCGGGGAAGATCAGTTTGGGTTCAGGAGAAATGTAGGAACACGGTAGGCAATACTCACTTTACGGCTTATCCTAGAAGATAGATTAAGAAAAGGCAAACCTACATTTCTAGCTTTTGTAGATTTGGAGAAGGCTTTTGACAATGTTGATAGGAATAAACTCTTTCAAGTTCTGAAGCAAGCAGGAGTAAAATATAGGGAGTGTAAGGTTATTTACAACTTGTACAAAAACCAGACAGCGGTTGTCAGAGTTGAAGGGCATGAAAGGGATGCAGTGGTTGGAAAGGGAGTAAGACAGGGTTGTAGTCTCTCTCCATTGTTGTTCAATTTGTACATTGAGCAAGCTATAAAGGAAAGCAAGGAGAAATTTGGAGAAGGAAGTAAAGTTCAGGGTGAAGAATTAAAAACGTTGCGTTTTGCCGACGACATAGTAATTCTGTCAGATGCAGCAAAGGACCTGGAGGAGCAATTGAACGGAATGGACAGTGCGCTGAAAGGTGCATATAAGATGAACATTAACAAGAGTAAAACTAGGGTAATGGAGTGCAGTGTTAGAAAATCAGGTGATGCTGAAGGAATTAGATTGGGAAACGAAGCAATAACGGAGGTAGATGAGTTTTGTTACTTGGGCAGTAAAATAACAAATGATGGTCGCAGTACAGAGTATATAAAATGCAGAATGGCAATGGGTAGAAAAGCGTTCTTGAAAAAGAGAAATTTGTTAACATCGAATATTGATTTAAGCCTAAGGAAGTCCTTTCTGAAGGCATTTGTATGGAGTGTTGCCTTCTATGGGAGTGAGACATGGACAATAAACAGTGCGGACAGGAAGAGGATTGAGGCTTTTGAAATATGGTGCTACAGAAGAATGCTTTAGATTAGCTGGGTGGATCGTGTAACTAATGAGGAGGTACTGAACAGAATTGGGGAGAAAAGGAATTTCTGGCATACCTTGACTAAAAGAAGGGATAGATTGGTAGGACACATTCTTAGACATCAAGGAATTGTGAATTTAGCGTTGGAGGGAAGTGTGTGAGGAAAAAAATCGCAGGGGAAGACCAAGATATGGATACAGTAAGCAGATTCAGACAGATGTAGGTTGTCGTTCTTATGTGGATATGAAGAGGCTTGCTCAGGATAGGGTATTGTGGAGAGCTGCATCAAACCAGACTCCGGACTGAAGACCACAACAACAACAACAACAACAACATCTCATAATGTAATCAAACGTTTAAAAATGATTTAAATCTTCTTCACAATTTCGTTATGTCACTTGAATCTGAAATAAGACCGTCATATAACTGAGATTGTCGACATATAAAGGTTGATGCTGATAAAATTTTAGCCACCTATTTAAAAAATATTGAAATGCGTGTAAAGTCGTATGAGAGCAAAATGATACAATAATCGCTCCGTACTCTTAAGCGCTACTTCCTCTAAGGCCTACACACCCATGCCCCAGGTAGGGACCGAGACTCCAGTGGGAGTGGCCGCGCAATCCCCGACGATTTGGCGCCGTAGACCGCGCGGTCATCCACCGCGGAAACTCTATTTCATTTTTCTGTAGGAAACCCCTACATCGCGATGGAACGCGAAATGAGGCCTTTGGGAGACCCGGGTTCAGTCCTAATTCGGGCCATCAAAATTAGGATTTCTGTGGCTATCCTGACCGCACAAGGCAAATTCTAACGTTTCGTTTAAACCTCAACGGCAATTCTTTCTCTTCAATAATCGAAAAACTGAGATGGAAAGTTCTCTGGTAACCACAGCATTTGACGAAACAGAAAACATCAAGCTTTCTTTCGTTTCCTTTTCAGTGAACGTTTTCGACTTTTAGCATATTGAGTGCTTGAAGTTATCACGGCGAGATTCTCTAGTTTCAAAACTCCGGTTTCACTAAGCATTCAGAGAAATTTTACTGTATATAAGTTAGAAGTCAAAATTTTTACAACAAAGGATGGATGCTTCAAGAGTCTCTCTACAAACATCCAAGTCAAAAACAAGGCAATATGGCTTTTAGCTCGATAAGAACAGCCAAAGAAATGAACAAAAAGAATCTCACTGTCTACGGGAACAGCTTATAGGTTACATAAACACAACAAATTCTAAGGAAAATCAATTCAGGTGTAAGCATAATAATGTATGACATACATCAGCATACATTTATCTTTAGATTTAAATACAAACGCAGCAAATTGTAAGCAAAACAAATCAACTTCAACCCTTGTACATAACATACTTCGTACGTGTTATCGACAGCACGTTGCGTTACATTTACATCTTGATTTAACTTAAATAAAAATGCATTTTATGTTACTGCTTGTAGTTTACCTCAGCTATTACTTTATAGGAAATTGTCGTTACTATAATAGCTCCAAAATGAAATAAATGGGACACATTACCCCTTATATTCTTAAAATCAATTGGTTGCATATTGTATTAAAATTGGCGACTCATTTACTCAGATTTTTGTTTCATTACGTCGGTCATCACAAAATTAAAGTTCAGTGATATGAATTAAGAAATCCCCAACTTCTACTGCTGCGAGTCTCATTATGCTTATGTACCCCGCGAGTATTTCGTTCTCCTTCCAGAATGCGGACCTACTTACCTCTTACTTTCTTTCATCTCACAGGCAAATCGACGACCAAGCGAACCCGAAGCATCGACTCACTTCTTCAGACTGTGCATAATCGTACTGCAACTTCTGGATCTCAGCTTGATTCTGAAGAACGTACCGAGGTTGTGACTTGTCACTGCAACTTCTTCCCAACCGGTCTAGTCTGCTGCGTGTGACGGTTTTCGTAACGTGACGCTGACGCCTAAATCTGCTGGCTCTAATTCGTGTTCTGACTCTAGGGTCCCCAATGATTATTGGAAATTTCTTAGATAAAAGTTTTGATGTCTGCACAAAACGTCAACTATTATTAAACCACTGACAACCGAAAGATGAGTATGAATTTCCATTTCCCTTACATGTGATTAAAGGTAAAGAGGTGATGCGATATTTTGGGTATAAATACTTCACTAAATACCCATGGCTTGTCTTTTCACATGCAAGGAAACGTTTGAAAACGTTTATTTTGTAAATATTGTCCTTTTTCTTCTACTGGAGGTATTGGTGGAGATCAAAAAACTGTGCCGTTACAAAAACATCTGACCATACCGCTCACTAAATTCAAGGACATTTCAGGGCAGAATGGCAACTTGGAAGCAAAGCACATGCCAATCACATTTATCACAAAAGAGCTGTAGAACATGGGAATTCATCCCTGAACACATTTAATAAACCTCACTTGGAGGTAATCAACCATGTACACCACACGGCGCAGCAAAGAAGTGGAAGAGAACAGGGAACGACTTCGCCTTATAGTTGAAAAAGCTATTTTCCTCTGCCGGTAAAACCTACCATTCCGTGGACACTGAGATGATGGTCAGATTTTTCGTAAACATGCAATTTCCGAGAGCTGCATTGTTGCTTTAGAAACTACTGAGATTTAAAGTGTCTGTTGGCGATAGAAACTGGAGCAACACCTGCAGTCAGCTCTTCAAATGCTGCCTATGTAAGTAAGGCAACTGAAAATGCTCACATTTCACGTTGTAGGAAAGAGATTTCTGAGCAAATTTTGACGCACGTACGCTCATCCCAGTTTTATTCCATACTTTTTGACGAGATAACAGATGCTTCTCACTCATCTCAGCTGACCCTTACGTTACGATACATCCATAATGGAATATCCGTGAGGACTTCATCAGTTTCCTTGATGTGTTTCCAGAGCTTGCTCATATGAATCTCGAAGAAGGCTACCAGCCAGATGAAGAATATTGCAAAGAATCTAAGCAACTAGTTAACACAGCAGAGCAGGTAGATGGAACTTCGACAGCTGAAGGCTTAACGTTAACTGGTAAGGTCCTCGGTAAAATTGTCCTGTACTAGCTGGAGAATAGCCTCAATATTCCACTGGAACGTTGTGTTGGAACGGGAACTGACGGATGTGCAGTTATTTTTTCCGAAGCTCGAGGTGCTGCCATTGAAGTGCAGAAGGAGGCCAAGAACGCTGTAAGACACCATGCTACAGCCACAAACTAAATAATTCTATATCCCGTAGTTCCAAGATTCTTGCTATCGGGGATGCTATAACTGTAATGAAAGAGGTTATTAATTCCTTAAGGCACATCCTAAAAGAAAAACTGCCTTAATAAACATCTTGGGTTGTGCACTCAAATCACTTTGTGAGACCCGGTAGGTAGAGAGGCGTGAAAGTGTTCTTCAGTTTTCAGCTGATCTTGCAAAAATTCTAGAGACTCTCGGAAAGATTTCTGAATGGCGTGACACGAGCACAGGTGGTAAGGCTGCTTCTCTGATCTTAAGTTTGTGCCGCTCACTATTTCTGTTGTCTTTAATGTGTCTCAGTGATGTGCTGTGCCGGCCGCGGTGGCCGAGGGGACTGAGGCGCTCCAGTCACGGTCTGCACGACCACTACGGTCGGGGGTTCGAATCCCCCCTCGAGCATGGATATTTGTGCCGTCCTAGTTCGTAAGTGGTTCATAAGTAGTTTGTAAGTTTAGGGACTGATGACCCCGTAGTTAAGTCCCATAGACTTCACAAACATTTGAACATTTCGATGTGCTGTCTCTAACGCAGTCTCTAAACAAAAGTTTGCAGAAACCTGCAATTTATCTCAATGACAGTGTTACACACGTAAATAACACTATTACCATTCTTGTCAGCCGTCGAGAAAATTTGGTCACTAGCTTCAGTTACATATAGATACGTGCACAGAATCTTGGGGAGTCGAAGCCAACTTTATCGCGATAACCCAGATTTGGCAGAAGAATAATACAGAGTAAGAGACTATGCTCCCCTACTGGACTTCAGTATAACTGATTTACGAGAAAGATCTCTGCTGGAACTTTGGATGTTTTTAAGCTTTCTGTTTTCAGTCCAGATAGTATTGTGAAGATCGCTGCACGTGAAACTGTGTAAGGAAGGAAAAAAAAAATGTTGAATAGATGAGTTTGTAATAATATGATGTGTGATTAAATTTTTGAAACAATTAGCAACACAATTAATGTTATTAACAAAAACTATGGCCCAATCTGACATACTTTTCAAAAGATCAGTCACCTTTCCTTTCCTTTCCTTACAAAATCTCGAACGGAGACTGTGCACACACTGATAGCTGAAGATAAACTACCGCGAATGTGCAATGCTTACGACTTAATTAGTACGCCAGTGGTAGCAATAATTTTGAAACAGTAATAGCAATAAATTCAGTGCGAAGTGTTTGGCTGGTGGGTGCAGTCCAACCACTGAAGTCAGTATTTGATAAAAATTAATGCTTTAAAGCAAACAGAAAAATTTACGTAAATCAGTCTTCGCTGATAAAATGCAATCGATAATCGTATAAGTATGGTTCTTTATAGGATAGATGTGGCGGTGGTAATTATTTTTGAACTCAGTTATAAAAAAAAGGATTATTCATTAATCTGCAATAATTACTATAATGAAGTTCAATACCTATTCTTAATTTTATCCTAAGTTTCACAAGAACTTATTTTATTTATTTTGATTTATTTATTTTATGATTCAATATCGTAACACTGGCATGCAACTGTCTACAATCAAGTTTCATTCTAATAACTGTCACTGTCTCTATTCTAGGTGATCTCTCTCTTTGTCAAGATCTAATTAAAATGTTATTCATGCATTATTGAGGATTGTCATACTGGACAAGATTGGTTAAGTATTTGTTTCAAATAAGCAAGTAAAAGTACAATCTAATTTTCATATATATATGTTTTAACAAAATTCAACCATGCATTCACAGTAAAGTATTACAAATTGTATTCAAACTATCTTAGTCATCAGTCCAGTGTTGAGGACCATTGTCGCTCAGTACATAGCTTACCGTGCGATACCTTGGTAGTATAATCTTTTCAAATTCTGAACTGACTGATTTGCCAGTTGCTCTCTTCAGCGGTCCTATCTTGACATATTTAGAAAATAGGTCCATAACTTCTAGAACATACCTGTGGCCTTTACGTGACACGATTAGGGGTCCATACAAGTCTGTCGGTAAAATTTCGTTTTCTCGATTAGGAATGATTGCATATCGCTTCGATTGTTGCGATGTTGATGTGGGTTTCATTTGCCGACATATCTTGCTACTCGTCAAGACCTGTCGCACTCTTTTTTGAATTTGCGGAAAATAACAGCATTCATACAATTTTGCTTTACATTTCGCCGGTCCGCAATGTCTAACTTTCCCATGTATGTACCAAATTATTTTATTTATTAATTCGTCCGGTATCCAGATTTTCCACTGTTAGATGTCACTGAAATTCTTAAAATAGAGTGCTCCTTCAATTACTTTGTAATTCTGTTGTAATTTCTGATTTATTCTATCTCCCAATTTTCGTTTCACTTCACTAATGCGCAAATCTTTCCTTTGTTGTTCTATGATATCTTTTAACTGTTCTTTTATGTGACTTTCAAATGACACACCCTCCACTAGCATTACTAAGGCCTCATTATCGGTCCATTCGTCAATGTCTCTGCTTGTTTCCTTTACTGGCATTCTGGATAAGCAGACGGCCACGACGTTGTCTTTCCCTGGTACGTAAATTATCTCAAACTCATATTGCTCTAAGTATGATATCCATCTGTTTAATCTTCCTGGCGTAAGCTTTCCAAGCATTAAAAATTGTAATGCACGGTAAATTTTTTTTAGTTTTTCTCCCAGCTAGATATATGTGAAACTTCTTAAAAGCCTACAACACTGACAGACATTCCTGTTCCGTCACTGTGTACTTTTTCTCTGCTGCATTTACAACCCTGCTCGCAAAGGCTATGGTACGGTGTCTTCCCTCATTGTCTAATTGGTACAATTCCGCACCAATCCCAAATCCACTTGCGTCCAGATTCAAACAAAATAGCAAAGACAAATCGGGATGACATTTTATATATGCCTTAATAAAACTTTGTTTTACATCTTCGAATTCCTTCTGACACTCCACTGTCCATTTCCAAACCTTGTACTGTTTTAGCAATTCATGACGATGTGCCGTAAGTGAATCTAATGTTGCGTATTTACGGTAGAACCCGATCATTCCGAGAAATGATTTTAATCGTTTTCTAGTCGTTGGTACCGGAAATTCTCCTTCATAAGTAACTATATGCCCCAGAAACTTGATGTCACATCCACAGAATTGTGATTTATCCTAATTGATTGTCATCCCACACTCTTCCAATTTTGCCAGTACTTGTTCTAAAAGTCTGAAATATTCATCCCAGTCTCGGTCTCCAATAATCACGTCGTCTATATCTTTGTATAAGCTCTTCTCCTAATACGTTGCCGGCCGCGGTGTCCGAGGGGACTGAGGCGCTTCAGTCACGGTCTGCACGGCCACTACAGTCGGGGGTTCGAATCCCCCCTCGGGCATGTATATTTGTGCCGTCTTTAGTATTAGCTAGTTGATAAGTTGTTTGTAAGTTTCGGGACTGATGGCCCCATACTTAAGTCCCATAAGCTATACAAACATTTGGACATTTATTCTTTCAGCCATTAACGCTGTCATCGTAGGGTACATATCGTCTGGTGCAGTATTTTCGTCCTCATCCAAAAGAAAGTGTACTTTGTTTGCGTGAACAAATGTCATCACGTTGTCACAGCTGCATATTTGCTCTGCATAGTTTTGTTTCACATTCGACTCTTCTTTCTCGAAATGCTTATTATCAAGCTGATTAATCTCATTATCTTTCATTTTCACTTTATTCTTTCTGTTGTGCAACAGTTGCTGCTCTTGGTCGGTTTCCTTTGTTGCATGTATGCATGGATGACACGCGATGTTCCCCAGCGCTTCCGTCGTTACAGTTCCCTTCTTGTCTCTTTTCTTTTTTTTCTTTTTTTTTTTTTTTCTTAAATTTGCAGTGCTCTGGTTCTTCAACGCATGGCGACGTTTTCATTTTTCTTTATATTTTCTTTCATACAATACTATTCTATACCTGCAGTCCTCGTTTACTGACTCCTCTTCTTTTTCTCTCAGTTTGTTATCTTCATCCGACAGGTTTTCTTTCTCCGATCTTTCTATACATCTTATACTGAACGAACTGTAATTTTGTTCATTCCGGTGTAACAGTTCTCTTGTGTATTCCTCTCCTTCACTGCTTCTCCTTCACTGCCGCACAAGTCATCATGGGCTCTCCAGTGAACAGATGGTGGAAGGCTGTGGCTCCAGATGGATAGATCAATCTCCGAAAATGTGCCATGTGCCACACTAAAATGTGTGGGGGCACCTGTATTTAAGAGGCAGAGGTCGAGTTGAGTTAGTAAATCCTCGACAACCCTGCCATGACCAGACATCATAGAACCACCCCACAAGGGACTGTGGGCTTTAAAGTCGCCCAACAGTAAGAAATGTGGGGGAGTTGATCTACGAGTGCAGCCAAGACGTTCACAGATACACCATCTGGCGGCAAGTAGATACTGCAGACGGTTAAGTCCTGTGGGGTCCTCACCCTGACAGCCACTGCTTCTAATGGTGTTCGAAGGGGCACAGGTTTACTATACACAGAGGTGAGGACATACACACACACTCCACCTGAGACCCTGTGATTTGTGCTAAGATTGCAGTAAAATCCCCTGTAGCCACGAAGTGCAGTGGTCAGCATTGTTGGAAACCAGGTTTCCTGGAGAGCAATGCAGAAAGCAGGTGTCGTGCTCAAAAGCTGCCGCAGCTCAGTAAAGTGGGGGAAGAAACCACCGCAGTTCCACTGAAGGATGACATTGGTTGGATGCTGGGAAGACATGAATGAGACGAGTCGGTGGGTCATAACTCAGCATCACTTGTATCCACCGGTGGAGGTTTGTCATTTAAATTGTCCGATTTTCGGAATGAAGCCCTCGGGTGACGCAAGAATCTCAACCTCATCCTCAGAAGTAGAGGTGGAGGTGGAGTGGAGTGGTGGAACAGAAGCCACCGTGGTCTCCTATGTTGTTTCCATCTTTTGCCTTGGTTTACCCCTCCGTTCCTTTGGGGGCTTCGCCGGTGGTAGGTGCTTCTCAGACTCAGCCACAGTGACTGAGGAGGAGCGCGAAGCCCTGTGACTAACAGTCCGCAGTGGCACATGCTGCTGGTTAGCGTTGATATCGACACTGGCGGAAGGGAGTGTCCCAAGGGCCCCCTTCGGTGTGAGGGAAGCCGGCGAAGGTTGTTCCTTCTCCAGCAGAGAGTGGTAGCTGTCCCCAAGGCTTTGGCCTTGGGAGCTCTGGAAGGAAAACCCCCAACCATCGTGGGGGCAGGCTTCGGTTGGCGGCCCACAGAAACAGATGAAGTAGGAAATACCGCCGCCGCCAAGGAGAGTGACGACGACGTTACTGCTGCGAACGAGTTGTTTATAGTATCAGGGTGCAGACGGTCAAATTTTTTCTTCGCCTCATTATTTGATACACAGTCCAGGGTTTTATACTCTGTAATTTTCCGCTCCCGTTGAAGAGCAGGACATTGTGACGAGCAGGGAAGGTGGTTGTGACCACAATTGACGCATATAGGAGGCAGTGTACATGGGGCGCCCGGATGTGCTGGATGCCGCAGTCTCTACATGTAGCACTAAAAGTGGTCGAACTTCCAGCATTGAAAACACCTCAGAGGGGGAGGAATATAAGGACGCACGACACAGCGGTAGATCATTACCATAACGGTTTCGGCAATGTATCACCCTCAAAGGCCAAGTTGAAGGCACCAGTAGCGACCCTGTTATCCTTTGGACCGCTATGGACGCGCCGGAACAAGTGAACTACTCGCCGCTCGAGGTACGCCCTTAGCTCATCGTCCATCTGGAGCAACTACGGAAAATTAAACCCTGGACCCTATTCAGGGATTTATGGGGAATAATGGTCACTGCAACGTCACCCAGTTTGTCACTGGCGAGTAGCGCCCATGACTGGGCAGGGGATACTGTGCGGATTGAAACAGAACCGTTGTACATTCTAGGTACTGACTTCACTTCCACAAACCTGTCCTCCAGGAGGTCTACAAAGAACTGAGGCTTGGTCGCTGCCAATCAGTCCTGCTGCAAACGAGATATCTCTAAGCATATTCTTCCCTATGTTTTGCGGCCCGACGTCCCTCCCAAGGCGTGGCCAGGGAGGACAACTTTTGGAGGTCGTACACGGAGGAATTAAACTTTCCTTTCTTTGAGACGGCGGTTGTACCTTCGCCAACGTCACCCGACATTTGTCTCTTCATTGCGGGTAATCCGCCGCGATTTCAGCCACTCCGATCAGGGGATCTCTTCACGGGCGCCACCCAGCCATAGCAACGTCACCTGGGAGTCCTGATGCCCCACAGGGACAAGCATCTACTCCTTCGCTTACTTGAAGAGTATTCAGCTCCGGCATCGGTAGAGCGATACCTGTGTTGTCGGGGAGCTACAGCCAAGAGGGTACATGACGACCACACCACAACCGACTGGCTACCGTGCTGGCCTTCTGGCGCTGTGTGAACCATCATAAATGAGAGAGCTGGGATATCAGTGCTCAATGGATGTGACGAACACGGAAAAAGAAATGGGGTTGCCAATGGCAGAATAAAAGCTGCAATCGTAAGTCCATTCCACGATGGGTGCATAAGATGACATGGCACGAGAATTACATGTTGCACCACATAAGGCGTCCTTCTCCAAATGGTTCGCTCTTGATAATAATTTTGATAAATGGGAGGTCAAACCCACATAGGGGACCAAAGATATATGGCCGAAACGTATGAAGACTCCTTTTAGTCGCCTCTTACGACAGGCAGGAATACTGCGGGCCTATTTCTACCCCCGAACACGCAGGGGGGGGGGTGTCTACTGTTCCTCAATACTATCTATACTCGAGATAAAACTTCCGTGTTGAACCTGACGTGCCCAGAAATGTACTTTTTTTTGTCAGTTTTGTTGGACAGAAAAATCTTCCTAATTTTTTTTAAATATTTCTCTTAACGGCTGAAATCATCGATGCTGTAACCGCTTTGTGATCACTGATTCCCTGTTCTGCGTTAACTGTTTCGAATAGTTCGTGTCTGTTTGTCACCAGAAGGTCTAATATGTTATCACCACGAGTCGTTTCTCTGCTTAACTGCCCAAGGTAATTATCCGATAATGCTCTTAAAATCGTTTCACTGGATTCTATGTCCCTACTAACCATTATAAAAGTTTGAGTCTCCCACTCTATATCCAAAACCATAACATGATCGGGAAATCTACTCGAAATATTTTCCAAATTTTCCTTCAGGTATTCTGTCACAACAGCCGCTGAGCCAGAAAGCCTATAGAAACATCCAATTTCAATGTATGAGCCTGCTTTAACCGTGATCTTCACCCACATTATTTCGCATTTTTGATCTCCTTCAATTTCCTTCGGTACTATTGCATTTTTATCGCTATAAACACGCCTTCACCTTCACTGTATAGCACGTCACTGCAGTATACATTGCAATGTGAGTTTAGAATTTCAGTACTGTCTAAATCTGGTTTCAGCCAACTTTCCGTCCCTAGTGCTATGTGGGCATTGTGACCGTTTATTACTGAGAGCAGATCTGGGACCTTTCTATAAACGCTCCTGCAGTTAACTAACACTACATTGATATTATCATTTCCTGTTACGTTTTGCCTACTGCTACCACGTCGCGGCCCAGAAGGCGTTTTTTCGGGCCTAGGGAAGGAATTGTCTAACGTAAAAAACTCCACTCGATAGCGGAGGTCGCGAAATTTGAAACCAGAACCCCACAGTGTTGTCTCAGCCTCTGGTTTAAGCGTTCCACTCAGCTCCAAACCAGAGGACAGAAACCGGTCCTGGGAACGGCATTTCAAATAGTTATATCAGATTCCACCCCAAAAGCGAGGCTTTCAGCCTTCACCAGCTACGCCAACCGCCTGTATGGACTGAGTATGTCCTCTGAACCCAGACGGTAGGAGTCATTGGTGCTGACGTGAGCAACAATTTGCAGTCGGGTTCACCTAGTGCTCTCTATCGCAACGCAAGGGCATACTCCACATCTCGGATGAGACTCCCCCGGCAAGCAAACAGAGTGCGCACTGGCCTTCTTCCCAGACTGTTCCACTATTCCTTTAAGGGGCTCCATCACGCGACTGACATTGGAGCTCACAATCACTAATAAGTGACCCAGGAATGTAGTACAACAAGATCTTTAACTATGAGTATCTACCTGAAATTAAAAATACAAAAATTTAAAATGAAAGGTGTACTCCGTTATTAGTTAACATAGAGTAATGTCAAATTTTCATTAAGGAGATAAAGTTATCTCATAGTTACATTTTTTCAATATAATTCTGTCGAACTTAATGATGATTACTTTCTGAAGTACAATGGGATACTTATTTCGTGTGTCAGAGTTCTAATATGTAAATTGTGAGTTAATATTATAACAGTCTGATTACTTCCTTCTCTTTTACATATTAAAATTACGTTATATTTTTCTTTCTACTCTTACATAAAGGAGAGTGCCTATCTGTTTGTGTCTTTGATATTTGATGCAATTTCCCTGCATGCAGCACTCGTCACATCTGTCTTCCCATATGCAGCAGTGGAATACTTCCAGATGCACTGATGACATTTCACTAAATTGATGAAAGAAACCACAGAATAGTTTTCTCTTCTTACCGCCATGTTCACGGCTCGAAATATCGTTCGCGACTAATCGCTAAGCAGGCTGGAAAGCGCTACATAAAGACATATATTGCTTACGATATGTTGCATAATCGCGCTAGTGTAAATCTTTTCTGCCATCTCCCTCTAGATTTTAAGTATGGCCACATGTGTCGCATATCGCATATCGCTTATGTCACTTACTTCGCCATAGGCGCCGTTAACCCTATGGCAATATAAGATATACAACATATCGTAAGGGATACAGAGAGAATTTGAAATATAAAGGGAGGTGAGAGAAAAGGATCACAATTGCATGATTGCGCAGCATATTGTTACCGATATACCTCTTTATGTAGCGCTTGCTGGTCTCCTAAAGATATTGCATCAGGAATGAGAGTATCTTTTTTTATTATGTACAAGACAACAAAGTAATCGATCGTTATAATATTAACTCACAATGTACATATTTAGAACTCGAACACACGAAATAAGTATCTCAATTATAATTCAAAAAGTTATCATCGTTCTGAAGCATTGACAAGTGTGTTCCCATAACATTTTTTTCGCCCACGGCGCGCCGATTTATCGCTGCTGTTGTGCACCTTGCTAGCAACATATCGCCGCAATATATCGCTTACTCCATATCGCTTATCTTGTATCAGTGAGGCGTGGTGAAGTTGTAAGGTGCAGTCCCTGGACGTCTGGCCACCGGCCCCTTCTCTTAGCAGACTCGGCCCTCACCAGGAGGCCTGCTCCCACTGGCCGCTGATAACGCGTCTCTCCCGCAGGTGCGGCGGTGGCCTGCGGGCTCAACGGCAGCGAATGCCACCTGCGCCAGCAGCCGCCTCTCTCAGCAGACTCGTCCCTCACCAGGAGGCCTGCTTCTAGTGGCCGCTGCTAGCGCATCTCTCCCACAGGTGCGGTGGCGGCCTGCGGGCTCAACGACAGCAAATGCCACCTGCGCCAGCAGCCGCCTCTCTCAGCAGACTCGCCCCTCACCTGGAGGCCTGCTCCCAGTGGCTGCTACTAACGCATCTCTCCCGCAGGTGCGACGGCGGCCCGCAGGCTCAACGGCAGCAAATGCCACCTGCGCCAGCAGCCGCCTCTCTCAGCAGACTCGCCCCTCACCAGGAGGCCTGCTTCTAGTGGCCACTGCTAGCGCATCTCTCCCACAGGTGCGGTGGCGGCCTGCGGGCTCAACGGCAGTGACCGCCACCTGCGCCAGCAGCCGCATGTCTCAGCAGACTCGCCCTCACCAGCTGGCCTGCTTCCAGTGGCCGCTGCTAACGCGTCTCTCCCGCAGGTGCGGCAGCGGCGGCGTCCCGCTGGCTCAACGGCAGCGACCGCCACCTGCTGCGCCATCTGCGCCAGCGGCCGCCCACCGAGGGACGTGGCCTCAGGGTGGTCCCGGGCGCTGTCACCTTTGACACTGCGGATGCCATGACCAGGGTCAGTATCCGCTCACCTTGCACCACCTGTTTGTTTGTGTCCTTGTATTGTTCTGTTTCAGTTTGGTGAAATTTTGCACACTTTACCTTCTACCAGGGGGAAGGTCACTGTCGGCGTAAAAAACACACAGAACTTGTATTTCGGGAGCTATGACGTTATAAACAGTGATACGTGCAAAGAACTGCTGTATCGAGGCACAATGTTGCACATTTCCTCCTAAACTACGGGATCGATTTCAATCACATTTGGTATACATATTGCTCTCTGTGGAGTAACAATGGCTATCGTGGTAGAAATCACATATGACACATATTGTAGAAGATATCAAAAACAAGAAGAGTCTTCCAAACCTGCCTTACCATGTCGAGAATTTATTCATATACTGTATAGTAATTAGGGTACTCAGCAATTTGCAACAAACTCTAAACATAATACAATTGTTCTTGCAGCACATTCTCCAGCTGTTTTATTAATTACTTAACAGCAAACAAGGAAGATTAAGAAATGAAAAGCTTTGATCTCCACTCAATAACACGAATCTTCAAGAAGAATGGAGATTGGAAGTGGAGATATGCAAAAATCGATGCAGTTGAAAAGGGTTATTCCCTTTTAATTTGTTTGAACGAGAGCAAATTCTCCTTTAACAGCATCTGTATGGCTGAACAATTCACGACTAAATACAAATTCGATAAACTCCGTCCAAGAAGACTCTACATCTGGTTTTCCACCAAGACGCAAAAGAAAGAATAGTTACAATACAGATTGATTACCTACTGTCCGATACACAACTCAGAACAGGACGCGTGCAGCAGCATATTCAGGTGCAGATCCTGGATCTGACGACAATCCTGTTATTAGTACCATAAAGATAAAAAGAATGAAAGAAAAAGAAGAAAAAACGGTGTCTAAGATTTGATACTGATAAACTGAAGAACCTATAATTGAAATAGGAAGAGGTGAAGAAATGAAAAAAAAAAAAAAAAAAAAAAAAAAAAAAAAAAAAAAAAAAAAAAAAAAAAAAAAAAACCATGCCACCGGTAGACGAGATCGAAGAAGTACGAATGAATCCTGGAAAGTTGTACGCCATCCAGCCATTGCAGTTACTACCAAAATTGGTAAATGTAATATATACCATATATAATACAGAAGGTGCATCGTAAAGATGTTGAATACCAACAGACATATGCAGAAGTTAAGTAGATGGTTCAAGAAGCAAAATGGATTAATGAACAATGCAACGAGTCGAAAAATTTGAGTTCCATGAATCTTATAGTTTACTTAGGATCACTAGAAAATTTAGGAAACAGAATCTAACTGTTTTAAGAGATGAGGATAATTTTTCTTAAATCGGAAAAAATAACAACGTACTGGGAGAATTATATATTATCTCTATTCCACTACAAAAGAAACACGTCAATAAGTGAAATAGGTAAGCGCCAGGTGGAGGCAACTTACTCGTTTAAATTCTAAAATGTATAGACCCAGAAATTGTGACAACCCCAGCTAATGAAATTTACAGCTCAGGCTAGATCACTGATGAATGGCTGAAATCAACGTTTCTCCCATTACCAAAGAAGACAAATGCAGAAAGTGCTCGAAATTTTGGTTGAAGTCAAGATCTCAAAACTTTTCTAAGAATTACACACAACCGAATTGATCATATATGTGAGAAGCGTTTTGGAGAAACCCAGTTCGCTTCAAGTAAGGAATGGGAACCCGAGAAGCGTTATATGGCATGATGTAAATGTTCAAACGTTTGTAGAACTTATGGGACTTAACTACGGGGTCATCAGTCCCAAAGCTTACGAACTACTTACCAACTAGCTAAGACTAAGGTTGTTGTTGTTGTGGTCTTCAGTCCGTAGACTGGTTTGATGCAGCTCTCCACAATACCCTATCCTGAGCAAGCCTCTTCTGCCTGAATCGGCTGTATCCATTTCTTGGTCTTCCTCTGCGATTTTTTCCCCACACACCTCCCTCCAACCCTAAATTCACAATTCCTTGATGTCTAAGACTGTGTCCTACCAATCTATCCCTTCTTTTAGTCAAGGTATGCCAGAAGTTTCTTTTCTCCCCAATTCTGTTCAGTACCTCCTTATTAGTTACGCGATCCACCCACCTAATCTTCAGCATTCTTCTGTAGCACCACATTTCAAAAGCCTCTATCCTCTTCCTGTCCGTACTGCTTATCGTCCATGTCTCACTCCAATACAAGGCAGCACTCCACACAAGTGCCTTCAGAAAGGACTTCCTTGGGCTTAAATCAATATTCGAGGTTGACAAATTTCCCTTTTTCAAGAACGCTTTTCTACTCATCGCCATTCTGCATTTTATATCCTCTGTACTTCGACCATCATTTGTTATTTTACTGCCCAAGTAACAAAACTCATCTACCTCCTTTATTGCTTCATTTCCCAATCTAATTCCTTCAGCATCACCTGATTTTCTTACATATGCACTCCATTACCCGAGTTTTGCTCTTGTTAATATTCATCTTATATGCACCTTTCAGCACTCTGTCCATTCCGTTCAATTGCTCTTCCAGGTCCTTTGCTGTATCTGACAGAATTACTATGTCGTCGGCAAAACGCAATGTTTTTAATTATTCACCCTGAATTTTAATTCCTTTTCTAAATTTCTCCTTGCTTACCTTTATAGCTTGCTCAATGTACAAATTGAATAACAATGGAGAAAGACTACAACCCTGTCTTACTCCCTTTCCAACCACTGCATCCCTTACATGCCCTTCCTACTCTGACAATCGCTGTCTGGTTTTTGTACAAGTTGTAAATAACCTTACGTTTCCTATATTTTACTTCTGCTTGCTTCAGAACTTGAAAGAGTTTATTCCAATCAACATTGTCAAAAGCCTTCTCCAAATCTACAAAAGCTAGAAATGTAGGTTTGCCTTTTCTTAATCTATCTTCTAGGATAAGCCGTAAAGTGAGTATTGCCTACCGTGTTCCTACATTTCTCCTGAACCCAACTGATCTTCCCCGAGGTCGGCTTCTACCGTTTTTTCCATCCTTCTGTGTATAATTCGTGTTAATATTTTGCAACCATGACTTATTAAACTGATGGTTCTGTAGTTTTCACACCTGTCTGCACCTGCTTTCTTTGGAATGGGGATTAAAACATTTTTCTTAAAGTCTGAGGGTACTTCGCCTGTCTCATACATCTTACACACCACGTGAAACAGGTTTGTCATGGTTTGTCTGGTTCTCCCAGAGACTTTAGTAGCTCTGAGGGAATATCATCTACTCCAGGAGCCTTGTTTCGACTTATGTCTTTCAGGGCTCTGTCATATTGTTCTCTCAGTACAGTATCTCCTATTTCATCTCCATCTACATCCTCTTCCCTTCCTACAATATTGTCTCGAAGTTCATTTCCTTTGTAGAGTCCCTCTATATACCCTTTCCACATTTCAGCTTTTCCTTCTTTGCTGATAACTGGTTTTCCATCAGTGTCCTTGATATTCATAGAGCTGTTTTTCTTATCTCCAAATGTTTCTTGTATTTTCCTGTAGGCTGTATCTATTTTTCCCCTATTTATAAATTCTTCTACATCCTTGCATTTGCCTTCTAGCCACTCCTGCTTAGCCATTTTGCACTTCCTGTCAATCTCATTTCTTAGTCGTCTGTACTCCGTTTTGCCTGTTTCATTTACTGCATTTTTGTATTTCTCCTTTCATCGATTAAATTTAGTATCTCCTGTGATATCCAAGGATTTTTTGTAGGTCTTTTCCTTCCTACCTATTTTGTCCTCTGCTACCTTCACTATTTCATCTCTCAATTTTACCCATTCCTCCTCTACTGTTTTATTTCCCCCGTTTCTGTCAATTGTTGCCTAAAGCTCCCTCTGAAATTTTTAAGAACCTCAGGTTCCTTCAATTTATCCAAGTCCCATCGCCTTATTTTCCTACCTTTTTGTAGTGTCTTTAGTTTCAGCCTACAGTTCATAACCAACAAGTTATGGTCAGTGTCTATATCTGCCTTGTGTATGTCTTACACTGTAAAACCTGGTACCGAAATCTATGTCTTACCATTATAAAATCTATCTGGTATCTCCAGGTGTCTCCTGGTCTCTTCCACGTATACAACCTTCTTTTGTGATTCTTGAACCAGGTGTTCGTTATAACTAAATAAAGACTAAGGAAGGCACAAATATCCATGCCCGAGGGGGGATTCGAACGCCCGACCGTACTGGCCGTGCAGACCGTGTCTGGAGCGCATTAGTCCTCACGGTCACCGCGGCCGGCTGGCATGATGATTCTTAAGTAAATATGCAATGACAATCAATATGACATATATGCTTTATCGTCTATGAGAAAACATTTGTCACCGTTATCACAATCTTACAAGAAATACTATACGATGGTAATGACATAATAATCAGTCAGCAGTTGTACTGGAATCAGAGAGCAGAGGTCAGATTTAACCAAAATTTCCAAATAGAATCTGTGAAAATACTGAAAATAGTCTACTAGGGCTGCATACTGTCCCCATTACTGTTCATTTTTAACGTGGACAAGATATTTCGATCCGATCTATACTCTGGATTATTTGCTACAAAAGTACTATATTGAGTGGAAACTTGGTCAATTAAGGCAGCTTGCGTAAAGAGATTAGATCAAAAGAAATTTTGTTTTACCGGCGACTACTAAAATCATAAAGGACTGAGGAAGTGATCAATGCTGAAGTGCTGCATAGAGCTATGGTGGATGGAGAATTGATGAGATCAATTAATAGAAAAATGACGTATTCTGTTAGAGAAGAAGTATGAAATTCGACAATAATTCCAAAAGGCAGATTAGAAGGAAAGCAACCAGGCTCACATAATAGCTAGACATTTACTGGCGTGAACAACATTGGAGAGTTGGTTATAGAAGCAATGTATCGCCGCACTGCAGGTGTGTGGCACCAAGAAGAAGAAGAAGAAGACTTCTTAACTACCAACTAGATTCGCAAATAGAAGTGAATATACACCTCCAAAAGTATAAACAGCGCGTAGTTCAAGAAATATCAGCTAACATACAGGCCTACTGCGGTGGATGATATTTCTCATCACGCACCATGTTTTAATAG
This sequence comes from Locusta migratoria, assembly GCA_026315105.1. Taxonomy (NCBI): domain Eukaryota; kingdom Metazoa; phylum Arthropoda; class Insecta; order Orthoptera; family Acrididae; genus Locusta; species Locusta migratoria. The sequence goes on along the minus strand of CM048746.1, from coordinate 677,292,801 downwards.
ACTTCGTAATTATTACTAAGACACTCCTATATTGCACTAAGCTCAAGAAAATTCCTGAGAGATGACACTGTTGTTGACAGCTTTGAATCGAATTTGAACTCTGCCGCACAGACGGCTAGGGGCGAAAGTATTGGACGTCTATAGTAATACAGGAAAGGGAAAACAATGATTATCCAAAGAATATCTAATACTTCCGACAGATCGAACTTTTAAACCTTTCAGTCTCCCATTATGAAATAAGCTTTGGTAAAACTAAAATTCACTGTTTTCTGTATTAATACAGTGATGCAACATCAAAATATTTCTTTTAAAATTTTTGGTCGACCTATTGATGTTTTTATGTAGTGTCTTTCATGCACAACACAGACGTTTGTATCGAGGAATTTTATTACTTGGCCGTTATTTTGTTAATAATTGACGCTGGCAGATCAATAATCTTCGGCACAGCACCAAAGACAAGACAACTCATTGCTGGGATAAAATAAAAGGAACCACACTCATGCTCACAGTCTCAGCCACGTACGCAACACAACGTCCAAAATGGACAGATTAATGCCTCAGAAGTGGCTACACGCCATAGCTGTTGTTGTTCATCAACAAAAATGCAACTTTAAGGACTGATGCACAAATTACGTTCTACATCAATTTTTAATACGTTGTTGTCCAGGAATAACACTGGGAACGAAATGGTTAACTTCAAGTGACTGCAGTGTGCAATGATACCTGCAGTTTATATTATCATTAATAAATGACAGGGCTGGGAGGCTTCCTAAGTAGTAAAACACACTACGTTCTTCCCGACGGCGAGTGTTCATCAGATATGAGTGTATCGTCAGACGTGCCCCAGGAGAGTGTGATAGGACCGCTATTATTTTTTATCTATAAAAATGATCCGATGGACAGAGTAGTTGTAATTTGCGGTTGTTTGCTGATGCTGTGGTGGAAGGGTAAGTGTCGTCTTTGACTGTAACAGCATACAGAGTGATATACAGAAAATTTCTAGTTGTTGTGAAGAGTTGGAAAAACAATCCCATAATGTTGAATACAGCATTAATAGTGAGCTTCTTGATGCAGTCACGTCGTTCAAATATCTAGGCGTAATATTGGCGAACATGCAAGGACGGTTGTGAGTAAGGCGGACAGCCGACTTCGGTTTATTGGGAGAATTTTCGGAAGATGTACTTCACCTGTAAAGGGGACCACGTATAAAACGTTTGTACGACCACGTTTTGAGTATTGCTCAAGTGTTTGGGATCCACAGCATATCAGTTTAAAGGAAGACATAGAAGCAGTTCAGAGGCGAGCAGCTAGGTTTGTTACTGGTAGGATCTATCAATGCACGAGTGTCACGGAAATGATGCGGGAACTCATTTGGGGATCGATGGAGGAAAGACGACTTTCTTTTCGTTAACTTCTATTGAGGAAATTTAGAGAGCCGTAATTTGAAGCTGAGTGTAGTACGATCTTCTTGCCGCCTACTTACAACTCGCGTAATGATCACAAGGACAAGATCAGAGAAATTAGTGGTCGTACGGAGACATACAGGCATTCATTTTTCTCGTTCTATTTGGGAGTGGAATAGGAAAGGAAATGCCTAGTAGTGCACGCAACTTACGGTGTATTGTGGAGTATTTATGTAGCTGTAGATGAAGATTAAGTACTGCGGAGAGGATCTGACAACTCGGTGTTTCTCACACGGAAATCTCGATGTCGCTTGCTCGAGGTTTGGTACACCAATCAATTTATTCATACTAGTTCGTGGACAAGTAATTGTTGATAGTAAAGATTTAATTAAATGAATGTTTAAATTTTAGGTATCAATTGTATTTTGATTACTGAATTTCTTTGTTTGGATTCTTCACTTATGTATTGTCAATCATGCAAGATAACCTTATTTCTTATATGTTTTCCTTGTATACATAATACGTTTTTAGAAAAATACGGACGGACAGATGGAGAAGCGACATAATACACTATCTCGAGGTTTGAATAAATAAATAAGTACCTGGGCAAAGCCGGATTTTCAGGTGCTTTATAAAATGAAGTATCCGTGTGTTTGTATTTACTTTCAGTTGATTGCCAGTGAGGATCTGCCTTAGACAATACACTTGTTTTTGTTACATGTTTCGCTAGAATTGTAACATTTTAAGTGGGACTTTTTACAGGAAAACAGGAATATTTTTCTTTTTACGGGTTATAATAAGTTTGAACTGTTAAATGGAAATTTAAAAAAGAATTTTATATTCGTATATATTCCTCGTTTTACATATTGTAGTGGTTACATTTTTCCTACATTATCTGCGTAGCTCTGCATTGACAGTATGGATATATAAAAGCGAAAACCAGTGCTTTACCCAAGGCAGATCCTGACAGAGAAGCAAATAAATATTCGTCAAGCAAACACAGACCAAAAGGGCTTCAACCTCAAGATGTGTTTTATTGCTTACATACCTACGTTTTTGACCTTTAAACAAACCTGAAGGTCACTGTATTTGCAAGAGTCAGTTACGATACATACTTCAGTATATCTCCTAAAGTCATACAGGATTAAATGCACGAAAAAGTAATGCACAAAGCGGTGATGTTGCAAAACTTCACCTAAACCACTGGAATGATATCAACCTAAATTAGTGCACGTATTTTTTGGATGATGTAACAATTGCTGTAGAGGTAAGAACCATATTCGACACACAACTGAGGAGATATGAGTGACGCATGTGGTGACTGGCGGAAGATACTTCGCCTATACATGTGGCCAAAAGCGACGAATTTATTTTCGTCTCTGAAATTTGCACTCTTGACATTGAAAACAAGAGAAAGGGGACTGTATACACAAAATTTCGTGTGGTGCATGGCAGGGAAGAATGAACACCTGAATCTCTCCGTTCGAGCTCTGATTTCTCATACTTTTTTCTGATGATCATTTCTACCTTAGTAAGTGGGAGTCAACAATATATTTTCGTATTCGGAGGAGAATGTTGGCGATTTGAGTTTCGTAAGTAGCCCACGCCGCAGCGATAAGCGCCGTTGTTGTAATGGTTCCCATCACAGAACCTGTATCATTTTCGTAACGCTGTCTACCCTGTATCGTGACAATACAAAACGAACTGCCCTCCTTTCGACTCTTTCCATGTCCTCCGTCAGACCCACCTGATAAGGATCCCACACTCCATAAAAGGACGGACAAGCGTAGTTTATGCAGTTTCTTTAGTAGTTCTGTTGCATCTTTTAAGGGTTCTAACAATAAAACGCAGTCTCTGGTTCGCCTTTACCACGCCATTATCTACGTGTTCTTTCCAGTTTAAGTCTGATGTAATAGTAATTCCCAGGTATTTTGATTAATTTATCTTGTAAACAAAGTTTCACGTACTTCTTTTCGTACTCACGTGAACGACTTCACACTTATCATTATTTAGAGTCAATTGCCAAATTTTAGACCATACTGATATCTTATTCAGATATATATGGATCCGTGAAGCGTGAGCGTAAATGGAACAGCTTGTACTGTAAAATTTAATCATACATTGTAAAAAATATGTCACTCCTCACTCAGTTTCATTCATTTAGTCCAATGGCCTTTAGTCAGGCCGCCGCGAAATTATAACAGTTCCAAGAATAAAGCAGGCGGTCGCTTCAGCTGCCGCGCTGTAAACACATTCAGTGGTTTCACTCCTGACATTTCATACGTCGAAGTGACACGCCAGTGGTTACCCATGTTGGCACTGGCCCGATGAATGATGGTAAGTGAAGGCAGCCAATCAGTAATGGCGTTCAGATAGACAGTATGAATGCCTTTTTTCTCTCCCATGGTATGAATTATTTACTAAATTATCTGCTTTTGCAAAGTGTGTAGAACTCTGTTTGGAATACCGATCCAAATGGAAATATTACACAAAAAACCAGCCATTACATTGATGAAACAGATTGTATATATATATATATATATATATATATATATATATATATATATATATATATATGAAAGACATGTTTCTACTCAGAGCTGCAAAATTAAAGTTACGCCCAAGTAGTGACTGTTTATCAACGTTATTCTAAACTTTTTCAACGACCGTAATGACTTTTGGGTATGTTGTTAAGCTACCAAATAGCAAAACTTAATTTCTAACAGTGAATCGAGCAGCAATACCATTTACAAGTAACTCTTATAAAACAACCGATTTTCAAAGCGTTTGTAACGATTTGCTATGTTACTCGTAAAAAAAAATATGTCTGTCCATAACCCCGAATAGTTTTCAAAGTGTAAGGACATTCTTAACAGACTGAAAGCCACGCCTGAATAGATGCCTTGACTTCCCATCATTCATCATGCCTCTACCAACATTACATCAAATAGAATCGGCTGTCACCAAACCTACAAAATTATTACTTGCGTGTTATTTAACTCAAGTCACTAGCTACAAACGCGATCTACAGAACAACTTTTTGTTGATCCCACATTTAATAGAAGAAGAAAATAATGAAAATATTTTTGTTTTATAAAAAACACAAGGCTCCAATCTTACCTCTGGCAGCGGTGGCGTAGTAGAGTAAGAAGAGTTGAATGTGCATTGAAATCTTAATCACATAGAATGAGAAGAAATATCTTTCTGTTGTAATGTATAATTAATGTTCATTGTGCCGTACGTTTAACAGGTTCGTTTATTAATCTTGTTCCGGTCAGTAAATTAATTATCATTGCAAATACAACATTTCGTTGCCACCTTTAACATACTCCACAACTGATTCCGTAACTAAAATTTACCCAGCACGGAATACAGTGAATGCATCTGGTAAACTATGTTTTTTTTTTTCAGAACACTTATGTGTGGAATTAGTTTTTGAATCCAAAATCTTTTGACACTGTGACTAACATTGTTGCACCAACAAATTATCTCTTAAATGTTCGCCCTGAGGTTACTCCTGTATTTCTATTTGGCAAATTTGAGCAAAAAACGTTTTTTCAGAAATTCAAATGTTTGTAAAGGTTATGGGACTTATTCGGGGTTCATCAGTCCCTAAACTTACAAACTACTTATGAAGAGCGACCCGGCCGCAGTTGCCGAGTGGTCCGTGGCGCGCCAGCCACAGTATGTACGCCTGCTAGGGTTGGGGGTTCGAATCTGCCCTAGAGCAAGGTGGTTTGACTTATTTAATATGTATAGTCTAAGACAAAAAAAATTTATCGCCTGCCGGCTGATGCAAAGGCTAAGTCCGAGTCGGTCGCGCAGTGTGGACAATAAATTCGATCGTCCCTCTGAATTCTAAGTCCTGCGATATACACGATCTGGCAATACTGTAGAATGCGGTACTGTCAGGAGGAAGTGTGATCTCCTTCTCGAGGGAGTACTGTAATGTATGAGTGTGTGCTGTAATATATGAACATGTGGTATCCTGGTAAAAGCCGCCTTTACAAGCGTGTATGTAAGCAATTGCGAGGTCGAACCCAACAACCTTCAATTTTTTTAAAACCACATATCGGCTGTCTTTGTTATCGGTGTGGAAAAACCTCAAATGTAACAGCGAAAAGTCACAGAAATAATTACACAAAAGAGCTCGCGGCTGCATCAAAACTGAACTGTCTACTCTCGGGAGTAGTGGGCACCGGCTACGGTGTAGCGGCTGCCGCCTGCTGACTCAATGACAGCGGCGTGCTGATGTGAGTCTGTTTACCGGCTGTTATAACCTTATTTCAAGTTCTAGTACTCATATTCCAGTCACGTATTTAATTTTTCTGACTGATATATGAACATTATCTAAACGTCGTAAAGTAGTATCGAAATAAAGGGTCATACGGGAGACTATTACTACATTTTCCTATAACGTCATCAGGTCGCTCAATCAGGATTCCTACTCACGATTGCTGCTACTGACGAGTTATGATGTCCTAATGCTGACATCTTTAGAAGAAATTAATGACTTAGTACTAAAAGATTTTTTATACTAAGCAACAAGTGAAACCACAACGCCAGGGAGTGCTAATTTTTTGTGAACAACCGAGACACCATTTAGTTGCACTGTACGGAAAAACGACCTAAAAATCTAAACCATATGTTAGAAGTACACAATAATAGGTCATGCTTATTTCAAAATAAATACATTCAATAATGCGCTTTGCAAGTTACCCATTTCTAGCTTACTCTTTCGATCCTATGTCCTCAAATGTTTATCTGTCTACTGGAATAAACTTCGCCAAAAATTTTTCGAGACCAAAATACACGGCGAACATCAAATGGCGTAATAATTAGCTTGGAATCAGTTCGTTCCTACAGGGACGTGGTTGGCAAACTATCTGTACTTTGTCAAATTTTCCCATAATCTGAGGGAATATAGCAGGTAACCACAAGATGTTTCTTGTTATTTTCCATGTGGATTCGTGCAATTCCGATCAGTAAAACAGCGAAAAAAATTCTACTCCAATGAGATCGGAACCATGGGCCAAAGCCACCTCTCTATGGCAGGCGACTACTTCACACACACACACACACACACACACACACACACACACACACATATATATATATATATATATATATATATGTGTGTGTGTGTGTGTGTGTGTGTGTGTGTGTGTGTGTGTGTGTGTGTGTGTGTGTGTGTGTGTCCTTTCGCTCACCATGAGTGCCTTCTCTGGCTAGCTTTTCTACATGACGAAACAAAAGTACCTCGTAGTCTTGGTGACATTTTCGTTGCGAGACGATAAAAATAAATACTTTGAAATCAATTTAAAGCCTCTTCGTCGTAATCGTCAAGATCGTCATCTTGGAAATGAATGAAAAGTATCAGAATGGTTTTCTCCAAGTGAATTATAATTATTGTCATTCCCATTCTTCTGTTCCTTCTGCTTACCGAGCACTCCAGAGTTGTCTGCTCGTATAATCTACTTACGCATTTAATGCCGTGTGTATCATTTTTCTTTGTATTCCGATCTCCTTGTCCATTTTTTGTGTCGCCTCGGTAGACTTTTAAGCACCAGTCAGCAGTATCTCAGGACTGCGTTTCAAGGACACTTGAAAATAATAATAATAATAATAATAATAATAATAAATAATAATAATAATGTATTGGCGTGGCGTCTGTTCTTTCGGACGTCCGAAAGAACAGACACCACACCTGCTTTGCAGCCAAATAGCATTTGCAAATGATTGTTAAAGGAAGAGAAGGAAGAAGGAAAGGAAAGAAAGGATTGACATTGGCCTCATTTGGGCATTGATATTAAGCAATGGCGACAAGTGAAAATGTGAGCCGGTCCGGGAATCGAACCCGGATATCCCGCTTCGGGCCAGCGGTCTCCTTAACCACTTGGCCACCTGTGCTCACCTCCCGGCCATCTCAAATTCCCACAAGTCGCACGCTATGTTTGTAGCGCCCCAATAAAATAAGTATATAGACGCAACGACGGCGTTAGCTTCAGTTATTTCACCGCAGATGCGGTCATACGTCCGACCTCACACGGGAATCCGTAATGGCGAGTGTAAGACGGCACGGACTATAGGGGCGCCACAACAACAGCGTGCCACTTGTGGGAATTTGAGACGGACGGGAGGCGAGCGCGGGTGGCCGAGCGGCGGAGGTGCGGGCCGGCCGTGCGCTTACATCGTCGCTGCGGGCGGCCGAGCGCCGTGAGGTCAGCGTGGTTATTGTAGAGGACTGCTAACCGAATAGATACTTTGAAACTGAGTTTCGACCGGAATTACCGAGACCGAAATCTTTCCAAGTTGAATTATTTCTGCGAGATGTTATGAAAATTACCATAGATGACATCATTGGCATCCATTTGTCAATTGTCAGTAGCACGGTGTACCTCAAGTTTATGAGCCCCACGAAATGCGAGCAGATAATGGAATCCTGTAGTGGTACATTAAACATTCGAATGGTCATGTTGGTGAAGTACGAGTGTCATATGATGGTTTTGGAGTACGAACAGTCAGAATATTCGAACTTCCCTTTCAAGTAACTGCCGAGGAAATTAGTGCAAAGCCGAAAGATTACGGGAACGTCATAAGTAACGTCGCCGAAAAATGGTCTGGGCAGCACATATTACCGGTACTAAATGGTGTACGCCAAGTGAGAATTGAAATGGTAAAACACATTCCGTCTTACATTACGGTATGCGGTTATAGAGCTATTGTGATCTATCATGGCCAACCACGAACTTGCTCGGCGTGCGCTTCCACAACGCACGTCCGCGCCCAGTGTGTACAGCGGCGATGGCGCAAACACCGACAGGCGAGCCAGAGAGGCAGGGCCCAGTGTGCGCGCTGCCGATAACCTTCGCAGCTGCCGCCCGAGTAAACACCGAACCGGAACCCAATTTAGATGTCACACTAGAGTCTTACATGGAGCAAAAAGAACAACACACACCAACGGAGGCGGAAACTTCACCAGTCACTCCGCAAACTGCCCCGCAGGAAGTGGAGGACAGTAGACAAGTGCGCCGAGAACAAGGGGAGGGGACGGACCTTCCGAGGCAGCGCACGTTGCTGACTGCATGCCCATCAACGAACAATCTGGGTTCGAAAAGTCAACGAACGGCAGGCCGAGACTACCTCTCCGAAGAAACGTAACAAAAGACGGAAGGCACAAGAAGGAGCAGACGAAAACCCGCAAATACTGCGCGAAAAGGCAAAACAGATACGCCAAAAATCATTCCGGCAATTCTCAGGCCCTAAAAAAGTCTCGGACTGAGGACCCGGAGTCTGTCCAGGAGAAACAGACCTCGACGTTACAAACGAAGATGGACACTTTGGACCAAGATGACAAAAGTAAACACCCAACAGAAAGAGAACCAGCATCAGGGAAGCGCAACCCTACAGGCACTTGGGCAGAGGAAATGGAAGACAGTCCTCCAGAAGAAGTAATGTCTGCTCTACAGGACCATATAAGAGGGACCTCATCTGCAGCCCGGAAGGCAGACAGCACTCGGCAACGGGAGTCCACGGCCGTTGCTCGTGAAGCAGAGGACAACTCGGACTTTTTCTAAATGGTGCACTACTATATTCACCCGGAAGGAGCATAGCACCTAACACACCTCTGGCAACATGACACCTCTGCAGGTGTACCGCATTGCGACGATAAATCTCAACAAGATCAGCAGCACATTTAACTTGAGAAATCTTCAAGATTTTCTATACACGGCTGAGATAAACATCGAATTGTTGCAAGAAGTTGCAGAACTTAGCCTAGAACATATAACAGACTACAATGCGCTAATTAATACCGGTTATGGCAGTGAACACGGGACTGCCATCATGACCAGGGAAAGAATTATGGACATTAACGTGGAGAAACTAGCAAATAGCAGAGGTATTGCTGCTACAGTCAATAACACGAGGATTATTAATGTTTATGCACCTTCCGGAACAGGGAAAAAGCGGCAGCGGGCAGAGCTCTTTAAAGGCGACATAGTGCCTCTCTTCGCATCGCAGACTGAACATGTCACTTTTGGAGGCGGTTTTAACTGCGCCCTTAGCGGAAAAGACCAGACTGACAATTTCAATACGTCCATGGAACTTCAGAATATAACCTGGGAACTCAATCTGATAGACACATGGGAGTTGCAACATGGATATGCGCCCGGTTTCACCTAATTGACCAATCATTCAGTCGCCTCGATAGGATCTATACAATATCGAACCTGCAACAACACATTCTGCAAGCAGAGAGGTTTCCGACGGTGTTTTCAGACCACTACGCGTACATCTGCACTATAAATTTAGAAAAACTAGGAACATCTAGAGCAAGAGGATTGTGGAAACTGAACGCATCACACCTGTCAGATGCAGGGTGTCATGCCATATTTCGCAGTACATGGGCGGAATGTAAAAGAAAGTTTCCGAGATACGATTCGGCATTTAAATGGTGGATAAAATGTGCAAAACCTTCATTAATAAAAGCTACGAAACAGTACTCCCGCGAGAAATACTCATGGCAGGAAAGAACCGTGGAATTTGAGAGATTTATATAAAGAGGATGCAGCAGTTACGGACAACTTCGCACAGATCAAAAGAATCAAGGCCAAGATCTTAGCAATTAAACGGAAACAACTGGCAGGTTGCCAAGTTAGAACTCGCCTACAAAATGCGACACACGAAGAGACGACGTCGATGTATCACGTGATACAAGAACAAAAGAAACGAAATAGGAAAATATTGACCGCACCAAAAACTCAGACGGTAGGTGTGTGACCACCCAATGTGAAATACGGGAGGAAATTTACAACCATGTTTATCTACTGCTAGCAGACAAACCAGTGGACGAAACGGCACAACTCGCTCTTCTGGCTCGTTCGTCGACGAGATTAACTGCTGCAGAAGCTGAAGAGCTGCCGACAGAGATTACCGAGGAAGAAGTAACAGATGCCATACGAAACAGCCTAAAAACAGCCTAAAAAACGGCCCCGACGGACTGCCAGCTGAGTTCTACGACACCTTCAGACAACAGCTGGTTAGTAATTGACTCTCGTATGCAATGACATCATGACTCACAAGAATGACACCTTCAAGGAATTCTGCGAAGTAATCGTGGTGTTAGTCCCCAAAACACAAGGAGGGAAGACTGTAGACAATCTCAGGCCAATAACCTTACTAAATAGTGACGGTTTAATTAGGTGATTTACAAGGTAATAGGTGCCTATCAGACGAGTGTCGGCAAGGACAGGACAATAACCTAGACGTTAAATGCATACCGAGACATCATAGCGACAGCTGAAGCATGCGACATCCAAAGTGCCATAGTGTCGCTTGATTTCGAAAAGGCATTCGATAGAGTGAGCCACTCCTATCTCTTGCGGACCATGGAGACAATGCACTACCCGAAGAAAGTAATTGACACAGTGCATATACTTCTGACGAATGGCACATCAAGAGTCAGTGTGAATGGGCAATTAAGTAGACCGATCACCATCATGAGCTCAGTTCGGCAGGGTTGCCCTCTGTCGATGATTTTCTCCGCAATAGCCCTCTCTTGATCTCCCTGACTCAAACCTTGTCAGTATTGCTAATACAGGTCAAAAACTCATATGCCAGGCATATGCGGATGACGTGAGCTTCCTGGCCACGGGCGTCGAGCAGCTAGCAAGAGCTTTCCAGATTATATCAACCTACGACGCCGCGTCTGGAGCGAAATTAAACCGAAATAAATCTGAGATTATGAACGTAGGTCGAGGAGTAGACTTTATAACTGACGCACTAATCAAAAGCATAGCAACACATAACTGTCGTGGCATAGAATTCACGTGTAACATCCGCCGCAAGGCAGCCACTAATTATAGGAAACTATTGGCAAAAATACGGGCTGCAATACAGAAACATAGTTTGAGGAGCTAGCAAACATCTATATCACAGCGAAAGTAAACTACGTAGCTCAGGTCCTCCCACTGCCCAAGGTCATAGCTCAAAAAATATTAGCAGCCCTCGGTCACTTTGTCACTAGAGGCCAAATATTCAAAGTAAAATATGACACACAGACGTTACCAACTGAAAAAGGAGGCCTTCATCTCACAGACATCTACCTCAAAGCGAAAGCCCTTTTCTTCAGAAATACGTACAAACAATGGCGACGATCACCGGATACTCTCACGGCTCACCTCTTGAATGAAATAATACCGGCCACTATGGAACCACCTGTCGACGTCCATCACATCCCGAACGCGCTCTGGCATCTGAGATATTTCCTTTTAGAACTCAGTTATATTACGATGAATACTCCTGAGAAAGATTGATACAGGGTAAATGCAATTTATAACAAAATTATGGAATGCAAACAGGGTAACGTCGTAGAAAACAAATATAAAGGATATAACTGGCGTAACATCTGGCAGAATACACATGACCCACACTTACCATCTAATGTGCGGTCCATATGGTATATGGCGGTAAATAGAAAAATACCGACCAATGCAAAGTTACAGGCGATTCATCTGGAAGACACGCCAAATTTCAGCAACTAGAATCAAATTCATACGGAGGAACACCGATTTACATGTGAGCCCATCGAAGACATATGGTAACTCTGCACCGACAAACTCGCGTGTATATTACGCACGTCACCCAGAACAATCACACCAACACGACTACTCAACCCAGAAGAAGTTCCCTATCCTAACGCCAAGAGAAAGGCAGTCAACTGGATAAAGGGACAGACAGTACACTATGTCTTCTCAGAGAGCGAAAAAAGTAAAAACGACTATTGGTTAACACTACAGACCGAACATCAGAAGTTACTACGATTTTAAAATTACCGAGAAAAATATGCATGTTTTTTACTTAGAACATTAATTTAAACCAAAAAACAACCTTTGCAGAATGTTTTGATTGCTTCTTTTATTGCTTCAAAAACTAAATTATAACAACGTTTTACACAAATTCCTGGGGTCGGTAAGAACGGAGGTAACGGTAACAAGCACTTCCAAGTTCAATGAGAAGACGACTCAGCATCACGCTAACAACAACTAAGATATAAAAACGATAAATCACGGTAACTCTGAGTTAGTAAATCTTTTCGAGAAGACGAACTTTGAAGCAGCTAGTACACCGAGCCGTGCAGCTGAACACCCAAGGAAAAAACAGAGGAGGCACATTTATTTGGTTTTCCAGAATGGGGTTTCTTTTTTTTTTTTTCCTTTCAAACAACAATTATGGAAGCTAGCCGCTGATGACATAATTGACAAGGAATGAAAAGTGGTCACATTACATGGAAGCGGGCAGCTACCGCAGAAGAAGCAGTTTAATTTTACCTCTCAGGAACTATTCAGTTTAATTTTACCTCTCAGGAACTATTCAGTTTAAAGGCAATGAAGCCGGCCGGCCGCGGTGGCCGAGGGGACTGAGGCGCTCCAGTCACGGTCTGCACGGCCACTACGTTCGGGGGTTGGAATCCCCCCTCGGGCATAGATATTTGCGCCGTCCTTAGTCTTAGCTAGTTCATAAGTAGTTCGTAAGTTTAGGGACTGAAGACCCCGTAGTTAAGTCACATAAGCTATACAAAAATTTGATTTGAAAATGCTTCTTTGGGTGTTACCCATTCTATATCCTTGTTAAAGTTCTATAGAAAATTCGCATATTTATCTCTACATTTCTTCGTTTTTTTTTCTTTTTTTTATGTTTGTTTCTTTTTTTTTATTTATTTAGTTTCTCGTGTTCTATCGTAAGATGTATACAGTAGTGCTCCTTACTTTTATCTTTTTCCGATAGAATGTGATACACCGTCTGTCCTTTGATCCAATTTACTGCTCTTCTTTTTGCACTGGGGTAGGGAACTTCGTTTGGGTGAAGTAGTCTGGCTGGTGTTATCGTTCGGGGAGATGTTCGTAGTATACTAGCAAGTTTAGTTGTACACAGTGACAATTTTTTTTTACTGCTGTCGCATGTGAAAGGGTGTTCCTCAGTGTCAACTAAATTACAGATGGTGCAATTTGGCGTTTCTGGCAGATGAATTGCATGTAACTTCGAATTTGTAGGAATATTTCTGTTAACTGCCGTCTACCATGTTGACCGTACTTTTGTTGGTAAGTAAGGATCTTGAACGTTTTCCCAGATCTTTTCCTAATTATATTCATTGTACTTCTCATCGAGTCTGTTCCTCGTTTTGTTTTTCATCGTGTTATTGTAGATTTCTTTTACTTTGTATAGGTCTTCCTTGGGAGTGTGTCGTCGAATGTAGCTTAATTCTATAAGAAAATGTCTCCTATGATAAAATGCGTTCGTAATATAGTGCACGGCGACGGTTGGGTCCATACTAGCCGGGGCTATTCCATTTAAGAGAGGAGCTGCGAGGCTATCTGGCGACCGTTGCCATTGCTTGTACAACTTACTGACGAACAGCACCTGTGATTTATTATAAATATTTGTCAGCTTTAGGTCTCCGTTACTTAAAGATAGCGTTAAGGTCTCATACTGCATCTTAAAAATTTGTCCTCTAGTGACAAAGTGGCCCAGCACTGGTAGCATCTGTTTGGCTATTATCTTCGGTATTGGCAATACCTGGGCGACATAATTTAGTTTAGATATTATGTAAATATCTGCTAACTGCACTTTTTGTAAGGTACTTAAATTACGTAAGACATGTTGTGTGTTGGCTCGCATTTTTTCCAACAAATTTTTGTAGTTGAGGGCAGCCGTGCGGAGGATATTTCGCGTGCGTACAATTCCAAGCGTTTTATTTTATTTATTTATTTATTCGTGTACGAACTACATCACAAATGTAACTGAAAGAAGCCAGCACATAATTTAAACTACAAAGTAAGTGCTTTTACAAAAAACAGTGTTCAAATATAGAGATAAAAAATAAAGTACGGATTTAAAACTATAAAAACAGAGATAGATAAATACAACATATAGTACAAATGAATCATATTTTGCTCGTCCAGAAATCATTGTAAGCTGCGACTGTCCCAGTGTACTTCAGGAGGTCCTCTTGAGTGCACTCTCTAAATGCGTCCACTAAAGAGCATTTTAGAAGGTGTTCCATCGTCCGTATTGCACCACACTCACACTCGTCACTGTCTGTGTAGCCCCACCTTTTCATAAGTTGTTTTGACCGCCCCACGCCCACACGAAGTCTGTTCAGCGTTTTCCAGTGTTGCCAGTCTAGGTGGGAGCCCTGGGGTAAGGCTTCCTCTGTGATAAGGGCTTCAGGATGTTGTTCTTGCCACAGTGATTTTATGGAAGCTACGGTTGGTTCCACTGAGTGCATGAAGCTTCGCCTAGGTTGTAGCCTTTTGGGCACAGGTTGGTTTTTGTGCAGCAGGTGACGATGGTCGTTGGTTTGTTTATTCCTTTCTATCGAGCTCAGGAAAGATCTTCTAATATTTAAGCATTTTATGGTTTCTACGCACTTCAATTGTTCGTCAACCCTAATTTCTAATCCCCGGCCGATGTGCATTATTCCCGACTTAGTATGGCTTAATTTTGCTCCTGACGCCGCTTCATACTTCTTTATATTTTTGAATCCTTTTCCTAGTTCATCACCTCTCGTGATCACGAAACTGACGTCGTCAGCGTACGCTTGACATGTTATTCTGTGGTCGTGTATTTGTAGCCCTGCAAGGTCCTGCGTCAGGGAGCACAGCAAAAGTTCAATCGCTATTGCAAACAGGCTCAGGGACATTGGGCAACCCTGATGTACTGAACTTTTGATTCTGACCGGTCTGCTTAATTGACCGTTGACACATATTCGAGACGTCGAACTTGTCAATAGGTTTTTGACTACAGTGACATTTTTTGTGGAAAATTCATTACTTACATTGTCCGGGAAAGATAAGAATGGTTAATTCTATCGATTGCTTTTTCGAAATTAAGAGATACTAGTGCACTTGAAATATTCAACGCTTCTGCAGTTGCTATAATATCTCTATATTCACATAATTTCTGGTGAATTGTTCTATTTTTCCCGACGATCGTTTGGTAATTCCCGGTGAAGGTTACTCTTAGCGCTATGATGCGCGTGAAGAATTTATAGTCGGTATTAAGTAGTGTTATGCGACGCAGGTTGTTGACGGTCTTCCCCCTTGGCATTTTAGGGACTAGCACCAATACACCTTCACAAAATTCGAGTAACATGTCACTTCTGGCGTTCAGAATTTCGTTACATACAAGCATCATCTTTTTGATTAGTTGTTGTTCAAAGGTGTGATAAAATTCTGCTGGCAGTCCGTCGGGCCCGGGTGACTTGTTCTTCGCGCTTCTTCGAATGGCGTCTGCCACTTCCTCTTCAGTTACGTCTGCTGACAGGTCGTCCGATTCCTCCGGGTTTAATATCGCGGTCAGCCATGCGAGGACGGGTTGTTGCGCAGCTTCGTTTACTGGTTTGTCAGCTAATAGTGTTGTAAAATATTTATAAATTTCTTGTCGTATGTCGCGTTGTGTTGTCAAAGTTCCCCGATGTTCTACTTTCAGTTCAGTCAAAATTTTTCGGTTTGCTCTTTTCTGTTCTTGTATAATATGATACATTGAAGTTGTTTCTTCTTCAACTGTATGCTAGTCGTGTGCGAATTTTACAGTCTTCCAATTGCTTCCGCCTCAGACTTAATATTGTGGCCTATATTCTTTCAAAAAATGTTCAAATGTTTGTATAGTCTATGGGACTTAACTACGGGGTCATCAGTCCCTAAACTTACAAACTACTTATGAACTACTTACGAACTAGGACGGCACAAATATCCATGCCCGAGGGGGGATTCGAACCCCCGACCGTAGTGGCCGTGGAGACAGTGACTGGAGCGCCTTAGGCCCTCAGCCACCGCCTATATTCTTTTTATCTGTATATAATTGTCTATGACTGTGGGGTCCTGTTGGTATAAGTCTCTGAGACACTGATAATAAAATTCTATAGTGTGCCTCGTCCAAACATTTCTTACCCAAGAGTAACGTTTCATGGCATTTATTAAAGCAGGTTTTGCGCATTTCATCCACCACGTAAAGGTCGAATCGCACTTTGAAAACTTCCTTTCGCATTCTTTCCATGTATTTCGAGAGGTTTCGTGGCATCCTGGGTCTGTCAGATGCGCTACGTTTAACTTCCACGTTCCTTTTGCTCTGTACGTTCCTTGTTTTTGTAGGTTAGCAGTGCATATGTAGCCTGTATGATCTGAAAATACGTTCGGCCATAGTTCCGCATGCAGAATGTGTTGTATATTCGACGATACGTAAATTCTATCAACCCTACTGGCGGAATGGCCGGTAATGTGAGTAAACTCGGGCTTATCTCCTTGTTTGAGTTTCCATGTGTGACTAGATTGACTTCTCTGACGCTATTCTCATGTTCGATACGCATGTTGAAATTTGGTATCTGATATTTATGTTTGAGGACACAGTTAAAGTCGCCTGCAAATATGACTTGTTCGGAACGCCGCATAAAGAGTGGCACTATTGCATCTTTAAAAAACTCTGCCCTCTGAAATTTCTCCCCCGTTCCAGAAGGAGCATAAATATTAACAATCGAGGTGTTGTTTATTGTGCAAGCAATGCCCCTGCTGTTCGTTAGTCTTTCGACGTTTGTCGTCAGGATTCCTTCTTTTGCCATAATCGCTGTCCCGAGTTCACCGCCGTAACCTGGATTAATAAAGGTGCCGTAACCTGTTATACTTTCCAGGTTAATGTCTGTTACATACTGTAACAGCGCAATGTCTATGTCAGCTGCGTACATAAAAGTCTTGGATGTTTATTTTCTTTTTTTTTTTTTTTTTTTTTTTTTAAACGTGCAGCTTTTTGTTGTTGTTGTGGTCTTCAGTCCGGAGACTGGTTTGATGCAGCTCTCCACAATACCTTATCCTGAACAAGCCTCTTCATCTCTACATAAGAACGGCAACCTGCATCTGCTTACTATATCCACCTCTTGGTCTTCCTCTGCGGTTTTTGCCCCACACACTTCCCTCCAATGCTAAATTCACGACTCCTTATGTCTAAGAATGTGTCCTACCAATCGATCCCTTCTTTTACTCAGGGTATGCCAGAAATTCCTTTTTTCCCAAATTCTGTTCAGTACCTCCTCATTAGTTACGCGATCCACCCACCTAATCATCATCATTCTTCTGTAGCACCACATTTCAAATGTCTCTACCCTCTTCCTGTCTGCACTGTTTATCGTCCACGTTTCACTCCCATACAAGGCACCACTCCACACAAATGCCTTCAGAAAGGACTTCCTTAGGCTTAAATCAATATTCGATGTTAACAAATTTCTCTTTTTCAAGAATGTTCTTCTATCCATTGCCATTCTGCATTTTATTTCCTCTGTACTGCGACCATCATTTGTTATTTTACTGCCCAGGTAACAAAAGTCATCTACCTCCTTTATTGTTTCGTTACCTAATCTAATTCCTGCAGCATCGCCTGATTATCTAAGACTGCACTCGATTACCCTTGTTTTGCTGTTGTTAATGTCCATCTTATATGCATCTTTCAGCACACTGTCCATTCCGTTCAACTGCATTTACAGATCCTATGCTATCTCTGCCAGAATTACTATGTCGTCGGCAAAACGCAATGTTTTTAATTCTTCACCCTGAACTTTAATTCCTTCTCCAAATTTCTCCTTGCTTTCCTTTATAGCTTGCTCAATGTACAAATTGAATAACATTGGAAAAAGGCTACAACCTTGTCTTATTCCCTTATTCCTGTCTGGTTCTTGTGCAAGTTGTAAATAATACTACGCTTCCTATATTTTACTCCTGCATGCTTCAGAACTTGAAAAAGTGTATTCCAATGAACATTGTCAAAAGCCCTCTCCAAATTTTCGAAAGCTAAAAATGTAGGTTTCCCTTTCCTTAATCTATCTTCTAGGATAAGCCGTAAAGTGAGTATTGCCTCCCGTGTTCCTACATTTCTCCTGTATCCAAACTGATCTTCCCCGAGGTCAGCTTCTAGAAGCTTTTCCATCTTTCTGTGAATAATTCGGGTTAATATTTTGCAACCATGACTTATTAAACTGATGGTTCTGTAGTTTTCACAACTGTCTGCACCTACTTGCTTTGGAATGGGGATTATAACATTTTTCTTAAAGTCTGAGGGTACTTCGCCTGTCTCATACATCTTACACACCAGGTGAAACAGTTTTGTCATGGCTGGTTCTCCCAGAGCCTTCAGTAGCTCTGAGGGATTGTCATCTACTCCAGGGGCCTTATTTAGACTTAGGTCTTTCAGTGCTCTGTCAAATTCATCTCTCAGTATAGTATCTCCAACTTTATCCTCATCTACTTCTTCTCCCCCGCCTACATTATTGCCTCCAAGTTCATTTCCTTTGTACAGCCTTTCTATATACTCTTTCCACCTTTCAGCTTTTCCTTCTTTGCTGAGAACTGGTTTTTCATGTGTTCTTGATATTCATAGAGCTGTTTTTCTTATCTCCCAATATCCCTTTTATTGTCCTGTAGGCTGTATCTATTTTTCCCCTACTTATACATTCTTCTACATCCTCGCATTTGCCTTCTAGCCACTCCTCCTTAGCCATGATGCACTTCCTGTCAATCTCATTTCTTAGTCGTCTGTACTCCATTTTATATGTTTCAGTTACTGCATTTTTATATTTTCTCCTTTAGTATGTGCTGTGATATCCAAGGATTTTTTGTAGGTCTTGCCTTCCTACCTAATTTGTCCCCTGCTGCCTTCACTATTTCATCTCTCAATGCTACCTATTCCTCATCTACTGTTTTATTTTCCAACGTTTCTGTCAATTTTTGCCTAAAGGTCCCTCTGAAATTCTTAAGCACTTCAGGTTCCTTCAATTTATCCACGCCCCATCTCCTTATTTTCCTACCTTTTTGTAGTGTCTTTAGTTTCAGCCTACAGTTCATAACCAACAGGTTATGGTCAGAGTCTATATCTGCCCCTGGGTATGTCTTACAGTTTAAAACCTGGTTCCGAAATTTATGTCTTACCATTATAAAATCTATCTGGCATCTCCCAGAGTCTCCTCGTCTCTTCCACGTATACAACCTTCTTTCGTGATTCTTAAGCCTGGTGTTTGTTATAACTAAATTATGTTCCGTGCAAAATTCTACCAGGCGGCTTCCTCTTTCATTCTTTTGCCCAGACCATATTCACCTACTATCTTCCCTTCCCTTCCTTGTCGTACTACCGAATTCCAGTCTCCCATTACAATGAATTTTTCCTCTCCCGTAACTGTCTGAATAATTTCCTTTAGCTCCTCATATATTTCTTCGATCTCCTCATCATCGGCAGAGCTAGTTGGCATATAAACCTGTACTACTGTTGTCGGTGTTGGCTTCGTATCTCTCTTGACTGCGATAATGCGATCACTGTCTTGCTCTTAGTAGTTTACTCGCATTCCTATTTTTTTATTCATTAACAGACCTACTCCAGTAACACCCCCAACAGATTTGGCATTTATAATCCTGAACAGAAATCCTGTTCCTCTTTCACCGAACTTCATTAATCTCCACTATATCTAACTTCAACCTATCCATTTCTCTTTTTAAAATTTCTAACTTCCCTACCCGATTAAGGGATCTAACATTCCACGCTCGGATCCGTAGAATGCTAGTGTTACCTTTCCTGATGGTCACATCCTCCTGAGTAGTCCCCGCCCGGAGATCCGAATGGGGGACTATTTTACCTCCGGAATATTTTACCCGAGAGGATGCCATCATCATATTTCCATACAGTAGAGCTGCATGTCCTCGGGAAAAGTAACGGCTGTAGTTTCCCCTTGCTTTCAGCCGATCGCAGTAGCTGTGTGGCAAAGCCACATTAGCTGATGTTACAAGGCCAGCTCAGTCAATCATCCAGACTGTTGCCCCTGTAACTACTGAAAAGGCTGCTGCCCCTCTTCAGGAACCACACGTCTGTCTAGCCTCTCCACACATACCCCTCCGATGTGGTTGCACCTACGGTAATGCTATCTGTATCGCTGAGGCACGCAAGCCACCCCACCTTAGCAATGTCTGTGGTTTTTGGGAGTGGAGCTTATTTTATTGATATTGACAGTTGCAATCCGATAAACTGGCGACGGTAACACATTTGCAGGCATTCTTTATGTCACACTTCTTCTGAATGTTATTAACGACGCGTGACTTACAGGTACTCTGGGTCGTCGTCCACTCCGCCCGACCCAGTAACGATGTTTTGGCACTGAGCAGGTGTGTCTATACAATTGTCTGACGACGACGCAGCCGTGTTTCCCGGAACCTCAGGCATCTCTTCCTCTCGAGTGTCCTCATCAGTGTCATCTGAGCACTGTCTCGGCTGGATGTGTCCCTTGCTCTCTCTGTCGTATTCTTTTCGAAGTTTCATGTTGCCCGCCTAATCTTCCGTGTTCGTTTTTGCTTTTCGGCTGACGTCTTTTGCAGTTGACCTGAACCTGGTTCCCGCGTTCGGGAAGGTGTCCCGGAGGGCGTTGTGATGTCTCTTCTGCTAGTGTTTTTCGGATTCGCTCGGCTGTGTCGCGCAATATTTGTGCCTTTTCAACATTTCTATTTTGACCTGTCTGACACCTTTCAACACCGGGAAAATGTGAGATTCTGACCACTTTCCGCGATGTCACTTATTATCGTGCCGTATTCCCCAATTTGCTCATTAATTGCTTCGGCAGATATTTCGAATGGCAACTCAAAGATGGACACCGTTTTCAAACACATGCCAGCTCGTGAAATGGTGACGTCTCCAATATTTCCGTCTGAATGTTTAAATTTTAATGTTCCGCCACATGATTCAACGCCTTTCATACATTTTTCAGTTCTTATCAATTTTATATACACCGTGCTGCTGACTATCGATAAGTGTATTCCTATCAATTCGTCAATAGTAATCTTCGTAACGTCTCTTATAAACAACTCAACTTCAAATGATTTTGGTCGGGGAAAATTCGGGTCAAAAGTAAATCTAAGTGTGTCTTTTCTTGGTGTTCGATCCATTACGTTCGTCTACAACACATTCTATACGCAAATTTTTGTGTCCCAGCTTCGTCGCCGCTTTTGTGTCTCGTTTCCGTCGTAGGTGTCGGTGGCCGAGTGGAATGAGACCGACACAGGAATAAAGATAGCACGCTGGTGCAGGTACGGAGGGGAGCAGCCAGAAACTAGAAACACTAGAGTAAATTAGAACGAGATATATATATTGCACAGAATTTATACAATACTTAACTTTTACATAGATCAGTACTGCAGATACAGAGTTGAGCTAGAGGCCTGCCTAGTACTGCTTCCTAGTGCCTATACGATAGCCAAATCTTCACTAGTGCCTGATTACGAAGGTCCTAACTGGTTGCTATCTCAGTCCCAAGTGAACGATGTCGTTCAGTGGTGGCCACGAGCGGAGTTGTAGGGCGCTCGTGGCTGTCGTGGTAAGAAAGCCGCGCCGTGCGTGCATGGCGGCGCGCGGCGAAAGTAGGTGGCGCGCACTTTGTACTTGTGCGACACCGCAGATATAAACGCTGAAGCGTGCACTCGCCGTTTAGCTCCGCATGGCCGCCAAGTATGAGGACGTAAACAAAGCGTCTTCACGGCGCGGCTGCCCGACGAAGACTGACCTCAGAGCTAGCGAGCAGCTGTGCAAGGCAGTTCCTTCCTGCTGCCACATACATCGCTAGAACACAAGACTCGCAACGTAAGAGACGAGATTAGTTGCAATGTCGTCGTGTAAACAATTTTCTGGTCACAAATACATAAACTAATAGTCTCCTGTCGCATCTCAAGTGAGAGAACAGTCAGATTATTCAATGCAAATTACAGGAAACATCAAGTGAATTTATGAGCGTAGTTCTGTGCCATCCAGGAAGTAAGACCTCGGTACCACCGTTGACAGACTTACACTGCGATGTTGCCAAGCTTCAGTCATACTATCAACAGGAAGAGTAAGAGCCGCTGTGGTTGGCCAGTGAGCTGCGCCACAAAGACGTCGCTCGCGCTTCGCGGGCCAGTTGAGGGTCAGCACCCCTGAGATATACGTCAGTGAGCCCTGCTCGCACGTCCGTAGCTGGCTGTAATGAGTCGATCGTTAACACTGGTAGAAATATTGAGATACACCCACCGCTAACATCTTAATAAGTATCTGTATTATTTGCGTATTCTGCCTTAAGCGCGACGATAACAAAAGTCATTCAGCAGTGCAGTTCCACATTTCTTCGATCATTTCCATTGATTTAGTGAAACCATTAGATGTAAGCAACAATTTTCTTCATAATTATAGAGTTAGAAAATATTTTCCTTGATATCGCTGTCAGTGGCACAAACGAAAGAAGAGGGGCAAACAAACAAAGAGAAATCAATGGAGCATTGCTTTCAAGATGAGAACATCTCTGGATGGGCTTCCTAACATACAGTTGAAAATAATAACTTCTGTTATCCGAACGTAGAATTAGGGACGGTAATGTATAGATTGATTTATCGGTCACAGTCTCCCATGTTGTATTTTACTTCTTTTATTTTATTTTTTTTTTTTTTCAGGTTGTTTCCAATTTCTTCTTTTGTCTTCTTTCAACAGCTTCTGACTTTATTACATTCTTTGTTGTGATTAGCTGAGATTATTTGATGTTCTTTCTTTCTAATGATTTATTTTCTTCATTACTCATGCTATTGTTGATTTATTCCTCCAGAAGTATACGAAAAATTGCTTATTAACCCTTGATCATTCGTTAAATACATTTGTCCACTAAAAGTCAACCCTCGCTTAACCACCACGATTTGTTTTTAAAATATTTTTCAGGACGCATTACTATGGATTTTCCAAATGTCCATACTTTTTGTCGGACCCATTTTCTTTCTTATAATCTCTCTATTATTCTTATTGTGTCGTCCGCACATCTGATAAGATGTATATTTTCAGCACCAAAACTAATATTTAATATTCATTCTAGTATTAGCAACACATAATCATATTGCATAAGAATTTATACAATGCTGGAACTATTTATAATATTCAACGTCCCTTGTGCGATCGTTACCTGTAACGACATCGAAGGGAGTTATGTGCGCAGTTTTGTTGCAAACACAGAATATCAAACTGTACAGTTTTTTATACCTCCCAAGGCCTGTAAATCAGTACGTGGCTACCGCCTTTTCCGACGAGATAGATATTGTTTTTGTGCATTTCTATAGCCTTAACGTGAGTGTTGTTCTCAGATAGAGGGAGTGGTGCTGTGGCTATGGTTGCCGTTACCAGGCGGACGTGTACGGAACATCATTATAACATGCTACGGAAAATTATTCAAAAAGTGTTTTGTGGTGGTAGTTGCATTAACATACAAACTTTTTTCAAATATTAATTATATTTCTGGCAGGTAGTTATAATCTCAAGTGTGTGGATAAAGTTCGCTTGAGTACAGACTGATCAGACACTTTTCCATCAAAACTTTGTAGAGAGAAGAAACGTAGGCTCTTGCAGTGTAAAAATTATCCTGCGAACATGTACTCCACTTTACTGAACCTGTGATGTTTCTTTTCGCAGGAAAGTTAAAGGTTTCACTAAAAATCACACTAAAGATCAAATATGCGTGCTTAACATCAAAACTGAGCGCAGTAATAATAATTTTTGGAATTTAAATAAACTATGTTTTCGGGTATCACCTGCACATTCCATGAAATGTGGACAGTGCTCTAATAATTGGTGATTCAGTTACTTGGCGACACTAATTGTTTTCTGGTACAGCAAACGATAATGCGTAATAAGATCCTACACTCCATTCGGTAACAACCGGACTGCACATTTGAAGACTGTCTGCATGAATGATGGTGCTTTATCAATGAAATTACTGATTCTAAATAACAATTTTTGTCATAAACTTACACGACATACACTACGTAATGATGTGGTATGTTGTTGTTGTAGTCTTTAGTCCGTAGACTGGTTTGATGCAGTTCTCCACCTACACGCTACCCTATCTTGGGCAAAACTCTTCATCTCTGAGTAAGAAAGACAGCACGTATACCTTTGAATCTGATTGCTGTATCCATCTTGTGGTCTATCCCTGCGATTTTTACCCCCACACGCTCCCCTCCAACACTAAATTGACGATTCGTTAGTGTCTCAGTATGTGCCCTACCAATCGATCCCATCTTTCAGACAAGATATGCCAAAATTTCTTTTCTCCCCAATTCTGTTCAGTACGTCCTCATTACTCACATGATCTACCCATCTACTCTTCAGCATTCTCCTGTTGTACGAAATTTCGAAAGCCATTCCCTTTTTGTCTGAACTGCTTTAACGTCCCCGATACACTGCCGTACAAGGCCACACTTTGGACAAATGCCTTCAGATAAGACTCCATATCCTTTAAATTACTAGTATGCTTCAGAAATAAAAAAATGTTCAAATGTTTGTTAAGCTTAAGGGACTTCACTGCGGGGTCTTCAGCCCCAAAACATGCAAACTACTTATGAACTTTCTTATACTAAAGACGACACAAACATCCATGCCCGAGGGGGGATTCGAACATCCGACCGTAGCGGCTGTGCAGACTGGCGCGCCGCAGACCACACGGCCACTACGGCCGGCTTTCAGAAATACTTTTCTTCCCACTGCATTCTATATTTATGTCTTCACTACTCCGGACATCAGGAGTTATTTTACAACTCAAATAACAAAACTCGTCGGAGCAAGGTCCAGTCCAATATACGATACACCTGTTTGAATAGGTCTAAGTAGAGTAATTGTAATGGCAGCAAATACACAAGTTTATGTTACATTGAAACAATCAGTTTGCTGCAGTATTTCCACTGTTACGAAATGTATGGCCCATTAGTTATTTGAATAAATAAACATCCCACTAAGAGGCACAAATATTTGACATGTTTTGGCCTCTCCACAAACAATGTCCGGTGAACGAATACCGTTGAGGTGCCATTATGTTTAATGTCTGAATAAACAGTTAAATATAATTCGTGCTTAATAAGCAATAATCATAGGATATTACGTTTTCGACTACAAGGACTATTCTGAAGAGTAAATTACAATGTCTCTCGTAATTTTAAGCATGAAAAACCTCCTATTTTCGTAATTCGTTGTTTTGCCGTGGATGCAGATGAAGTGTGGGATTCACATCGGCTCTTACTCTTCCTGTTGATAGTATGACTGAAGCTTTGCAACATCGCAGTGCTAGCTCTGAGGTAAAGTAGTCGCCTGCCACAGAGAGGTGGCTTTGGTCCATGGTTCCGGTCTCATTGGGGTAGAATTTTTTTAGCTGCTTTTGTGACCGGAGTTGCACGAATCCACATTGAAAAAAACAAAGAACTCTTGTGGTTACTTGCTATATTCCCTCACATTATGGGGAAGTTTGACAACGTTCACGTAGTTTACCATCTCCAACCCTGTAGAAACGAACTGATTCCAAGCTAATTATGACGCCATTTGATGTTCGACGTGTATTTTCGTCTGAAAATAATTTTTGTCGAAGATTATTCGCCGGCGGCGGTGGCCGCAGGGACTCCAGCGCTGCAGTCAAGGTCTGCACGGCCGCTACGGTCGGGGGTTCGAATCCCCCCTCGGGCATGGATGTTTGTGTCGTATTTAGTATAAGGTGGTTCATTAGTAGTTTGTAAGTTTAGGGACTGGTGACCCCGCAGTTAAGTCCCTTAAGCTTAAAAAAAATTGAACATTTGAAGGTTATTCGAGTAGGGGCAAGAAAGATAAACATTTGAGGACATAGGATCGAAAGAGTAAGCTAGAAAAGGGTGACTTGCAAAGCACACTATTGGATGTTTTGTTTGTGAAATACGCAGGATCTATTCTAGTGTAGTTATAACGTATTGTGTAGTTTCTTTAGGTCGTTTTTCCTTACAGTGCAACTAAATGGTGTCTCAGTTGTTTGCAAAAAGTTGTTTGCACACCCTGGCGTTGTGGTTTCACGTTTTGCTCAGTATAAAAAATATTTTGGTACTCAGTCATTAATTCCTTCTAAAGATGTCAGCATAAGAGCATCATGAATCGTCACTAGCAACAATCGTGAGTACGAATCCTGAATGAGCGACTTGATGACGTTAAAGGAAAATGTAGTAATACTCTCCTGTATGACCCTTTATTCCGATTCTACTTTACGACGCTTAGATTATGGTTATATATATATATATATATATATATATATATATATATATATATATATATATCAGTCATAAAAATTCAATACGTGAGTGAAATATGAGTTCTAGAACTTGAAATAAGGATCTAGCAGCCGGTAAATTGACTCACAGCGGCGCGGCGCGGCGCTGCCACTGAATCCGCAGGCGGCTGCCGCATTGCCGCACTGCCGCTGGCGCGTCGCCGTAGCCCAGAGGTGGCCACAGGTCGGCTCAATGAGCAGCGCTCCGGCTCAGGCCGGAAAAAGAGCAGCGTTCGCGCTCCGCCGGTAGTTATCCTAGTTGCCGCTAGAGGACTCCATGCTTGCTAGCGCGCATAGTTCCGTGAGAGTCCGGTAAGCGAGTCTCGTAAGTAGGTACAGCATAATAATACATACCTCTACTTTACTTCCTTCCTCGCGTAGATTATTAAGAAGATTAAGTCGCATTTCACCTTCTACACTTTCATACTGGTTGAAGTGATGTGTTATTATCGTGGCGTTCGAAATTGTACTTTTTTTATTTTACCACATACCAAACATTTTGCTCCTCCGCTTTCAGTGAACAAGTAATCACACTCCCAACTAGAGTTGAACTGGAAAATAGAACGCCACTTTACCGCCCCGATTTGACTCCACAGCGTACTGTACCATAACGTAATATCTTAGATTATAACGAAAACCCTGAAGTACAAAATTCGAACTAACAGATGGCACTGTTAGCGGTGTCTTCTGAAACAAAACAAAAAATAAATAAATAAAAATCGCTCTTTTATATCTTTTATAAGATATTTGCTGGCTCGACTGCACACGCTGGACGTTTTAGAGAAGAGTTTCCAGTATTATGTTTATAAGTTACTTACTTATAAAAATAATACCATTTTTCAGGAAATACCCTTAGCAGTGGAATCTGTTAATTCGAGTAGGACACTATTATCTCTACAAGTTATTTTATAACTCACTCAGCCAGGTGCATTTCTGTGGCTACGTTAACGCGTTGGCTGCACATAACGCCATCTAGTCTTTTCAGCATGAACTACGTGTTGAGCGCCAGCTGCTCTCGGCTCTGCTCCCGCTCAGGCAGGCGGCTCCGAGAGCGCGGCTCGCTCATTGCCACCTCTGCCGTAGCCGGTGCCCACTACTCCCGAGAGTAAACAGTTCAGTTTTGATGCAGCCGCAAGCTCTTTTGTGTAATTATTTCTGGAAGTTCTCGCTGTTACATTCAAGGTTCTTCCACACCAATAACAAAGACAGCCGATATGCGGTTTGAAAAAAATTTAAGGTTGTTGGGTTCGACCTCACGACCGCTTACATACACACTTGTAAAGGCGACTTTTACCAGGAGACAACATGTTCATATATTAACAGCACTCACTCAAGAAGGAGGTAACACTTCCTCCTGACAGTATCGCATTCTACAGTATTACCAGATCGTGCATATCGCCGGACTTAGAATTCTAAGGGATGATCAAATTTATTGTCCACGCTGCGCAACCGCCTCGGACTTACCCTATACGTCGGCCGGCCGGCGATCAATTTTCTTTTTTACTAAGACTGTACAAAATATTTATTGAGGGTCTTGTACAATTGTTGAATTTTTAAGTGGTCAGTCTTATCCAGTCTGATTGTTCATGTATTCCAAAGTTGTAAGCATGTAGAGAATCAGATAGGGATAGCAGGAGCTGCGGAGAGTTGATTGGTAAATTTAGAAAAGGATATTATGTTTAGGTTCCTTTGACACATTTTATTTTAACCAAAATATTATTAAGTCTCTTCTTTTACAACTGGAGGATGAAGACCAGTACAAGACCATTTTTTTATTTAATTAATAAAATCTAGAGGGGTTGCAAAAGTAAGTAAAATTATGAGGATGAGGGACAAGTTAAAAAAAGATTCTTGAGATACGTTAATAACGACCTGAAGGCTCGAAGCAATCTTTTACAATAAGAATAATAGAATGTCAAGTAAAAATGAAATCTAACATTTAAATGAAACCAGGTGAATCATGCTTAAGCCCCCCACCCCCCCAAAATAAATAAATAAAAAAAAGTATATAAATATATAGAAAAAAATCACAATTTAAGTAAAGGACTGAGGGCCCGGAAAAATACTTAATCTTGAAATTGGTCCCAGGTTCCAGTCCCGGTCCCAGCACATAATTTTTAACTGCCAGGAAGTTTCATATCAGCGTACACTCTGCTGCAGAGTGAAAGTGTCATCCGGGATCCTTTATCTTACGTATACGATAGTAAGCAACGCCCTGAAAGAAGGAAACTCAATCACATCCGGCTCAATGATATTACAAGCAGAAGGCCAAGTAAACAAATTATGTATAACAGTAAGAGAGACCCTCTCGATTAGCCATGAGGTCTAACGCGCCGCTTTCCGAAACAGGGAAGCACTCCAGCGGAGCTGGCGGATTAACGAAAACGGGCGGAGTGCCGGGCAGCCTGGGTGTGGTTTTTATGAGGTTTTCCACATACCCCTAGGTGAATACCGGACTGGTCCCCAAGTACCGCCTTAGTTGCACGATTCGCAAACATTTCGTAACACTTTACACTTTCACATACATATAACACAATCCGCAGGCATTTGGGCACACATTTTCTCCTGGAGGCATGGGGTGGCGGCAGGAAGGGCATCCGGCGACCCTGTCCATATTAACACATGCAAAATCTGCGTTTAGCACAGAGCCGAATCCGCACGTGCGGGAAAAGGGCCTAAGAGAAAGAAGAAGAAAGAAAGTAACACAGTAAGAGATACCGGACGCTCTGGAATAATAAAAGAGCTCAAGCCAGCTTACCTAAAACCAAGACGCAAACACAAGCACTCGGGCCAGACTTTTAACATAACAAGAGTCACATGTTTAAACAGCAATGAAACGATCAATAATACACTTTCAGCATAATGTAGAATTAATTTAAGAACAGGACGGCTACTCGTTAACTTAACACACACTCCAATATATAAAACAGATAAGCTGACTACAGACAGGAAGGAGAAGTAGTAGGGTGTCTAACCGTTCACGAGAACTACAGATCTGCCACGAAGGGAGTTATACTAAAAAGGACACAGCACGAAATTACAACCATGTGTTGGCGATGGCTCACGGAGGGAAATGGTTTGCAAGCAGAAGATAGAAAAAAAATTATATATAAAACAGAAAAATAAAGCTATACATCTACCGCCCGTGCAAATACGAGCTAGCGGAGGGCCACAAACCAGATAAATTCTCCAGTGGCGTTATCGAAGTTGGTGAAAATTGAATAACTGCTACACAGGGCGCAAGAAAGAACAATTCAATTGAGCCAAACTAGAAATGCGGCACAACGCATAAGTAAACATCAATACACGTAGACATAGACAACAACAGTCCTCGGGGAACGACCACCGATCCTGATAAATACACACACTAATTTCCGGAGCAGGAATGTACAGGTCACATAGTTTCCTCACTCCAACACAAGTGCAGCCACCAGTGGCGTAGCTATGTCACCAAGGGCCCCGGGGCAAAACTGACATTGGGGCTCTCTTTAAAACTGTATACCGATGCAAAATTATTTCATAAGCTCCTTACCGCCCACTGGAAGCGTGTCACGCAGCGGATAGTATTTAATCGTACTCTCTAATATAATTGTGAAAGTTTTTTGTTATGTTTCCACGCAAAAATTACTAAGTGAATTGGATGAGATTTTGCAGAGGACTAGAGACAGAGCTGGACCTGGGTAGGACATACAGATGAAAATGCCCCATGGGATACTTTTCGTCAGCGGTGACAGCAGGCGGACATTTGTCAGTGCTGACAACTCACTCTCGCTAAGCTACTGCGCTGTTACCTCATTTCGTTGATAGCTTAATCAAAGAAGGAAAATAGGGGAAATATTCGTGTAGGATGGTTTCATCAAAAACAAGTTGCCGGATTATGTTAAATGAAACACTCTGGATTGAGCCGTCCCGGTAGCATGCTTCTAGGTTAGTGTCTGGCCAGGAAAAAGTAATAACTAAAATAACTATGTCGATATCTTCGCTTATAAATCGTGACAGGGTCTTGATGCACAATTCACTATTGGGACAAAGTAATTATTACATGAAACGTCTGATCCTTGAATGTAATTAAACCTTTAAATGGCAGAATAAACAAATAGTGTGCGGGTAGAGACATACCTTAAAAGATTGAGTGAAATGCTGAATTCTCACCATTACTTTAAAACAAAGTGAAGTTTTTTGTTTTTCATTTAGAAGAACTGAGCAGAATGCGGCGGAGGGCATAGTGTTAGTATGAACGTAAATCGGAGAGCGAATAGTTCTTATGGTATGGGAAGGCTCCGTTTCCAGAAAAAACACACAGAATGCCGAATCCATTTCCCGCCTACCATTGCAAGGTAGTGTGTAGAAAGGTATGTAGATTGTGTTCGGTATTCATTTCAGTATTAACGCATTTGTGGAAAATAAACATGCCTGTTTCCTGTCGCAACCGATTTTGTGGAAGATGCGGACTCTCCAGGTGTATATGCGCGGTACGTCATCTGTCATTTATGAGGTGCACCGTGGAAGGGTCGGTATAACCTGGTAAGACACTTTGTTCAAATGTTTGTAGATTCTATGGGACTTAACTACGGGGTCATCAGTCCCTAAACTTACAAACTACTTATGAACTAGCTACAACTAAGGACGGCACAAATATCCATGCCCGAGGGGGGATTCGAACCCCCGACCGTAGTGGCCGTGCAGACCGTGACTGAAGCGCCTCAGCCCCTCGGCCACCGCGGCCGGCTAAAGCACTTTGTAATTTCCTTTTGCGACTAAATCGGGTACACAGAGTGGGGGCTCGCTTTCTCGCTATTCGTTTTGCAGGCGCACAAAGAACGGCAGTGCCTGACCATTCCAGCGGCCTGCCTTTCTCACTGCTTCTGCCCTCCACCCCCCCCTCCTTCACCCCTTCCTGCTGTCACCTGTCACATCCCCACAACAAATCATATGCCTAATACTGTTCTACTGTAATTAAATATGCTGTATACAATTAATATTTTGTCTTAGTCCATTCTGTTTAACAATTACTATATTAACATTTTGGCTACCAAAGGTATACTTGGATTACCGACCCCTGGGGACATTTTTACTTTTTCCATATTCTGCTTTAGTTTGCTTGAAGTAAGTTATTTAAGTACAAAAAAGTTGAAAATATTGTAATTTAGTACGTTAATTTATGTTTTTTTTGTGTGAGTTACATATGACTCACATGTCGCCAGAGTTAAGTGCCAGGTGTGACATTTGCTTTGTCGCTAATAATTTTAGATTGTTAGTCCTGTAAGTCTTTCATTCCACAACATTATTTGCGTACAGTTCCAATATTGTTTTTTTGCATTGTTACTACAGTCTTTATTCAGTGTTGTTTGCTCCGCAAGAGTGATATTGCAGCAGGAGAAAGTGTCTCGTAGAAATTATGTAGATGAACAAAGACATGTACAGAGGCTCTTAGATGAAGTTATGGACATAAGTGAGGTAGATGAAGATACTACTGAAATGGAAAAAATAAGAGGAATGTGTTGATGCTGTATACTGTTCATGGAGAGGAAGAAGCTGAAGTTCAAACCAAAAGGGGAACAAAGAAAAAAGCAGCATTGAGAACTGACTACAATCAGTCATTTATACATCTCTCTCACCAAATTAAGTCCTACATTGTCGAAGGCGGGTGTGAAATGGTACAGGAAGCTTGCAATTGAACTGTTGACAGGGTCAGCACTTGTAAATGCTCTTGTGATTTACCGACACATCAACAATAAAATCAGCTCAATCACAGAATTCAAATAGGAAGTGACTTTGAGGCTACTCCATACAGAAGCTGCCGATGCCCCAGAGAAATCTCTCACCGTAGCCACCGAGCTGCCTGCAGATTGTGATCTTGTGAACATGGGAGCAGCAAGTCATAGGTGTACGGATGCTACGTAATAATGAAGAATGAATTTGGACGAGAGCAAGCTCTGAAATGTGAACAAACTACATGAAAATGTAAGAAATTGTGACTCATATTTTTGCGAAGAGTGTTTCTTCATGAAGCACAGTGCATGCAAGTGTTAGAGATACAAAGTGGAATTACTCAATATTTTCAGCCTCTTTCATTGTTGTTGCAATTAGAGTTGGACAATGTAATAAAAACTGTATGTGATATACAACCTACTATATAAAATGATATGTTACACCAAATAATAAATTATAAAAACAAGGAGACTGCAATAATAGCATGACTGGGCCATGTGAAGTATATATAATTCACGATTTCAAGTGTCAATAACTGCTCTTGAGCTCTTGAAAACTGGAGGCGACGAACATGATTTGTTACTGGGGCCACAACGTACCGTAACACCAAGTCACAGCACGCTACTGTGAGTTACAACTGCACCACGGAGCTTTAAATGGAAAAAATGTCCGTGACTTGTATCTACTTCACGTGGACCGAAGAGAAGACTTCCTGTGACTTATATTTAACTTATGTGGCAGTCAATATGTTAAAACATTGTTTTCTAAAAGTTAGGAATTTTTCTATTTATTGTAACACAAGTACGATTAGTCCTTGAAATAGATTCATAATTAATTTTCGCGCCTCACTGTGTATCACGAACTTAATGAGTGGCGTTTTTCAAGTCGTGGGGATTACGTTCGTGATTCCTCACGTACCAAAGTTAGAATGAAAGAATACCTACTGGAGTAATACAATGCTTCAGACTGTTAGATTGCAGATGTTGGCAAAGATATGATTTCTGATCGGTAATTATCGGTAAGCGTTTTCGTGACTGCAGTATATTATAGTCATAATATGGGTACACAATTAAAAAGTAGTCGGTTTTATTTTAACACTTATTTTACAATCTTTTCCTGGCTTTGGGTTTTGAAAAAAATCATCAGTAAGGTCTGTTAAATCTAGACTTGATACAGCCTCGTTTTCGATTGCTATGAGTGCCAAATGTCCGAGTTAAACTTGAACCATACTGTACCTCAGATGCGTTTTGATACTTAATTTGATGACGACCTTTCGGCTGCTGCAGAAGAATAAAACTGCGGTAAATACTTCCGTAATCTTACATCTAATAATGCATATTTCGCTATAATTTCCTTATATAATTGGCGAACTTTCCATGTTGGGGTCAATTTCGGCAGGAGAAATTAAAAGTTGAAATTCCTTCATTCAACTATAATGTTATATACAGTATAACGTCTATTATCCGAAGTAATTTGAGGACATGGATATTCGGAAAACCGTTTTATTCGGATATTCGAACTGTACACTTCTATCTGCCAATAAGAAGTACTGTACAGTAAATGTATTTATCCTGTATTTGGAGGAGCGCGATCCTTCACACTTGGAAGACGCCGCTGTTGCTGTGAGCAGCTTTGATGCTGCCGCTTCTTCTGCCGACTGAAGTGTGCCGATTGTTGGACACATTGGCTGGCAGCTTCGCCTGTCAGCAGAGTCACAAAGTGGCGTCTTGTGAAGGGCCAATTAGAAGCATTGTTCCGCCAGCGGCCAGTCAGTGGCCCAGTGCGGCTACAGTTGGGAACTTGGTTCGAGGGGAAGGGGATATGATGGACGATAGGGTGGGAGAGTAAAAGAAAAAAAATTTCGTCGCTCGCGAAGGCCGAGGAGCCCCTGGAGCTCGGGGGCCCCGGGGCACTGCCCCGCCTAGCCCTATGATAGCTACGCCACTGCCAGCCACCCTCGCGATGGTCTAGGAGGATGACATCAACAAACGACCTGAAAGCATTTCTTGGATCCCAGGCAGAAAGCAGCCAGGGACTGACTGCGGAGGACAAGTTGTTGACTACTCCGGTGCTTGGCGAGGAACTGACGTGTATCGCAAGACCGCATAGCCGGGAAGACGGGTCAACAGCGCCCACCGAGCTGATGCCGGAACTTGACACAAGTCCCTCACTATGTCGAGACCTCTTCAGCTGTTCATATTATCGCAAATACGGCCAGTCAGTGTAAACACCGCACGGTACCGACACTCGGATTCCTCCACAGCGACCCTCACTGACTGACGCGGTACCCGACCCCTCCCAAAATGCTTTGGCGCCAAGCTCCTGTAGCACCACTAGCG
Source organism: Locusta migratoria (assembly GCA_026315105.1). Lineage (NCBI taxonomy): Eukaryota > Metazoa > Arthropoda > Insecta > Orthoptera > Acrididae > Locusta > Locusta migratoria. Next base: position 677,258,206 of record CM048746.1, on the reverse strand, counting down.
GACCACACGAGTAAGAAGACAAGTGAAGCGCGATAGTTCTAACTGCGCCGCGAGCGGCGAGAGGACGGAAGGATCGATTATTACTTGCGCCAGTAATTTAACAAAGGACAGGTTGAATCGAAGAAAGACGGGCCGGGAAGGCTCAGAAACCTGTGCCAGTTTCTCATGGCTTCCTCGTGGTTTCCTCTGTATAGGGATTCGCATACAGGGTGAGCCACCTAATATTAACGCTGGATACATTTTGTAAACCACATCAAATACTGACGAACCGATTCCTCAAGCCGAACGTGAGGAGAGGGGCTAGTGGAGTACAAATACAATACAAACCATAAAAAAAATGCACGGAAGTATGTTTTAAATACAAACCTACGTTTTTTTTAATTGGAATCCCGTTAGTTTTGTTAGCACATCTGAACATATAAACAAATACGTAATCAGTGCCGTTTGTTGCATTGTAAAATGTTAATTACATCCGGAGATATTGTAACCTAAAGCTGACGCTTGAGTACCACTCCTCCACTGTTCGATCGTGTGTATCGGAGAGCACCGAATTAAGTACGGATCCAAAGGGAATGGTGATGTACCTCAGGTACAGAAGAGACTATAACAGCACATTATGTCCACATGCTAACACCTTTATTGGTCTTCTTCACTGACGCACATGTACATTACAATGGGGGCTGAGGTACACGCACACACGTGGTTTCCGATTTCAATTACGGAGTGGAATAGAGTGTGTCCCGACATGTCAGGCCAATAGATGTTTAAAGTGGTGGCCATCATTTGCTGCATACAGTTGCAATCTATGGCGTAATGAATGTCGTACACGCCGCAGTACACCTGGTGTAATGTCGCCGCAGGCTATCACAATACGTTGTTTAATATCCTCTGGGGTTGTAGGCACATATCGGTACACATTCTCCTTTAACGTACCCCACAGAAAGAAGTCCACAGGTGTAAGATCAGGATAACGCGCTGTCCAATTTATGCTTCCTCCACGTCCTATGGAACGCCCGTAGTACATCCTGCCAAGGGTCGGCCTAGTGTTAATTGCGGAATGTGCAGGTGCACCATCATGCTGATACCAAATACGTCGACGCGTTGCCAGGGGGACATTTTCGAGCAAAGTTGGCAGATCATTCTGTAGAAATGCAATGTATGTTGCAGCTTTTTCGACCCCTGCAATGACGTGAGGACAAATGAGTTGGTCGCCAATGATTCATTTACAGTACACGGTCGCTGTCGCTCTACCTGTCGGAGCCAGCGAGGATTGTCCACGGACCAGTAATGCATGTTCCGTAGCTTCACTGCTCCAAGGTTTGTAAAACCCGCTTCATCGGTAAACACGTAGAACTGCAACGAATTCTCTGTTAACGCCCATTGACAGAATTCCACTCGACGATTAAAGTCATCACCATGTAATTGCTAATGTAGCGACACATGAAACGGGTGAAAGCGGTGACGATGCAGTATGCGCATTACACTACTTTGACTCAGTCCACCGGCTCTCGCAATGCCCTGTGTACTCCTGTGTGGGTTCACGGCAACAGCAGCTAACACACCAACTGCACCCGCTTCTCCTGTGATGGGCCCGTTACGGACCCGTTTGCGTGCTACGACCATACGTGTTGCATACAGTTGGCGGTAGATGTTTTGAAATGTGAGGCATGTTGGATGCTCTCTGTCCGGGTACCGTTCTGCATACACCCTGCAGGCTTCAGCTACATTTTGTCGACACTCGCCATAGATGAGTATCATCTCCGCCATTTCAGAGTACGAATACACCATCGTCACAGTTCCTACAACACTACACTAGCACAAACGTCTGGTAACACAGTGTACTACAGTTAGTCTGCGTGCAGAATAACAATAGCAGCAAGCGGTACATGCGGTCACTGCGACAGCTAGACCAAACCACAACAGTGCACTACAGCGACACTCGTAAACACGGCCATCATCATAAACATGTCCCTGCAGATGCTGCTCACCGACCGTGGTCCGTGTTTGTTACAACACGCTACTGAACGTTGGAGGTTTCAAGCGACAACTTTAGGTTACAATAACTCCGGATATAAATTAACATTTTTCAATGCAACAAACGGCACTGATTACGTAGTTGTGTATATGTTCAGATGTGCTAACAAAACTAACGGGGTTCCATCATCATTAGAGACTGATTATGCCTTTCAGCGTTCAGTCTGGAGCATAGTACCTCTAATAAAATTCCTCCATGATCCCCTATTCAATACTAACATTGATGCCTTGTCTGATGTTATGCCTTTTACTTCAAAATCATTCTGCACCGAATCTAAGTACTTTCTTCTTGGTCTACCTCGACTCCTCTTACCCTCCGCTGATGAGCTCATGAGTGTCTTAGTCAATCTTGCTTCTCCCATGCGAGTAACATGACCCCACCACCTCAGTGGGTTCGCTCGAACTGCTTCATCTATGGTGTTCATTCCCAGCTTTCCTTTGATTTCCTCATTATGGACACCCTCCTGCCATTTTTCCCATTTATTGGTACCTGCAATCATTCTTGCTACTTTCATATCTGCAACCTATATCTTATGAATAAGGTAACCTGTATCCATCCAGCTTTCACTCCCATACAACAAAGTTGGTCGAAAGATAGAGTGGTGCACTGCTAACTTAGTCTTGGTAATAACTTCCTTCTTGCAGAATAGAGTAGACCTTAGCTGAGCACTCACTGCATTAGCTTTGCTGCACCTCGATTCCAGTTCTTTCGCTATGTTGCCATCATGTGAGAAAATACATCCCAGGTACTTGAAACTGTCTACATGTTCTAACTTTGTTCCTCCTATTTGGCACTCAATCTGTTTGAATCTCATTCTCACAGACATTACTTTCGTTTTGGAGATGATGATCTTCATATCATAATCCTTACACCTCTGATCGAGCTCTGAAATATTAGTTTGCAACCTTTCAATCCAATCGGCCATTAAAACTAAGTCATCCGCATATGCGAGATTGCTTATTTTGTATTCACCTACTTTAATCCCGCCCTGCCAGTCTACTGTTTTCAACATATGTTCCATGAATAGTATGAACAACAGTGGTGACAGGTTACAGCCTTGTCTTATCCCTGAAACTACCCTGAACCTTGAGCTTAATTTGCCATCTACTCTAACTGCTGCCTGACAGTCTACGTAAAGCCCTTTAATTGCCTGCAGAAGTTTGCCTACTATACGATAATTTTCAAGAACTGACAGTAGCTTCCTCCTAGGAACACGGTCATAAGCCTTTTCCAGATCTATGAAACATAGATACAATTCCCTGTTCCACTCATAGCACTTTTCCATTACCTGCCGTAAGATAAAGATCTGGTCCTGACAGCCTCTAAGAGGCCTAAACCCACACTGATTTTCATCTAACTTGTCCTCAATTAATACTCGACTCTCCTTTCAACAATACCTGAGAATATTTTGCCTACAACGCTAATTAAAGAGATACCCCGACAGTTGTTGCAATGTTTTCTGTTTCCATGTGTGAAAATTAGCGTGATTACCGCTTTCGTCCAGTCTGACGGAACCTGTCCCGATTCCCACGCCTTTTCAGTTACCCTGTGTAACCATTGGAGACCTGATATTCTACTGTATTTGACGAGTTCCGGCTGAATTTCATCCACCCCCAGCCGCTTTATTCCACTGTAATCTACTGACCATTTTCTCCACTTCCTCAAATGAGATCTTGTTTCCATCGTCGTTCCTATCCCATTCTACCTGAAAATCTGGCACATCATTGAACGTTTCACCTACATTGAGCGATTCTTCAAAATATTCCCTCCATCTGCCCAAGGCATCCACAGGATTGACTAGCACTTTCCTGACCTGTCCAAAACATTTGTTAATTTCCTTCTTCCCTTGCTTTCGAAGATTGCTTATTACGCTCCAAAATGGTTTTCCCGTGGCTTGGCCCAGAGATTCTAGCTTGTTTCCAAAGTCTTCCCATAATTTCTGCTTGGATTCTGCAATTATCCGTTTGGCTTTGTTTCTTTCTTCAACATAACTTTCTCTGTCTGCCTGATTTCTAGTATGGAGCCATTTTTGATATGCCTTCTTTTTCTTTTTATAGGCTGCATTGACTGTGTCATTCCACCAGGCTGTCTGCTTCTTCCTACCTTTACACACTACTGTTCCAAGACATTCTCTAGCTGCTTCCAGTAGTGTGTCCCTGTACCTTGACCATTCCTCTTCCAGTGACTGTAAATCATTACATTCAACTAACTGGTACCTTTCCGAGATCATTGTTATGTATTTGAGCCTAATTTTCTTGTCTTGAAGCTTCTCCACTTTTATCCTTCTACACATGCACCTGACTTTCTGCTCTTTTGGCTTCACAAAACCAATTTCCCTGCAGATTAAATAATGATCAGTATCATCAAAGAACCCCTTGAAAACACGAGTGTCCTGACTGTCTTCCCGAATTCCTGGTGTGTTATTATATAGTCAATGATAGATCTGGTTCCCCTTCCTTCCCACGTATAGCGGTGAATGTCCTTATGCTTAAAGAAGGAGTTTGTGATACCTGAGCCCATACTGGAACAGAAATCCAAGATCTGTTTTCCGTTCCTGTTGGCCTCCATATCCTCTCCATACTTACCGATAACCTTTTCATAACCTTCTGTTCGATTTCCTATCCTGGCGTTGAAGTCACTCATAAGTAAAACACTATCCTTACCCTTCACTCTAACAACTACATCACTAAGTGTGTTGTAAAATCTGTTCATCTCATCTTGATCTGTCCCTTCACAGGGTGAATAAAATGCCAGAATCCTAATTTTCTTACTGGAGATGGCCAAATCTACCCACATCAGTTGTTCATTTACATACCTTATTGCAATTATGATGGGTTTGATTGCTTTCCTGATGTAAAATCCTATACCCCACTGTGCTCTTCCTACTTTAACTCCTGACAGGTAGACCTTGTATTCTCCGACTTCGTCCTCTTTCTCTCCCCTTACTCTAACATCACTAACAGCTAAAACATCTAACCCCATCTTACTTGAAGCCTCCGCCAGCTCTACCTTCTTCCCATTGTTCCATAAAAATAAATAATAATAATAAAACAAAAAAACGTAGGTTTGTGTTAAAAAACATACATCCGTGCATTTTTATGGTTTGTATTAACCAATTACACTAGACCCTCTCCTCACGTTTGGTCTGTGGAATCTGTTCGTCAGTATTTGAAGTGGTTTATGAAATATATCCAGCGGTAATGTTAGGTGACTCACCCTTTGTACCACCCCTGGTGAAGCTTAGAATCAGCTACATATTGAATTAAATTCAGAGCCTGAATGCCCAGTGTTCAGTTGTTGGCAAATGTTTCAACCTTTATGATGATGAAGGGTGAAATAAGTGTGCCCACAACTGATCACAAGGCATTCATGTTCCAATGTCTCAGGTTTCTTTTTAATTTTTTTTTAATTTATAAAATTTACACTATTTAATGTGAATGAATCGTTGTAATATTTTCCTGATCACATGCATTTGAAAATGATGCCGTAGTGCGTAGAAACTATAGTACGTTGGAAGTTAGATGAAAGTAATTTAGGAGTTGTTTCTGAAAGAAGCGACTGTGGCATTGGAATATACTTTGTTTGTTTCCTATAGCAGTTATATGTGACAATAACTTTAAGGCGTGTGTTTTGAAATTAGTCTCGCTAAGTCCTTAAGGACACGTTCATCCTCCTGAGGATTGGAACGCTCCCCCCCCCCCCCCCCCGCAGCCCCCTAAGAAAAAGATCTGTATCCGCTACTCATCGGCAGAGCTAGTTGACATATAAACCTGTACTACTGTGGTCAGTAATGGCTTCTTATTTATCTTGATTGCGATCACTGCGCTGCTCATAGTAGTTTATCTGCATTCCTGTTTTATTATTATACCTACTCCATTTATACCACCAACTGATTTCGTGTATATAATCCTGTACACACCTCAACAGAAATCCTGGTCCTTTTTACATCGAACTTCACCAATCCCTACAATATCTAACTTCAGCCTCTCCATTCCCTTTTTAATTTTCTAACTTCTCTACCCAATTAAGGGATCTTACATTCGACGCTCCGATCCGTAGAATGCCAGTGCTACCTTTCCTGATTACCAAATCCTCCTGAGTAGCGCCGCCCAGAGAACTATTTTACCCCGGGAATATTTTACCCGTGAGGGTGTCATCATCATATATTCATACAGTAGAAATTCTTGAACTCGAGAAAAGTAACGGCTGTAGTTTGGCCTTGCTCTCAGCCGTTCGCAGTTACAGTCTGGAAACGCTACATTGGTTGATGTAAGACCAGCCAGTCAATCATCCAGACCAGAGGTCTCCGCACTACGGCTGGTGGACGGCTATCATCTGGCGGCGCACTAGTTTCAAGTAGGTTCCTGGCTATATTCTGCTTTCCTCGATTCGTCTTTTTTGTTTCGTTCGTTCGTTGTAGCGTGTTCCTTAATGCACAAGGTTTTCTTTGTTTGTAAAATCTATACGATTTTTGTGCCGAATAAGTGTACACTGTGCAGTATGTCGGTTGAAACGGGAAAGAGAAAAGTCGAGGCCAAGTGTCGACTACTCAATAAAACTTAGGCGAAAAATACTTCGCCATAGAGAAAAGAACCATGGCGACGTGTATAATCTGCAATGAAGATATAGTTGCGTTCATTGACTTTCATATCCATCGTCATTATGAAACAGAGCAAGGTCCGTTTGATCCGTCCAGAGACAATGTACAGTCGATGACAGAATTCGCGAGACCCCTCGCCTAATCACTATGCACAACCGTAAAGTTTGGCTGCTCGGTGGGGAATATAGACAGCTTGGGGACACGATCGTACATACTGTCGGCAACACGGGTACCTGAGACGACATCTGAGAGGGAAGCAGTTATCTTTCAGTATCGCAGACTGTTGTAATACGCGTGCCTTCTATGCGACGTGAAGGCGACGTCGCAAACATTTCTTACAAGCTGCTTTGCGTTTTAACCATTGTGTATTAAGCTATTCGCGACAGACATATTCCTTTCCACATCGGTTTTCTTATAGTTTCAGTGAACGAAGACAGCAATTAGAATTGAGATGCTGCAGTCTGTGTATACTGTCTGACGTTACTGACACATTCAAATGGAAAATGTGCATGCGTAACATACAAGTAATGGAATTACAAGCAGGAAGAAAATTATCGACATTAGCCACTACTTAAAGTAGTACTTCATCTCACAGGTAAGTATACAAATATCTAATGGTGTTTCAGCGGCACACTTGCTGGAATCACGCTACAACACTTATTCGTTGAGCGGGGAGACAAAACAGATCCTCCTTCTAAACACTTTGTTACGAAGCTAAGAGTTACAGTGCACCATAATGTTCGGAGCTATTACGTGACGGTTTCCATCCACCGCCTCAGTTGCGATATATAGACAACAACCGTTTGGCGCGGCAGATCACTGATGGTATTTTCGAGAGTGAAGATATCGTTCTACATGTCTTTTCCACTGGTTCCCTTTCGATTGACGTTACAACTAAGATATCAGCAATGACCACGCTGTCGACGGGACGTTAATCCCTAAGCTTTCTTCCTTCCTTTTAAGATATCAGCATAAGTTTAACAATCATAAGCCACCTGTGTTACCACAAATTAGTTCCCCTCAGTTTTTTGGTACTGCTGTAATAAGTCAACAGACATAGTAGATCGACCTTGGAACAAAAGTTCTAAGGGTACCCAAAGAATAAAAAACACTAGAGTTGCAGAATATAGTGGTCGTGAATTTTATAAATTACACATGTAATACAGAAACGAATATTACAGTTTCTCCAGTAAGAACAGCAAACGTCATCAAAACTACCAATGTGCACAAGTGATTGTGAACATCCGTAGCTGCATCTAGCTTATCCATAGTCCATGTCTTATTAAAATACCTAATGGTAAGCATTCCACCAAATATTGGGCTTTTACAATACCAGATACGTTTAAGTCACATGAATGTGCAGAGAACCAAACTATGCTAAAGATAGCCGCGACGGAGTGGCCAAGCGCATTGACGCGCTATGCTCCGATGCACGAGGCCGTTCGCCCTCGGGGGGCTCGAATCCCTTCTCAGGGATAGATGTTTGTGTATAACGTAGTTCATAAATAGTTTGAAAGTGTAGGGACTGATGACCCCGCAGTTAAGTCCCTTAAGCTTAACAAACATTTGAACATTTTTAAGCTAAAGATAAGCTTATCTCACCTGATGGTCAACTATTAATCAGTGAATGACATTTCGATTACTGCGTTTTTCACATTTTACTTCTCTTCTGAAATATGGCTTATTATGTTTCTCAAGTAACAAAAAATGTTCAAATGTGTGTGAGCTTTTACGCGATCAAACTGCGTGGTTATCAGTCGGTAGACTTAACGCTATTTACTTGACTATATCTTAATCTAACTTACTCTAAGGACAACACAAAAGCCTATGCCCGGGGGAGGATTCTAACTCCCGACCGTAGCGGCCGTGCAGACCGTGACTGGCGCGCCGCAGAGCTCTAGGTCACTGCGGCCGGCTCTCGCGTAAAAAAACAAACGCACATAATAATTTAGTAATAATCTGTATCACAAACTTTATGAGGTAATTACTGTGATTAGTCACAGACTTATTCCGTAACCATGAAATGTATTGATAATTAGAAATGAAGCACGTGCAATAGAGAACTGTGTTGCATCAAATGAGTTTCTTTTAACTAGCATATCCAACTAATGATTTTATTTTTATTCCGTATCTTTCAATAACGACGCAAAAGCTACGATTTTTGTGTAAGCAACAATAGGAAATTTAAATCTCTGTGACATTCAAATTCGTAGTGGTTTAATCTAATCCATTTTCACTCGAGACCGAGACGATGAGCTCGGTGTTCGCCACTTGGTATCCCCAGAGGTTTATGAGGTCTTTTGTGGTGAGTTTGACACTGGAGAATATTGAACACGAGACGTTTTGCACACTAATTAAAAATATCAACCCGCAAACCACCCGAACTTACGAATACATCATGCGGGAAGTAGACATATGAACAATCACCGTAGAATGAAATCGTTTGGACCTCCCTTTTATTATTTGAACAGTTAGCCCTATGAGGCCTGGTTTTCCCGATACCGATCTAGTAATGGATGCTCGTCCGGGGTTATGCAATTGTGCACAGAATTAAAAATTGTATTTTTGGGTGGTTTCGAATAGCCTGTCGGTTAGTTGCCATATTTAGCGGTAATTCTTACATTTTTAAACAACAAATGTATAAAAGCCGCGGTGCAGTAGCCGAGCGGTCTAAGGCGCCTCGCTGTGGAGCGCGAGGTTACTCGCCGTCGGAGGTTAGAGTCCTCCCTAGGTCATGGGTGTGTGTGTGGTGTACTTAGGTTAGATTAGTTTAGTTTAAGTAGTTTCTAAACTACGGACTAATGACCACGCAGTTTGGTCCGATAGGATTACAAACATTTGAACAAATGTATAATACCTTCTTTACCTTCGAACATTAAGATGCCGTAATGCTTTAAAAAAGGTGTGTATGGTGTATTAAAATTGTATTCTGGTGAATGTATAACATATTAAACTGTAAGCAGGTTTCAAATTCTATCTTCATGATGACATGACAGTTACATACTGATTTGAACAACGAGACTGTTTGTTGTTTTACGTTTTTTCTTTTTAATATAATTTCAATAGTTTTTAGCTGCGGGCAGAGAGCTAACTTGCAGGAAATCTGATCGTGAAACAAAGTATTCTGTTTCCAGAATGAAACTTTCACTCTGCAGCGGAGTGTGCGCTGATATGAAACTTCCTGGCAGATTAAAATTGTGTGCCGGAACCGGGACTCGAACCTGGGACCTTTGCCTTTCGCGGGCAAGCGCTCTACCACTGAGCTACCCCGACACGACTCACGATGCCGCCTCACAACTTTACTTCCGCCAGTACCTCGTCTCCTACTTTCCAAACTTCACAGAAGTTCTCCTGCGAAACTTGCAAGACTAGCACTCCTGGAAGAAAGGATATGGTGGAGACATGGCTTAGCCACAGCCTAGGGGATGTTTCCAGAATGAAACTTTCACTCTGCAGCGGAGTGTGCGCTGATATGAAATTTCCTGGCAGATTAAAATTGTGTGCCGGAACCGGGACTCGAACCAGGGACCTTTGCCTTTCGCGGGCAAGCGCTCTACCACTGAGCTACCCCGACACGACTCACGATGCCGCCTCACAACTTTACTTCCGCCAGTACCTCGCCTCCTACTTTCCAAACTTCACAGAAGTTCTCCTGCGAAACTTGCAAGACTAGCACTCCTGGAAGAAAGGATATGGTGGAGACATGGCTTAGCCACAGCCTAGGGGATGTTTCCAGAATGAAACTTTCACTCTGCAGCGGAGTGTGCGCTGATATGAAATTTCCTGGCAGATTAAAATTGTGTGCCGGAAACGGGACTCGAACCTGGGACCTTTGCCTTTCTGGCACACAATTTTAATCTGCAACGATTCGTAGCCTATTGCGTATTCTTTCTTATTGTATTGGTGTGGTGTTTGTTATTTCGGACATGTCCGAAATATCGGACACCACACGAATGTTGTTGTTATGGTCTTCAGTCCGGAGACTGGTTTGATGCAGCTCTCCGCCCTACTCTATCCTGAGCAAGCCTTTTCACCTCCTCATAAGAACGGCAACCCATATCCACTTGAATCTGCTTACTATACGCGTCTCTTGGCCTCCCTCTGCGATTTTTACCCCACACACTTCCCTCCAATGCTAAATTTACAATTCCTCGATGTCTAAGAATGTGTCCTACCAAGCGATCCCTTCTTTTAGTTAGGGTATGCCAAAAATTCCTTTTCTCACCAATTCTGTTCAGTACCTCTTCATTAGTTATGCGATCTACCCACCTAATCTTCAGCATTCTTCTGTAGCACCACATTTCAAAAGCCTCTATTCTCTTCCTGTCCGCACTGTTTATCGTCCATGTCTCACTCCCATACAAGGCAACACTCCACACAAATGCCTTCAGAAAAGACTTCCTTACACTTAAATTAATATTCGATGTTAGCAAATTTCTCTTTTTCAAAAATGCTTTTCTTCCCATTGCCATTCTGCATTTTATATCCTCTGTACTGCGACCATCGCATGTTATTTTACTACCTAAGTAACAAAACTCATCTACCACCTTCATTGTTTCCTTACCTAATCTAATTCCTTCAGCATCGCCTGATTTTCTAAGACCGCATTCCATTATTTTTGTTTTGCTCTTGTTAATGTTCATTTTGTACGCTCTCTTCAACACACTGTCCATTCCATTCAACTGCTCTTCCAGGTCGTTCGCTGTCTCTGACAGAATTACAATGTCATCAGCAAAACGCAATGTTTTTATTTCTTCCCCCTGAACTTTAATCCCTATTCCAAAATTTTCCTTGCTTTCCTTCATCGCCTGCTCAATGTACAAATTGAATAACATCGGAGAAAGGCTACAACCCTGTCTTACTCCCTTCCCAACTGATGCTTCCCTTTCATGCCCTTCGAGTCTAATAACTGCGGTCTGGCTTTTGTACAAGTTGTAGATAACTCTCCTTTCCCTGTATTGTACCCCTGCTGACTTCAGAATTTGAAAGAGTGTAGTCCAGTCAACATTGTCAAACGCTTTCTCCAAATCTACAAAGGCTAAAAATGTACATTTGCCTTTCCTTAATCTATCTTCTAAGATAAGACGTAAAGTGAGTATTGCCTCCCGGGTTCCTACGTTCCTCCTGAATCCAAACTGATCTTCCCCTAGGTCAGCTTCTACCAGCTTTTCCATTCTCCTGTAGATAATTCGTGTTAAAATTTTGCAACCATGACTTATCAAACTGATGGTTCTGTAATTTTCACACCTGTCTGCACCTGATTTCTTTGGAATGGGGATTATTACATTTTTCTTAAAGTCTGAGGGCATTTCGCCTGTCTCATATATCCTACACACCAGTTCAAATAGTCTTGTCATGACTGGCTCTCCCAGAGACTTTAGTAGCTCTGAGGGTATATCATCTACTCCTGGGGCCTTGTTCCGGCCTAGGTCTTTCAAGGCTCTGTCAAATTCATCTCTGAGTATAGTATCTCCTATTTCATCTTGATCTACTTCCTCTTCCCTTCCTACAACATCGTCTCTAAGTTCATTTCCTTTGTAGAGCTGCTCTATGTACTCTTTCCACCTTTCAGATTTCCCTTCTTTGCTGAGAACTGGTTTCCCATCTGAGTCCTTGATATTCGTAGAATTGCTTTTCTTGTCCCCAAATGTCTCTTTGATTCTCCTGTAGGCGGTATCTACTTTTCCCCTTCTTATACATTCTTCTACAGATTTGCATTTGGCTTCTAGCCACTCCTGCTTAGCCATTTTGCATTTCCTATCAATCTCATTTCTTAGTCGTCTGTATTCCATTTTGCCTGTTTCATTTACTGCATTTTTATATTTTCTCCTTCCATCAATTAAATTTAGTATCTCCTGTGTTATCCAAGGATTTTTGGCAGGTCTTGCCTTTCTACCTATTTTGTCCTCTGCTGCCTTCACTATTTCATCTCTCAATGCTACCCATTCCTCTTCTACTGTTTTATTTCCCCCTGTTTCTGTCAATTGTTGCCTAAATCTCCCTCTGAAATTCACCAGAACTTCACGTTCCTTCAATTTATCCAGGTCCCATCTCCTTATTTTCCTACCTTTCTGCAGTTTTTTCAGTTTCAGCCTACAGTTCATGACTAAGAAGTTATGGTCAGAGTCTATATCTGCCCCTGGGTATGTCTTGCAGTTTATAACCTGATTTCGGAATCTATATTTTACCATTATAAAATCTATCTGATACCTTCCAGTGTCTCCTGGTCTCTTCCAAGTATACAACCTTTTTTTGTGATTCTTAAACCACGTGTTTGTTATGATTAAATTATGTTCCGTGCAAAATTCTACCAGGCGACTTCCTCTTTCATTCCTTCTGCCCAGTCCATATTCACCTACTATTTTTCCTTCTCTTCCCTTTCCTATTACCGAATTCCAGTCTCCCATCACAATTAAGTTTTCCTCTCCCTTAACGGTCTGAATAATTTCCTTTAGCTCCTTATATATTTCTTCTATATCCTCATCATCGGCAGAGCTAGTTGGCATATAAACCTGTACTACTGTTGTCGGTGTTGGCTTCGTATCTAACTTGACAATGATAATGCGATCACTGTGCTGCTCATAGTAGTTTACCCGCATTCCTATTTTCTTATTCATTATCAGTCCTACTCCTGTGATACCCCCAACTGATTTTGTATTTATAATCCTGTACTCACCTCACCAGAAATCCTGTTCATCCTGCCACCGAACTTCACTAATCCCCACTATATCCAACTTCAACCTATCCATTTCTCTTTTTAAATTTTCTAATTTTCCTACTCGATTAAGGAATCTAACATTCCACGCTCCGACCCGTAGAATGCCAGTATTGTCTTTCCTGATGATCACATCCTCCTGAATAGTCCCCGCCCGGAGATCCGAATGGGGGACTATTTTACCTCCGGAATATTTTACCCGAGAGGATGCCATCATCATATGTTCATACAGTAGAGCTGCATGTCCTCGGGAAAGATAACGGCTGTAGTTTCCCCTTGCTTTCAGCCGTTCGCAGTAACCGTGTGGCAAAGCCACATTAGCTGACGTTACAAGGCCAGCTCAGTCAATCATCCAGACTGTTGCCCCTGTAACTACTGAAAAGCCTGCTGCCCCTCTTCAGGAACCACACGTTTGTCTGGCCTCTCCACAGATACCCCTCCGTTGTGGTTGCACCTACGGTACGGCTATCTGCATCGTTGAGGCACGCAAGCCACCCCACCTCGGCAATGTCTGTGGTTCATGGGGGTGGACCACACGAATATAATACGTATTTACACGCGACGATGGCGTTTGCTTCATTCACTTCACCGGAGATGCGGTCACACGTTCGACCTCACACTGAAATCCGTACCGGCGCGTGTAAGAGGGCATGGGCGATATGGGCGTTACAACCATAGCGTGCGGCTTGTGGAAGTTTGACACGGACGGGGGAGGGGGGGGCGACCTCGTGTAGGAAAGTGTTTATGGAGACGTCTGCCCGAAGAAGGAGGAGACGGAGACACGCACTCGACTCCCGGCCCGGCACACATTGTTTAGTTCCAACGGCCTAATGCAGGCACTGCCAATTCTTTCCTTCCTAATCCTTCTTCCTTCACCTCCTTCATAAATATTTGCAATTACTTGTTGCTTTTATTGTGTGCCTGTTTATCTCCCCTTCTAGCCTGAACTTTGCTCTCAAATTATGCCTTCATCGGCGAGCTTCTAATGTTCTTTAAAATTTTTTGCAGATGTTTTAAAAACTAATGTGCACAACCACTTTTTTAGAGATTGATGAATTTATAAATTGAGTACAACTTCTGTCGGACAAATAAATCATACGGATCCTGATGAAAATTAGTTTCTGCGTCCTGATGAACTTACACCTTTTCCTTAAAATAAAAGTAAATAACACTTCCTTACAGGAAATAAATTATTTAACTGGTTAAAAAACGAAGGCCGCAGCGGAGTGACCGAGCATATTGAGATGTTATGCTCCGATGTGGGAAGCCGTTACCCGTCGGCGTTTTGAATCCCCCTCGGGCATGGATATTTGTTTTTGTGTCCCATCCTCGTCGCCACTTTTGTGTCTCGTTTCCGCCGGTTGTCCTAGGTGTCGGTGGACGTGTAGAGAGAGACCGACACAGGAATGTAGGATGCACGCGTGTGCAAGTACAGAGTACGAGGTGACCAGCCACGGGGACAGCAGAAAACTAGAAACACTAAGCTAGATTAGAACAAGATATGTGTTTCGTATCAATATAATACTTAACTTTTACTACTGCATGACTGCAGAATGCTGATAAATAATTTAACTAGATAGAGGGCTGCCTACTGATGAGTTCTAGTGCATGTCCTAATCCCGATTGGCCGATACAGTTTAGTGTTGGCCACGAGCGGAGTTGCAGCAGAAGGCGCTCGTGGCTGACGTCGTAAGAACGCCGCGCCATGCTTGCTTCGCGGCGCGCGGCGAAAGTACGTGGCGCGCACTTCAGACTTTTGCGACACCACGCCCCTCCCCCCCCCCCCCCCAAACCGTCGATCCGTCGTGGCGTAGGGCTGAGGGCCACGGCGACGGCACTGGGAGGAGGGCCTGGGCGGGGGCGGGGGCGGGGGCGTTACTCGTGGGACGGGCGTCGTAGCTGAGGCTTGGGTCGAGACGCCGTCCGCGCCCCGGCATCCGCCTTGCACCCGCCAAAACGAGGGGAAGGGCGCATCCCTCCGCCCAGCGGGAGCAGATCATCTTCTTCTGAGGTGCGTGCCCAGGCGGCGGGGGCATGCACGGTCCCAGAGTCCCTCTCGCTGACGCTGGCAGCTGCGGTGGCGACGGAGGCGGAGGGGCCGACTGCATAGAAGGCGCGTCGATCTCCATGTGGATGATCTCTTAGTCCGGGGACGCTGGACACGACGGCGAACGATGTGGCTGTGCTCCCTGGCAATGAACTGGGTCTGGAATCAAGAAACCCGAGACAGGATCGCAGGCGCAATTCGTTTGCGTGACGCCGCAGCTCCGACCCTATGGAAGAACGTATAACATACATATTGCGACCGAGCACGCGCTGAATCTCTTGCATCCAGCAAACACCTTGTACAGCACCGGCGTAGAAACCTGAAAACGCGAAGCGCCATACGAACCGACTCAGTGCGTGGGCGGCTGCAGCAGGTGAAGGAGAGTGCGGTGACAGCGGCCGTGTAGCAGCTCGGCAGGAGACAGGACGTCAAATGGCATGCACCGATATGTAGACAGGAAAATTTGAAGAGCTTGCTGCCTGGAGTGCTGACCTTTCACCTTTTGTGAGACTTGAATGTTCGAACGAAACGTTCTGCTTCACCATTGGACTGAGGGTGAAAAGGTGCAGTGGTGATATGCTGAATGCCATTCACACGACTAAACAGTTGAAATTCCGAACTAACAAATTGAGGTCCATTGTCAAATTCTACTATCAATTGTCTCTCAGGAAAGCGTTAATCGAATTTTTACATGCTTTTCTGAGTAAATATACGTTTGGTTCAATTATTGTGGATTCGAGAAATCCGATATTGAGTCTCGCTACTACAACCCTCTGTCCACTCATCCCGGTGTCTGATTTCATGTTCATCGTTAGAACCTGATTATTTGTTGATAAGGGGTCGAGTACGTTTTGACTACCAGATATTATTGTTGTACACTAAAAAGTAATTGCGGGAATGCGTTTGGCCATGATATTCTATTTTTACCTCTGATTTTAAACATATACTTTTGCCATCACATCAAAGGTAAGTTAAGGTCGTTGAGGTTAACGCCATTTGCAATTGCAAGCTTTGGTCCAACATTTCTTTGAACTTTCCTGGAATAGAATCGTCTTAGTCAAGGGGGCGGTACCTGATAAATAGACTAAATTAATAATCCGATTTTTACCGCCCCCTTGTCTAAGACGATTCTATTCCAGGAAAGTTCAAAGAAATGTTGGACCAAAGCTTGCAATTGCAAATGGCGTTAACCTCAACGACCTTAACTTACCTTTGATGTGATGGCAAAAGTATATGTTTAAAATCAGAGGTAAAAATAGAATATCATGGCCAAACGCATTCCCGCAATTACTTTTTAGTGTACAACAATAATATCTGGTAGTCAAAACGTACTCGACCCCTTATCAACAAATAATCAGGTTCTAACGATGAACATGAAATCAGACACCGGGATGAGTGGACAGAGGGTTGTAGTAGCGAGACTCAATATCGGATTTCTCGAATCCACAATAATTGAACCAAACGTATATTTACTCAGAAAAGCATGTAAAAATTCGATTAACGCTTTCCTGAGAGACAATTGATAGTAGAAGTTGACAATGGACCTCAATTTGTTAGTTCGGAATTTCAACTGTTTAGTCGTGTGAATGGCATTCAGCATATCACCACTGCACCTTTTCACCCTCAGTCCAATGGTGAAGCAGAACGTTTCGTTCGAACATTCAAGTCTCACAAAAGGTGAAAGGTCAGCACTCCAGGCAGCAAGCTCTTCAAATTTTCCTGTCTACATATCGGTGCATGCCACTTGACGTCCTGTCTCCTGCCGACCTGCTACACGGCCGCTGTCACCGCACTCTCCTTCACCTGCTGCAGCCGCCCACGCACTGAGTCGGTTCGTATGGCGCTTCGCGTTTTCAGGTTTCTACGCCGGTGCTGTACAAGGTGTTTGCTGGATGCAAGAGATTCAGCGCGTGCTCGGTCGCAATATGTATGTTTTACGTTCTTCCATAGGGTCGGAGCTGCGGCGTCACGCAAACGAATTGCGCCTGCGATCCTGTCTCGGGTTTCTTGATTCCAGACCCAGTTCATTGCCAGGGAGCACAGCCACATCGTTCGCCGTCGTGTCCAGCGTCCCCGGACTAAGAGATCATCCACATGGAGATCGACGCGCCTTCTATGCAGTCGGCCCCTCCGCCTCCGTCGCCACCGCAGCTGCCAGCGTCAGCGAGAGGGACTCTGGGACCGTGCATGCCCCCGCCGCCTGGGCACGCACCTCAGAAGAAGATGATCTGCTCCCGCTGGGCGGAGGGATGCGCCCTTCCCCTCGTTTTGGCAGGTGCAAGGCGGATGCCGGGGCGCGGACGGCGTCTCGACCCAAGCCTCAGCTACGACGCCCGTCCCACGAGTAACGCCCCCGCCCCCGCCCCCGCCCAGGCCCTCCACCCAGTGCCGTCGCCGTGGCCCTCAGCCCTACGCCACGACGGAACGACGGTTTGGGGGGGGGGGAGGGGCGTGGTGTCGCAAAAGTCTGAAGTGCGCGCCACGTACTTTCGCCGCGCGCCGCGAAGCAAGCATGGCGCGGCGTTCTTACGACGTCAGCCACGAGCGCCTTCTGCTGCAACTCCGCTCATGGCCACTGTATCGGCCAATCGGGATTAGGACATGCACTAGAACTCATCAGTAGGCAGCCCTCTATCTAGTTAAATTATTTATCAGAATTCTGCAGTCATGCAGTAGTAAAAGTTAAGTATTATATTGATACGAAACACATATCTTGTTCTAATCTAGCTTAGTGTTTCTAGTTTTCTGCTGTCCCCGTGGCTGGTCACCTCGTACTCTGTAGTGCGCACTATTTCTCAGGTGATAGCTACTTATATTTCGGATCAAAATAAACCGCTTGTGAAAGCAATAAATACGCCACCACCTATTTCATTCAATCTATACTTTCTGAAGACCATTTTCTGCTTTGACAGAAATTCGGCTTAACTTATCTCTGTCTTCGATCTCTTATGCTTTCTATCAACGCTTGGAGCACGATACTTTCTTCGCACAGCTACGACAATTTACAACTGTTAGACCAATGGTTTTTATATATCTTTTCGTCCTATCTGTGTAGCCTTTGAGACAAAAATTATATTTGTTCACAAGGTTCTCTAAACTAGAAAATCGCCCAATCCACGCCCCATACCAACCCATGTCAGGAATCGTGACAATAAACCCAGCTTCTCCCAGTTCATACCGCCATCCAACCGTGATCCACCCCCACTCCCACCTAACCATCCCCTTGTTACCTTTCAGTAATTCAACACCTCCAACCTCGCATCAGCATCCTTCCCTAAGGGTGCGTTCACACTTCCGGCCGGGCCGAGCCGAGACGAAAATGAGGGGGAAAATTAACTTTTCAGATTTTAAATTTGTAAAAAAAAAAATTGACGGTAATTAAGACCATGCCACATCGTTTTATCAACTTATTTTTTCCTTAAAAGCTTTGCCTTGTATGTGAAAAAATAAAACATGTACTTATCATTCTGCGAGAGTGTTTACTTTCGTAAAGCTCGTCACTCAATTTTGATGAAAGTATGCGGTTAAAAAATCAGATTTTTGCACACATGGTAGCTTTCGTATAAAGTATTCATCTTTTCGTAATTCGTAACAATCGTTTCCAAATGACACTATTTCTCGAGTGTTTGCGCTTGATTTACAAATCGTGTATTGAAAAAGTTCGATAGCGGGCAGGTTACTGTTCTATTCATTTTAGACCATACACTATTGCAAGTAAACTGAAGCTGAAAGAACAGAAAAGTTTTTGAAATAGTAGACGCGCCGATATCTACCTCCTATCACAAGTAAATGCGAGTTATCTGAGCGGCGTCATGCCGTGATCGCAAGCCTACGAACTCGGCGGCTGTTGAGCGTAGCGTGAAGCACTGCAGTGCCGAATAATTTGAATTGCTGGCCACATGTGTAGATCACTCGTGATATGTTAATGATCAGTAACTAGAAAACCAGTATGAACTAATATCTCTTGTGTAGGTACCGATTACAAAATTAATATAAACTGCGACTTTACTGTTGATGGATGGAATTTTTTTTTTTTTTTTAAATTACACTTAATGGCTTCCTAGTTGGAGATGGTAAAAGAAGCAGCATTGATATTTATGGATGTATCTACTCTTAATTCAAAATATATACCTTTCTTGTATTTTGCTTTTCTAGCTCTCGAAAAATGTTGTAACACAATGTGAAAATAGCTGTATACGGCGTGTTCCACATAAAAGCGGTACCCTCACGTCTGAGATAAAAATTAAGAATAAATTAATTAAAAAACATTACTGAACACTGACATTAAAAACACATAGATAACTCCTTATAAGAAATTTGGCAAGTGGTGGTTACGGACGTACATGAGATGTACCGGTTTTATTTGCGTCGTTCTGTACTATATTTCTGTCACCGCCTTCAATGGACTCTACATAGATCTCAGAATTTTTTTAATTTAATTTTTTTCATTAATTTATTTTTATTTATTTATTTATTTTGTAATGTTCTCTGAGGGGAACTAAGTTAATATGAACATTTTGCTGAATCATCTGATGACAATTTTTCTTTGTCTGGTTCTTTCGAGTTTTATACGTTAACTGAAAGAAAAATACGCTGTTTAGTTTAGCCTCAGATTCTGCAGGACAGGTCAGTGAAGCGTTTGTCACTTTCTTCTTTCTTTTTTATTCACGGTGGGATTGTCCCCAGCCACAAGGAAGCCCCTCCCACTGTCAGCAGAAGATCGAAGGAAACACAGGTGTTAGCAAAACTTTCCCTTTGCCGTCTTCTTCAAGCCAGCTAAGTTAATTGATTTTGTTATTTTAATACCGTTGTTCTTACACTGTAATGACTCGTCAAATTTTAAGCACACAAGAAATTGGTGGTAATTGACTCATCTCATGAATTTCGACTAAACTTTAGGACAGTTTTTTCCATATGTGAACGAGTAAATAAATATTCCTGAAAAAGAAAAATATTCATATTACAGAATTGTAGTAATACAATTAAAAATAAACAACATATTTTGATAACAGCATATTTGAATATAAATATCGTGCACAGGCTTCCCTTGAAAGTAGAGAGGAAACGGGTGATACTTGTACTGCAGAAGCAACATCGTAGCCCAATCGGCTCGCACCAGCGCCGTTTCGCGCCGGAAGAATTAAACATTCCGTATATCGTCGGCTCGGCGTGAGCCGGCTGAAGCGGAGTCTGCTCGGCCCGGCCAGCAGTGTGAACAGCGCAATTGGAGCCACGTGTGCGTTTAATCTCCCAGCTCGGCTCGGCTCGGCCTGGCCCGGCTCGGCTCGGATCGGCCCGGCCGGCAGTGTGAACACGGCCTAAGAATGCCAACCTTTCGGCAGAAGAAACCAGAGCCCTACACAACCTCAAGAAAGATCCCAACCTTATCATCTTTCCTGCAGACAAAGGTTCCAGCGCTTTAGTGTTAATCACAGTGACTATGTGGCTGAAAGTCTCCACCAATTGTCTGATTCGTCCACCCACAAGGTATGCCAGGATGATATCATTCCAAAAGTCCAGTATGATTTTCAATCTCTGATAAAATCCTATGGCCCTTCCCAGAACCTCTCACCTTAATCCACAACTCTCCTCACTCCAAAGAAACCCTGCACACCCACCTACTACATGCTTCCTAAAATCCACAAGCCTAATAATCCCAGTCATCTAATTATGGCTGCTTACTGTGCTCCTACTGAAAGAGTCTCTGCTGTCATTGATCAAAGCCTCCAACCTTTTCTCTGGAATCTACTCTCCCATATTAAAGATACCAACCACTTCCTTTTTCGACTCTCCACCATCCCCACTCCTCTACCCTCTGGATTATTACTCATCAGTATTGACACCACCTCCCTGTACACAAATATCCCTCTCACCCGTGGTCTTGCGTACTCGAGCACTACCTTTCCCGACGTACTTCAGACTCCGAGCCCAATACCTTTCCAACAACATCCTAAACAACAACTACATTTCCTTTGAGGCAATAGTATACAAGCAGATCTGCAGCACTGCCATGGACACCCGCATGGCATCTTCTTACACCAACCTGTCCATGGACAGTCTAGAGGAAAGTTTCCAAGCCTCCCAAATCCGCAACCCCTAGTCTCGTTCAGGTTCATTGATGATATTTTCATGATCTGGACTCAAGGCTAGGACATCCTCTCCTGACTCCTAATGTAACATATTTCCATTGTTCATGGTAATACCATCGGTTTCAAAAGATATATAAAAAAATCTGTTTACAAGTATTGTACATCAACAACATTACAAAAGTGTGTTAAAGACAGAAAAAGTTAAAATTCTACAAATTGTCTTAAAGAATAATGAAACCGTAAAATTTTTCAAGACCATATAGACTGTATGTTATGATGTAAGTGTTACAGATAATCCGCTGTTTGTGTATTATGATTCTGTCTCTTGCGAATGTAATCAAACCAATGTTATTCTTAGTGTTAAAATATTTTATTCAGTAGATAGAATCATTTGTCACGCAAGTTTAATATTTTCAGGGATGTGTTTATTTTGAAAAGTTTAGTCTTGAAAAGCCAGTAATATCTATGACTGTTGTGGTTACGACCCTTATTATAAGAACTGTGAGTTAGCCACATTATTCTCTTTCCTCACAAATCCCGAACTTTTACAATAAATCGGAGTATATATATATATATATATATATATATATATATATATATATATATATAGGGTGTTTCAATAAGTGTGTTTGCCTCTGTAACTTATTAAATAATAGGTGACGTGAAATTTTAATGCGGTAGGTCAACACAAGAAATGTTACACTTTCTGCGGAGCTATGAACATATTCTATTGTATCATCTTCCAACGAGTTACACCACAAGGATATAATTTTTTAAATGGAACAATAGTTTTTTCTATTTTTCTATTTCTACCAGATAGTAAGCTACGCTGTCGTAGTCTCCGCCCCCTAAATTTTGAAGGGTTGTAGCTCCCAAACTAACAGTGATAGGAATGTAGTTTAAATTGATTTGGACGCAGCTGGTTTCAACGAATCCAGTGCACGATAGGAAAAAACTATTGTTCCATTTAAAATGTTATATCTTTGTGCTGTAACTCTTTGGAAAATGATACAATAAATTATGTTCATAGCTCCGCAGAAAGTGTAACATTTTTGTGTTGACCCACCACATTTAAATTTCCCGTCACCTATTATTTTATAAGTTACAGAGGCAAACACAGTGAAAGACCCTCTATATATATATATATATATATATATATATATATATATATATGTGTGTGTGTGTGTGTGTGTGTGTGTGTGTGTGTGTGTGTGTGTGTGTTCTTGTTATGGTCTTCAGTCCAGAGACTGGTTTGATGCAGCTCTCCACCTTACTCTATCCTGAGCAAGCCTTTTCATCTCCTCATAAGAACGGCAACCCACATCCATTTGAATCTGCTTACTATACGCGTCTCTTGGTCTCCCTCTGAGATTTTTACCCCACACACTTACCTCCAATGCTAAATTTACGATTCCTCGATGTCTAAGAATATGTCCTACCAAGCGAACCCTTCTTTTAGTTAGGGTATGCCAAAAATTCCTTTTCTCACCAAGTCTGTTCAGTATCTCTTCATTAGTTATGCGATCTACCCACCTAATCTTCAGCATTCTTCTGTAGCACCACATTTTAAAAGCCTCTATTCTCTTCCTGTCCGCACTGCTTATCGTCCATGTTTCACTCCCGTACAAGGCAACACTCCACACAAATGCCTTCAGAAAAGACTTCTTTACACTTAAATTAATATTCGATCTTAGCAAATTTCTCTTTTTCAAAAATGCTTTTATTCCCATTGCCATTCTGCATTTTATGTCCGTTGCACTGCGACCATCGCATGTTATTTTACTACCCAAGTAACAAAACTCATCTACCACCTCCATTGTTTCGTTACCTAATCTAATTCCTTCAGCATCGCCTGATTTTCTAAGACCGCATTCCATTATTTTTGTTTTGCTCTTGTTAATGTTCATTTTATCGCTCTCTTCAACACACTGTCCATTCCATTTAACTGTTCTTTCAGGTCCTGTGCTGTCTCTGATAGAATTACAATGACATCAGCAAAACGCTATGTTTTTATTTCTTCCCCCTGAACTTTAATCCCTATTCCAAATTTTTCCTTGCTTTCCTTCACCGCCTGCTCGATGTACAAATTGAATAACATTGGAGAAAGGCTACAACCCTGTCTTACTCCCTTCCCAACTGATGCTTCCCTTTCATGCCCTTCGAGTCTAATAACGGCGGTCTCCTTTCCCTGTATTTTACCCCTGTTGACTTCAGAATTTGAAGGAGTGTATTCCAGTCAACATTGTCAAATGCTTTCTCCAAATCTACAAAAGCTAAAAATGTAGGTTTGCCTTTTCTTGATCTATCTTCTAAGATAAGACGTAAAGTGAGTATTGCCTCCCGGGTTCCTATGTTCCTCCTGAATGCAAACTGATCTTCCCCGAGATCAGCTTCTACCAACTTTTCCATTCTCCTGTAGATAATTCGTGTTAAAATTTTGCAACCATGACTTATCAAACTGATGGTTCTGTAATTTTCACACCTGTCTGCGCCTGATTTCTTTGGAATGGGGATTATTACATTTTTCTTGAAGTCTGAGGGAATTTCGCCTGTCTCATATATCCTACACACCAGTTCAAATAGTCTCCCAGAGACTTTAGTAGCTCTGATGGTATGTAATCTACTCCTGGGGCCTTGTTCCAACCTAGGTGTTTCAAGGCTCTGTCAAATTCATCTCTCAGTATAGTATCTCCTATTTCATCTTGATCGACTTCCTCTTCCCTTCCTACAACATCGTCTCTAAGTTCATATCCATTGTAGAGCTGCTCTATGTACTCTTTCCACCTTTCAGCTTTCCCTTCTTTGCTGAGAACTGGTTTCCCACCTAAGTTCTTGATATTCGTAGAGTTGCTTTTCTTGTCCCCAAATGTCTCTTTTATTTTCCTGTAGGCGGTATCTATTTTTCCCCTTGCTATACATTCTTCTACAGATTTACATTTGGCTTCTAGCCACTCCTGCTTAGCCATTTTGCACTTCCTGTCAATCTCATTTTTTAGTCGTCTGTACTACATTTTGCCTGTTTCATTTACTGCATTTTTATATTTTCTCCTTTCATCAATTAACTGTAGTATTTCCTGTGATATCCATGGATTTTTTGTAGGTGTTGCCTTTCTACCTATTTTGTCCTCTGCTGCCTTCAATATTTCATCTCTCAATGCTAACCATTCATCTTCTACTGTTTTATTTCCCCATGTTTCTGTCAATTGTTGCCAAAATCTCCCTCTGAAAATCTCCAGAACTTCACGTTCCTTCAATTTATCCAGGTCCCATCTCCTTATTTTCCTACCTTTCTGCAGTTTTTTCAGTTTCAGCCTACAGTTCATGACTAAGAAGTTATGGTCAGAGTCTATATCTGCCCCTGGGTATGTCTTGCAGTTTATAACCTGATTTCGGAATCTATATTTTACCATTATAAAATCTATCTGATACCTTCCAGTGTCTCCTGGTCTCTTCCAAGTATACAACCTTCTTTTGTGATTCTTAAACCACGTGTTTGTTATGATTAAATTATGTTCCGTGCAAAATTCTACCAGGCGACTTCCTCTTTCATTCCTTCTGCCCAGTCCATATTCACCTACTATTTTTCCTTCTCTTCCCTTTCCTATTACCGAATTCCAGTCTCCCATCACAATTAAGTTTTCCTCTCCCTTAACGGTCTGAATAATTTCCTTTAGCTCCTTATATATTTCTTCTATATCCTCATCATCGGCAGAGCTAGTTGGCATATAAACCTGTACTACTGTTGTCGGTGTTGCCTTCGTATCTATCTTGACAATGATAATGAGATCACTGTGCTGCTCATAGTAGTTTACCCGCATTCCTATTTTCTTATTCATTATCAGTCCTAGTCCTGTGATATCCCCAACTGATTTTGTATTTATAATCCTGTACTCACCTGACCAGAAATCCTGTTCATCCTGCCACCGAACTTCACTAATCCCCACTGTATCTAATTGGTTGAAGTCTTCCACATGGTTATCTTCCACATGATGTACCAAGGTAAGGACAGCGATTCAATTAAACTTGACTTGCCTGTAAATTGCGATTACTGGGTCTGGTAATATTGTGTAATTTATAAATAGTCAACAGAAAGTTAATCACACAACATTGCATCAGTGTGATAGTGAATCGCTCTTTGTAACGCAGGAAACAGTATTATATATATTTTAATACACGTGTATGTTTACCAAAGTAACAACTTCAGGTATAGAATATTTTCTCAAAAGTACATAAACAGTGTTAGGTATTAGTACAGTCAGTGATTTAGGATATTTGTTTTTAAAATGCCTAGAATTACTAGGAGAACTCCTTTAGAAGATATGGATGAAGCAAATGCCTCTAATCCTGTACAGACTGTAAATGAACAAGAACTACAGTGTTCCTCAGAAAATGAACATGAAACTTGTAGGGAGTCAGACGTCCCTATTGATCCTAGGTTAACAGTAGATACGTTTTCAGAACCCACTCGGGAAATGTCAAACCCTTTGGCAGGTACTTCAGGTAGTTTAATACCAAATATTAATAACAATAATGATAACAGTTGCAGATATCCTATGATGGCCATTCTTTTATAATTTAAACAAAACTTTGAAGAACAATGTGCTAAGCATGTTGAACAGTATAAATCACTAGCAGAAGAAACTGCACAGTTTAAACAAAAATCTGATAATCACACAGAAAAATTTAATTCTTTTTAACAAAAGTTAGATGGATAAGTTTCCGATTTTAAATATGAGTTAACTTTAAGTGATGAGAAGCATGAACTACTTAAAACAAAAGTAAGTACTATTAAGTCTAACTACGAACACTTGCCTAGCGTAGTAGAAACTGTGCAGGCTGAAGTACAGGCTTTAAGGGAATTTCGATCCTACATTAGAGGAACAGGGTAACACTTTCAAGATTTTCTTAATTAAGGAGTCACATTTAAGAAAGGATTTTATTTAAATTTTTAAGAATATAGCCAAATTTTAAGACGAAAATGTGCATTGGCGTGAGATTAAACAACCTATTGGAACAGGATCTGCAGGAGACTATCGTGACTACCTTTTGAAAGATAATATTTTATTTTATCAGGATAAGAAAAGGATAGGGAATTGGCGAGTGGGATTACCTAAAGAACAATTTAACAAAAAAGTCTGGTACACACATTTTGCCCTGGGGACACTACAGTCCAGATCAATGTACTGAAAAGTTGTTGAGGCATTGCTGTTTTCTAAACTTACGGTTAATCGTGCATCGGATATTGCGTTCATGTGTTGTTTGCCTAGGGACGGACGAAACCGGTCACACGCAGTATACGGACACATTATGCAGTGTTGCAATCCGTTGACCACGTAGCTAAACGACGTAACTCACTCGTCACGTTGCTGCACTGCTTAATTAATATTATCAAGCTCAATAGTTGACGTTACGTGGCGGATCGTAATTCTGCTGCATCCGAAGTACGTATTTTTTTTATTAGCAGGTTCGAATCAGTTTAAACTGATCAGAATGTGACTGAATATCTATTTTTTATCGGTTTCTCACGTGTGTCCCCAAAGACTGCTGTATTTACTCCGTTCCGTCGTTGCTATGTCCACAAAGATCTTACATCACTAAATTTTTATATAGAGCTAATCGACATTTAACAAGCATCTTACGTCACTAAATTTGTATATAGAGCTAATCGACATTTAACAAGCGGGATAATTTTTTTAAAGTAGTCCATTAAATAGTTCCTTTCGATTAAATCAATGATTAATGTCCGTCAAGTTTATGTAAGTTAAGTTTTCTGTGATGCAAATACGTAATTTCATTTAACCAGAGATTATAGCTTGCCCCTCCATTAATAACTGTTACCTCTGGAACGTAATGTTATTCAGTTCGTATAGTCAAGAGAAAAATAATACTGTCCTTTTTGTGTTAAATATTGACTTTAAAAATTATTACCTACAGTTAATCTGCTAACATGTCTGTTTCTCTATTAATCCTTTCACTCCATAACACTGTCTTTTATGGGTTGTAACTTTTTCACCAAACCAGAGATGAAAGAAGAAATATATCTACCCCAGCCGTTAAATCACTCGTAATATCCTGCAACTATTCAATCTAAATTATTACCAAGCCTATTTGAAAAAAAAAAAAAAAAAAAAAAAAAAAAAAAAAAAAAAAAAACCAAGACTGAAGTTAGACTCTGGATTGTAGCTAATCGACAAACAAAAGTCAAATCCCACTAAAAGTTCTTTCACGAGTTTCACATTTAACAACGTAATAATTTACCTACAAAGATCTTATCACATACTTTCCATCATTAAATGTTGAATTAATTTTTACTTTAGCATGAAAACTTTCCAGTATGATCCTCGCGAAATTCTTCATAAAACAAAATAC
Source organism: Locusta migratoria (assembly GCA_026315105.1). NCBI lineage: Eukaryota > Metazoa > Arthropoda > Insecta > Orthoptera > Acrididae > Locusta > Locusta migratoria. Next base: position 677,230,351 of record CM048746.1, on the reverse strand, counting down.
AGAACCAGCACATTATCCATTGGACACTTCTTTCACAGTTTTTATTACTTTCGAAACACATGATTACAGTACCATTCAAAGGTGAGCCATGAACTAATTCTCTTTTTACAAATCGGATTGCATTTCCGTTCATTGTTAAAAAAGAATACATTGGCCACGGAAGAAACTCGGTGCTCCAGGTGTCTCCTTCCAACCAGAAGCCGCCGACCATGACGCAGTTTAGTCCGGTTTTGTCGAGAACTGCCGACGGCTACGCAGACGCCCAGTTGCTGCCGTGCCGCTCATGAAACAGAAGAAAACGATTTTCTTTGACAGAAATATATGTAAAAACAATATTTACTACCTACATTAAAAGTCATATAAAACAAGAAACTCACCACTTATCGTTAACGCTGGAAAGTCACTTCTAAAATACATTTCTGAATCACTACAACATCTACATCCAATGGTACCAAATAAGCTGCTACAATTAATATCATATGATATTTCTGAATTACTTCCCACGGTCAGAGGCGGATTCAAATATATTTTGGCAATAAACGACATCTTCGCAAAACATGTAAAAATGTATCCATTAAGATTATGCACTACTGTTTCTACAATAAGAAAATTTAGAAAATATTTTTCTGATGTAGGTAAACCTACTACAGTTGTATCAGATATTGCTAGTTACTTTGTAAGCCCTAAATGGCGAGCATTTCTTGATGAAAATGATGTTAAAAGAGTTTTAGTTTGTATATACCATCCACAGAGCTTTCTAGTGGAGCGTATATTTAAGGATTTTAATAGGTTTGTTCGCACTCGTGCTGCGACAAAACATACCAACTGGGTAGACTATGTAAGATCATTTGAGGAGATTCATAATAATCTGCCGCATGCTTCTACTAAGCAGAAGTGATATTTGATGACAAAGAAAAGAAGGAATGGTTAGATTTAATAGCGATAGTTGACTCACCAGTTTACAACAGGGAGCGTAAGTTTGAGAACGTTCTTCGGTTTTTGCGTGAAGCTGCACAAAAGCGTAAGATTAAGTATGACAAAACTATTGTTAGATCAATAGAATATAAAACTGGAGACTTGGTGTGGGTCAAGAATCATCCCAAAGCGTCTACCACAAACAAAAGAAACAAGAAAGGGCAACATTATTATAATGGTCCATTCCAAATTATGAACTGACCACATGAAGGTGTTTATTGGGTGGAACATCAACGCACTAAAATACCCAAGGATTTGTTTCACTACCAAGAATTGCAGAAATATCTTGAACGGAAGGATGATATTATTTTTGTTGTTATTAGTATGTAACTAATTTTTTCTAATTTAGATGTAAGAGATCATTTTATTTTGAAATTTACTATGTATTTTTATTGATTAATGTTTCATTAACATGTGTATTGTTTTACAAACTTTTGTTATGCATCTTTCCTCAGATATTGTGAAACATATAAATGTGTATCGTATATGCAATTAGACTCATAAAAATCGCATAATGAGACTATTCAGTAATTAGATGATTTCTGATCTATGGAGAATCGTATAGGCTGTATCTGTTATTAATAGCTTATGATGTTTTGTCTCCAATTGATTAAAGTTAGTGTTAAGAAAGGGAGAAACTCCGATTTGTGTACATAAATAGTAAAGTAGGTAACATGATTTCACAGACATTGTCTGATTTTATTGATTTTTTAGCTGAAAGTAATTTTAAGAAACGGTTTTCAATTGTTGCTGTACAGTAAATTTATGACTAGAGATAAACAGTAAGAACATACGCAATATTATCAAATGCAGTAATGCAAATTTCATCTGTTAGTCGTTTCTGTACTTAAATGGTGTTAAAATTATTTGACCATTGGTAAAAGTTTTGTTATAGCGGTTTTGAAAAATTCGGTTTCCTTAATGATACAGGCTTGCTAATTGAACTACTGTCCAGATGAACCTCGATAATATTTAATGTTCGTCAGTATCATGTCATATCGACATGTGTGTGTTTAACGGAAGTTTAAAGTGATCGGTTATTTATGATTACCATAAAGTGTACATAAAATATTCTCGTTTATGACTGCAGATTAGACAGTCGTTCAGTACAGCAATCTATGTATAATAACAGTGCAACAGATAAGACTGTCCAGGTACAGCTGTCTGTGAGTTTAGTTAAAATCAGACTGCCTACCTACGCAGCGATCTAATGTGTGTGTTTTATTCCCAAATGTGGGAAAATACTGGGAACCGACAAGACTGAAATTACAGCTATCGTGTAGTAGACAGGTTTAACAAAATGGTGTAGTTGGCTAGACTCTCAATGACAGTAGTTACCTTCAAGTTCTATTTTTTATTTTTAAAACGTGTGTATTGTCATAAATGCTTGTGTGCCCGTAATCGAACTGTAAAGATGCACAGTCGATATCGACGTAGAAGTCGGAAAGCTTTTAACGACACTCACTGTATACTGTAAACATTAATAAAAGAGCAGAAGTTTAAGCTATGCATGCGATTTGTTAACTAATCCACATTGCTTCCAACCCATGTGAGTGAATCATTACTCAAACGTATTTACGAAAACTTATGATTTCTTTAAAACTTGTTTCGTGAAATTATGACGAATGTTGAGACCTCTCGATCCAGGGGGGGGTCAACAGAGCATCTGTCGCAAGTAGATCGATGACCTCCTGGACACCGCCGCTTCTTCAAGGCTACAGAAGAAAAATATTTGTGACTATGTTATTTATTAAACAGAGACACTGTTAATGAAATCTGGGCACTTTGCTCTAATCTTTACACACAACATCATAATAAAGGACTAAAAGAATAGTCCATGTTACACACAACATGTTACAGGAGTAATTACTAAAATTTTCAATATTATCTGTAATACTGTTAGTAAATTTTTGAAAAGATTTTATGAATATAATAACAATTTGCTATTTATGACAACCATGTTGTTGTCATGAACGGTGGTAGTATGTCGGCTCGAATCATTAATGGTAATCACGATTCCCATTCATGATTCAAGGGGGCCATGTAACATATTTCCGTCGGTCATGGCAATAGCATCGGTTTTAAAAACTAAAAATTCCAAGTAGGCCTATTGTACACGAAAAACTGTACGAAACTGTGTTAAAGAAAGAAATAGTAAAAATTTTATAAATTGTCTTAAAGAATAATGACACAGTCAAAGTTTTCAAGACCATAGAGACTGTATGTTATGACGTAAGTGTTAGATATGATGCGCTGTATGTGTATGGTGATTCTGTCTGTTGCGTATGTAATCAAACCAATGTATGTTACGATCAGACTGTTAAAATATAATTCAGTTCAATGCATACTCATTTTATTCAGCAGATAGACTCATTTGTCACGCAAGTTTAATATTTTCAGGGATGTGTTTACTTTGAAAAGTTTAGTCTTGAAAAGTCAATAACATCTATGACAGTTGTGCTTACGACCCTCATTATAAGAAGTGACTTCGTAACGTATTCAAGAACTGTGAGTTAGCCATATTATTCTCTTTCCACACAAATACCGAACTTTTACAATAAATCAGAGTCCATGCTCAGTTTTGACAGTATATTCCATTATATGCGTAATGTGTTTATGTGGCAGAGCGTAGAGGCAAAGCAGAGATATCTTGTGTGTTTGTTGCCAACTTATTCAGTAAACTCTGGTTGGCACTGAAGTCAAATTTAAAAGTTCTCAGAATCTGAGTAACAGCGCTAGCTATGACAAAAAGAAAATAAGAGACTGTAATAGACAAGTGACGAGTGTAACACCACTCGTTACATGTTCTGCTGCCAACCTTGCATCTCTCCCAAGCCGCTGTCATAAGTAAATTTCTGCCTGTCCATACATCATTCGTTGATACGTCGATCTTTCAAGAACTAAGAAGAGAGACCTCACACTTAACAACCTCAACTCTTTCTCACTCATCCGTTTCACTTGGTCTTTCTTAACCCGACATGTCACCTTCCTGAATATTAATCAGCATCTCCCTGACGGCTCCACCAACTCTCAACAGTACCTTAAATACCACAGAAGCCATCCTTTCCACATCAAAAAATACCTCCCATACAGCCTCACCACCCGTGGAAGGTGTATCTGCATTGATGAGAACTCCCTTAACCAATATGCCGAAAACCTCACAAAGGCCTTCACAGACAGAAATTACCCATCAGACCTAGTCCATAAACAGATTTCCCATGCCATTTCTTCACACACCAACAGTCCTCCATCCTACGCTAATAACCAGCCACAATGGAGTGTCTCCGTTGTCAGCCAATACCATCCTGGACTGGAACAACTGAACCATATTCTACTTCAGCACTTTACCTGTCAACATGCCCTGAAATGAGAGACTTCCTACCTAAGATCCTCCCAATCCCTCGTAAAATGGTGGTTCATCGCCCACACCATCGTAGTCCATCCCTATGCCACTCCTAATCCCAACCCCTTACGACAAGGATCATATCCCTGAGGAAGACCTCAATGCAAAACTTGCCCAATCCACCCACCCAGCACTTCCTACTCAAGTCTCGTCACATGCTTGCCCTACCCGATCAGAGGCTGGGCCACCTGTGAAGGTAGCCATGTAATATACCACCTCTGCTGGAATCACTGCTCTGCATTCATTCATAAGGATGAATGTGGACTATCTGGTGGTGCAGCATGCTTCCCCACCCGAGCTATTTGGATCCTCCCTTCCTCCACCACCTTTTCTGAACTGTGGAGATGGGAGTTATCACTACAGCACATCCCACGGTCCCGCAACCATCCTGGCATCAATCTCAGAAAACCTAACGTTCTACATTCTATGCCGCATACACACACTCCCTGTCACATCCTACAGTTCCTTCCGATTCATGCCCCTATACCTACTGTGTGTTTCCTGTCTATAAAAAAAATATTTTATTTTATTATTATTCTCTCTCTCTCTCTCTCTCTCTCTCTCTCTACACCATTTTTCATAGTGCATCTTATTTTCCTCCTGACATCGCCTCTGCTTGTTGATCCCCACCCTTATCTTCCCTCTCCACTTTCCCCCCTCATCCGCTTCTTCCCCTTTCCCATCCCTTTCGCTTGCCGTGAGTCAGACTGTGTTGGGAGGCCAGAGATGGCTAACGTGTGTGAATCTGGAATATTGGTTTCGTCTTCTTTGGCAAATGAGTTTCTAAAAGCTTCGTTTAATAACTCTGCTTTAGTAGTGCTGTCAAACGCAGGATCGCCATTACTATCACGTAGTGAGGGTATTGTTTGTGTTTTTCCGCTAGTATATTTAATGTATGGCCAAAATCTCTCTGGGTTTTCAGTCAAATTTCGAGAAAGAGTTTCGTTGTTATAAGTATTGCAGGCATCTCGCATTGAAATCCTCGCTAAATTTCGAGCTTCTGAGTACGATCGCCAATCCTGGGGATTTTGTGTTCGTTTAAAATTAGTATGCCTTTTCCTTTGCTTTTGCAACAGTGTTCTGACCTGTTTTGTGTACCAAGAGGGATCGCCTCCTTCTTTTATTAATTTATTTTGGATAATACTATAAATTGCTGTCGATAACACTTCTTTGCATTTGAGCCACATCTGGTCTACACCTACGTTTAGTGTTAGAAACGAGTGGAAGCTGTCTTTCAAGAAGAAATGTATTTTATTTCTATCTGCTTTCCTGAACAAATATACTTTTCGTTTATTTTTGGTAACTTTGGGACTTTCGATAGTCAATTTCGCAACGACAGCTCTGTGGTCACTAATACCTGTATCCGTTTTGATGCTCGTTATGAGCTCAGGATTATTTGTTGCTAAGAGATCAAGTGTGTTTTCACATCCATTTACAATTCTAGTTGGCTCATGAACTGATTGTTCGAAGTAGCTCTCAGAGAATGCGTTGAGTACAATTTTGCACAATGTTTTATGCGTACCTCCTGATTTGAAAATATAATTTCGCCTACAGATCGAGGGTAAATTAAAATCACCGCCTACTATTATCGCGTGAGTCGGTTACGTTTTTGTAATTAGACTCAGGTTTTCTTTGAACCTTTCTGCTATTGTATCGCCAGAGTCGGGAGGCCGGTAAAAGGAACCAATTATTATTAATTTATCCTTTCTGAACACAGTTCTGATATTATTTCCGGCGTGAGCCAACTTTCACTGTCTATAATGATGCGTGTTTCGGTGTTTCTATTAACGCTTGAAGTTCCGGTACTTTCCCAACACAGCTACGACAATTTACAACTGTTATACTGACAGTTCCCAGATCTATATTTCTCCTGTGATCCACCTGCACCCTTTGAGATTGCACATTTTGTTTTTCCCCGAAGCCCTCTATCACAAAAACCGCCCAGTTCACGCCACACAGCCCCCGCTACCCGTGTAGCCGCTTCCTGCGTATAGTGGACTCCTGACCTATTCGGCGGAACCCGTAAACCTACCACCCGATGGCGCAAGGCAAGGAATCTGCAGTGTACACGGTCGCAGAACCGTCTGAGCCTCTGATTCAGACCCTCCACTCGGCTCTGTACCAGAGGTCCACAGTCGTTCCTGTCAACTATGCTGCAGATGGTGAGCTCTGCTATCATCTTGCAAGGAAGACTGGTAGTCTTTTCCACTTCAGATAGCGCTAAAAACCTGAGAGGATCTCTTCAGATCCGAAGCGACACACATCAATGGTACCGACGTGAGCCACCACCTGCAGTTGGCTGCACCCCGTACCCCTCATGGCATGGAAGGACTCGTTCCACATCTGGACTGATTGCACCCGATATGCACACGGAGTGCACGTTGGCCTTCTTCCCCTCCTTGGCAGTCATCTCTCTAAGGGGCTCCATCACCCGCCTAACGTTGGAGCTCCCAACTACAAGTAAACCCACCTTCTGTGAAAGCCCGGATCTTGCAGGCTGGGTGGTGACAGGGTGAGAGACAGGAACGTCGTCCTGAGCAGACAGCGCCTCAAACCTGTTCGCAAGACGAACCGGGGAGGCCTCACGATCGGTCCCCTGGAATGTCTTGCGCCTCCTGCCACGCACTGAAGCAACCTCCCACGCAACCACGGGTGGGATGTCTGCCTCACTGCTAGCAGTTTCAGGGCATGTCGCTGCCGCAGGCCGATCGGTGGAGACGACGGGAGTCCGTTCGGGCCCCACTACCGGCCAACAACAACGACGCCCCTCGATCGTAGCTTCCAACTGTGCTGTTAACACAGCTTGAAGCTGGGAGCGAAGTCTCACCAACTCAGACTGCATCCGCACACAGCAGTCACAGCCCCTATTCATGATTACAGTGCAGACAAAAACAAAAACTACAGTCGTGATGCGTTCAAAGGAAGACTACAGTGTTTGTCAAAACGCGGATTTGGATGTAATATGCGCGAGAGCACAGCATAAATTTACAAACGGAAACGAGAACGCGCAGACGAAAATCAAAATACTATATGTCGCTTCTAATCAGAAAATAAAGACAGAAGACTGTCTCGACGCGATACACACGGCGGAATAATACACTAAACAGATATATAACGCGAATATGAATCAAATAAAAACGCACAATAACTTTATCGAACTGAAGGGAAAGCGCAAATCCAAATGTGCTACAATACTAACAGTGCCTTATTAATATGTTAATATGCTATGATACCTGTACTATACAAGTTTCACAAGTTGATATTTAATTGTACGTCAGTAAGTTAATAGTCCATGCTCCTCAACTCTTTAATTTTATATTTGTGATGTACCATCTTTTTACCGCATATATTTCATATTTACTCATGGTAGGCACAGAATTGCTTCAAACCTATGTACATTGGACAAGAGGCAACTGACGATGAGCCCTCATGGCATGAAATACATAGTGTGATTGATAAATCACGATTGTGATTGAAGGCGAATTCTTACTTCATTTGTTTCGTTATGGAGCTGTAATTTGTGGGGTCACTTACATAGGAAAATATTATTACTGTCCATCTGTTGTGGAGTAGCCGAGCATTCTAAGGTACCTCGCTGGAGAGCGCGCGGTTGCTCGCCGTCCGAGGGTCGAGTCCTCCCTGGGGAATAGGTTCAAAATATTCTAATGTTTGTTAAGCTAATGGGACTTAACTACGGGGTCATTAGTTCCTAAACTTACAAACTACTTATGATCTAACTAATTCTAAGGACGGCACAAATATCCATGCCCGACGGGGGATTCAAACCCCGACCGTAGTGGCCGTGCAGATCGTGACTGGAGCGCCTGAGTCTCTTCGGCCACTGCGGCCGGCGGGGAATTAGTGTGTGTGTGTTGTCCTTAGGTTAGGTTATTTAGTTTACGTAGTTTGTAAGCTACGGACTGGTCCGATAGATTTACAAACTTTTGAATGTATGACTACTGTTCATTTAGTGGATATTCCAGTTATACTCTTAACTTCCACTGTGTGGGTTTATCCCCTCTAGTCTAGCAAACGGATTATGTGCTTTGATTCGTCAGTTGTTTGTGTTATTATGTCTGCATAACTAGTCAGTAATTCTTTCGAATTTTAAATATTTGTGTACATGTGTAATTGCATTTTGTGAGGATTCGACTGCGGCGAGCGGAAGATTTGGGTGGAAGTAACCGCAAATGAATTATATTGAATCAACGGCGAGAAATTTTAATTGTGTTTTACTTACATTTTGTCCTGAGAGCTAACGGCCGAGCCGCAATGGATACACCGGTTCCATTTAGATCACCGAAGTTAAAACACTGCCAGGCTTGAAAAGCACTTGGTTGGGTTACCGTCCGGGTCTGCCGAGCGCTGTCGACTAGCGGGGTGCACTCAGCCCTTGTGAGGCCCTGGGCCCTCTGAGGAGCTACTTGATTGAGAAGTAGGGAGGGGCTCAGGTCACTCGCTGACGTCTTCGGGCAGAGGATGGCATGGCGGCCGGTCAGTACCCAGTGGGCCTCTCTAGACCTGTCAGACGAAATTAACTTTTAGATTTATTTTATTAATCATGCTGTTGTTGTTCAAATGTTTGCAATGTTGATGGATCAAACTGCTAAATTCATCGGTGTCTGCAGTTAGAACTGACATCAACTGAGATTTCCCGAGTAGAGACGCAGCTATTTTAGGATAAAGAGCTTCGGGGAAATAGAAAATGGGCAATCTCAAAGGGTTCAGGTGGATCACAGGAGAAATGTAGATCCGGAAACTATCGGTATAACAGTTGTAAATTGTCGTAGCTGTGTCGGGAAAGTTCCAGAACTGCAAGCGTTAATAGAAAGCACCGAAACACACATCATTATAGGCAGCGAAAGTTGTCTCAAGCCGGAAATAAGTTCAGAAGAAGTATTTTCAAAAGATCTAACGGTAATCAGAAAGGATAGATTAAACAAAATAGGTGGGGGCGTGTTTGTCGCCGTCAAAAGTAGTATTTCATGTAGCGAAGTTGAAGTTGATAGTTCGTGCGAGCTATTATGGGTAGAGGTTGTACCCGAAAATCGTAAGAAGTTAATAATCGGTTCCTTTTACCGGCCTCCCGACTCTGACGATACAATAGCAGAAAGGTTCAAAGAAAACCTGAGTCTAATTACAAAAACGTACCCGACTCACACGATAATAGTAGGTGGTGATTTTAATTTACCCTCGATCTGTTGGCGAAATTATATTTTCAAATCAGGAGGTAGGCATAAAACATCGTCCGAAATTGTACTCAACGCATTCTCTGAGAATTACTTCGAACAATTAGTTCATGAGCCAACTAGAATTGTAAATGGATGTGAAAACACACTTGATCTCTTAGCAACAAATAATCCTGAGCTCATAATGAGCATCAAAACGGATACAGGTATTAGTGAACACAGAGCTGTAGTAGCGAAATTGAATATCGAAAGTCCCAAAGTTACCAAAAATAAACGAAAAGTATATTTGTTCAGGAAAGCAGATAGAAACAAAATACATTGCTTCTTGAAAGACAGCTTCCACTCGTTTCTAACACTAAACGTAGGTGTAGACCAGATGTAGAGCAATTGAAAGTTTTATACCTAATAAATTAATAAAAGAAGGAGGCGATCCCCCTTGTTACACAAAACAGGTTAGGACAATGTTGCAAAAGCAAAGGAAAAGGCATACTAAATTTAAACGAACACGAAATCCCCAGGATTTGCGATTGTACTCAGAAGCTCGAAATTTAGCGAGGATTTCAATGCGAGATGCCTACAACATTTATCACAACGAAACTCTTCTCGTAATTTGACTGAAAACCCAAAGAGATTTTGGTTATATGTTAAATATACTCGGGGAAAGTCACAAACAATACCTTCACTACGTGATAGTAATGGCGATCCTGCCGATGACAGCGCTACTAAAGCAGAGTTACTAAACTTAGCTTTTAGAAACTCATTCACTAAAGAAGACGAAACCAATATTCCAGTTTTCGAATTACGAACAGATGCCGTAATGAGTAACATAGAAGTAGATATCATCGGAGTAGTGCAGCAACTAAAATCACTTAATAAGAACAAGTCTTCTGGTCCGGATTGTATACCCATTAGATTTCTATCTGATTATGCTGAAGCGATAGCTCCTTACTTAACAGTCATATACAACCGCTCTCTCATAGAAGGATCTGTACCAAAAGACTGGAAAGTTGCACAGGTCACACCTATATTCAAGAAAGGCAGTAGGAGTAACCCACTAAACTACAGGCCTATTTCATTGACGTCAATTTGCAGCAGGGTTTTGGAACATATCCTGTATTCAAATATTATGAATTATCTCGAACAGAACGATCTACTGACCCAAGGTCAACACGGATTTAGAAAATATCGTTCATGCGAAACACAACTAGCTCTATATTCACACGAAGTGATGGGTGCTATCGACAAAGGTTCGCAAATCGATTCCGTATTTCTTGATTTCCAGAAAGCTTTTGACACCGTACCTCACAAACGGCTTTTAATCAAATTGCGTGGTTATGGTATATCGCCCCAAATTTGCAATTGGATAGGGGATTTCTTGTCAGAGAGGACACAGTTCGTAGTAATCGATGGTAAGGCATCGACTAAAACAGAGGTGATATCGGGCGTTCCACAAGGTAGTGTTATTGGTCCTCTGCTACTCCTTATTTACATAAACGATTTAGGGGAAAATCTAAGTACCTCTCTTAGGTTGTTTGCAGATGACGCCGTCATTTACCGTGTAGTAAAATCATCTGAAGATCAAAAGCAACTGCAGAACGATCTGAATAAGATATCGGTATGGTGTAAAAATTGGCAATTGACTCTAAATAATGAGAAGTGTGAAGTCGTCCACATGAGTACGAAAAGAAATCCGTTAAACTTTGTTTACAACATAAATCAATCAAATGTGAACGCCGTAAACTCCACAAAATACCTAGGAATCACTATTACTTCAGACTTAAACTGGAAAGAACACGTAGATAATATCGTGGGAAAGGCGAACCAGAGACTGCGTTTTATTGGCAGAATCCTTAAAAGATGCAACAGAACTACTAAAGAAACTGCATACACTGCGCTTGTCCGTCCATTTTTGGAGTATTGCAGCCCAGTGTGGGATCCTTATCAGGTGGGTTTGACGGAGGACATCGAAAGAGTCCAAAGAAGGGCAGCTCGTTTCGTATTGTCACGTTACAGGGGAGACAGCGTTACGGAAATGATACAGGATCTGGGATGGGAATCATTACAACAACGGCGCTTATCGCTGAGGCGTTGGTTACTTGCGAAACTCCAATCGCCAACATTCTCCTCCGAATGCGAAAATATATTGTTGACTCCCACTTACATAGGTAGAAATGATCATCAGAATAAAATAAGAGAAATCAGAGCTCGAACAGAGAGATTCAGGTGTTCTTTCTTCCCGCGCGCTATACGAGAATGGAATGGGAGATAAATAGTATAATTGTGGTTCGATGAACCCTCTGCCAGGCACTTAAATGTGATTTGCAGAGTATCCCATGTAGATGTAGATGTAGATGTATAAGTGATGGCGGACTCGGACGTGCTAGCCGAGCTGCCGCGGCATCCGCAGCAGCATGGGCAATCCTGACGCCACTAGGTCCAGTTACTAGTTCTTCTTCATAGTCAGTTCTATTTGTCCCCCAAGTTCCAACGATATGAAGAATTTCCTATGGTGAATGTTCATGATGTTTTGTTTTATGTTAGATGGTTCATGCACGTAATTATTACCTGTTTAGAAAAGGTAGAATGTTGTGCTGTGGTGTCTGTGTTTTTTTGGTGTACTTGAAGCTGTCACATTAACATTGGCACTGACTGCCTTGTATGTCAGCATTCATAAAAGCACTCATGCAAAGCATATGCCACCACTAGGAACGAAATGTGTAAAAGTGAGTTCTTGGAGGCAGTGCAGCCACATGTGTACCGTGGCGGCAGGGCAACCTCACTGTGGAGTCAGCCACTGTCGGCGGCTGGTGACCTTTCACCTACTAAAAGGCAGACTCCTGAGGGAATATTCAGCTAATGCCGGCTGCCGAGCGCCTCCGTCATGCACACAAGATGGCCGCTATTGCCGGTGAATAACGCTGGAACTTCCGTCCCACAAGCGCAACTGCGTATTGACGAGTGGAATCTAACTCCTGCCAGCTTGCGCTGTTCATCCATAAGACGAAGGAAACAGTAGATACTGGCTGTCAGATAGATGCATTGATTTTGACTTCCACTAGGCGTTTGATACTAATCTGCACAGTCGCTAAAGGAACAAAATATGAGCATTCGGAACATGGGAACTGAAAAGTTTCTGAGAGAACGGAACACGTCAAACAAAGTGTATCCACATCTTGCTAACAAGATCTCCTGAACACTGATGTTGAATGTGTGTATTGCGTCAAGAGCACACGTCCTTCAAATGTTCAAATGTTTGTTAAGCTTATGGGACTTAACAACGGGGTCATCAGTCCCTAAACTTACAAACTACTTATGAACTACCTTATACTAAAGACGGCACAAATATCCATGCCCGAGGGGGGATTCGAACCCCAGACCGTAGTGGCCGTGCAGACCGTGACTGAAGCGCCTTAGTCTCATGGGCCACCGCGGCCGGCCGCACGTCCTTAGTACGATGTAAACAACCGTACATACATGGTGCCAGTGCGAGGGCGCAAAGAAGATAGCTCAACACGTCTAGTCAGATCACCAGGTACGAAGCTCTCTGTTTACCTTGACTGTTCTTCTGCCATGCCTAGAGAGTCAGTTTCCAAGTCTCATGGTATGAATTATGGAGATACGGGAACTGTCGACATATTTCGTGACTTTAGTCACTCAAAAGCTACCACAACAGGTGATCACCACTACTTACGCATTTTAGCTCGGAGGAAGCCTCAGATGACTGTCAACATGCTGCATAATCATTTTCGTGCAGCCATAAAACGTCGTGTTTGCACACAAACTTACCATAGTATGTTGTACGTTATAAAACTTTATTAGAATCAATATTTGTAACATGAATTTCTAGGGTACTTTTACAGAACTTGTTAATTTCCTTTTTCAAGAACAATAAAGAGGACAAAAATTTTATTGTATATCTCATTTCTATATCTTTGTAAAAGGTCATTAATACCTACGTCCCTTCTGATGTGACACTTTTTTAAAATGTGTGAACACGCAACTACAGTACTATCACTGGAGTTACATCCAGCTAATATCTGGGGGTAGACAGGAGCAATCGAATGTCGAGACAACATTATCACAGATGCCTGAGTGACATTAATTTGAACAACTGATAAGAAGTGTAGTCCATCGTCAAAGGAAGTAGCTCACTACCTACTCGTTCACAAAGTTTATGAATATTACTGATGCGTTTGGCATACATACAACAAACAGCTGATAGAAGAAATAGTAAAGTCGCAAAGAATAGCAGCACGCTGTGCTCTTGGTTAATTTAGTAAGTGTGAAAGTGTTACCTATGCTATAACGTTCTGTATTGCAGTACAGGTTGTGACAAAGTTATGAGAGTATACCGTTTCTAGTGCAGTGGACCAATATATTGCTTCCCTCTAGATACATACGAGGAAAAAGTTAGGGAGGTTAGAGACTACACAGATGCATTCCTGCCATTTTCTTTTCTGCAAATTATACGTGACTGTAATGAAGGAAAGAAGAATTGACAAGGGTTGGCAACATTCGCTCTGCTGTGTAATCGGAGGCAGCTTGCACTGCACTCTGATTACGTGGCTGTTGTGCACCGTTCAAAAGGAGGTTGTATTCGATATATTTCATTACTCCAAAGCTAAGCACTTGTGGAGAGAGTAGCTGGTGTGGAGCAGTGCATCCTAGTTCACCTGCGCATTCGTATCTCCCGTGTGTCACAGCAGTGGTGTGTGCGTGTTGCAGATGACGGCGGCCAGCCCTGTGGGCACACTGGCTTACCTGCTGCGTGAGCAGGCGCTGCTGGTGCGTGTCGCTGCCGGCTGGCAACACGTGGTGGTGAGTGGCGATAGTTGTTGCCGTTGCTAGTGTCGCTCCTGCTGAGGCTAGTGGCGCACCTGCTGCTGCTAGTGGTGCACCTGCTGCAGCTAGTGGTCTTTTTTGCTGCTAATGCCGCTGCTACTTTTCTGCTGCTAGTGGCACTCCTGCTACAACTAGTGACGCTGCTGCTACTGCTAGTGGCACTGTTCCGCTGCTAGTGGCCCTCCTACTGCTGATAAAGGCACTGCTGCTGCTACTAGTGGCGCTGAAGCAGCTGCTAGTGGCGCTACTGTTCCCACTAGTGGCGCTACTGCTGCTGCTAGTGGCGCTGTTCCGCTGCTAGTGGCGCTCCTACTGCTGATAGAGGCAATGCTGCTGCTACTAGTGGCGCTGCAGCAGCTGCTAGTGGTGCTCCTGCTCCCACTAGTGGCGCTGTTGCTGCTGCAAGTAGCGCTGTTCTGCTGCTAGTGGCGCTCCTGCTGCTGCTACTAGTGGTGCTGGAGCAGCTGCTAGTGTCACTCCTGCTCCCACTAGTGGCGCTGCTGCTGCTGCAAGTGGAGCTGTTCCACTGCTAGTGGCGCTCCTACTGCTGATAGAGGCACTGCTGCTGCTACTAGTGGCGCTGCAGCAGCTGCTAGTGGCGCTACTGCTCCCACTAGTGGCACTGCTGCTGCTGCAAGTGGTGCTGTTCCGCTGCTAGTGGAACTCCTACTGCTGATAGAGGTACTGCTACTGCTGCTAGTGGCGCTCCTGCTGCCGCATGCACTTCCATCGTCAATACCAATGCTTATACTAACCTGCTGCATTCCAAATTTGAGTCAGCCATATTGTTTGTATCATTCGCCCCTGCTTGACTACGAAACTTTTTACGTAGTAATACATTTTTTGGAGTATAAGTTATTTTCAGTTTGTGTGTGTGTTTCGTGTGTGTGTGTGTGTGTGTGTGTGTGTGTGTGTGTGTGTGTGTGTCTGTGTGTGTGTGCTTATGGTTTGGTTGTTTTGAGTGTGTGCTGACAGCTGCTATCAAAGAGAACAGGAACAGAAAAACACAATGATTTGTAATATCTTTCGAATTCATTTATAACTGTTCTTTGAAAGCTGTTAAGGGAATCATAATGCCCATCATGCCTCAATATGGTAACAAACCCCATTTCAAAATTGTAGCCTATAAAATAATTAGGTGTTTTCTTCTTAAAATAATGTAAACTTTGTTATGAGTGGCATATTAGAATGTTTACTTCATTATTTAATGTTGTAAGTGTAGACATGAAAGATACATAACAGAAAAAATATACATATTCCAGTCTTCACATTTCTGTATAAACAGACACAGAAGACTGGATTTCATTATTTTGTAGCAGATACTGTGGTCATTCATCTGTTACCATTTTTATAGCACCTAACTTTGTTTATAACTCGGTTTCTGATAAGATAGGTAATACTTAAAGTGATGAGTACAGTTCGCGAAATTTTCTTTCTAAACTCTTATACTAATTCATCTGAGTACCTTTCTCAATGATGCTTAAAAGTTCATCTCTATGCAAACACTGCAAGTTTCACAGGAACCAGTTTTGTGTAACAGTCGAATTTAATACCTGTTCATTCGTGTACAAGTTTCTCCAGGAGTCTTCATTAATAGTGAATTAAACAGTGATTTATCAAGCTATGTATGTGTTCCAGTTAAATATTAGAGTGAACACTGTGTTTTAGTTGAGATTTCTTTTTTATAGTATCAGTGTAGCATTATTTGTAGAGATGTTATTGACATTAGAATAAGCAAAGCGAACTGTTTCGACATGCCTGCGAAACAGCACACACTCACCAGTCATTGCCGACATTGGCCCGCAGATAAAAATGTCAAATGTTTGTTAAGCTTATGGGACTTAACTACGGGGTCATCAGTCCCTAAACTTACAAACTACTTATGAACTACTTACGAACTAGGACGGCACAAATATCCATGCCCGAGGGGGGATTCGAACCCCCGACCGTAGTGGCCGTGCTGACCGTGACTGGAGCGCCTCAGTCACCTCGGCCACCGCGGCCGGCGGCCCGCAGATACCACTCATAGACAGCCCATCCATCCCCCACTGGAACCATCGTAAGGCACAATGGGACAGATGTCAATCTCGCGTGGAACAAACTGTGACCAGAATTCCTCCAGTTCCGATAAACTATGATAGGTTTACTAAACTGCTGCTGCGAGCAGTCCAAGAAAATGTACCACATGGAGCCAGTACAGTATACATACCAGGCTTTACCAAACAATGAGATTCTTCAGCAATATAACAACACCGGAAATCCCCAGACTGCAGACTCACTGACGAAGCTCGTTAACGAAGGAAACGATGGCATGAGCTAGTTGAGCAGCTTGATTTTACCCATTACAGGCGTAAAAGTTGGGGCCTTCTCAGAAAATTAGGGAGTGCTCTACATCTCATTTCCAAACAGAGTGCTGGTAACCTAATAGTATAAGCTCAGTTATACTTGGAAACTCCTGGATCAGCGGTTCTACAGATCAAAATATGACCTAAGAAAACTCATGGCTGTAGCAATGAAGAACTGCATAGAAGAGTCAGATATTGTGGGCACTGTCTCTGAAGAAGAGCTGATAACTGCAATAAATGACATAAAATCAAGGAAAACGGCCGGACCTGATGGAATCTTACCGGAGTTTCTAAAAAACTTAAGGGCCAAGAACACGCACATGTCTCTGCAAAATTTTCTCCTCCATACTTGAAACTGGAGACATCCCAAAAAAATGGAAGGAGTCGAAGATAATAGCCATCTTGAAGACTGGAAAGGACGAGAGAGATCCCAAGAGCTACAGACCTATCTCTAACTTTTTGAAAAAAAAAAAAAAGATCTCCTAAAGAGAGTGACTCACCTAATAGATGCAGCAATACCCTTGGAGTAAGCTGGTTTCAGATCGAAAAGAAGCTGCTGCGATGAAGTCCTGGGACTAACCACACATACTGAACGCGGTTTTCAGAACAAGAAAAAGACTGGTGTAGTATTTATGGATCTCTCAGCTGCATACGACACAGTATGGCTAAAAGGATTACTGTATAAGTTTGCTACAGTAGTCAAATTTAAGAAGTCATTAACGCTCTTCTGTAATATGCACAATTAAGTAGTGAGTACATCTTCATGGAAAAATGAGCAAAGCCCTGATCCTCAATAATGAACTCCCACAAGGCTCTGTACTAGCTCCATTACTGTTTAATTTTTACATCTCTGGTATGCCGGAAATCAAATCACGGAAGTTCGCAATTGCCGACGATCTTGCTATTGTTTTGCAGAGTGAGTCATTTGAACAATTGGAATCAGGCTTAAATTCTGATCAGGTGCAGCTTCATAACTACTACATGACCTGGCATCTTAACCGTAATGCATCAGAAATAGTAAACACAGTGATGCACTTGAACAACAAACAAGCAGAAAGGAAGCTGTGCTTAAACATAGGAGGCCAGAATATAAGACATGAATGAGCACCGAACCGAAATACCTGGGTGTTAAACTGGACCGCAACCTAACGTTCAAACAGGATGGTAACTGGTATTGGACGGTGCAACGAGCTGATGGCCAAGTGGGACTACGTCGACGATCCTCACTGTTACTGCGGCGAAATACAGACGATGCAGCACATAATTGAGTGTCAAATTCATGGTTTTCGGGACGGTTCGCTGGAGGAACTTAACTGACTTACAGACACTGTCACATCTTGGCTTTGTAATTTAAGTGTTTCCGTTTAATTGTAAATTATTTTGACAAATTTGTGTTTCCGTTTAATACTAAATTATTTGGACAGATTACTACATATATGCACTATATATTTAAAAGCAATTTAATATGTACTACTAAATTTATAATGAATGATGTTTTGTTATGTTTGTACGTTAATTTAGTCTCCCACTTTGAATTTGTTTAGTACTGTAAGGGATCCGGCGTATCGAACGCAATATAAAAATAAATAAATAAAAAAGAATAACGGAATGTACTCGGCCATGTTCTGATTTTAGACTTTTGAAAAGGGAGTAACAATATTTGTGAGAGTAATGTTCGACCTCGTATGCAAGATGTACGAGACACGAAAAATACCCTCAGACTTCAAGACTAATATAGTGATTCCAATACCTAAGAAAGGAAGTGCAGATACATGTGAAAATCAGAGAACTATCAGTTTAATAAGTTACGGTTGCAGAATACTAACACGAACTATTTACAGAGGAATGGAACAAGCTGGTGCAATCACCTTGGGAAGAATGAGTGCGTGATGAACTACTCATATAAAGGCTTATCTTAGAAGATATATTAACTACAGTGAAATCTATGTTTTTATCATCTGTGGATCTGCAGAAAACCATATGACTATTGACTGAAACCCACTTTTACAGTTTCTGAAGATGGGAGAGGTACAGTACAGGGAGTGAGCGAAGACCTATATTCATCTTGTACAAAAACCATACAGCAATTATTAGAGTCAATGGACATGAAAGGGCCACAGTGATTTTGAAGGGAGTAAAATAGGGTTGTAGTCTTTCCCCAATGTTGTTCAATCTGTACATTAAGCAAACTGTTAAGGAATGCAAGGAGAAATATGGAGAGGGAGTTAAAGTCCAGGAAGATGGATAAAAAACCTAGCGGTTTGCTGACGACATAGTAATACCGTCAGAGACAAGAGTAAAACGGGGGTAATCGAATGTAGTGTCAGAAATTCAGGCAATGCTGAAGGAATTAGATTAGGTAATGAGACAATATAAGATGTATATTGCTTTTGTTATTTGGGTAGCAAGATCACTTGTGTTGACCTTAGTAAAGACGACATAATATGCAGAACGGCTATGGTAAATAAAGCGTCTCTGAATAAGCGAAAATTCTTGACATCCAATATTAGTTTAAATGTTAGGAAGACCTTTGGGAAAGCATTTGTCTGGAGTGTATCATTGTATGGGAGTGAAAGGTGAACGATAAGGAGTTTAGACAAAAAAATTATAGAATCTTTCGAAATGTGGTGCTACAGACGACTAATGAAGATTAGATGGGTAGATCACGTAACTAATGAGGAGCTGCTAAACACAATCGGGGAGAAAAGGTGTTTCTGGCATATTCTGACTTAGATATGGGTTAGCTTGTTGGGACACATTCTGAGGCATCTACTTACGCGTCTACTTAGCATTAGAAGGACGCATGTGTGGTAAAAATCGTAGAGGGAGATCGAGGGACGAATACAATAAGCAGATTCAAATAGAAGTAGGTTGTCGTTTATATTCTCAGGTGAAGATGCTTGTACAGGACAGGGTAGCGTGGAGACCTGCATCAAACCAGTCTGCGGACTGAAGTCCACAATAACACAATATGATGTAAGCTACTTCGTATTTATATATCAAGAACATTAATGTCAAACTACTTTATGCTCAGCGACACACTGCTGTTGTAACACTGATGCTTGCTTTCAGTTAGCCTAACACTGTAGCGAAGTGCAATCATATATCCCATTTTCTTTTGATGGAAGCACAACAGGGTTCAGACATCGAAATGTGCTGTTGCTGTAGTCACTAGCGTAGAAAGTGCCAAAGTCTTAGATAATGAAGTACCTGCTGGACGTTGTAACTGTTTTCCATCTAATAATGAAGACCAGCATCACACCTAGAAGAAAGCGGACGAGCTAACTAGCACAGGTATGTGGGTAGACATGTTCAGCAGACCAGAAAAGAGAAGGGGTAGTTTTTATACAAACGTCGTCATGGATCCATACCAGCCCGCTTGCGGCACCGCGGCTGAACACTGCGCGCCCCCGCTCTGGTTTCGGCACCTCCGACGGCGTCGTCTTCATGTCATTACGCTCGCGCTACGATCCGAGGTTCCGACTCTTAGCAGCCCGTCCAGAACTGACCAGCAGTCTAAATCGGGTCGGCTCAGTCTCCGTGGCAACGCGGGAGAAGCGGCCGGCCGCGTTCCGCGTTGCGTGGCGTGCTGGCCCGGCCGTGCTCGGCGCCGCCACTGGAGAGACCGTCATTTCTACTGTCGCGCCTTTCGGAGGGTTTACGCAGAATTCGAAAGGTGAATACATTTTACAGCCGAGACCACCGCGTACAGGGGCAAACCTATACTTTCTTGCACGTTCGTGTTGTATGCGCATATGACGGTGTCCAGAATATTGTATTGCTGAGAATTAACACAATACCTCAGAAATTTTCCTATCATTCTGTGAACCCTTTCTCTTCTACCGTTAGCCTGTGGGTGGAATGTGGAATGCACTGATTCGCAATTTCTTAATATGCAGCTAGTGAATCAATTGTTTAAAAATTTCTAGCACGAGATTCGACCCCTCTTCCGAAATTATTGTCTGGAACCCTACAACTCATTATCCAGTCCTTCACTAGTGTATAGGAAACAGTTTGTACTTGCCGGTCTTGTAAAGCGCCCATGGACGCAAAGCGCGACGAAAGATCTATTACCGTTAGTATATACCGATTTCCAGTGCGTGTTGGTACAAGAGGGTCTTCGGCAGTCTTTGTAGAGCTATTCGCTGATAACTAAGTTCTGCTCTTTGCGGACATGGAATGCAGTCTCTTACATATTTGTATACATCTCCTTTGCGCGTTTTCCTCCGATGATTTTGAACTTCCCGAATGTCCTGCAGCATTCGACACATAAGCCTGACTCCACACTATGTTTCACGATTTCTCTGGCACTACTAAGCCAGGGCTGTTTCTTACCGATCTGTACAATATTCCTTCCTCCACGTGAAAATTTAGCTGCATAGGTAACCGCCGACAGTCTGGTTCTGCATATTGTTATGATTGGCTCTCAGTAGACTTCAGTAGAGCTGAGGGAATTTCGTCTACTCCAGACTTTCAGTCTTGTGTCGAATTATTCTGTCAGTATAGTGTCTCCTATTTTATTTTTCATCTACGTCCGATTTACTATCTACAATCTTGTCTTTATGATCATTTACTTCGTAGTTCGTCTCTCTATACATTTTCCACCTTTGAACTTTCTCCACTTTACTCAGAACGGGTTCTACATCTGGCTTCTTGACACTCATACAGCTGTTTCTTTTCTCTCCAAATGTCTCTTTTCTTTCCTGTAGGCGGTATATATCCTCCCCTCCCCCCCCCCCCCACCGTAGTTAAACATTCTTCAACAGACTTGCATGTGCCCTCAAGGCACTCCTCGTTAGCCATTTTGCACATCATGTCAATCTCATTTCTTAGTCGTCTGTACTCGATTTCTCCTTCTATATATGTTCTGTTTTTATCCGTTAAATTCATTATTACCTGTGATATATAAGGATTTGCTGAAGGTCGTGTGCATCATCCTATTTGGATCATTATTAGCGTCGCTAATTCATCCCACATTTTCTGTCAATTGTTGCCTAAGGCTCCCTCTGAAACTGCAATTTCTTCAGTTTCAGTCTGCAGTTCATGGCCAGTAAGACACGGTCGTCGTCCGTATCTGCTTCTCGATATGTCTTACAGTATAAAACCACGTACCGAAACATATGTGTAACCATTATAATTTCTATCTGGTACCTTTCGATGTCTCCTGATGTCTTCTGCGTATATGACCGCCTTTCATGATTCTTAAACGATGTCTCGTGATTATATTATGTTTCCCAGAGAATTCTACCAGGCGGCGTCCTCTTTTACTCAGTTTCTCCAGTCTATATTTACCCACTGTTCCCACTTCTTTTCTTTCTCCTACTACCTAATTCTGGTCCCCTGTCACAATTAAGTTTTCCTCTACCCTAATCGTTTGAACAATATCCTTTACCTCCACATAAGTTTCTTTGATCTCATCATCATCGGGAGAGCTTGTTGACATATAAACATGGACCACTGTTGTCCGTGTTGGCTTCGTATCTATCTTGACCATAATAATGCAATCACTGTACTACTTATAGTAATTTATCAGCATTCCTGTTTTCGTATTCATTATGAGACCTATTCCAGTAATACCCTCAACAGACTCTGTATTTATTTCCCTGTAGTTAACTGAAAGGAGTCTTGTTTATCTTTCCGCCGACCTTCAAAAGTAGGCCACTGTACAAAATAAAAGCTTAATTCTGGTAGGAGTTTACTGTTATAGAAAAGAAGCTTCATTTTAAGAGTAAAATTATACAAATATCCGTGTGAACTACCCAATAATCCGTCCTGTAAAATCTTGTTTAATGGCCCAAATTGAGAACTGACATTTTCGAATTTCTCTCATAACATGAAGTTAACGATACAGTGGCCAATATACGTAGCACATCACACGAAATTACACACAGTCATTAATAAACACGCCACCACACTTAAAGTTATATAGTAAAGGTGGCTAAGAAAAACATTTATGTACAACTTATCTTAAACATAAAAAATACAATACGACCTTGTTCTCAGCACTGGTGAAAAACAAAGTAAAATAAAAGTGGGAAGGTGCTCAAAAACTACAATTTATAGGCAAGTGAAAATTATACTGAAGTGTACTCGTTCGTTCAAGTCGAACACAAACGAACTTGGGAACCAATTTTCTTAATACCATAAAAGTGCATCTCCTTACATGAGCTAATAGTGACGATGCCCAGCATTGAAATTAACGTAAATTACTCAGAACTTAACGCTACTGCGGAGAGGATTTACAAACAACAATCAATCGCTCACACACACGCAATGAAACAGCGAAACTCACCAAAATCAGCATGCTGAAACGAGGCAGAAGCAGGCGCCGCTATCGTAGGCGAAATTCAGCAAACCCTGAGGTACCACTCAAGTCAATATACAATAAAACTTGGAAGATGGCTCTAGTCTCGTGCCTGTTTTGAGAGGGTGCGTGAGTATAGTAAAGTTAACTTGCATCTAGATTAGACCGCGAACAAACACGCTAACGGTGACACACGGCTGCGTTACATGGTCGCACTCCACTGAAGGTGAAGTGGTTAAAAATCGGATTCATTACACAAAACCACGGCGGAATCTTTATTTGCAATCTGAGAGCAAACTGTCTAGTCACAGGTGTTATGAGAAGTGGCGTGAATTCAGGTGACTAGCTGCAAACCCCTGAAGTCCGAGTTCGGTCCCACGAGGTTCTGAAAACCGTTAAAAATGTATAAATTCATATTCCGAAAAATAAAGAAAATTAACTACGGCATGCAACCCATAGAATTGCATAGAATTTCATAAGAAAGATAATGAAATGCAGCTACACTCGAAAGGGAGCGATTACAGAGACGGATAAGGTCCAGCCTCAAAAATACAAGAATTGTGTAATAATTACAAAGACGGAAAAATGAGAATAAAAAATACGGCATGCAACCCTTAGAAATACATAGAATTTCATAAGCAAGCTATTGACAGAAGTTGTACAAGTTTCGGATAGAATTACTGATTAAGACTGAGTGCGTACTACAAGTTCGGAGAAGAAACAGCAAAATTAAAATAGGCGGGGAGAGAGGATCGCGAAATGTTAGTGGAAATCAGAAGGATACATGCATAATTACTTGCCTGATGGTCATGGAACAAACAATAGTGGAAGCTGAAAGCTTTGTTGTAAGAATCAACCACGTGGAACACATATCACTCACGGAAGGAAACGATAAGAAAGATTTTTACATGCACTGTACAGAAATGAACATATCGTCAGTGAGAAATCAGGCCCCACAAAGCTAGAAAGAATTATCACAGAGTTCGTATACCGTCTCATAATCACAAAAGGTTAGAATATTCTTGAATATACCAGGCTGTTATCAAACTGCAGTTGCAACTAGTAACACATACACCACGTTTATTTGTTGGAAATCACTGGATTGAACAACTAGAACACATTTCCGCGCACGATCAAAACATATTCCGAAAAATGAATGTTAATTCCAGAGTCTAATTTAAACATGCTACACAACGAATCGCTACCATCTCCACAGACACCAGAGCAGTACCAACCTTACCTCTCCACCATTCCAGCACAAAGTGAAGACCCAGCAGCCACGAGGCAGGAAAGCTACCGAAAACTGGGCAAAAACCAGCGGTGGTTGGGAGAAAAGATCGTGAGACTCGCTCTGGATAGGGCTCGTCGACTGGCTTGTGACCAAAGGATGTAGAAACCTCTTCGGCCACATCAGCAGCAGGGGTTGGTAACGACTAACTATCGACTCTGAGCCAGAGAGAACCATGCAAAGCGAGCTATAACCACCCACATTCAGACAGCCATTAGATCCTCGCCCATCCACTTAAAAGTAAAACAAGTACACATTCTCACAGGGACAGTGGCGTAGCGGATAAGTCGTAATTATTGTCATATTCATAATCACAACAATAAATTATTAAACTAACAAAATCCTAGCAATATAAAATAACATATCAGAAACTAATATTTTAAAACATGAAATAAAAATGCTGTTCCTCATGCCTTGAAAAGAGAGGGGTTCTAGTTTTAACAAAAAGCTAATATAGCGACATGAAATAAATTGCAATTTTATAAAAAAATATATGGAAGACGACAGACGGTAGTCTATCGCCTTGAAAAGAGTGCCGAGTATATCTTTGAGCTATGCAGTTCCGTATTTTCGTTTTCTAACCTCCCTACCCGATTAAGAGATGTAACATTCCACGCTCCGATCAATAGAATGCCAGTGGTGCCTTTCCTGATGACGAAATCCTCCTGAGTATTTCCAGTGCGAAGATCCGAATGGGTAACAATTTTGCCTGTGGATTATTTTACCAGAGAGGAAATAAAATACTTAAATATATTTAAAGGGCTCTAAAATTTCTTATAGGTTCCCAGGTTCCCAATAGATTGTTTGTTGTAAAAACATAAGATATTTCGGGATTAGCTGATCATGTGGTCACCTATATAATATATATTTTGTATTATGGTATTTAAATTTGTCATTTAAAATTTCTTTTATTATGTATAGCCATAGAACAATAATACATAAACATAATCTAATAACAACAATTGAGTGATTATTCAAGTAACCTAAAAAAACAATTTTAGAATCATTTAAGTAAATTTTGATCTTGTCCGTTGCATACCTGTACCAGGACTCTCAGTCTAACGTAATCTCTAAAATAGTTAAAAGATGATGGGGAATTAGAATCATGAGAAAAACTGGTTGTAATTTGTTAATTACAGTGTGTCAAGAGTGAAACAAAAAGAACTCTGAGTTTCTACTCAAACAAAAGAAGACATTAATTCAAATTCAGGAATGTAACAGTAGACGCTGAAGTCATATGTTTCTAGTACTAAGTGCAACAGTTGCGCAGGAGAATTAATTGACCGTCGGCAAGTTTGGGCATCCTGCCTACCCGCAACTGCCGCGCTGCGCTCCGGCGCGTTGCGCTGTTCCATGCTACTGACGGCCGGACTGCGTGGGAGCTGGCGGGAGTGGCGCCAGGCAGAGTAGGCTGCTGACTGGCTGGCTGCTGCGGCACAGTGGGCGGGCCCCGGCGGCTATGCAGTTGGCTGTGCGCGCATAGCCTACTCTGTCTGACGTCACGCGAGGGAAGCTGGCGGGAGTGGCGCCAGCCACAGTAGGCCGCTGACTGGCTGGCTGCTGCGGCACAGTAGGCGGGCCCCGGCGGCTGCACAGTCGGCTGTGCGCGCGCAGCCTACTCTGTCTGTCGTCAAGCGAGGGAAGCTGGCGGGAGTGGCGCCAGGCACAGTAGGCCGCTGACTGGCTGGCTGCTGCGGCACAGTGGGCAGGCCCCGGTGGCTGCACAGTCGGCTGTGCGCACGCAGCCTACTCTGTCTGACGTCATGCGAGGGAAGCTGGTGGGAGTGGCGCCAGCCACAGTAGGCCGCTGACTGGCTGGCTGCTGCGGCACAGTGGGCGGGCCCCGGCGGCTGCACTGTCGGTTCTGCGCGCGCAGCCTGCTCTGCCTGACGTCATGCGAGGGAAGCTTGCGGTAGTGGCGCCAGGCACAGTAGGCCGCCGACTGGCTGGCTGCTGCGGCACAGTGGGCGGGCCCAGGCGGCTGCACAGTCAGCTGTGCGCACGCAGCCTACTCTGTCTGACGTCAAGCGAGGGAAGCTGGCGGGAGTGCCGCCAAGAACAGTAGGCCGCTGACTGGCTGGCTGCTGCGGCACAGTGGGCGGGCCCCGGCGGCTGCGCAGTCGGCTGTGCGCGCGCAGCCTACTCTGTCTGACGTCAAGCGAGGGAAGCTGGCGGGAGTGGCGCCAAGAACAGTAGGCCGCTGACTGGCTGGCTGCTGCGGCACAGTGGGCGGGCCCCGGCGGCTGCACAGTCGGCTGTGCGCGCGCAGCCTGCTCTGTCTGACGTCATGCGAGGGAAGCTTGCGGTAGTGGCGCCAGGCACAGTAGGCCGCCGACTGGCTGGCTGCTGCGGCACAGCGGGCGCGCCCCGGCGGCTGCGCAGTTCACTGTGCGCGCGCAGCCTACTCTGTCTGACGTCACGTGAGGGTAGCTGGCGGGAGTGGCGCCAGGCAGAGTAGGCCGCTGACTGGCTGGCTGCTGCGGCACAGTGGGCGGGCCCCGGCGGCTGCACAGTCAGCTGTGTGCACGCAGCCTACTCTGTCTGACGTAACACGAGGGAAGCTGGCGGGAGTGGCGCAAGGCACAGTAGGACGCTGACTGGCTGGCTGCTGCGGCACAGTGGGCGGGCCCCGGCGGCTGCGCAGTCGACTGTGCTCGCGCAGCCTACTCTGTCTGACGTCACCCGAGGGAAGCTGGCGGGAGTGCCGCCAGGAACAGTAGGCCGCTGACTGGCTGGCTGCTGCGGCACAGTGGGCGGGCCCCGGCGGCTGCACAGTCGGCTGTGCGCGCGCAGCCTACTCTGTCTGACGTCAAGCGAGGGAAGCTGACGGGAGTGGCGCCAGGCACAGTAGGCAGCTGACTGGCTGGCTGCTGCGGCAGTGGGCAGGCCCCGGTGGCTGCACAGTCGGCTGTGCGCACGCAGCCTACTCTGTCTGACGTCACGCGAGGGAAGCTGGTGGGAGTGGCGCCAGCCACAGTAGGCCGCTGACTGGCTGGCTGCTGCGGCACAGTGGGCGGGCCCCGGCGGCTGCACAGTCGGCTGTGCGCGCGCAGCCTGCTCTGTCTGACGTCATGCGAGGGAAGCTTGCGGTAGTGGCGCCAGGCACAGTAGGCCGCCGACTGGCTGGCTGCTGCGGCACAGCGGGCGCGCCCTGGCGGCTGCGCAGTTCACTGTGCGCGCGCAGCCTACTCTGTCTGACGTCACGTGAGGGTAGCTGGCGGGAGTGGCGCCAGGCAGAGTAGGCCGCTGACTGGCTGGCTGCTGCGGCACAGTGGGCGGGCCCCGGCGGCTGCACAGTCAGCTGTGTGCACGCAGCCTACTCTGTCTGACGTAACACGAGGGAAGCTGGCGGGTGTGGCGCAAGGCACAGTAGGCCGCTGACTGGCTGGCTGCTGCGGCACAGTGGGCGGGCCCCGGCGGCTGCGCAGTCGACTGTGCTCGCACAGCCTACTCTGTCTGACGTCACCCGAGGGAAGCTGGCGGGAGTGCCGCCAGGAACAGTAGGCCGCTGACTGGCTGGCTGCTGCGGCACAGTGGGCGGGCCCCGGCGGCTGCGCAGTCGGCTGTGCACGCGGAGCCTACTCTGTCTGACATCATGCGAGGGAAGCTGGCGGGAGTGGCACCAGGCACAGTTGGCCGCTGACTGGCTGGCTGCTGCGGCACAGTGGGCGGGCCCTGGCGGCTGCGCAGTCGGCTGTGTGCGTGCAGCCTACTCTGTCTGACGTCACGCGAGAGCGCCTCCACTCTGGGCGGTGTCGGAGGGGGCGGGGCGCCGCGTGGGGTAGCTGCTGGGTGCAGGACATAGCGAACGAGCGTCGCTGCCTGCCACTGGGTGGCAGCGCACGTGGAAGGCATTTTCAGCGTTCAGCTGCATCTAAGCCGTGTCTCGAGTATAGAGGTGATTTATCAAAAACACGTCACACTTAACGGGGTTTTAGTTGGGAATGAATGACGCGTGAATTAACAATAGTGCGAAGAGCAGTGTCCTTTCCTGCCAAGTGACTGACGGCTTCCGCTCGCTGGACGGACGCCGACGGCCGGCGCCCAGGCAGCAGCGGCAGCAGCAGCAGCAGCAGCTTGACAAAGAGTCCGGCATGTCACCAGACATGACTATCCGAAACTTAGAGCCTTCACTACGAGACACCAGTAGAAATACAAGTACAAAGGGTGTTTTGTTTGTATAGCTTATGGGACTTATCTACAGGGTCGTCAGTCCACAAAGCGTGTACGACGCCTTCCGGCCTTCCGCAAAAGGCAAAAGACGATGAATAGTTGTAATGGCAGGTATCTATCGATTTTTCCGTTCGGTCGCCAGACTTCACGTCGCCTGTAAGTTGACAGAATCTCCGTGTGAGTAGATACACTTATTGCAAGGAAGCAAAATTAGTACTTAATGTCCATCGAGAATGTGGTTACCAGAGACGGAGCACAAACCTTCGTGGTTTATTATTATCTTTTCTTTTTATAAATAACGGAAGGGACACCAAAAGAACCATTCGAATCGGAAAATTAGAGTTGCAATCGTACAAAACTATATAAGTGTTGTACGCTCAGGGGCCCAAACGGTTGAGGTCATCAGTACCTGCATGTACAAACTATTTAAACTTGTTCTTAGCATAGTATCACAGAAACCCATGCTCGAGTGCGGTCTCGAAACCCCAACGAGGAGTGGCCGCGCAATCCGCGAGAAGTCGCCTTAGACCGTTCGACTATTCCCGCAGTAGCATTGCTCTTCAGCCACGCGCGCAGTGGCTTTATGATCTGTTCGAGACGCACAACTTTCCAATCGTACCAGCAATTAATACTGGAGGTTACATTCAAGATTTCAAATTTTGAAACCGTATCTGACGCAATGAGTTTGTTTTATTGATGGGGCGAGTTTAATATCGTTTGATGTTCCTGTCCGAAAGAAACAGATTCGGGTGCTGTTACCTAGCAGGACTGCCCTGATAGCCTCTTCCGTGTCTAATGGCATGCACGCGTTCCACGCGGCAGTGGCTTATGAACGGGCCGGTCGCCGGTCGCCGGTCGCCGGTCGCCGGGTTCCTGAGTCCACGCGCAGTGCTCACAACTGAGTCACAGAGCCCCACTCTTCGTTCCACCATATTCTACGGACATTCCATTGGTGACGTGTCCCTCGATCTGGTGTGCCAAGGCAAGAGTTTGGCGCAAGAAGGCACAAACAGGCGGTCGTCTGCTGTCCTCTTGAAAAATGGCGTCTGAGCTGGTCGTCACTGCAGGAGGAGAGACCAGTCGGCAGCACGCGTTTGCGTCTGTGCCCATGCAGCAGCAGCAGCAGCAGCAGCAGCGCTGGCCCAGGACGTCGCGAGGCGCATGCGCAGGCGCCCCACCGCGCCGCGCTGCACTCGTGCAGCTGCAGCCGAGCCGCCAGTGCCGCAGTGGTACAAGTGCACGTCCAGCAGACGAGGGGAACCGTAGCAAACACACACGTCGGGGCGCGTGGAACGGTATGAGCAGTACAGTGAATGACCCGCGTCGGGAACTGAAATAGAGGACGACGTCTTTATCTGCATTCTACAGAAGACAGGTCCCGAGTAAAGAAAATGTACACAGCGGGTTCAGGTACGTTCTCCGTTCTCATTTATTACATTTCCTAGAGTGCATACATTTTGTAATTTTTGTAAATGTGTAATTACGTAATTCTGACAATACAGTCATACATACACGTAAACAATGGAACAGTGTTAGTTAGAGACTGAATAATGAATTTTCACGGCAACTACAGATACTATGGGCAAACACAATACACTACTTTCTGTTTACTTACAACAGTAGGAACTGGTTATGTTTCTATGTGGTTTGCTTTCCACGAATATGGCAGACAAAAATACTCCCACTGAATCTTTAGACACACTGCAAGTTGTAAGTAATACTACACGTTTTTCAATTTCATCATAGTATGAGTGAGGAGGGGATTTGATAATGTATATTACAAAGAAATTTTGATAATCCTCGGGACTGTAACATTTGTAACAAATGTCTTGCCAGATGCAAATGCACTTGCTTGGCAATCTTGCCTACTTGTCATTTCTCCAATGACCAGGAATTTCTAATCCAATGATTTCCGTATCAAGACTGCCTGCTGCAGTGCAAAGAGCACGTGTACCTGATTGCCTGATCATGAAATTATGGAAGTATAAAGTGCCAAGAACAATTTTTCTCGCCTTCTCAGAAACACAGAACTTGGTACACCAATAGCATTCTCTATCAGTCTACGTGCTCTCGGCGATCGATAATTTAACATCCTTTCCATAGAACCTAGGTCAGGGTTTTCTTCAAATGGTTTCAGAGTATACTAAAAAAATTCAAATGTTTGTAAAGCTTACGGGACTTAACTATGGGGTCATCAGTCCCTAAACATAGAAACTACTTATGAACTACTTACGAACTAGGATGCCCGAGGGGGGATTCGAACCCCCGGCCGCAGTGGCCGTGCTGACCGTGACTGGAGCGCCTCAGTCACCTCGGCCACCGCGGCCGGCCAGAGTATACTAGCTGCAAGTACCCTGCTTTGCCCGGATTTAAAATATGTAATTTTGTGTACCTGTACCAAATTTAACTTTTTTTTTTTTTTTTTTTTTTTTTTTTTTTTTGTCTGGATCTTGAATTATAAGGAAACAGACAAACAGAAAAAAATGCATCTTGTATGTATAGATATTGCAATCGATGTCTGCAAGTAAAGTGCTCTCCTCCATGCACCGACCGAAATTTTATGTAGACAGTAATCTTCATCTTGTTTTCAAGGTCAAGTGTTCAAAAATGCATCAAAATCGGAGCAAAACTGTGGATTTTGGCGAAATCCATAAGTACCCTCCACCATGCTCTGAACGAAATTTTATGTAGACAGTACCCTTCCTGTTGTTTTGAAGGTCAATTGTGCAAAATTTCATCAAGATCAGTGGGAAGATATAGATTTACACAGACACAGTGAAAGGCTACAACCCTGTCTTACTCCCTTCCCAACAGATGCTTCCCTTTCATGCGCTTCGAGTCTAATAACTGCGGTCTGGCTTTTGTACAAGTTGTAAACAACTCCCCTTTCCCTATATTTTACCCCTGTTGACTTCAGAATTTGAAAGAGTGTATTCCAGTCAACATTTTCAAATGCTTTCACCAAATCTACAAAAGCAAGAAATGTAGGTTTGCCTCTCCTTAATCTATATTCTATGATAAGACGTAAAGTGTGTATTGCCTCCCGGATTCCTACGTTCCTCCTGAATCCAAACTGATCTTCCTCAAGGTCAGCTTCTATAAGCTTTTCCATTCTCCTGTTCTGTAAATTTTACACCTGTCTGCGCCTGATTTCTTTGGGATGGGGATTATTACATTTTTCTTAAAGTCTGAGGGTATTTCGCCTGTCTCAAACATCCTAAACACCAATTCAAATAGTATTGTCATGGCTGCCTCTCCCACAGACTTTAGTAGCTCTGAGGGTATGTCATCTACTCCTGGGGCCTTGTTCCGACCTAGTTCTTTCAAGGCTCTGTCAAATTCATCTCCCAGTATAGTGTCTTGTATTTCATTTTGATCTACTTCCTCTTCCCTTCTTACAACACCGTTTTTGTAGAGCTGCTCTATGTACTCTTTCTACCTTTCAGCTTTCCCTTCTTTGCTGAGAATTGGTTTCCCGACTGAGTTCTTGATATTCGTAGAGTTGCTTTTCTTGTCCCCAAATATCTCTTTTACTTTCCTGTAGGCGGTATCTACTTTTCCCCTTCTTATATATTCTTCTACAGATTTGCATTTGGCTTCTAGCCAATCCTGCTTAGCCATTTTGCACTTCCTGTCAATCTCATTTTTTAGTCGTCTGTACTGCATTTTGCCTGTTTCATTTATATTTTCTCCTTTCTCCTTTCATCAATTAAATTTAGTATTTCCTGGGATATCCAAAGATTTTTTGTAGGTCTTGCCTTTCTGCCTATTTTGTCCTCTGTTGCTTTCAATATTTCATCTCTCAATGCTACCCATTCCTCTTCTACTGTTTTATTTCCCCCTGTTTCTGTCAATTGTTGCCTAAATCTTGCTCTGAAATTCTCCAGAACTTATCTCCAGCAATTTATCTAAGTCCTATCTCCTTATTTTCCTACCTTTCTGCAGTTTTTTCAGTTTCAGCCTACAGTTCATGACTAACAAGTTATGGTCAGAGTCTATATCTGCCCCTGGGTATGTCTTACAGTTTATAACCTGCTTCCGAAATCTATGTCTTACCATTATAAAATCTGTCTGATACCTTCCGGTGTCTCCTGGTCTCTTCCACGTATACAACCTTCTTTTGTGATTCTTAAAACACGTGTTTGTTACGATTTAATCATGTTCCGTGCAAAATTCTACCAGGCGACTTCCTCTTTCATTCCTCCTGCCCACTGCATATTCACCTACTACTTTTCCTTCTCTTCCTTTTCCTACTACCGAATTCCAATCTCTCATCACAATTAAGTTTTCCTCTACCTTAAATGTCTGAATAATTTCCTTTAGTTCCTCATATATTTCTTCGTTCTCCTCATCATCGGCAGAGCTAGTTGTCGGTGTTGTCGGTGTTGTCGGTGTTGGCTTCCTATCTACCTTGACAATGGTAATGCGATCACTGTGCTGCTCATAGTAGTTTACCCGCATTCCTATTTTCTTATTCATTATCAGCCCTACTCCTGTGATACCCCCAACTGAATTTGTATTTATAATCCTGTACTCATCTGAACAGAAATCCTTTTCATCCTGCCACCGAACTTCAGTAATCCCCACTATATCTAACTTCAACCTATCCATTTCTCTTTTTAAATTTTCTAATTTTCCTACCCGATTAAGGGATCTAACTTTCCACGCTCCGATCCGTAGAATGCCAGTATTGTCTTTCCTGATTGCAACATCCTTCTGAGTAGTCCCCGCCCGGAGATCCGAATGGGGGACTATTTTACCTCCGGAATTTTTTACCCGAGAGGATGCCATCATCATATTTCCTTACAGTAGATCTGCATGTCATCGGGAAAAGTAACGGCTGTAGTTTACCTTTGCTTTCAGCCGTTCGTAGTAACTGCATGGCAAAGCCACATTAGCTGATTTTACAAGACCAGCTCAGTCAATCATCCAGGCTGTTGCCCCTGTAACTACTGAAAAAGCTGCTGCCCCTCTTTAGGAACCACACGTTTGTCTGGCCTCTCCACAGATACCCGTCCGCTGTGGTTGCACCTACGGTACGGTTATCTGTATCGTTGAGGCTCGCAAGCCACCCCACCTCGGCAATGTCTGTGGTTCATAAGGGTGGGATAAATGATAGCGTCATCAACTAACAAGATAGAAGGAAGGAAGCTTGGAGTTTTACGTCCCGTCGACAGCGTGGTCATTAGAGACGGAGCTTACGCTCGGAATGTTTGGGTAAGGAAATGGAAGGAAATCGGCCCTGCCCTTTGAAAGGAACCATCCCGGCATTTGCCTGGAGTCATTTAGGGAAATGACGGAAAACCTAAATCAGAATGACCGGAAGTGGATTTGAACCACCATCCTTCCGAATGCGAGTCCAGTGTGTTACCACTGCGCCACCTCGCTCGATGACTAACAAGAGATCTGAAGGTATTGCCTCCTAAATCGTTTACGAAGATAGAAGCCTTATGACACATCTATGGGGAACTCCAGATAAGACTTCCGTTTTACTCGATGCGTTTTCGTCGACTACTACGTACTGTCTTTGGGACCGTAAGTTGCGAAATCAGTCGCACGACTGTGGCGATAATTCCAGAAGCAGCAATTTCATTAAAGGTTTATTCTGAGTTGCAGTAACAAAAGCCTTCAAAAATTTTAAAAATATGAAATGAGATCATTTATAGATAGCACACATCAGTTTACGTCTATGATAAGAATGATACGTTCTGAATCCGTGTAGAGTATTCGCCGATTGGTCGTTCTCTGCGAGGGTGTTCATAATGGTTGAGGAGAGTATATGTTCTAAATTCATGCTGCAAACAGACGTCGGTGATACAGGCCTGCAATTACGCGGACCACTCCTGTAGCCTCTCT
Organism: Locusta migratoria; assembly: GCA_026315105.1. NCBI lineage: Eukaryota > Metazoa > Arthropoda > Insecta > Orthoptera > Acrididae > Locusta > Locusta migratoria. The sequence continues at coordinate 677,195,976 of CM048746.1, read as the reverse complement.
TGAAAGTTGGAGGCATCTATGCAACTTTGCAAGGTACGCGGCTATGGCATCCGTATACTCTGAAAATAATGATATGTTTTTAAAATTTGATCTAAGCTTATTTTAAACACTTCTGCAATCGAATAGGGTGAGTAAAATAGTCGGTAAAAGAACTAATTATTAATGTATCCGAGTTGTCACGTATACGCTCTACCTCCACCCTTACCATCTCGCAAGAACTTATACTCCAATTTCCACACATGGTAAACCGCTCGTGAGAGCAATAATACGTTATCATCTGTTTTATTCACTGTGCCAATTCTGATTATTGTTTGTTGCTTTGTAAATATTTCACCTCATCTTCGGATTTAGCTAGCTTTCGTCACCAATAATGATTTGATTATCTACTATTAGGTCTCGGAGCTGTGCTTCTTTCCCAAATAACTACGACAATTTACAACTGTTAGAGCAGTGTTTTCATATGTGCAACCTGTACCCCTTGCGTTTGAAACTTGAAACCCTTTTTGTGTCATGCTAATGTCATGTATCCTATGAAACAGTCCAGTCCGTGCTACAGCCGCCGGTACCCGCGTAGCCATTCATGCGTGTCGTTGATTCCTGGCCTATTCAGCGGAATACGAACCCATCCTCACGATGTCGCAAGTCAAAGTGTCTAAAACCTACACGACAGCAGAACTGCATGACCCTCTTTACGCACATACTCCTCTCGGCACTCTACCAGAGGTTCACTGTCAACTGCACTGTAGATGGTGAACTCTGTCTTCATCTTGCAAGTAAGACTGACAGTCTTTACCGTTGCAGATAGCCGCTCAAATCCAGAGAGCATCTGTTCTGATCCTACGTGACGCACACCACTGATATCGACATGAACCACCACCTTTTGTTGGCTGCACCCCACAGTCTTCTCGACATTCAGAACAAACAGCTCTACATGTCGAATGACGGACCGAACCGTGGTCTTCATCCCTTACCAAGCAGCCACATCCCAAAGAGGCTGCATTAGCCGCCTAACGTTGGAGCTCCGGACACGCACGCCCTCTGTGATAGCCCTGATCTTGCAGGCTGGGTGGTGACTCACGATAAGTTGCCATTCGGTTGAGGAACGTAGTCCAGCGCAGAAAGCGCCTCATTCCGATTAGTAAAACAAACATGGGAGGACTCGTGATGGCTGCCGCGGGAAGATTCATCAGACCGCAGGTGGGGTGCCTAGCTCAGTGGCGGCAGTGACACGGTCGTCGATGTCGCGGACGATCGATGGACACGCCAGAAACAACAGACGTCCTTTCGACCCCCACGGCCGGGCCGCAACAACGACCGAAATCCCGATCTGGGCGACTGGGCTTGACGCAGCCTGAAGCTGGGAGCGAGGAGTCACCAACTCTGTTTGCGTCTACACACAGCAGTCACAGTCCCTATCCGTGACTATAGTTCTCAGAAGAATGAAAGTTGAAAGTCGCGGTATAGACGCTACAGTCAGCAACCAAGGTAAACATAGTCGACTATAGCGTTTTGCACGGCGAAAAACTACAGAACCAGATCGTTAACAGGAATATCAGTCTAATATACACACAAGAACACGATACATCTAATAAAGTGAAGCGCTTCTAATGAATAGTAGGCTACGGGTACGATATACGAACGCAAATGTATTTTCGGGATTCAGTCGCAGGGAGGCTACACTGTTACGTAAACGAGAATATGATTCTGATAAGCACACGAGCACAAACTGAAACAAACAAACTCACACAAATATTGTCGCGTAGCAATGGAAGCAGGCTTGACTTCGAAGGCAACTAAACACAGAACTTATACTGAAAGCACGTTTATTACAAACACGCAGCACTGACTGCCTCTCGGGCAGAGTACTTTGATATTTATACACATAAAGAATGTACCTGAAATTAGAAGAACAGTTAACATAAGAAACAAGTAGAATTTGCAAGTGAACATAAGAAATATGTAGAACATTCTGGACTTATTAATTACAAAAAAATAATTTTTCCCTGTGGGCGGAATTGAACCGGCGACCTTCAGCACTGCAGGCAGTGACGCTATTCCCTGTTCCACGCCGGCAATTGCTTTATGTGGTGTCTCCCAGCATTGCTCTCTCTCCTGCAAAAAAAAAAAAAAAAAAAAAAAAGACCCGCTGTTACGTTCCCTGAGGAGCCAACTGGAATGTCATGGATCTTGACCATGTCATGGGTCCTCTGTATGGCATTTCTGGAGAAGCTTGCCCCTTCTCCATGATTATCGCCGACAGACGTTCCTGTCGTGGTTTTCTCAGTAACATTACCTTCCTTAGAGTCCTTGAACAAGAAGCCATTGTCACCTACCTGCTCTTCAGGATCGTAGTAAGGCTTCATACACGGAACGTGAACAATATCTTCGTTTTTGTCGCTTCGACGACGGCTCATAATCCTCAACTTCATATGTGACGTTTGACAGGCGGCGTATGACACTATACGGATCAAAGTATCGCTTCAATATTTTTTCTGACAGTCCAACCTTCCGTACAGGGGTTAAAAACCCATACCAGATCTCCTGGGCTGTACACAACCGGTCTGTGCTTGTCGTTATACCGCTGACGTCAGTTCTCCTGGGCGTCCAGTGTCCGTATGCGAGCCAGCTGTCTTGCTTTTTCGACCCTGGTGATGAGCTCTTTAACATAGTCATCCTGAGTGTCGTCCGGTTGGAACGGGAACAGCGTATCCAATGGCGTCTCAGCTTCACGGCCATGGAGCAGGAAAAACGGCGTTAAGCCTGTGGTGTCTTGTCTTGCGGTATTGTAAGCAAATGTCACGACTGGCAGAATTGTATACCAATCCTTCTGCTCAACACGGACGTACATCGATAGCATATCGGCTAACGCCTTGTTAAAATGTTCCGTAAGGCCATTTGTCTGAGGATGGTATGCAGTTGTCATTCTGTGGACAATGTTGCACCGTGACATTACCTCTGATACTAGTTTTGACTGGAATACTTTTCCACGATCAGATATCATGACACGTGGTGCTCCATGCTTCAAAATAATGTCTTCTACAAGGAATTTTGCGATCTCTGTAGCTTCTGCAGTCGGCACTGGTTTGGTGACAGCGTAACGTGTGAGGTAGTCAGTGCAGACTATTATCCATCGGTTACCTGTTGTCGACTTCGGGAACCTGCCTAAATGATCGATCCCAACTCGGTGGAATAGAGCTGCTGCCGGCGGAATCGGTACGAGATGTCCTGGAGGTAATTGCGGCACATGCTTCTGTCGCTGGCACTCTTTACAGTGACTCACATAGTGCTTGACAGATCGGTAGAGACCTTTCCAGTAATACCTGCGTCTGATTTTGTATAGGGTCTTCACGAATCCCAGATGACCGGACTTTGGAGCATCGTGGAAATATTTGAAAATAGCTGGTTGGAGTTGAGCTGGAACGTCTAGTAGCCATTTGGGGCCCAGTGGATCGTAGTTGTTCTTATACAATGTTCCTTTTATAAGTTGGAACTCTCCATTGGTCGGTTCTCCTTTCTCTAAGGCCTCTATCGTTTTTATGAGGCAGGATCTTCCCTCTGTTGAGCTGTAATGTCATCTAATTCAGTGACGGCTGAAATTTCATTAATGCTGTTGTGTTCCACTAATGGATTCCTCGAAAGGCAGTCGGCATCCTAGTGTTTGCGCCCGTTCTTAATTATCACTGTGACATCGTACTCTTGGAATCTTAGTGCCGATCTTGTTAGTCGCCCCGATGGATCCTTCAAGCTTGTCAGCCAACGTAAAGAATGGTGCTCTGTCACGACAGTGAATGGTTTGCCGAATAAATACGGCCGGAACTTTTTGATAGCCCAGATAACTGCCAGCCACTCTTTCTCAGTTGTAGAGTAGTTTATCTTGGACTTTCAGAGTCCTCTTGATGCATAGTCTATCACTTTTTCAGCACCTTCTTGAACTTGTACAAGCACTGCACCAATCCCATAACCACTGGCATCTCTGTGAAGTTCCGTTTCCGCATTCTCGTCGTACAAGTCTAGCCCTGGTGCGGAAGTTAGAGCCTCCTTGCCTCCTTTTGCCTCATCCCGGTAAAAATTGGCGTCTCCCTGCGAAAGTTCTTTTGATGGACGTGCCTTGTTACAAATTCCTTTTATGAAACGTTGGTAGTATGAGCACAGCCCGAGAAAACTCGTGACATCACGAATGTGCTGAGGAGTTGAAAATTCTGCCCTTACTTTATCTGGATCAGGACGACACCATCTCCGTTGCCCCAAGATTTTTATCTTCTCTGGGTTGAGGCGGAGTCCTGCAGTCTGAACACACTTCAACAAATTTTGACAAGCGACTCAGATGTTCTTCAAATGTTTTCGAGAAAACGACAATGTCATCTAAATAGCAAAGACACGTCGTCCAATTAAGGTGTCGAAGCAAGTTATCCATCATGAGTTCGAATGTGGCTGGAGCATTACATAATCCAAATGGCCTTTGAATTCATAAAGGCCATCAGGTATAATAAAAGCCGTCTTCTCCCTGTCAGCTTCGTCATCCTCGATTTGCCAGTGACCTGTCTGCATGTCCATAGTTGAGACGTATGTAGTTCCTTACAAGCAGTACAAGGTGTCGTCAATGCGCGGCAGTCGGTAGACATCTTTCCTAGTGATAGTCGATACAGAATCTCCACGTGCCATCCTTCTTTACAGGGACCACCGGAGACGACCAGGGACTCTCCTAAGGTTGAATTATGTCATCTTGCATCATCTTCTCCACTTCCTCCCGAATTATCCGGGCTAATTGGTGGATGATCCCCTGTATTTATATGGTGCCTTATCGTGGGCCGTTTCGTCTGACTTTTCCCCTGCTGAGGTGTGAAGGCACCGAAAACTGACGTAGTATAGCTAACACACGCTGGCGTTGTTCCTTGGTCAGTCCGGGCGCTATTGGCAGTTCCACTTTTGTCCTCCAGCGTGTTGTCTGTACTAACAGCAGATCATGCTACTTCGTTGATGATGTTAAGGTCACAGTCCTGAATTGGTGCAGCTGTCCCAAAACACGTTACTTTGGGGAAAAGTTGCGACTGCTCGTGACAATTAGAGATCCAAATCTCCCCTCGACCTCCGGTAATGCTTATGATAGCCGCTGGTATGTAAATTTCTTTGGTGAGCCTGATAAACGTTTTACTATCAACAAGAACTTCACAGTTTAATGCCTCATTTGTGTTTGTGTCTGCACGCCTTATCATCGTCAACGGCGGGATCGTCACATTGTCGACGGCAAATAACTTCCCAGAAAATTCTGTATTACGTGTATCTGGCAGAACAACTTCTTAAATTTGCAGCTCAGATCTTCCACAGTCAATGATAGCTTGGGACGCCTGAAGGAAGTAACATCCGAGGATGACATTGCGACTAATTCTGTTAACACGACAAATTCAAACGGCTGGGTCCTGTTGTTCATGGTTATTCTTGCGACACAAGTTCCTGCTGGCTGGACGTACTTTCCATTCGCGACCTACAGCACAGTTGCCCCCGTATCACAGTGTGCGGCAATGCGACAATGCAGAAAAAGACGCTCCTGAATCAACAAGTGCCCAGACAGGTTGGCCGTCGATAATGAAGTCGATGAGATTTCCCGACATCTTCGTGACTGTCTTCCATGTCGGATTTTCCTGCGGTGGCCTCACCTCCGTAGATGGTCGCCTCGCTTAGTTTTGCTGGACGTGACGGCTAGGGCAGCGGCTGGTACCTCTGTACGGCGACGGTGAACGGCTGCGGCGCGTCGGGGAGCGACCTCGTCTACGGTACGGCGATGGGCTTCTCCCCATAGGTCGACTGAACTCATCAGCAGGTGATTGCCTGGGATACATCTGGTCTGATGGCTGACGTCTTTCGGCAAAATAATCGTCGAATACTCGCCTTCTCTCTCTGCACTAGCGTACATGTTCAGGTCGCCCACAGTGGTAAGAAAGTGGTGTGTTGCCTTCTGCCCTCCAGACGTCTGTTCTTCTGCCGGGCATCATAGTTGCGGGGAAGTTGGTTGCGGCCGCGTCAGCCGGTTCATGGGCTGCCGTTTGGCGGCTGCAGCGTAAGTCATAGCAGGGCGACGCCATTCTTCACGTCGAGTGCGATTGGTGGGGCAGGCAGGAGCTATTGCCTAAAATACATCTTCCTCAGCGGCGTCGACTTCCTCGGTACTTACTGGGCTTATGTCCATGGCCATGATCTAATGCTCGCTTGGTCTAATAGTTCCAGCTGCTATAAAGAGTTGTAATTCTTCTCTCACAATTCTCGTATGAGAGAAGGGTAGTCATGCTGGTCTTCCACAACGGTCATAGGGACTACATTGGGGAGTCTGTCATACTTCTTTCGTCCAACCCTCCTTTGTTGCATCTCTTCAATACGCTGGTACCACTTAATGAACTCTTCCGTCGTAGCGACGTCTTTTATCAGAAGAGCTTGGTACATGTCTTCTGCAATACCCTTCATCATGTGCGTGATTTTGTCGGCCCCAGTGATGTTCGGATTGACTACTTTACACAGGGCCAAATCATTCTGTATATACGACTGTGTCGGCTCACCATGTCGTTGGGCCCGGTTCTTCAGTTGTTCTTCCGCCGAACGGATTTGCCGCTGGCGGTCTCCAAACGTCTTCTTAAGCTCCGTCTGGAATGTTTCCTAGACATTCAGCTTGTCATCGTTGTTCTCAAACCATTGCTGGGCTGTTCCGTCCAGGTAGAAATAAACGTTGGCTAAGCACATCGTATGATCCCACCTGTTGTACTTGGCGACTCGGTCGAACCCTTTTAGCCATTTGTTAGGGTCCTGTCCAGCGTCTCCAGAGAACACCGACGGGTATCTGATGTACAGCAGGGTTAACGCTGGTTTCGTGTCCATTGTTTTCCTGATGATACGGACTTTCGGAAGGATGTACTCGGTAAATCGGTTGTATTCCGGTTCCAGTCCGTGTAAGCGACAGCTTTTACGTTGCTTTATCGCAGCCACGGTGATGCAGCTGTTGCACAGTGTGCCCGGCGCCTCCACGAAACAATGACGCGTTGAAATGGAAACGGGCTTGACTTTGAAGGCAACTAAACACAGCACTTATACTGAAAGCACGTTTCTTACGAACTCAACATACACCCTGCACTGACTGCCTCTGCTATTTATACACAGACAGAATTTACTAGAAATGAGAAGAACAGTTAACATATGAAACAAGTAGAATTTACAAGTGAACATAAGAAAGATGTAGAAACTTCTGGAATTGTTAATTACAAAGAAATAACTTTTTGCAGGTGGGCGGGATGGAACCGGCGACCTTCAGCATCGCAGTCCATGACGCTATCCCCCACCCCTTTTTTTATTATTGTCTGTTCGTTTTGGTTCTACGTGTTCTTGGCTCAGCTTCTTTATCACAGAGAGCGTTCAGCCACGGCGCCCGGCGCTCCTGCGCCACGCCGGCAGTCGGTTTGTGTGGTGTCTCGCGGCAGTATCAAATTACTGTGTGTCACCTCACGAGATATGACGGTGCCCTATGATGTGTACCCGGCGGTAGCGTATGTTAGTGACAGTTCTAAACGGGAGTCAATCTCTCTACGCATGTCGTGCTCGTCGCAATTACTCTCTCCGTAATGCGCTTCATAGTGGCGGTGGAGTCTCCGTCACAGGCTTACGTTTCATATCGCATGTACAATATCCGTTGCAGGAATACGAGGGCTGAATAGAGGCATGTGCAGCCTGTGGGTAGCTGGATCACTCATTCGTGTCTGTTCCCTCATTATGATCTTGCGCCAGAAGTAACAAAACTGACTGCAACTCACTCCCCATCACTCGACTTTGTTGAAACTATGCGCCTGTAATTGCAGTATTCTGTGAGGCAAATAGTCCTTCACTCAAGTGGTGAGTTAGCGCTTGGACTTGTTAATCGTACTGATAACTCGTCTATATAAATAAAAATCAAATGTCACGTTCATGTAAGAGCATCACTTGAAATGAGGTTGGCCGAATTAGCGGAATTTTTTGTTGTTGTGTTGGTAATTGTCAAAGCAAGACTGTATGAAAGAATTTTTTTAATACTTACCGAAAAGATGTAAAATTTTAGAAAAACTGAAAGTGCTCTTATCATTGTGCTTTTGAAAAATATTGCAGTTCACCATTCGGGCTATAAAGAGGGGACGTTTTATACTCTCTTTTTTATTTTTACTTCTTTGCTCAATTCGGATACGGAAAATATGTTAATAATAATAATAATAATAAAATAAAAAAAATTAAAGAAATAAATGGGGCAGTTACGCTGAGATTCTTATAAAGTGACCGAGCACAAATATAATACTTTTCCTATGCACTCTCTATCATAACTGACGATAAGAAGAAAGTAATGTATTTGGTGTGAAGGATCACCATCAAATTTGGCTCATTTCTGTATGTTTTTCATCGACACGGTTTTAATGCTCTGTAAGCCACGGAAAGGTGTATTGTGGTAGGTGCCATTCAATACACTAGATCAATACACGATAAGTAGATTTCATCAACATTTCAACGATCACCGTGAAACTCAGTACACGTACGTGTGTTTCCTCGGCGACTTTTACTGCCCTCTGGAGGCCGCTGTGTGGTGCATGGCGGAGGGTAACTAGCATCGTCTGGCCACTCGCCGTGAAAGTTGGCAGCCGTGTGAAATAGGCGGAGATTGAGAGGGAGGAGCAGATGCACAGTAACAGGAGCAGGCGGGAAAGAGGGAGGAGCCGTGATAGGGGAAGAGAGGTTGGGCGCGGACGGGCAGAAGGCCCGAATAAATACGTGGCTAGAAGAGGGAGGAGCGGGTATATGAAAGGTGTGGATGGCTGGATAAATGGAGGGGGTGAGGGGGGGATAGAGAGTGAGGGAGGGGAGGGGATCGGCAGGGGGCTGAGAGAAGCACAGGGAGTGGCGCGAAGGGGGCGGGGGGAGGCAAGGGGGGGGGGGGGGGCAGGGGGGGGGCCGCATCCCAGTCCCGCAGGTGCGGCAACTGTGAAGCGTCGTACCGGCTGTTACTGGCGATACCCTCTGCACCGAGAAAAGGGTTAGCAGCATACATACATGTCCACTGCCGTCTCGGCAGGGTCCCACAGGTGCGCCCTGTCAGAACGGACGAGTCTCGTGGCCCAGTTCCAGTTCGTCGAATCTTGGCCTCACAGGAATACCACCGGCGAGGGGAAATATTATTCCTGCAGCACTTTCAGCAAATGAGAAACGTTACTTGATGACGCATCATCCATTCTGAAAAATGCATACACGGGCGTATGTGTTTCGTGAACATGACTGTGTGTGTGTGTGTGTGTGTGTGTGTGTGTGTGTGTTAGTGGTATGTCGACGAACAAGATTTACTCCTTCTGGGAGGTAGAACTGTAGCAGAGCACTCAAAATTATTGCCGGTGAGGAAGAGAGAATTTCTAGCGGGTGGGAAGCCGCATCACCGACCTCGTCTCGTAATTACTTGTCCTCAGTGGGGACTGTCTGCTGAATATCGCCGTCGCAGGGGAGCGTCCAACCTTCTCGAAAACACCTCTCACAGTGGGAGAGGGAGAGATAGAGATAGAGAGAGAGAGAGAGAGAGAGAGAGAGAGCGAGTAAGAGAGAGGGCGCCGTCGCATCAGCGGCCGAGTTTTTGCCTTCTGAGGGCCACAAGTCTCCATTAGGCGCGCAGATGAATGCCGCCCGAATTAACACTCCGGTAACTGCGGCCAACGGCGCGGGGAGCCGGGCTGCGGCGGCCGGGAAGCACGGGGCTGCGCCTGCCGTCGCCACCTCCCAGCCTCCTCACTGCACTCCGCGACGCCGGGCTGCCCCAGTCCATGTCTACAGGGAGGTTACACGGACTGGCCCCTCCGAGCACAAGGGCCGGATAAAATGAGAACTATAGCCTCTGACTGCAGACTTTGGGGAATGAAGTCAGAAGGTTCAATCGGGCAACACGGGCGAATCACAATGCTACACCTGCGTAGCGTGCGGTGTTAGCAGCCCGCCCCCACCGCAGTGGAATCGAGCATCGTGGGTGTCGCATTTTAGACTTTTTGGACCAAGTGTCTGTGCTGTGCGTTGGTTCTGAGCTGAGCACAGGACAACGTACGAGTAATGGATCAGTTTAAAGTTTTGTTTTGAACTTAGCAAGACAAGTAAAGAAACGCGTGCGATGGTTGTACGTGTTTGTGGGGAGCAAATACTTTCCGTGAAGTTTGTATACGGGTGATTCGCCCGTTTTTGAGGAGGCCCGTAGCTGTCGAACAGCGACAGACATCGTTGACGAAATCATTAAGAAAGCCAGGACATTACTCGCGAACGATTGTCGAGTAATAGTTTTTTCAACCGCATTGTCATCTCGTGGCTCCGGTAGGAGCCTGAAACTAAACGGTGAAGCATGGAGTAGGGTCCACCAACATGGCGTCGTCGGAAATAGGTCTGAGCCCAGTGGTGGACTAGCTAGGAGAGGGTAGGGAGGGGGGGGTGCAGCAGTTTGGAGCGTCGGACCACACCGGCCCTTCGTCTTTTAGGGAGAGCACGCTGCAAGGTACGTGAAATTTGGACCTGTTCCGTGCAACGTCTACGATGACTGAGACCCCAATTCGCACAATTCGTTTCTTGTTCACGACAGCGCTCGCATACATACAGCCAATAGCGGCAAACAGTGAACATCCATCAGTCTCGATGCCTCTGAATCCACCACACTTCCTCCTAGTCTCTCGGCTGAAACTCGCTTTCAACGGAAAGGGATTTGACGACATTATTGGCATTCAATGAAACGTGATGAGGCTTTGAAACACCATTTAAAAGGAAGACTTCGTTTCTAGGACTTGTTTCGCAGAGATCATCAGTACATATTTATAGGAGGTGTCTATTTCGAAGGACAGTAAGATTTCTGTAGTTTATCATTCATCTATGTTAACGTGACAGGACTATTCACCGAACTTAAGTCAGAAGTTGTATTATTTTTCTCCCTTTTAACTTTATTCACACAGGTATTTATAGTTGCACACGTTCAATGGAATGAACTTTTACTAATATCCGTAAGACGTTATGTAGGCTTACCAAATACGCGTGTATTTCCGGGTAAATTACCGTATTGACCGCCCTCTGGCCCAGATAAGCCGCGGCGGAGTGGCCGCTGCGTTGCGACGCGTGAGGCGGCTCCCCGTCGAGGAGTCGAATCGCCTCTCGGGCATGGATGTTTGTGCCGTATTTGGTATAGGCTACTTTAGAAGTAGTTTTAAGTTTTGGGATTGATGGCCCTGCAGAAAGTTCCATAAGCTTTACAAACATTTGAATATGACCTGGATAATGTTTATGACAGTGGATCTTTCACTTCGTCGCACGGATCTAAATTACAGTCACTCATGTCGGGTGAGTACAATGGGTGTCAGAAAACCTCCAATGTACAATTATTGCCATCATGTATTTACTTTTCGGAAATTTCCGTAAGAATAGCTATCATCATTTGACATTAACGGCAGTACTTGTACGAAATCGAATGATTGAAACCTATCAATAATTGTAAATATGTCCAGAACGGGCGATTGCAATTTCAATGCGGGCGCATTAAGAGGCCCATCCCTTGCGGGAATCCAGCATAGGCTACGAACAACTTGAATCAATGGGCAGGGGTCTAGAAGTTAGGAGTTTTTGTTGGATGGGAAGCGTGCCTGGCTAGCCTAATTGTTTTAGTTGACCACAGACCGAAGCTGGAAATCCGGGTTCCAATCCCGGCCCAGCACAAATCTTCAGCTTTGTCGATTCTGTTCATGGAATTTAATTATAACGATTTATTCTTCTTTAGGGGGATACCAATGATGGTCGTCCGTAATATATTTCAACTGATGGCTTAGGGCAGCTTACTGAACAACGTTACATGAGAATTAACTGACTTTGAAAGAAATGCACTTGATATGTTAAAAACACTTGTTTATTGGTGGTGATAGGACAAATCAGGTTCCGAAATTGTACCAAGTGTCTTCTTCGAATATTACATTGAACAATTAGTTTGTTAATTGCTCAAATATCTCACTTGGCGACTTAGGTATGAGTAATTGTGAAGAAACAAAGAGTGGTATGATGGATAGAGGTTCCAGGGAACACGGAGTTCTTGGAGCGAGGCTCGATATAGCACTGCCAACACCCGCCAAAAAATGAACGGCACAATATCTGCTTGGAAAGCTGGGGAAACAAATCGTTCGATGGTTCTTAAAACGAAGTCTCCATTCAATCCACATTGACTTTTGAACTGTAGACCAAATGCGGCACACCTCAAAAAGTAATATCGACTGCGATTCAGAACTTAATACCTCAAAAAGCAGTAAGAGTCGCGCCTGATCTCCGAAGCTACAGAAACTAGGTGAAAAGTAAAGTGAAAAAATGACAAATCTATAAGAACACCAATTCCCCACAAATGAAAATGCTTCAAAGGAGCTTTCAATTTAGAGCAAACATCAATACTGGTTGCTTTTGCTAGTTTGCAAAAGGAAATATTGTTCGAAATTGGTAAATGGAAAAAAACCACTTATATTCTAATCGTATGAGATGTACACTAACGTCAACGGGCGATAAATACGTCCGCTGCGAAACAGAGATGCAAACTTTTGCCATGACAGCGCCGCTAAAGTGGGACTAATAAATATGGACTCCTGGAATTCCTTGACAATAGAAGAAAAAATGAATGTTCCGCAATTAGAAACTATTTCCTCTGATGAAGTGATAAATGCTATCAACAAATTGATTGCACATCTACAGACTTCCAAAAAAATTTGACACCTTCGCTCACTTGTTGCATTTAAACAAATTCCTCGTCTGAACAGTAGCATCTGCGTTACGACACGAGGTCCGAGATTCCTCCTTACAAAAGTCGCAGTTTGTGTAAGTAGGCTGTAAGGTATTCATGCTTTTTGCGGATGCCGCTGTAGATTATCGAGAAATAGTGAAACTGAGAACGGGTAACGAATTAAATGATGATTTGGGGTTGTTGTTGTTATGGTCTTCAGTCCGGAGACTGGTTTGATGCAGCTCTCCACCCTACTCTATCCTGAGCAAGCCTTTTCGTCTCCTCATAAGAACGACAACCCACATCCACTCGAATCTGTTTACTATACGCGTCTCTTGGTCTCCCTCTGCGATTTTTACCCCACACACTTCCCTCCAATGCTAAATTTACGATTCCTCGATGTCTAAGAATGTGTCCTACCAAGCGATTCCTTCTTTTAGTCAGGGTATGCCAAAAATTCCTTTTCTCACCAAGTCTGTTCAGTATCTCTTCATTAGTTATGCGATCTACCCACATAATATTCAGCATTCTTCTGTAGCACCACATTTCAAAAGCCTCTATCCTCTTCCTGTCCGCACTACTTATCGTCCATGTTTCACTCCCGTACAAGGCAACACTCCACACAAATGCCTTCAGAAAAGATTTCTTTACACTTAAATTAATATTCGATGTTAGCAAAACTTCTCGTTTTCAAAAATGCTTTTCTTCCTCTTGCCATTCTGCATTTTATATCCTCTGTACTGCGACCATCGCATATTATTTTACTACCCAAGTAACAAAACTCATCTACCACCTTCATTGTTTCGTTACCTAATCTAATTCCTTCAGCATCACATGATTTTCGAATACCGCATTCCATTATTTTTGTTTTTCTGTTGTTAATGTTCGTTTTATAAGCTCTCTTCGACACACTCTCCATTCCATTCAACTGCTCTTTCAGGTCCTTGGCTGTCTCTGAAAGTATTACAATGTCATCAGCAAAACGCAATGTTTTAATTCTTCCCCCTGAACTTTAATCCCTATTCCAAATTTTTCCTTGCTTTCCTTCACCGCCAGCTCGATGTACAAATTGAATAGCATCGGAGAATGGCTACAGCCCTGTTTTACTCCCTTCCCAAGTGTTTCCCTTTCATGCCCTTCGAGTCTAACAACTGTGGTCTGGCTTTTGTACAAGTTGTAAATAACTCTCCTTACCCCTGCTGACTTCATAATTTGAAAGAGTGTATTCCAGTCAACGTTGTCAAAAGCTTTCTCCAAATCTACAAAAGCTAAAAATGTAGGTTGGCCTTTCCTTAATCTATCTTCTAAGATAAGACGTAAAGTGAGTATTGCCTCCCGGATTCCTACGTTCCTCCTGAATCCAAACTGATCTTCCCCGAGGTCAGCTTCTACCAGCTTTTCAATTCTCCTGTAGATAATTCGTGTTAAAATTTTGCAACCATGACTTATCAAACTGATGGTTCTGTAATTTTCACACCTGTCTGCGCCTGATTTCTTTATAATGGGGATTATTAAATTTTTCTTAAAGTGTGAGGGTATTTCGCCTGTCACATACATCCTACACACCAGTTCAAATAGTTTTGTCATGGCTGGCTCTCCCAGAGACTTTAGTAGCTCTGAGGATATGTTCCGTCCTAGGTCTTTCAGGGCTCTGTCAAATTCATCTCTCAGTATAGTATCTCCTATTTCATGTTGATCTACTTCCTCTTCCCCTCCTAGAACATCGTCTCTAAGTTCATTTCCTATGTAGAGCTGCTCTATGTAACCTTTTCACCTTTCAGCTTTCCCTTCTTTGATGAGAACTGGTTTCTCGTCTGAGTTCTTGATATTCGTAGAGTTGCTTTCTTGTCCCCAAATGTCTCTTTTATTTTCCTGTATGCGGTATCTACTTTTCCCCTTCTTATACATTCTTCTGCAAATTTGCATTTGGCTTCTAGCCACTCCTGCTTAGCCATTTTGCACTTCCTGTCAACCTCACTTCTTAGTCGTCTGTACACCATTTCACCTGTTTCATTTACTGCATTTTTATATTTTCTCCTTTCATCAATTAAATTTAGTATTTCCTTTTATATCCTAGGATTTTTGGCAGGTCTTGCCTTTCTACCTATTTTGTCTTCTGCTGCCTTCACTATTTCATCTCTCAATGTTACCCATTCCTCTTCTACTGTTTTATTTCCGCCTGTTTCTGTCAATTCATGCCTAAATATCCCTCTGAATTTCTCCAGAACTTCACGTTCCTTCAGTTTATCCAGGTCCCATCTCCTTATTTTCCTACCTTTCTGCAGTTTTTTTAGTTTCAGCATACAATTCATGACCAATAAGTCATGGTCAGAGTTTATATCTGCCCCTGGGTATATCTTACAGTTCATCTCCTGGTTCCGGAATCTATGTCTTACCATTATAAAATCTGTCTGATACCTTCCGGTGTCTCCTGGTCTCTTCCACGTATACAACCTTCTTCTGTGATTCTTAAACCACGTGTTTGTTACAATTAAATCATGTTCCGCGCAAAATTCTACCAGGCGACTTCCTCTTTCATTCCTCCTGCCCAGTCCATATTCACCTACTATTTTTACTTCTCTTCCTTGTCCTACTACCGAATTCCAGCCTCCCATCACAATTAAGCTTTCCTCTCCATTAACTGTCTGAAAAATTTCCATTAGCTCCTCATATATTTCTTCGATCTCCTCATCACCGGCAGAGCTAGTTAGCATATAAACCTGTACTACTGTTGTCGGTGTTGGCTTCGCATCTATCTTGACAATGATAAGGCGATCACTGTGCTTCTCGTAGTAGTTTACTCGCATTCCCATTTTCTTATTCATTATCAGTCCTACTCATGTGATACCCCCAACTGATTTAGTATTTATAATCCTGTACTCACCTGCCCAGAAATCCTGTTAATCCTGCCACCGAACTTCACTAATCCCCACTATAACTAACTTCAACCTATCCATTTCCCTTTTTAAATTTTCTAATTTTTCTTCCCGATTAGGGGATCTAACATTCCACGCTTCGATCCGTAGAATGCCAGTATTGTCTTTCCTGATGACAACATCTTCCTGAGTAGTCCCCGCCCGGAGATCCGAATGGGGGACTATTTTACCCCCGAAATATTTTACCCGAGAGGACGCCATCATAATATTTTCATACAGTAGAGTTGCATGTCCTCGGGAAAAGTAACGGCTGTAGTCTTCCCTTGCTTTCAGCCGTTCGCAGTAACTGCATGACAAAGCCACATTAGCTGATGTTATAAGGCCAGATTGTTGCCCCTGTAACTACTGAAAAGGTTGCTGCCCCTCTTCAGGAACCACACGTTTGCCTGGCCTCTCCACAGATACCCCTCCGCTGTGGTTGCACCTACGGTAAGGCTATCGGTATCGTTAAGGCACGCAAGTCACCCCATCTCTGCAATGTCTGTGATTCATGGATTTAGGGTATCGACGGATATTGCAGGGAATGGCAATGTGGCCTCAACAAAAGCAAGGGGTGAAATGCTGCATTTACAAAGAAAGGAAGATCGTCCATTACAAGACTACACAAGAGGACGACAAACAGTGGAAGCAGTTACTTTCATAAAACATCTCGAAGTAGGCAATAAGGCGACTTGCCGTGCCGTGACCGTATAATGTTAGTCGTTGGTAAGGCAGATGAGTGGGATTAATTGAAAGACTCCTCGGAATATTTAGTCCTTCAACAAAGGAAGTAGGGTCGAATAGGAGGCACAGTTAATAGAAGACATAGAGGAGACTCAATGCGAACCAACACGGTTCGTTAAGGGCTTATTTACTGATCTCGAAAGCGTCACGAATTCAGAAACTCCGACGACTGATTCGACTAGAGAGATTTGAAAGACGACCATCTGTCATCTTCCAAATATTTTTGTATAGTTTCTGTAAAGTTATAATTTATTTAATGTCGTTAGATTATTATTTTCTTAAAACTTCAACTCCACTCTTTTCAAGGCTTGAGGAATACCATCTTTATTTCATATGTGAAAATATTAGTTAATATTGCTAGATTTTTCTTATTTGGTATGTTAATAATTTATTATTATATTATTAATGTGGCATAAGTACGGCTTCTCCGCTATGTCACTCTCCCTGTGAGAATATGCAGTTGTTGTACTTTTAAGTGTGTGCGACATTCTATGGCTGTTTGAATGTGGGGAGTGATAGGTCGCTTTGCATCGTTCTCTCTGGCTCAGTATCGATAGCTGCTCATGCTACCACAGAGGTTTCCACACCCTTTGATTGCGGGCTAGTTGGCGAACCTTTGCCTCCAGCGTGAGTATCGCTGTCCGTCCCCCACCACCGCTGTTTTCGTGGATTTTTCAGTTTTCCGGTGGCTTCCCGCGTCCGGTAGCAGTTTTCCGCCTCATGACCGCTGGATGGTGTTCATTCTC
The DNA here is from genome assembly GCA_026315105.1 of Locusta migratoria. Lineage (NCBI taxonomy): Eukaryota > Metazoa > Arthropoda > Insecta > Orthoptera > Acrididae > Locusta > Locusta migratoria. Next base: position 677,178,814 of record CM048746.1, on the reverse strand, counting down.
AGCTGGTCCTCTGGTGAGGTAACGCGGGTTCTGCTGTTATTTCTGGTAAAGGTAGCGTTTCATTGACTAGCACTTTTAATTTAGATTCGTGAATTTATAATTTATATATATATATATATATATATATATATATATATATATATATTGAATATTTTCACTTGTGTGTGGAAATGTGTTCTCGTTTTCAATTCAGTGATTTCCAATAGATAAACGCAGTTGTGTGATTCTAGTTGCAGTTTGATAACGGCCTGATATGTTAAAGCCTTTTGTGATCATGTTGTGGTGTATGAACTCTGTGTAAATACTTTCTAGCTAATAGGTGATATGCACATCTAATACAGTGCATGTAAAAATCTTCTCATTGTTTCCTTCCGTGAGTGATATGCGTTCCACGTAGTTGGGTAAGTCAGCTCGAAGGTTGGAGGAAGGCAACGACATACTAACTCCAAACAGGACCATGCCTAGTAAAGCACTATTTTGGTCTAAGCAATCTTCGGATTGTTGACTGGTTCACCTTTTTTTATGTAAATCTCGCGGAAAACGATTACAGGAATAAAATTGGGAGATCAGGGCTCCCACGAAGGCATTCGGGCAGTGATGTATTGTCCGCGAACTACACGCGACTGCAATAGGAGGAAGTGGCAGTGGATCAGTGATCAGTGGATCGCGGGGTGGCAGTTGGCGCGGCGAGCGCAGCGGCCGGCGGAAGGGCGGAAACACGAACTGGCTAGCTGAGTTCTGCTGGCACGCAAGTACCCAAACGTGACGATTTCTAGCCAACTGGCGGTTCATTTGAAACAGGGGACCAGTCTGTTACACACCAAAGCAGACGACTGCCAGGTTTCTAAGCGGCTTATCTATATCTTACATCCATGGAATTGCGTGGTCAGTGCCACCCTCGGTTCCTACCATCAGTTCGAAAATATTGAATTAAGGTTTGACTGCTGTACGGCCGAACCGACGGGGTCAACAACCAGGGGAGAGGAGTGCAGGCGATTTGAGCTCTCTGGCCGCGGCCTGTTAACGCAGACTTGCGCCCGAATCTCTTGATAGGTATGTTCTGCGGTAGGTCCCGCATTGATTTCTGCGAATGTTTCACTTAGTGTGGCACGTCTTTTACACTTTAAACCAAGGCTGTCACGTCTGCGGTATTCGTGAGAGACCGTTTGTCAGAAACATATTATCGGTCCACCCCTGACACAGCGCATATCCGAATACTGCACTGCTCAACGATTACGGAAACGCAGAGTCCTGTCCTCATAATGTTTCTCTGCGTGCTACTCACTAGTAGCACAGAGTGACGAGAAACACCTATACCTTTCAGTTTTCCATCTGATTATTTTATTACGATGATATGATCACATCTTCTACGTGGGTACAGAAAAAAAAATATATTCGCATTCGCAGGAGAAAATTTGTGAAAGGAAAATCTAAAATAGATCTCGCTGCTACGAATAACGTCACTCTTGAAATTATATCCGCCGCAACTAGAGCGTCACGTCTGGGCCACTGTGTTTACTGTGTGACGGTAATGCAAACTTTCTTCGCGTTGTCCGTCAGTGCTTCCCGGTAACGACCCTAGTAACGCAGCAGCACTCCAACTGCAGTTTTTGGCCATGAAAGCGCCGTTTCCTCGCTGCCGTCTCTTTGTTTCCTCCATACGCGCCTCTCCCTCTCGTACTGTAGGACGTCATCAATGGTTCCACATCTGGAAATTACAGTTTCATTCAACGATGTTGGCTTAACAGATTATGAATACCTCAGTATCTTTCAATCGACGTTCTGTGGATTCAACTTCTGACAGGTGATAAGAGCACCGAATGTGTAAAATCGTAAAACTATAAAACGTAATTTGTCCGTATTTATTTCGGTTGGAAGAACGTTAACTGCTTGTGATGTATGAAGGCTACATCTTTAAACAAAAATGTAATTTCCACGTATGGAATCCACCGATGACGCCCAAAGCAGGTGAGACAAAAACTCGTATTGAGGAAATAAAGAGACTGCAGCAAGAAAAGAGGCGCTTCTTTACCAAAAACTAAGAGTGTAGGCAATTTGTTTAGCAGAAAAGATGCAACTCCCAACTCTTCTCCCACCAAAGCGCAACATTTGGTTCGCCACGATATTTTCTATATAGTGTCAATGAAACTTGTCGGTAATTGTAATTTACAGATACTTAGTGGAATATACAGCCTATAGATTTGAAAATTTTTTTAAAGTAAATGAACTTTAGAGCTGAAATGGATGAATTCACAGTTTTCAGTATTTTGGGTCAGTTGCCAGTTTTCGTTGCATGCGGATATCAAAATTGTTTTGCAGTTGCTTCTCATCTTCTGGTGACTTTAGTAACAGACGAAAGACATCTTCATGAAGACAGCATCTCAGACTGTGTTCTAAGTAGTTTATATAGAGAAGAAACAGTGTGGAACCTATAACAGTTCCTGGGGAACGCCAGGTATCACTTCCGTTGACTTTCCGTCAATTACTATGTGGGCCCTATTGTGTCCTGTCTGACAGTACATCGCGAATCCACTCGCACAGCTGAGACGATGTTATATTAGCTAGGAATCTGTTTAGAAGCAGCTCGTGGCGCATAGTTCCAGAAGCCCTAGGTTAATCTGGAAACAGGAAGCCGCCTTGAGACGCCTCGCCGACAGCAGCCGCCGCTTCACGTGACTGGCGGTCGCGAGCAGCGCAGCGCCAGCGCCGGCCTCGCGGTCTGCCCTCCTGGCGGCTTCAGTCGCCTGCTGCACACACCAAGACACCGCCGCCACGCTACGCCTCTATAAGAACGTGTTGTGGGGTCGCGGCCACTGCAGCCGCTAGTGCTGCCGCGTTGATCCGCTCCCGCAGCGCAGCTCGCAGCTCACAAAGTGCCGCGCGGGCCCACCCTCGGGCTCAGCTTGTCCCCCGCCCCGCCCCGCCCCCTCAGTCACCCTCGCGCTCCTCTTCCGCCCTTTACGACCGGCCGCCTGCGGTGGCGCTCCGCAGTGCCTCGTCCGTCGTCCCCCGCTTAAGCCGCCCTCACATCACACGGGACGTGCAGGCCAGGCGTGCTGTCTTCCTAGTGTAGCCACAGCACCCTATGTAACGGCCCACCACATCCCACGGAACACACGACGTGCTGCTCATCGCGATTTGCGACCGCGGCGCTCTCCAGCGACCGTTGCGGGCTGGCGCGTAGGTCGTTGTCTTTACAAAGATGGATGTGGGTAAAATTACACGGTATCTGTTAGCGAGTGTCGGAAAGAAACTGAATACTGTAGCTTCCTTATGCTTGTACGTTGCATGCAATACTCTTCCAGAAATTGTAATTTTTTTCTTCATGAAACGCAAAGACGGCATATTAACTGAAAGCGTTTGATAATGATAAAAAAAAATGTACGACTCAATCACTTTCGGCAAATAATGTTAAAAATCTGTGAACGGTGAATTCCTTCACCTGCGCCAGGCCCACTTGCCCTGCTGTCTTATATTGCTATTGTTCACGATGTACAAATTCTGCATATTAAAATGTTTTTACCTCGGCAATCCTTCGAGGATAATAATATCTGCGTGATACAGTCTACTTGTTCATACACGCGGTACAAGGATTCAGTTCGATAATGTTCGTTGTGATAATTTTTGTTTTTAGTAGCCTATTGTACGTAAACACTTCAGCTCCTTTACTTCACCTGCTTCCATAGCCGTACTCGCTCTCCACGGTGAAACTCAGCTATTCAAGCACTGTACTGAACTACAACAGAATTCAAACACCCTGGCGAAAACCGAATGACGTGGGGAACTGTCTTGAAATTTATTAGTACCTGTGTCCTTGTACGAAATACTCAACACGTTCGCTCGTGGACAGAGTTCGTTCATGTTTGTAGTAAATAACGTCGAATACTGGTTACTATAATTGTATTAAATTAACAAATAAATTACATAGACCGTAATTAAACCAAATCGTTAAAAAAAATCTCCTCAGAGTGTAGATACAAACCTGTTATTTACATCTCTTTTCCTCCATAGCTCGTAATGCTGACCACCACGCTAATCCATTGCCTTAAAAAGGAATAACAACGAGTATCGCCTATTACACTTAAATTAAAAAGAAAGAAGCAGAAACATTAAGGAAAGAAAAGTATTTGTAACTGTGTGGTCGCGAATCCGAGGTACTCTCAACTTGTGCTCCGCATCTTACCACGCTGCTAAATGGGATATCTGTCCTCCGGAGAGAGTACGCTCTATTTACGATATACTGTGCACCTAAAACACGATGTAATATGTATCTATGACAAAGTATCATAAAGACGCTCCTCGGATAGAATGGCGGTGAACCGTAGCACAGGAACGACATTGTTTCACGGTATAGAAATTATAACACTAACGTTAAATACGATATCATTTAAAACTATGAATATATAGTTCCAGATAATTCGTTGTATCAAATCATACCTAAAATGATGCGTTTTCAAAAGTTCTTCAATTTTCGGGCGCTTTAAAAATATTATATTTATACATCGTACGCTAAAACGAAAGAAGGCTCGAAGCGGAGTTCCGTTTGCGATATGGAGGGTCCATAGTTGTGCTCGTCACGTGGAAACCAGGTCGCTTCTCATCGGCCGCGTTCCACTGCGCGGATCAAAATTGTGGGACGCCGGACGCCGGACCCTGGACTGCGCGCCTCGCAGGGCGGTACGTGCTGTCTGCTGTCTGCGAGCAGTCGCAGTCGCGAGCCGTTCCCAGCCCACTAGCACTGGCCTCTTAACGCTTATTGCCGTCTACTTTCGACGGGACAAATTTCTTCCTCCGATAACATTACTTCACGTGTTGTTCTCGAACCGTCGCCATAAATAGAGACTCTCAGTGTCGCTTTCCGTGCAGGTACAGCTACATTTTATTCCTGGAATAGTTGCATCTACCACAAAAACTTTTATTTTGGCTTATTTGTAAAATCCGAAACGACACGACGACATGTATTTAGAATAAAAATATTGTGGCACAAAGTTCGTTCGTGAGGAACGCCTAAACTACTCGAATGATCGTAATGATATTGTGCACGGTGTGTGGCATAGTGTGGCGCCCTGCTCTGCTCAGCCTGCCATCGGTCCCTCCAGTCAGACCGCGCAGGGGGCGACTGCTGGCCCACCATTCTGCTCATCTTGTAGCTGAGGGGCGTCACGTGGTCGGCTCGTGGCCTGGCCGTCTACGCTGAGCAGACCGAACTTGGATGAAGTTAGATGGGGCAATGGAGTTAGTAAGAAATTCATCTAATATACTATTATTTGATACTCTGAACCAACGGCCCCGCACAAACCGAGTAAATTTCACTTTCTCTTCCTGATTTCGTTGTTACTCCTGTGTCATCAAACATATCTACTGATTCGTTTGCATTCCCACTATCTTCAACAAAGCTATCGTCTGTTAACTCGGTTTTTATTTTTAATCCCTCCTGATCAAACACATTGATGTGACGATTTACGTTCGTGTGATAACTTTCGGAATCTGACGCACGCGTGACTGCCTCAGCTGCTTGGGCGCTTACAGCTCCACCTGCTATCGGCGGGCACGCACTACTTGGATTGACTATTTCGTTTATCTGTCTGAATCTGAGCTGAATCAACTGGCTGTCGTATCCGTGTCTCACTATTTCACCTGCAACTTATTATTACCGCCAACTTAACTATCCAACAGCACCACTTCAGAGACCGTCCGCGCCGCTGGCCTACCCCTTCTCACAGATGCTCGGCACCCGTAGTAATGGTGTGAGGCACAGTGCTGGCCTCGTCGCGCGCGCAACTGTGCAACGCCCCAGTGTTATTCCTACAGAACTGCGACTCTGACGCATTATGCACTGCGAAACACCACTGTTATCTTAATACAGCTGTGCCACGACTTTAGATTTAACCGTGTTGTGTGTCTAACGGACGTGGAATCTTTTTCAACTTCGTCTCTAAAAATTTTTCGTTCAAGAGGGAATGTCTGTCAACTATTTCTGTCAGATTCAGTACAAAGTGCAAGTGAAATGAACTGTAATGTTGAACAAAAATGGTCGCCACCCTGGTTTAGGGAAATAAATACATTGTAACAAAAATGGAATTACAGATCAATTGAATTTAGGCCTACATTAGTTATAATAACTGTCCAAAAACTTCAAGGCACAAAGAAAGGAAACATTTATGGTAGTAAAACTTGAACAATTACTAATGTATACGACATTGTGGTGCAGTCAGTAATCTGTTTAAATTTGGAACTAAATCAAATGTTGAAATTTTTGTGATAGTATGGGACCAAACTACGTTGGTCATCAGTCCCTAGTCTTACAAACTACTTAAACTGAGTTAAACTATCCTAAGGACAACACACACATATCCATGCCCGAGGGAGGATTCGAACTTCCGTCGCGGGAGGCCGCGCGATCCGTAACATGGCGTTCCTGACCGCTCGGCTAAAATTGGAAACATTACGAAGATAGGTCTGTATGAATGTTTCTGGTTAATAAAACAAAAACGATAATGGGCTACAATGTTCAACACTTCTGACTAAACAAAAATCGTTAATATTAAACTTTCAGTTAGTTTTGTCTATCGGAACACTATTCAAATAACTGGTAGTTGGTTACTGTACTGATAACATTTAACACTACTACTGTTCTGCTGAACACACACACGCTCTTGCAAATAACAATATTTATTCTCAGGATTCACGGAACTTGCATCACCAGGTAAGGAACCTACTTGGTAGTATGACGTGGGAAAATCACGGTTTCGTACAACGTTTTCTTGATGGATCACTCTATTGTACAACATTAAACAAACTGCTTGTTCATGCATGAAGACAGAACTAAAGATACATCACTTTCAGTACCGTAGGTGTCTCACTGGGTGACTTAGTGGCCACTATGCTTCCAGACACGTTTCAGTGGTTGGTATGGCTCTGAGCTCATTCCTCTTCCTGGCGAAGTTACAATTGCACAACAAGACAACATCACAAAACCACATTACTTCGGAGACTAGGTACTGATAGTTACTTCCGAAGCTATTGGTAACTTGCAGGAAATTAATTTTGCCTCCAATTCCACGACTTCTTCTTAGTCTCCAACACGTTTGCCACAAAAGCCAGTATTGTCACTTGACTTGATAGTTGGCTACTCCTGTACATCATATTCGACTGCTGACGGCTACCACCGAACGACGATTCCCTCACAGTCGCCTGTTACCTCCTCCTGTCCAGAAGCGTTTCCCGCCAACGAACCACCTTTTACCTTGGACTGCCCACCTTTTCGTTCCTAGCTACTGCACACCATCTTTGCCTTAACATGATCCAGCACACATTATCTAATATTATATACAGAACAATTTATATAATAACAACTGCAGTATGTTTAAACAGAAAATAAACATGGTCACAGAAAAATAATTAAGTTTTACAGTTTCTAGCCGAACTCTTCTACTAAGTGAAGGATTATAAATACAGATATCAGTCATTACAATGCAATTGACAATCGATATTCATCAAATCATTAAAATAAATAATTTAATAACAATTGCATAAAACAATAATAAACGATGGATTAACAGAGAAACGAGTAGGCCCTATGCTGTAGTGTTACACGCCCCACAGTCATTATTTGGCATCCACTTTCCTGATTCCGCTTTCAGCTTACATTTAAAGTCGTAAAATACTCCGTTGGCAGCCTTTTCGAGACACGGCGCCCATGTAAGTACTGTTGGCTGCATCGCAGCTTCGGCTGAGTCGCCCAGCGGCCTTCAGACAAGCGCCGCCACGTCGCCGAGCTCCTGCGGATGCGGCCGGCCCGCACTGGCGCTCCTTCTGGCGAGGACACCGTCGATCGCGGGTGCGCGTGATTCGGCGTCCACCTCACAGGAAGGAACCTGCACCGTAGGGCATTCATCTGGTCGGTCCCAGGAAATAACTCCTGCATTGCCAACGTTTTTCGACAGATGCGGAAGCGAAATTAGCAGTCTGCTAAGGGTACAACGTAAGAGACTGCTAGTAACATAGGTAGATATGAAGAGATTCCTTTGTGAATTGGTCATGTTTTCTACTTATAATGAAGTGCCAAAGAAACTGGTATACCTGCTAAAGCCGTATAGTGCCCCGGAAATGAGCAAAAGCCAGCACTAATGTGTGAAGTGTTCCTCGAGGGAAATCACACCATGTGCTATATCTCGCCTCAGGAGATAATAACTGAAAGACACGGTGTGATACGGAAATTGTGTTTGAGATAGAGCCGGACGACGTATTCCGTTGCGGTAAGTCCTGGGGTTGAATCGTCGTTGGCAGGGACTTGTCGCTGGAGGCGTCGGTCGCGATCCCTCAGCTATGGTTCTCGTAGGCGGTCGTGTTGCACTCCAAGCCCCTAAATAGTCGGCGCGCAGTGATACGTGGCAGTCTGGAGCTGGTCTCAGTGATTGTGCGGACGGAAATAGCCCCGGCTTAGTGCGCTCTCTGGCGGTTCTCGTCGCGTCCTCTGGTGACTCCGGAACCGCTCTGTGGGGCGCCTCACTGGTAGGCATCCCTGCACTGGGACCCTGCACTGCGGGCTGTCCGCTCGTCAGGCGAAAAACCGGTACATCACACGCAACGCTGTCCATAAATGCGTATATGTTTCAGGGGTGGAGATCTCTTCTGAACAACTAGTGGAAAGCCATTACAGATGTGCTCAATAAAGCGCAATGTCTGGAGAGTTTGTTAGCCAGCAGAATTGTTTCAACTCAGAAAAATGTTCCTGGAGCCTATCTGTAACAATGTTGGGCGTGTGAGATATTGAATTGTCCTCTTGAAATCGTCCGTCAAACAGCAAAAATTAACTTCCACAGGTGCAGGTAATCAGCTGGCATGCATAGGGACCTGCCACTTGCCTTTGCAATATCCACACATGTAAGAGGGCAGTTAACAGCCACACACCATCTGAAAAACTCCAGCACCTGCAACAGTATAGTACTAACATGTAAGTTCCATTGTTTCCATAAGGTTGAATTTCCTCGATATAAATGGAAACGCGAATCGTCAGACCAGTCAGCACGTTTCCAGTCATCAACAGCGCAATGTCAATGTAGTTGAGACAAGGCGATAGCTTTGTGTCATGCAGCCTGCAACGGATCACGTGTGGACCCTAAGCGCCGAAAGCCCACATCGGTTATGTTTTGTTGAATGTTACGCACGCTGACTCTTGTTGATGACCCAGAATTGAACACGCGGGAATTTTCTATGTCAACACTCTGAACAGCGCGTAGTCCTTAGTAGTCTCCACTGGAGGCATCTACATCTACATATATACTCCGAAATTCACCGTAAGGTGCGTGGCGGAGGGTACACTGCACCACTACTAGGCATTTCCTTTATTCCCCTCCCAAATGCAACGAGGAAAAAAAGAATGCCTATATGCCTCCGTACGAGCCCTAATTTCTCTTATCTATCTAGGGGCACCCTACAATTCCCCACCCGATAACGCAGCTCCAGAAATCTGCAGCCATGACTGTCTCCGAGTCGGCGAAGCCTCTGGTTCAGACCCTCCACTCGGCTCCAAACCAAAGGACCCCGATCAACCCTGGGAACAATGCTACAAATCGACAGCTTTGCTTGCACCCCGCGTGCGAAGGCAGCAGCCTTCACCAATTCCGCCAGCAGCCCGTAGGACCTGAGGATGTGTTCAGAACCCAAGCTACAAGCGTCGTTGGTGCCGACGTGAGCCACAACTTGCAGTCGACCGCACCCCGCACCTTCGATAGCCGCCGGCAAGGCCGCCTCCACATCTCGGATGAGGCCCCCCGGCAGACACACCGAGCGCACGTTGGAATTCTTTCCGGATCTCGACGCTATCTGCCTCTAAGGGGCTCCAATGCTGTGCAGGAGTCTTTAGCGCCTCTCCGCAAGTGGGTCGCAGCGCTAGCTAGGGCGCCACACAGGCGGCACGGCGAGAGAGCGAGCCTGCGATCACTGGCGCCAGCGGCGGACCTGGACTGTCAGAGGCCGAACAACATGAGCCCCCGTCCACTTTCAAATACATGTATTACTATAAACCTTTGACATTTGGAGCAAGCAAAATGGGGATCCAATTCTGTTAATACAATAAAAACGCATCTCACTTACATGAGCTAATACTAACGATGCCCAGTATTGAATTTAACATAAATCCGTGCTGAAACGAGGCAGAAGCAGGCCCCGCTATCGTAAGTGGAATTAAGCAAACCCTGAGGTACCGCACAACACAATATACAATGAAACTGCGAAGATGGTTCTGGTCTGTCGTGCCTGATTTGGGAGTGTGCAAAGTTAACTTGCATCTAGATTAGACCGCGAGCAAATACGCTAACGGCGACGTGAAATGATCGCACTCCACTGAAGGTGAAGTGGTTAAAAATCGGAATTATTAAACAAAATCACGGCGGACTCTTAAGTTGCAATCTGAGAATACACAATCAAGGCACTGGTTTTATAAGAAGTGCCGTGAATTCAGGTGACTAGCTGCAAATTCCTGAAGTCGGAGTTCGGACAAACGTGGCTCCGAAAACCGATAAAAATGTATAAATTCAATTTCCGAAAAATAAAGAAAATTAACTGCGGCAGGCAACCCCTAGAACTCCGTAGGAATTCATAAGAAAGCTATTGAAATGCTGCAACACGCGAGTGGGAACGTGTACAGAGACGGAAGAAGTCTAGTTCCAAAAACTGGGAAGTAAAATAATACAAAGTCGGAAAAATATAAATAAAATCTACGGCATGCCACCCATAGAAATGTTTATAATTACAAAAGGAAGCGACTGAAATGCAGCTACACGCGATAGGGAGCGATTACAGAGACGGATGAAATCCAGTCTCAAAAACCAGAAAAGTGAAATAATTACAAAGACGGAAAAGTGAGAATAAAGATTACTGCATGCAACCCGTAGAAATACATAGAATTTTATAAGCAAGCCACTGACGGAGGTTGTACAAGGCTCGGAGTGAATTATTGATAAAGATTATGTACGTTCTACGAGTTCGGAGAAGAAACTGCAAAATTAAAAAAGGCGGGGAAAGAAAATCAGAAGGATACACGCATAGTTACTCGCCTGATGGGCATGTCACAAACAATAGTGGAAGCTGAAGGCTTTGTACTAAGAATCAACCACGTGGAACACACATCACGCTTGGAAGAAAACGATAAGAAAGATTTTTACATTCACTGTACAAAAATGAACATATCGTCAGTGAGAAATCGGGCCCCACAAAGCTAGAAAGAATTTACACAGAGTTCGTACACTGCAACATAATCGCAAAATGTTTGAATATACTAGGCTGTTATCAAACTGCTACACATACACCACGTTTATCTGTTGGAAATCACTGGATTGAAAAACTAGAACACATTTCCCCGCACGATCAAAAAATTATTCCGAAAAATGAATCTAAGTTCAAGAGCCTAAGTTAAACGTGCTAGACAACGAATCGCTACCATCACCGCGGACACAAGAGCAGAACCAACCTTACCTTACCACGATCCAAACACCGAGCGGCCAGGAGGCCAGGAGGCGCGAAATCTACCGGAAGCTGGGCAAAAGCAACGAGAACAGCGGTGGTGGGAAGAGAAGGTCGCGAGACTCGCCCTGGAGAGGCCTCATCGACTGGCTTGTAACCAAAGGGTGTAGTAACCTCTTTGGTCGCATCAGCAGCAGGGGTTAGTAACGACTAACTATTGACTCTGAGTCGGAGGGAACCATGCAAAGCGAGATATTACCACCCACATTGTAACTCTACCTGCCTATTAATGTTGGGGACCGTGTAACATCAACATTTATTTCGTGAATAAAATTAATTTCTAACAGGATTAAAATTTGAAAAAAGTGAGAAATTCACTGAAATATTCTGAATAGAATGAGCGAATGAAAGAAATAATTTAACTGTAAGTAATTTTGACAGATACCATGAAAGTGCATTGGCAGGTAGGTATAAAAGGAAGCATGAGCTCACCTTTACCGACGCCTACAACTGCATTCAGCACATGAAAAAGGAAAGTCAACGTCAGGGTTATTCTTTAGCGTGACGGAGAAAGACGTACTCTCGAATAAAGGGAAAAAAATCTTTGCCCTTCGAAATCACTGTATCTGTACAACATTCAGACAGCCATTAGATCCTCGCACATCGACTTAAAAGTAAAACAAGTACACAGTCTCAGAGGTACAGTGGCGTACTGGTGAAGCCATAATTATTGCCACATTCATAAACACAAGAATAAATTTTTTTAAATAACACTATCCTACCAAAATTAAATAACATTTCAGAAATTAATATTTTAAAACATGAGATAAAAATTCCTCATGCCTTGAAAAGAGTGGGGTTCTAGTTTTAACAAAATGCTAATCTAGCGACATCAAATATATTACAATTTTATAATATAGTTGCTGAGTTAACTATATAACATTAGAGACAGCCAACGTTTTTAAGCTAACATATGGTTGCCTTAATCACAGCAAATACAAACAACAAATAAAAAAATAAAAAAAAACAAAAACAAAACAAAAAAACAATTTCTATTATATTAATTCTTATAAAAAACTAAGTTAAAGGAGATGGAAATGTGGCTGGTTAGATCACGGGATTGAGGCTATATGTATAACAATCCAAAATTTACAACAACAAAAAAAATTACAGATAGACTTATCACAATTATAGAACTTACATGACATTCAAACATAAAAAAAAGAAAAGAATCACATGGTTAAACGTGTCCTGTTGTGTTGTATCACATGAACACAAAATAGTACATAAACAAGCAAAGACACATGGATGAAATATCCCCATAAGTTCATTACAGCCATATTTTAAAATTGATGAGGGCAACCAGGGTCGCTACACGGAAAGGGCCTCTTGGCAAATGAATCGTATTTCGCACTCTCACAGCGTCCCCTGTTTTGACAGCTCACGCCACTTCTCCACCTGATGCTGTCCTTCACATTGTCGTCCACTCAACACTGCTTTTTAAGTTACAAAAATTGTTTTCATCGGTTCGAACGTAGACTAGGATCTTCGAAGGGGGAGGGAGACAATCTTCTAGACGATACTGGGAGGAAACGAAAACCCGCACACATAAGAAGAACCTCTAAACCTTTTGTGTCTCTTCCTCAGCTATTCAACTGCATCCGACGTGAGTAGGAGGTAGGAGGTAGGAGGCTGTGGCCGGTGCACCTGGCGGCGCTTGTTCCTGCAGCAGGTGCCCGACGGGTGCTGAGCGGCTGCGAAGGCTGGCCACCGGAAGGGCTTGGCGGCGGCCATTCGGGCCAGCGCTGACAGCCGTAGCTCTGGACTCGGCACTGTGTAGCCCTCCGGCCGCGCAGTTTTCGTGTTGCTGCCAATCGTCCGAACTAGCGGGCTGGCCCCCTTGACTGGGTGCCTGTTACGGAGGTATGGCGGGTCGGCCGCTCGGCTCCGGCTTCCCGCCAAACCCCTGCCTACTGCAGCGTCGGCGTCAGTCCCACCGCGCGCACGCGTGGCTGGCGTGCAGTCAGACTGAGGCACGCCTCCGTCTGGGCCGCAGACACCTTCACAAATCTGTCAACACTTTGGTACACATTGTTACTACAAGACACCCGAAACTTACAAGGAACTCCATCGTGTCACAATCATGGAGAGCCATCGAATTCTTTTTCAAATAAACATTTAACAAAAATACACTTGACATCAACAGATGTTTAGCCATAACATTTTAAAATTAAAACACTCATTAAGATACACAAAAATTAAGAGTTAAATTAGCCAAATGGCTAGTAGAACTCCGAGGTTCTTAGTTATTCAAATTATATAAAACGTTTTAACATTAAAGCTAAAATATTCACAGATATAACAATAGTGTTTTAAATCAAATTGGTGCGCAAAACACACAAATTGACGTATTGCATTGAAATCACACAGAATTGCATGTCAGAAATCATATAGGTTATCCTATAACTTAATATAACATCGAGAAGAATATGTGTAATAAATTAAACTTAGTCCACAGGGCAATTCGTCACCTCAGGTCCTAGTCTGTCTTACTTTTAGGGAGGCAAAGCTACCGTCATCCTTGCAGCATCTAGCGCTATGCAAAAACTAACTACCAAGCCATTATGCAGTGCCACACAAACACTAACTACTGCCTATAGCCCAGACTCAAATTATTCTAACTACCGCTCGAGGTGGGGAGGGAGGTTTCTTGAGCCCGCCGGTCTGGTTCCACATGCTGCAAATTCCGAGGTTAGTGCTTGTAAACATACTTACTCCAATCGCTCACGCAGAGGCGAGAAAACACATTTACACATATTAATTAAAAAATATACTTTGGAAAAAGAACAAAAAGTTCACACTTGATCAAATGTACAAACACATATATTAAACACTACAATGCCACACGTGTTAACCAATCGTAAATTAAAAAGTGAGATCTAAGGTATTAGTGACATACAATGTAACCTAATCTTACCACAATCTTGCTACAAAATTAAGAATGAGAATTAGTGGTTGCAGGACACTCGAGGTTTACCGTCCTGTCGAGGTTAGACAGTCATGTGTCCTCGTTGTACACGTTAGGCGGACAGTTTCTTGACATTGAGTTTGCCCTTCTTCAACTCCTTTATTTTATTTTTATTTCCTCATTTATGTTTCTGCTTCTGAATGTGATTGTGGCCTCTTCCACAGATCACACTTGGTCCATCAATTTACAAAAGTGCCCTGTAAAACTTATCTAAAACAATGCAAGATTGGTTCTATAAATAAGCCAGGGTGTATACTGTCAATGAAATTTGGATGAACCCCTTCATTCGTGCTCTGCCGCGACCATCTACCGGTCGAATCGCACACCTCCTTTATTCAAACGGACAGACCCTAGAAAACATTGTCTAGACCCCTAAGCATCAACACCACAGTGCAGTGCAACTATAAATCCTAAGAATTATGGCGATGGCGCCTACCACGGCGACTTATTAAGATGCTACCTAACGGGGAGGTTGTCGATACAAAATCTACAGTAAAGGTGACAACTCAAGCACTCGATAAACAAGGCTAGCTTCACGCACAGTGAAAAAGAGCAGGTAAGGTAAAGAGGTAACACCGCAGTGCTTTACTAGGCATGGTCTTGTTTGGAGGTGGTATGCCGTTGACTTCCTCCGACCTTCGAACTGACTTACCCAACCAGTTATAGGGGGACCTACAGTTTAACGTGGGTTCCGAACCACAGTGGTACTCGATATTTTTCACGTCTGCAATGCTGCTAGAGGGGAAAGAAGTGGAAAGTGACATAAAAATCCTAGGACCTGGCGGGGATCGTACCCACAAAAAACAGGGACACAAATTACATAAACAAGATATACACAAGAAAATACTTAACAGGGCCTAAACACCTTAGATTATGCACCATCAATCCTCACAATGGGAGCAAAAGATTAAAACATGGACAGAAAGGGACTATGTGAGGTGAGCAGCCTTATAACTGAGACACTTGGATATGTCACAATAATAATTCTTTAAGTACAAAACTGAAGGTAATGTAGGTCGAACATCTGACCACGGGGTACTGGCAAGTTGCTGTTAACCACGCCAATAGCGGCGTGCTCCTCATAGAACACAAAACACGCATACAACCTAAAGACGTGTTATGGCGAAATGAAATCACACAACAAACACATACATACACAAAAGACACACATGACAAAATACTCTGCTAAAGTAAACCACTTAAAGAAATACTGCGAAAGCTATACAAAATGCAGCATAAATTTACAAACACAAATCACATTGTTCGTAAGAATAACACTAAATTTATCTTAGAAAACACAAAATTAAACAAAACTTCGAATGTGTGTGTTCCTTTCCGAGTAAGTTGATCACGTGACGATCAACTGCAGGATATTATTACTGGCTTGTACTAAGAGCGGTGTCGTTCGGTTGGTTACGGCGCGGACCAGCGGACCTTCTGTTGACTGGCTGCATGGCTTTTTATGGCCTTTTTCGGGTCGGTCGCCCTGATTCCCATTCCCAAATCCTCGCCGCTTGTCTGCTTGCTTATCACGCCAATAGCTTCCCTCGTTTCTCCACTGCGGCTGATTATCAGCACTGGAAAAACCGGACTTCCCCACTGCTAGTACTTTCCGCCTGGCGGTTGTTCCTAGCGCTATTGTCGCTCCAATTGTTCTCCTGGAAGTGGCGTTGCCGTCTCCTCTCGGTCCATAATCATCGTCAAGTCCTCCAGGTAAGCCTGGATGGACTCAATGACCTCCTTGCAGCTTCCCAAAAGGACAGCACTGCGCTTATTTCGTAGGAGCTATTCCTACGAAATAAGCGCAGTGCTGTCCTTTTGGGAAGCTGCAAGGAGGTCATTGAGTCCTTCCAGGCTTACCTGGAGGACTTGACGATGATTATGGACCGAGAGGAGACGGCAACGCCACTTCCAGGAGAACAATTGGAGCGACAAATTCTAATTAATTCGCGCAGAAGGCTAGTTGAGGAACTGATTTCTCAGCATCATTCCTTGAAAGATTTCGCTGAGATTCCTGCTACTGCTGTTTGGAAAGTGGGGCATCACTAAAATGTTAGTTTTTACTCGTTCCTGCTGCCTCTCCGACCAGTAGGAAGACAGGAAATGCTCCCTAAAATCGTCATAGTGGCGGAAATATCTCAAGAGAGGTCGCATCCGAGTGGCGGGTTCTCCTCCGAGATTTCTTCACACAAAGTCGATTTTCTGTCCTTCTGGCCAGTTTAGAGGCAGAGAATAATTACTCATTGGGGTGTATCTCGCTTGCAGAGTTTTGGAAGGCCTGATACTTTTTTACTGTCAGAAAGTGGTTATAATCAAATGCCTGCACTGGCTCTCACACAGGTACTCGACTCGGTCTTCCTCTCATGGGAGGATGGGCACGCAGAGGTTAAACTTCTTCCTTCTCGAAAGCCGAATCATCTCCACAGTTGAATCGACAGGGCCGACCTCCACGCAAACTGCGGGAGGTGTTTTCTACTTGCAGAGGGGCTGGGGGTGCTTGGAGACTTGCTCCAGACGCGCATAGGGTTCTTCTAGCTTGACCGCTACGTGGAGACGCCTATGGTTAATTTCCCACTGTTGTTCCTTGAACCAGAGTAAGTCCGGCTAGAGAGGGTATATATAGTTTCTGCATTCTCTGATTTTTTTGTCATTTTTTTTTTAGATACCATGCATTGCTACCTCATGCTGTTCGTGAACTAGCCGCACTATATCGGTGTGCAACCCACCCAGATTATTTAAAATAACCTGAATGGTGTTACTTTCCGCCTCTCTGCACTGCGCAGAAACCTTGATAAGTTTGGTCTGAACTGATGCATTCTGCGCTTCCATCCCTGCTTTTAATTCCTGAACAAAAACATTATGCGCTTCCATCCCTGCTTTTAATTCCTGAACAAAAACATTATGCGCTTCTATCCCTGCTTTTAAATCCTGAACAAAAACATTATGTGCTTCCATCCCTGCTTTTCATTCCTGACCAAAAACATTATGCGCTTCCATCCCTGCTTTTAATTCCTGAACAAAAACATTATGCGCTTCCATCCCTGCTTTTAATTCCTGAACGAAAACATTATGCGCTTCCATCCCTGCTTTTAATTCCTGAACAAAAACATTATGCGCTTCCATCCCTGCTTTTAAATCCTGAACAAAAACATTATGCGCTTCCATCCCTGCTTTTAATTCCTGAACAAAAATATTATGCGCTTCCATCCCTGCTTTTAATTCCTGAACAAAAACATTATGCGCTTCCATCCCTGCTTTTAATTCCTGAACAAAAGCATTATGCGCTTCCATCCCTGCTTTTAATTCCTGAACAAAAACATTATGCGCTTCCATCCCTGCTTTTAATTCCTGAACAAAATCATTATGCGCATCCATCCCTGCTTTTAAATCCTGAACAAAATCATTATGCGCTTCCATCCCTGCTTTTAATTCCTGAACAAAAACATTATGCGCTTCCATCCCTGCTTTTAATTCCTGAACAAAAACATTATGCGCTTCCATCCCTGCTTTTAATTCCTGAACAAAAACATTATGCGATTCCATCCCTGGTTTTAATTCCTGAACAAAAACATTATGCGCTTCCATCCCTGGGTTTAATTCCTGAACAAAAACATTATGCGCTTCCATTCCTGCTTTTAAATCCTGAACAAAAACATTATGCGCTTCCATCCCTGCTTTTAATTCCTGAACAAAAAAATTATGCGCTTCCATTCCTGCTTTTAAATCCTGAACAAAAACATTATGCGCTTCCATCCCTGCTTTTAATTCCTGAACAAAAACATTATGCGCTTCCATCCCTGCTTTTAAATCCTGAACAAAAACATTATGCGCTTCCATCCCTGCTTTTAATTCCTGAACAAAAACATTATGCGCTTCCATCCCTGCTTTTAATTCCTGAACAAAAACATTATGCGCTTACATCCCTGCTTTTAATTCCTGAACAAAAACATTATGCGCTTCCATCCCAGCTTTTAAATCCTGAACAAAAACATTATGCGCTTCCATCCCTGCTTTTAATTCCTGAACAAAAACATTATGCGCTTCCATCCCTGCTTTTAAATCCTGAACAAAAATATTATGCGCTTCCATCCCTGCTTTTAATTCCTGAACAAAAACATTATGCGCTTCCATCCCTGCTTTTAATTCCTGAACAAAAACATTATGCGCTTCTATCCCTGCTTTTAATTCCTGATCAAAAACATTATGCGCTTCCATCCCTGCTTTTAATTACTGAACAAAAACATTATGCGCTTCCATCCCTGCTTTTAAATCCTGAACTAAAACATTATGCGCTTCCATCCCTGCTTTTAAATCCTGAACAAAAGCATTATGCGCTTCCATCCCTGCTTTTAATTCCTGAACAAAAACATTATGCGCTTCCATCCCTGCTTTTAATTCCTGAACAAAAACATTATGCGCTTCCATCCCTGCTTTTAATTCCTGAACAAAAACATTATGCGCTTCCATCCCTGCTTTTAATTCCTGAACAAAAACATTATGCGCTTCCATCCCTGCTTTTAATTCCTGAACAAAAACATTATGCGCTTCCATCCCTGCTTTTAATTCCTGAACAAAAACATTATGCGCTCCCATCCCTGCTTTTAATTCCTGAACAAAAACATTATGCGCTTCCATCCCTGCTTTTAAATCCTGAACAAAAACATTATGCACTTCCATCCCTGCTTTTAATTCCTGAACAAAAACATTATGCGCTTCCATTCCTGCTTTTAAATCCTGAACAAAAACATTATGCGCTTCCATCCCTGCTTTTAATTCTTGAACAAAAACATTATGCGCTTCCATCCCTGCTTTTAAATCCTGAACAAAAACATTATGCGCTTCCATCCCTGCTTTTAATTCCTGAACAAAAACATTATGCACTTCCATCCCTGCTTTTAATTCCTGAACAAAAACATTATGCGCTTCCATCCCTGCTTTTAAATCCTGAACAAAAACATTATGCGCTTCCATCCCTGCTTTTAATTCCTGAACAAAAACATTATGCGCTTCCATTCCTGCTTTTAAATCCTGAACAAAAACATTATGCGCTTCCATCCCTGCTATTAATTCCTGATAAAAACATTATGCGCTTCCATTCCTGCTTTTAAATTCTGAACAAAAACATTATGCGCTTCCATCCCTGCTTTTAATTCCTGAACAAAAACATTATGCGCTTCCATCCCTGCTTTTAATTCCTGAACAAAAACATTATGCGCTTCCATCCCTGCTTTTAAATCCTGAACAAAAACATTATGCGCTTCCATCCCTGCTTTTAATTCCTGAACAAAAACATTATGCGCTTCCATCCCTGCTTTTAATTCCTGCATTGAATCATTCTGCACTTCCATTATGGAACCTACTTCTGCTTTCATTCCTGCTTTCAGTTCCCTCATGAAAGCCTCGCTGTCACCTAGAGTCTTATCAGAAACGCACACAGGCCTAGTAACTAGTTTGCAAAGTAGCAGAAGCCGGCATATTGGTCTGTGGTTCGTCCATGCCCTCGCTTGCTGTTGCGTGCACGTTTAACGCTTTCGGACCCTCTGGCTACAAATGTGTACATAAATACTACGGTGTCTAAGATGGTTCAGAAGCGTTTTCCCTCAATGGAAAGAACATATGTACGACACTTGAGTATTCAATCATTTCATCATGCGCAATTACTGCCACCTGCGGACGATCACTACAAAAATATTAAGAAGCGAGTGTTGCATGGTGCAGCTGTTTGCGAACTACAAAGAACACGAAAACTGTGGGTTACTTGTATTCCACTATATAACCGAAAGTAGTAGTTGTTATTTTGCGATGTAGTTATTGAATGATCAGTTTATTTAGTACAACAAATCGTACTGCCAAATTAATTAATTTAGTCCTTAAAAAAACCCTTTTTTTCAGTATATGCTGTGTTGTAGAATGAAAATTGGTGCATATAATTGCATAAATATTGCTTCAAAAATCATTGAAAATTTAACTTAAGAGTATTACAGCATTAAAAATAATTTCCTTGACAGAGAAAAATATCAGGTCTGAGAGGGTGAAACTAGTCGCGTTTCCAACGTGAAGGCAGCTGTCTGTATTGGCTACCGTTTCCCTTTCGGTTGAAATATCTGACCTATACGACTTTTCACGGTCCTCACTTTGGTTTAATTGCCTACTGACATTGGAAACTGACATGGCAGAACTATTCTCCGTCATCACAAGTAGTTTAGAACAACAAAAGTGACAAACACAAAATTAGCCTAACAGAAACTGCATAACATAACACAAACTAAAACCTTCGCACGTAATGCACTGTCCACCTTTTACAAAAGCGATCAAATAAAATAACCCATCCAAAATGAAATTAAAAAAAAAATACAATGAACACACGAGTGCTGAAAACATAACATGAAATAGATTTATGCGCGCTACCAATATCGCACATTCACCCACTGGGAGAGAAAACATATTTCTTTTTAAATATTCCCTCATGCATTTAAAGCAAAGAAAAAATAAAAAATAAAATAAAAAATAAAAAAATAAAATAAAAATATATAACTAAAAAACTATTTCAGTGAACAGATGATCCTCTAGAGGAAATAATCCTGGCAGCGGTAAGTCAGATAAAAGTGGACCACTGTAGAAATAACAGCTTAATTCTGGTAGGAGGTACGCAAATAAGAGTTTACTGTTATAAAAAAGCTTAATTTTAGCAGTGAAATTAGCAAAAGGTCCTTGTGAACTACCGGCTACTCCCTGCTGCTAGTCCTTGTTCCATGGCCAAAATGGAGAACTGACTCGCTTAAAATTACTTCACTAACAGGAAGTTAATACTACAGTGGTCAATATACATAGCAGCTCACACGTTATTACCCACTGACATTAATAACCAAACCGCCACAATTAAAGCTATCTTAGAAAGGTGGCTAAGAAAACATTTGTGGCGCAACGGAATTTAGACATAAGAAAAGTTGTATCTGAGCCTGTTCTCAGCACTTGTGAAGAACAATATTAAATAAAAGGGTGAAGGTTCTCTAAAACTACATTTCATAGGCAATTTCCGTATTATGCTGATCTTAAACTTGTTTATTCAGATAGAAAACAAGCAAAATGGGGAACCAATTTCGTTAATATAATAAAAATTCATCTCTTACATGGATTAATGCTGACGGTACCCAGCCTAAATTATACATGATTTAACGCTACTGGGGGGGGGGGGGAGGATTCACAAACAACACTCATTCTCTCTCACACACGCAATGCCACAGCGAAACTCATCAAAATTAGCGTGCTGAGACGAGGCGGACGCAGGCGCCGCTATTGTAGGCGAGATTCAGCAAAGCGGAGGTAGCAGAAAACACAATATACAAACATTTCGAATCTGGCTCTGGTCTGTCGTGCCTCTTTTGAGATGGTGCATGTGTATAGCCAAGTTAAATTACATCTCAATTGGACTGCGAGCAAACACGCTAACGGCGACGCACGTCTACGTTACATGAAAGCACTCCACTAAAGGTGAAGTGGTTGAAAATCGGATACACTAAACAATATCAAGGTGGATTCTTAAGTGTTCGTTTGTCAGAAATCAATCTTGGTACTGGTTTTATGTGAGAAGTGGCGTGAATTCAGGCGACTAGTTGTAAACCCAGGTGGTTCCGAAAACCAATAAAATTGAATAAATTCAGTTTCCGAAAAATGAAGAAAATTAATTACAGCATGCAACCCATAGAAATGTTTAGAATTACACAAGGAAGCTATTGATGGAGGCTTACAAGGCTCAGAGAGAATTACTGACAAAGATAGAGGGCATACTACAAGTCTGAGAAGAAACAACAAAATTAAAATAGGTGGAGAGAGAAGATCGCGAAATTTTAGTGGAAATCAGAAGTATACCCGCACAGTTAGTTGCCTGATGGGTATGCAACAAGCTAGAGTGGAAGCTGAAGACTTTGTTCTATGAACCAACCATGTGGAACACATATCACTCATGGAAGGAAACGATCACAAGATTTTAACATGCACTGTCCAAAAATGAACATATCACCTATTAGAAATCATGCCCCACAAAGCTATAAAGTATTTGAACAGAGTTCATACTCCGCCACATGATCACAAAAGGTTTTAACATTATCAACCTGCAACTAGAATCACACACTCTGCGTTTATATATTGGAAATCACTGAATTGAAAAAAGAGAACACATTTCCGCACACGATCGGAAAAAATATTCCCAAAAAATGATTCTAAGTTCACAAATCTAAGTTAAACGTGCTAGTCAATGAAACGCTACCACTTCCAAAAACAAGAGCAGAACCAACCTTACCTCAATAGACGACCATCCCAGAATGGAACCGAGTGGCCACCAGATGCGGGAAGCCACCGTAAGCCGAAACAACCAAGATCAGCGGTGATGGGGATGGAGAGACTCGCCCTAGAGAAGGCTCGCTGACTGGACTGTAACCAAAGGGTATAGAAACCTCTTTGGTAGCCTCAGCAGCTATAGACTCTGAGCCAGAGAGATCGATGCAAAGCGAGCTATCAGACCCCACATTCAGACAGCCATAGATTCTCGCACTTAAAAGTAAAACAGCTGCACATTCTCACAGGGACAGTGGCGTAGCGGAGAAGCCACATTCATGCCACATTAATTAATATAATAATAAATTGTTGTGTGTGTTGTGGTCCTCAGTCTGGAGACTGGTTTGATGCAGCTCTCCACAATACCCTATCCTGAGCAAGCCTCTTCATCTCTACATAAGAACGGCAACCTACATCTGTCTGAATCTGCTTACTGTATCAATCTCTTGGTATTCCTCTGCGGTTTTTACCCCACACACACCCTCCAACGCTAAATTTACAATTCCTTGATGTCTAAGAATGTGTCCTACCAATCTATCCATTCTTTTAGTCAAGGTATGCCAGAAATTTCGTTTCTCCCCAATTCTGTTCAGTACCTCCTCATCAGTTACGCGATCCACCCACCTAATCTTCAGCATTCTTCTGTAGCACCATATTTCTAAAGCCTCTATCCTCTTCCTGTCCGCACTGTTTATCGTCCACGTTTCACTCCCATACAAGGCAACACTCCACACAAATGCTTTCAGAAAGGACTTCCTTAGGCTTAAATCAATATTCGATGTTAACGAATTTCTCTTTTTCTAGAGCGCTTTTCCACCCATCGCCATTCTGCATTTTATATCCTCTGTACTGCGACCATCATTTGTTATTTTACTGCCCAAGTAACAAAACTCATCTACCTCCTTTATTGTTTCGTTACCTAATCTAATTCCTTCAGCATCACCTGATTTTCTAAGACTGCACTCCATTACTCTAGTTTTGCTCTTGTTAATGTTCATCTTATATGCACCTTTCAACACACTGTCCATTCCGTTCAATTGCTCTTCCAGGTCCTTTGCTGTATCTGACAGAATTACAATGTCATCAGCAAAACGCAAGGTTTTCATTTCTTCCCCCTGAACTTTAATCCCTATTCCAAATTTTTCCTTGCTTTCCTTTATAGCTTGCTGAATGTACAAATTGAATAACATAGGAGAAAGGCTACAGCCCTGTCTTACTCCCTTTCCAACCACTGCATCCCTTTCATGCCCTTCAACTCTGACAACCGCTGTCTGGTTTTCGTACAAGTTGTAAATAACCTTACGCTCCCTATATTTTACTCCTGCTTGCTTCAGAACTTGAAAGAGTTTATTCCAATCAACATTGTCAAAAGCCCTCTCCAAATCTACGAAAGATAGAAATGTAGGTTTGCCTTTTCTTAATCTATCTTCTAGGATAAGCCGTAAAGTATTGCCTCCCGTGTTCCTACGTTTCTCCTGAACCCAAACTGATCTTCCCCGAGGTCGGCTTCTACCAGCTATTCCATCCTTCTGTATATAATTCGTGTTAATATTTTGCAACCATGACTTATTAAACTGATGATTCTGTAGTTTTCACACCTGTCTGCACCTGCTTTCTTTGGAATGGGGATTAAAACATTTTTCTTAAAGTCTGAGGGTACTTCTCCTGTCTCATACATCTCACTCACCAGGTGAAACAGGTTTGTCATGGCTGGTTCTTCCAGAGACTTCAGTAGCTCTGAGGGAATATCATCTACTCCAGGACCCTTGTTTCGACTTAGGTCTTTCAGGGCTCTGTCAAATTCTTCTCTCAGTACAGTATCTCCTATTTCATCTTCATCTACATCCTCTTCCCTTCCTACAATATTGTCTCGAAGTTCATTTCCTTTGTAGAGCCCCTCTATATACTCTATCCAACTTTCAGCTTTCCCTTCGTTGCTGATGACTGGTTTTCCATCAGTGTCCTTGATATTAATAGAGCCGTTTTTCTTATCTCCAAATGTTTCTTTTATTTTCCTGTAGGCTGTGTCAATTTTTCCCGAATTTATACATTCTTCTACATCCTTGCATTTGACTTCTAGCCACTCCTGCTTAGCCATTTTGCACTTCCTGTCAAACTCATTTCTTAGCCGTCTGTACTCCATTTTGCCTGTTTCATTTTTATATTTTCTCCTTTCATCAATTAAATTTAATATCTCCTGTGATATCCAAGGATTTTTTGTAGGTCTTGCCTTCTTACCTGTTTTGTCCTCTGCTACCTTCACTACCTCATCTCCCAATTTTACCCACTCCTCCTCTACTGTTTTATTTTCCCCTGTTTCTGTCAATTGTTGCCTAAAGCTCCCTCTGAAATTCTTAAGAACTTCAGATTTCTTCAATTTATCCATGTCCCATCTCCTTATTTTCCTACCTTTTTGTAGTTTCTTCAGTTTCAGCCTACAGTTCATAATCAACAAATTATGGTCAGAGTCTATATCTGCCCCTGGGTATGTCTTACACTTTAAAACCAGGTTCCGAAATCTATGTCTTACCATTATAAATCTATCTGGTATCTCCCGGTGTCTCCCGGCCTCTTCCACGTATACAACCTTCTTTTGTGATTCTTACACCAGGTGTTTGTTATAAATAAATTATGTTCTGTGCAAAATTCGACCAGACGGCTTCCTCTTTCATTCCTTTTGCACAGACCATATTCACCTACTATCTTCCCTTCCCTTCCTTGTCCTACTACCGAATTCCAGTTTCCCATAGCAATTAAGTTTTCCTCTCCCTTAATTGTCTGAATAATTTCCTTTAGCTCCTCATATATTTCTTCGACTTCCTCATCATCGGCAGTACTAGTTGGCATATAAACCTGTACTACTGTTGTCGGTGTTGGCTTCGCATCTATCTTGACAACGATAATGCGATCACTGTGCTGCATATAGTAGTTTACCCGCATTCCTATTTTCTTATTCATTATCAATCCTACTCCTGTGATACCCCCAATTGATTTTGTATTTATAATTCTGTACTCACCTCACCAGAAATCCTGTTCATCCTGCCACCGAACTTCACTAATCCCCACTATATCTAACTTCAACCTATCCATTTCCCTTTTTAAATTTTCTAATTTTCCTACTCGATTAAGGGATCTAACTTTACACGCTCCGACCCGTAGAATGCCAGTATTGTCTTTCCTGATGATCACATCCTCCTGAGTAGTCCCCGCCCGGAGATCCGAATGGGGGACTATTTTACCTCCGGAATATTTTACCCAAGAGGATGCCATCATCATATGTTCATACAGTAGAGCTGCATGTCCTCGGGAAAGGTAACGGCTGTAGTTTCCCCTTGCTTTCAGCCGTTCGCAGTAACTGTGTGGCAAAGACACATTAGCTGATGTTACAAGGCCAACTCAGTCAATCATCCAGACTGTAGCCCCTGTAACTACTGAAAAGTCTGCTGCCCCTCTTCAGGAACCACACGTTTGTCTGATACCCCTCCGCTGTGGTTGCACCTACGGTACGGCTATCTGTATCGTTAAGGCACACAAGCCACCCCACCTTGCCAATGTCTGTGGTTCATGGGAGTGGAATAATAAATTATAAAACAACAAAATAAGAAAAACCTAACTATATTAACTAATATTGTAACACATCAAATAATAATGCTATTTCTCAAGTCTTGAAAAGAGTGGGGTTCAAGTTTTAACAGAATGATAATCTAGCGACATTAAATGAATCATAACTTTACAGAAATATACCAAACATATATGGAAGAAGACAGACGGTCGTCTTTCATCACCCTTTCGTTAATTGAAAATTTTGATGTAGGCTGAGGTAATTATATTACATCGTACGCAGCAAACTTTTCGCATTATGGGCGACATAGACAGCTGGGGCACGTCACACAAAACAGCAAATACATCAACAACATTAAACATACACATTAAAAGTAATAATTTCCATAAAATCTATAACAGTGGAGACGCAGATGTGGCTGGTAGGACTACGAGATTGGGATGGATGTATAACAATGCAAAATTTACAAGGAAACATAGATAGATAAATCATAAATAGAAAATATATATGGGGTTGAAACACACACGAAAAAAGGCAATAATAATAATATCACAATTTTCAATGTTTGCTGTTATGTTAAAACATTTCCTCGGTAAGGAAAGGGGATAAAATGTTTTTAAAATCACCCAAAATTAGGAAGAAGGTTCAGTAAGCAACGCAGTATGTTCATGACAGATTTTTAAAGTTGCTGAGGGCACCAGGTTCGCTACAGGGAAAGGGCCTCTTAGGAGGGTAATCGTATTTTGCACGCTCAAAGCATTCATGTATGTACTACTCACAACAATTTTCAACCTAATGCTGTCCTTCACATTATCATCCATTCAACACTGGTTTTTAAGTCAATAAACACTGTTCACATTAGTTCGAATCGTCGACTTGGGTCTTTAATGACGGAAGGAGACAATCTTCTAGAAGGTACTGGGAGGAAGGTAAAACCCGCATACATAAGAAGATACTTTTGTGTCTCTTCCTCAGCTATTCAACTGCATACAAAGTGAGTAAGAGGGTATAGTTAGTGTGGTTAGTGCACGTGTCCGCTAGGCCTGGTGTCCCTAGTACGCGTGACAGGCGGCCTGACAAGTGCGGGGCGTCGGAGAGGCTCGCCACCGGAAGAGATTAGCGGACCAGCGACCGGCATCAGGGCGGCTGCGCACCAGAGGCGGCCGCGCAGCTTGTGTGCTGCTGCTGATCACCGCGGGCCGAGTTCCGGTAGCATTGTGTACCCGGCTGCAACCGCTCGCCTTCCATCTCCCAGTGCCGGCCGCGGTGGCCGAGGGGATTGAGGCGCTCCAGTCACGGTCTGCACGGCCACTACGGTCGGGGGTTCGAATCCCCCCTCGGGCATGGATATTTGTGCCGTCCTTAGTGTTAGCTAGTTCATAAGTAGTTTGTAAGTTTAGGGACTGATGACCCCGTAGTTAAGTCCCATAGACTGTACAAACATTTGAACATTTGAACATCTCCCCGTGGACCCTGCCAACTCTCAGCGCTGCCCGGCGCGAAGTGGGCGTGAAACCCACGGACGCATACCTTCGCCTTGGTCTCTGACACCCTCATATATCTGCCAACACTTTGTTGCACCATGTTACCACAGGACATATTAAACTCATGAGGAACTCCATCGTGTCACAAACGTGAAGTGCCTTCTTATTTAAACAAAACATTTAACAAAAATACAAATAACAACCACAGAGGTTCATACAAAAACATTTTAAAATTAAAGAAACTCATTAGTATTATGCTAGCCATATGGCGGACAGAACGCCTAGCCTTTAGTCCTTAAGAAATATTTTAACATTAAGAGTACAATGTCTATATATAAATTCAACTTCCCCTCATTTGGAGCGCAAAACACAAAAATTGACATATTACAATGACATAACACATAATAATAATAGAAGAATAATAGTTTACAGGTCACGCACTTTTTCTTGGCCTCTCTCTGATCGGCAGAAGTCAGCTGAGTTCTTGTGTCTACAGAATGTTTATGCCCTCTACCAACCTTACCTGTTAACAGCATTGTACACAGCACACCTCGTGAATCTGTTGTTGATTTGTGCTTGGTTTAGATTACTGTCTTCCACTTTGTTATTTGCTAAAATAAGTCCACATACCCTGACGACTTCTTTTAGAAAAAAGTGGTACGAAGAATGTTAATTCTGATTGTTATTCAGTTACAACAATAAAAAGAGGCAGAAATCGTTGATACGCCCGCTTAATAAGCCCCTTTAAAGTATTAATATTTCATATATATACGTACCAGTTATCTATTACTCAAACATTAAAGATATACTTAATTTCGTGTTCCATTTCTGACGCCTTTAACTCCTTGCATGTTGTTTCTTTTAAAACCTGTAATCTATACGCCGTAAGCTGCCGGCACTGGAATAATGAGGCGGGGCTTGTTCTAACAGCCATTGCGCTACAAGCTGAACACAAGCTTCAGCACCCAACATTCCTCGCTCAGGGACAACGTTTAAGTACGTAATCTCTAGGCATAAATAGACGTAAAACACTGACTTTTTCATTAGTATCGGTTTACAAGACCAATATCTGAACCTAGAAATAAATGATAATCTTAGCACTGCACCAGGAATTTCATGAAGCTCATATTGTTGCTGAGAGGTAAGTGCTGAAGATATGTAACATAGTGCAATTCACAGATGTCATTCATCACAAAGTTGTGGAATAGAATGCAGTATATTGATGATTTGTTAACTAAGCACAATCAGATATCAGATACATCTACATCTACATACATACTCCGCAATTCACTGGAAGGTGCGTGGTGGAGGGTACACTGTACCACTACTAGGCATTTCCTTTCCTATTCCACTCCCAAATTGGACGAGGAAAAAAAGAATGCCTATATGCCTCCGTACGAGCCCTAAATTCTCTTATCTTGTCTTTGTGATCTTTACGTGAAATGTAAGTAGGCGGCAGCAAGATCGTACTACATTCAGCTTCAAATTCCGGCCCTCTAAATTTACTCAACAGCAATTCACGAAAAGAACGTCGTCTTTCATCCAGCGATCCCCAATTGAGTTGCCGGAGCATTTCCGTGACACTCGCACATTGGTCGAACCTACCGGTAACAAATCTAGCTGCTCGTCTCTGAACCGCCTCTATGTCTTCCTTTAAACTGATCTGCTGCGGGTGCCAAACACTTGAGCAATACTCAAGACGTGGTCGTAGAAGCGTTTTATACGCGGTCTCCTTTACAGGTGAAGTACATCTTCCCAAAATTCTCCCTACTCACAACTGTCCTTACATGTCCGTTCCAATTCATGTCACTCTGCAATGTTACGCCTAGATATTTGAACGACGCGACAGCATCAAGCAGCTCATTACTAATGCTGTATTCGAACATTATGGGATTGTTTTTTCTACTCTACTCACAGGTATGCTGTGGGCTGTTGGCCACCACCGCGACCACCAGCTGGCTGGTTTCCGCCAAGCCTTGCCTCGGCACCAGCTTTGGTCGACCGGCCAGCCCATAACTCAGGTTAAATTGTAAGACAGGTGACAGAGAGAGAGATAGAGAATGGAAGAGAAATTTACAACGTATAAATGGAAGTCAAATTGTTTGCATATTTTGTGAAGGACAGAGGGTGTGTTAATGGATGGAGGGGAGGAGGGGGGGTATTTGAAATAACAAAAATTATTTTAACAGTGTTAATCTAAAATGATTACTCATTGTGCATGGAGGCTGGAAATAAGTGAAACGATAAAACTAGGATATTGAGTGAAACGAGAAGCGAGAAGCATTGAATTAAAACTTGTGCCACATGCGGGAATTGAACCCAGACATCCATACTTGCTTTAATTCAATACTGTTCCTTTAACTCAATGTCTTTCACATATTGACGTGGACAACTGTTTCTAGGTATATGAATTTATAATAAAAATAGGATAATAGGAAAACTGTATAATCTAAAAAAAAAAGAAAGAAATAACATCAATATAAAGGTAGCTCAAAGGAAAAAAATAGATCTTCCAGTCTCTTACTTACGAAATATGACAACACAGACGACATGAAAAAGACAAAAACATTTTAAGGACTAATAATTAATTTAGAGTCCCTCATTATTTGTTTCTTCCATGTTACATCTCAGCATATAATCTATAACGCCAATGGACCAGCTTCTCTTCAGTAAAAGCGACAACTCTGTCTAGAGTTGATTGCTCGCAGTGAGTTGGCCGGATTGGTATTTCTGCTTTCCGCCCATACTATGATGCCAGGAAGTAAACATTCTGTATTTACGTCAGAGCCCCACTTTGTGCCGTGCTGTGGGCTGTTGGCCGCCACCAGGACCACCAGATGGCTGGTTTCCACCAAGCCTCACCTCGGCATGAGCTTTGGTTGACCGGCCAACCCATAAGTTGCGAGTAATGGCTAATACAGGCCCCAGTCACAAAGTGAGGCTCAACCCTCGAAGTATCACAAGTTTCTGCAAACTACTATATACTATCCCAGCCAGAGATATTTTGCTATAAAATGAGCAGCCACGTTACCTTTTGACACTTCATTCAAATATTTAACGAAGTTGAGGAATAGAATCATGAAAACGTAGCTACCACATAATGTTTCAATTATAAAGTGTTCTCAATGTCTCAGAAACAATAAGCGCTACACAACGAAAATTACCTTCTGTTGCTGCCGTCCATTTACACGTTTGTTCTGTTGTTCACATTGAAGTGTTTCGTCTTTTGTTCATAAAATCGCTTCAGTTTCTCGCCTGTTCCACGCTTATACGAAGATTAAGAAAAACAAGGACCAAAAGGGATATGTACGAGTTAGAATTACCATTATGTTATTCTTAAAATTCAGATCAACTGTTCTAATGTTTGAGAAATCTTATGGGATTTAAATGCTTACACAGTACTTAAACTAACATAATCTAAGGACAAATTCAAAAAAACCCATGCCCGATGGAGGACTCGAACCTCCTACGAGAGAAGCAACCCTTATCCATGACATGGCGCCTTAGACCGTGCGGCTACTCTGCGCGGCCTTCTTACAACTGTACCACCATAATTGGTACGGTAATGAGCACAAAAGCTCTTTGCATTCATAAGAGAATGTTGGTGATTGAAATCTCAAGGAAGAAGTGTGCGACACTGAACACGCATTTGTTTTTATATTGCGTCCCCACCTTATCCCCCTGCCATCTCCGCGCCCTACGCAACCTAAATAAAAAAAAAAGGTAAAACATCCGAGACCTTCTTTCCGCTAAGTCACTATACCGCACAATGTGATATCTTTTTTCAACTTTAGCAACGTCCTCCCTCTAGCCCGTCAGGTAGGAATCGCACACTGCTCAGCAATACTGCGGAAGAGATGGAGCGATTGTTGGGTTGGCAGTCTTCCTGGGAGAGGTTTTAATCTTTTAATGGTCATGTCAATAACATATTGCTTGTTTTATCTTCACCGAAACATGTATTTTTCCCGGTTAACGTTGTTTTCAATGATAGCCACCAGAAATTTCGTTTTATGTATAATCCTTAAATTTGTTTTGTTTATCGATTTCTGAAGGCCTGACAAAAATTTTCTGGTAATCATGTGGTGAACTATACACATATTTATGTTTAGATTCAATTGTCGCAATTTGCATCTTGAAAATATAACTTCAATATCATTTTAAAATTGCCTTTGCTTTTAGGAGGTGTTTTCTAGACAGCAGAAGAATCTGCCTCAAATATATCTCAGTTCGATACAGAAGTTTGTAGCTCTGTCAGAGAGTGGGTAAAATGTTACTGTCCCTGCAGTTTCTAATTGAGAGCTGCTGCCTCTTAATCTTCAGAGAGCGTCGACATTTTCATGTGGCCGCGGTTGAGTTGCCTAGCGCACTGAGGCGCTGATGACCCCGAAGTTAAGTTCCTTAAGCTTAACAAACATTTAAACGTTTTCATGTAGGAATCGAACAGCTGCAGCGTGAATCGCCTCCTCATTGCCCTTGTGAAGGCTGATGCAGATAATTCAGAAAGTATGGATCGAGAATAGTTGTAGTTTCTACGTGAAATTCGTCACCCTTGTCTGTAATCATAAATGTGATAAGTAAATGACTCACCAAAGTTCAATTTTCAGACATTTTAACTGGAATAACACCAATAAGTGAATCTTGAAAGTTTCTCCTATACACATATCAGTGTGATTACCGTTCTTTAGAAAGAACAGACACCACATAAACAGACATAATTAAGGAGAAGACGACAACAGATCCAGCAAACTACGCATGAACTCTTGAGTTAATCGGAAAAGTGCCACAAGCAGTGAGTGCAAATTAGAAACGGCAACTACGTAAAAAGTGTGAGGAAGTTTGACTCTTGAGGACGACGAGGGGGGATATGGGGAGGTGGGGTAGCCCGCGCACCTGCGATGAACGATGTTTTTTCGCTCGCGCAGTGGTTACTGTAACGAGGGCAGTAGGAATGGGTCCGAATTCCCACTGGGCACAACTGTTCAACTTCCCCAATGCTCGCACTCTGTGGCCACAAGCAGCTTGTGTCGGATTATTTCTTTTAATGTAAATTGTCCTCTGTCATTCCAGGAAGCAGTACAACTGTTACCAGACATGATCCACCATGTTGTCATTTCACTATCATAGTCGTACCAGGACGATCATTGGTGTACAGGCAATGTCTTTGACAGATCCAAGGGATGGATCGTGGTAATAGAGAAATTAAAAGGTTTAACAAGAGGCCGTTTGTTCACCCCAAACAAAATTAAATAAGTAATTATACATCAGTGGGATAACAGGTTGTTAACAGAGGACGATTGAATGACAGTTAGCAAAATTCCTAATAACAATTTAGTTAAAATAAAGGAGCTCACCATTGATGAACAAACATTTTCACGCACCAGGTAATATCAAAACAACTTTAATCTAGGGCGAACACTAATATATAAATACATATGTGGGGCCTTAAAAGATTAATAGCAAGGCACCCCTCTGAATTAGCCAACCGTAAGAGTAAGCTTAAGACCAATCATCTTTAAACAAAAAGCAATAGTTTACTAGAAAACATTGAATTGGTGAACAAAATTTCAAGTAACAATTTAATTGAAATGAAGAAGCTCACCTTTAATGAATAAACACTTCAATGTGCCAGGTACTGTCAAAATAACTGGAATTCAGGGCGTGGACACTAGTATATTAATATAAATGTGGGGCTTTAAAAGATTAACAACATCTACATAGATATTCTGCAAATCACATTTAAGTACCTGGCAGAGGGTTCATTAACCACTTTCATAACGTTTCTCCACCGTTCCATTCTCTAATAGCGTGCGGGAAGAAAGAACACCTAAATCGTTCCGTTTTCGATCTGATTTCTCTTATTTTATTGGGGTGGTCATGTCTCCCTAAGTTGGTGGGTGCTAGCAAAATATTTTCACATTCATAAGTAAAAGTCGGTGATTGGTACTTCGCAAACAGATCACGCCGCAATGAATAACGTCTTTCTTTTAATGGTTTCCACCCCAATTCGTGCAACATTTCCGTGACGCTCCCCCCCCCCCCCCCTGTAACGTGATAAAACAAAACGAGCTGCCCTTCTCTGAACCTTCTCAATATCTTCCATCAGTCCCACCTGGTTAGGGTCCCACAAGGGGCAACAGTACTCCAGGAGAGGACGCACATGTGGTGGTGCTGGTGCGTTCTGCCAATGAAACGTAACCTTTGATTCGCCTTCCCCAAAATATTTTCTACGTGTTCTCTACAGTCAAAGTTGTTCGTAATTGTAACTCCTAGGTATTTGTTAGAATTTACGACCTTAATGTTTGACTGATTTATCGTGTAATTGAAGTTCAGTGGATTTCTTTTAGTGGTCATGTGTATTACTTCACACTTTTCTTTATTTAGTGTCAATTGACAATTTTCGCACCAAGTAGAAATTTTGTCTAAATCGCTTTGCAGTTGCTTTTGATCCTCTGTTGACTTCACTAACCGATAAACGACAGCATCATCCGCGAACAGTCTAAGGGAGCTATTCAGACTGTCTCCTAAGTCGTTTATAGACACGAGGAAGAGTAGGGGACCTATAACGCTTCCCTGTGGAACGCCAGATATCACTTCTGTTTCACTCGATGACTTACCGTCAATTTCAACGAACTGTGTCCTTTCTGATAGGAAATCGTGAATCCAATC
This sequence comes from Locusta migratoria, assembly GCA_026315105.1. Classification (NCBI taxonomy): domain Eukaryota; kingdom Metazoa; phylum Arthropoda; class Insecta; order Orthoptera; family Acrididae; genus Locusta; species Locusta migratoria. The sequence goes on along the minus strand of CM048746.1, from coordinate 677,144,274 downwards.
GCACAATTGGGAAGATATTCCATAAGCACGCAACAACAATAGCCAGTCGTAAGATTAAGCTTGAGACCGATCCTCTTTAAACATAAAACAGTAGATTACTAGGAGACATTGAACTAATGACATAGTTTACAAAATTTCAAGTAACAATTTGGCCACAATGAAGACACTTACACTCGGTAGACAAACCCTTTAATGCGCCAGGCAATGTCAAAATATTCTCGACACGAAGGCCGATACTTAACAGGACAGCATGGTTAAAACTTTACCGGCGCAATACATCAGTAACAAACCTGGCACTTAGAATCAGCGGATGGTAATCTGGTCTTTATGGCGAAACTTCTTACGACATACGGTGATACGCCACAAATAAGTGAAAATACCCGTGCCCACGTGACTTCAACAGGACTACAAGTACCCGGATGGTGAAAGGACAATTCAGGCTCCCGTGTAGCAGTACTGCCCAGTTAGCCGGCGGACTTAGTGTGTACTTAGTCCACATAACTAATGGCTTTGAATAATATGCCACCCGCAAGGGCAACTAGTATTCTCATGTAAACACGTTAGGTCGCAATTACCAACCGGATACGCCACATATGGGCACCTTCGTGACAACTAGTCAAATCAAGTGCCAATAGGTTAAGAGAAACACCAAAATTTTAAATCCAGGTGCACAGTATAGTTAATTAGTAAGTCACCCAACTGGCTTATGGAAGGTGCTCACATTTATACAAATAACTAACAGAGTGTAATCAATGCACCTAACTTAGGGTCTACCGACTACATATTATGATACAACACTACACGAGGCACAAGGGTGGTAACTCACAGGGCCCCGCAACTAGCCATGGAATCACATATTAATTTTGAAAGTAACCGAAAACTGACGGTACACACCCACGAGGCAAAGGAGAATAATGGTGTTGGAGGAGAAAATACATCCACTGTAACTCGGCAGATGGCACAGGCAAATTCACAAGCACCTTTTGGGCGGCCGAGAAATTACCGATCGACTCACGGCAAGTACTAAATGTTGGAGCACACTACCAAGACAATGTTTAATACACTGCCAGCGCGTCCACAGGAAAGGTGATGGAAGACGACGATGACGAGCTGATACAGAGCAGTAAAGCGGCCTTACAAATCCGCCATATCAGCCCGGGAAGAAAGCTGGGCCGCCGTCCCCGTGCGTCGCGACAACACACAGCAGGCAGAGGGGTGCGTGGCTCCGCAGGGCGCCGCACCACCGGCTCCCTGCGCTCCCAGTCGCCTCCAAGCACGTACGGCGGTCACTCACTGTACTGCCTTCCCTCCCACCGCGGCACGCATGTCCATTTAAAGAGGGCACGAGACAAGGATAGTAATGAGAAATAGAAGAAGCGAAGAAGCGCGTCAATAGATCTGACTCTATGAAAGCAAAGAGAAAGATAAACAAGACAGAAGGGTAACAGGGAAATAGTGCGATGCTGAGCCGAAACGTCTCAGTCTTTCTCGAGTGGTCCAACACCTTGTGAGACTTACGATAGTATATTTGCATGAATTACTGAGTACTCTCAAACTCATTACGTATTTGTAGAGTGCCAAAACGCTTTTGGGATTTTCTGCCATAATCAACTTCGAACCATATCGCTTTCCTAAGGAGTATAGTCACAGTTGTGCGACTGGGATCGTGATGTCCTGTCCGCAAGGTAGTTGTTTGCACCAACTGACGAAGAGTCATCTAGTCAAAAGGAAGTGCCGACTGTAATTCTTCCAGTAAAGTGAAGTAGACTTCTACTGATTCGAATATATATTCGAAATATTTAATGAGCAATCAGAATATTGCTCTTAGATTTGAGGCAGTTAATGCTGCCGACTACTAACTCAGAAAAGCAAATCAATTGCGAAATGATATTGAATTTGTATCTTCACGGCGCATACGGCGACAATTGACCTTAAACATCAATATGCATTTGGATCTGAACATGATTACTCAGAGTTTCGTCAGTATTCTACATATGGATAAGAAAAACAAATTTGAAGTTTACACATATAAAGAAATTCTTGGGGATGCAATTAGAAAGAATGTTAGCTGTGACTAACACATGTTACGGAGAAAGTGAAACAAAGGGTCTGTTATTGACACAACCATTAGAAGATTTAAGCGTCTCATAAGGAGACAGCTAACCCTACAACTGCTCCACCTGTTATGCAGTATTGCTGAGAAGTGTGCGATTATTACCTGGCGGGATAGAGGGAGGACGTAGAAAAAGTTGTAAGAATATACGCAATTTGGCAATTGTATATATTGTTGTTGTTATGGTTTTCAGTCCGGAGACTGGTTTGATGCAGCTCTCCACCCTACTCTATCCTGAGCAAGTTTTTTCATCTCCTCATAAGAACGGCAACCTATATCCATTTGAATCTGCTTACTATATGCGTCTCGTGGTCTCCCTCTGCGATTTTTACCCCACACACTTCCCTCCAATGCTAAATTTACGATTCCTCGATGTCTAAGAATGTGTCCTACCAAGCGATACCTTCTTTTAGTCAGGGTATGCCAAAATTCCTTTTCTCACCAAGTTTGTTCAGTATCTCTTCATTAGTTATGCGATCTACCCACCTAATCTTCAGCATTCTTCTGTAGCACCACATTTCAAAAGCATCTATTCTCTTTCTGTCCGTACTGTTTATCGTCCATGTTTCACTCCCGTCCAAGGCCTTCAGAAAAGACTTCCTTACACTTAAATTAATATTCGATGTTAGCAAATTTCTCTTTTTCAAAAATTCTTTTCTTCCCATTGCCATTCTGCATTCTATATACTCTGCACTGCGACCATCATATGTTACTTTACTACCCAAGTAACAAAACTCATCTACCACCATCATTGTTTCATAATTAATCTAATTCCTTCAGCATCGCCTGATTTTCTTAGACTGCATCCCATTATCTTTGTTTTGCTCTTGTTAATGTACATTTTATACGCTGTCTTCAACACATTGTCTATTCCATTCAACTGCTCTTCCAGGTCTTTTGCTGTCTCTGACAGAATTACAATGTACTAGGGCGCGCACTATCTCCGACACAGAGAGTTTACCCCCAGGAACTTGAACACCTGAGAACTGTACTCCGAAAAGAATGGGTACTCAGAGTGGCAGATTCAGCGGTCTCTCCGCCCAACCACCACAGCACAACCTGTGGAAACGGATGAAAACACGAGGTAGGATGTAGGCACTGCGTTCATTCCATATACCGGCGCACTCTCGGGGAAGGTCGCCCGCATTAAAATAAGGCCGTCTCACTGCGAGCAACCAACTCAATATAAATTCGACTCTTTTACTGAAGAGAAGCTGGTCCGATTGCGTTATAGGTTATATGCTGAGATGCATTACGGATGAAACAAGTAATGAGGGATTATGAATAAATTATTAGTCCTTAACATGTTTTTGTTCTTTTTAATCTCGTCTCTGTTGTCATATTTCGTAAGTAAGAGACTGTGGCAGATCTATTGGCAACTGAAATAAAATAGAGGTTTTTTTTCCTTTTAGCTATCTTTATATTCAAGGATTGTTTTTTAAATATACAGTTTCCTTATTAACCTATTTTTATTATAAATTTATAAACTAGAAACAGTTTTCCATGTCAATATGTGAAAGACATTGAGTGAAAGGAACAGTATTGAATTAAAGTAAGTATATAAGTCTGTGTTCGGTTCCCGCCCATGGCTCAAGTTTTTATTCAATGCTTCTAGTTTCACTCAATATCCCATTTTTATCGTTTCACTTATACCCGTCCTCCATGCATACAGAGTAATCAGTTTAGATGTACGCTGTCAAAGTAGGTTTTTTTATTTCAAATATGTCTCTCTCCACCCTTCCATCCATTAATACACCCTACCCTGTTCACAAAATAAGCAAACGATTTGTCTTTTATTTTTTCATTGTTCTCTACTGTTCTCTCACTCTCTCAGTCCCTGTCACCTCTCTTACTTAATAATTACAGATACCCTTTTGGTCCGTTCCCTCAAAACGCTATGATCAAATGTATTGTTTCCTTCTATTTTGATTTATGGTTTCGTTACTGTCTACCAGTCCTCTCTATAAGACCGTGTTCTTTCATATCTCCTTGTCTATAGTCCATTTTCGTTCTGTGACACAAAGAGCACTGGATTTTCGACTGACCTCTGCTTTCATTCCAACTGTCGCATATGGTATACATTTCGCCGTTTTAGAATCTGTTTTCTAATGCGTAAACGACGCTCCTCGCAACCTTTAAGATGTGTAATATTCCATTTATTATGATAAGAGCTTTGCTACAAACTTGAGCGCCACGAACAGTAGCTGCGCGGTCTAAGCCATTATGTCGTGAATCGGTCTACTACTCGTGTAGGTGATTCGAGTCCTCCCTCGGGCATGGGTTTGTGCATTGTCCCTAGATTAAGATAGTTTAAGTAGTGTGTTAGCTTAGGGACTGATAACCTTAGTAGTTAAGTCCTATTATATTTCATACAAATTTTTTCTGAAAACTTGAGCAAAATAAGAGCATAGTTAAATCAGCTTACAGATAATGCCATACAAAATCACCACTGAGCAATCAGCCCCTCCTAGCCTTACATGCTAGTTCAAGTAAGGATGACACACACACACACACACACACACACACACACACACACACACACACATAACTTCCCATGCCCGAGGAAGGAGTCGAATCTCTGGCGGGAGCGGCCATAAGTCCGCGACAAGATGCCTCAGACAGCGCAGCCAAGGAATTACTGTTACGTAGACAGATACCGAAGAACTATTTTATTTCTCGTACGAAGTGTTCTGCGCTCCATTTTCACAAAAACATTATACTATCACATACGAAAATCGATAGTTGGCAGGGATGATGTTAGCTTGTAACGGCTAAGATATGGTTTGATTCCTGCTGGGGTAACTGTTTTTAACAATCGCAGACATCCCCCTCTCCACCTCCAATAGCTCCAAGTGAAGAATTTAGTACTGTGGCGTGTTTCAAATCAACATTACACATGTCCGTTCGTTACTGACTACAACAAAGTTGGATTAGGTTTCGTTGTTTCCTCAAAATGCCAAACCCCTCCAGGTGTCTACGAAAGACGCGAGCCTAATTACTAGTAAACGAGAGTTATTACCTAGCCGTCTGAGGTCAACGCAGACGATAGGCGCGGGGTTGGAGTCCCAGGCAGCACAACGTTATTTATTGCGCTACTTCAAAATGTTTGTAAATCTATCGGATTGAAATGTTTTGTCATTAGTCCGTTTCTTACAAACTACTTAAACTAAGGTAAACTAACCTAAGGCCAACACAAACACCCATGCCCGAAGTGGGGACTCGAACCCCCGACGGCGAATAGCTGCGCGCACCGCAGCACGGCGTTCCAGTGTGCACGGCTAATCCGCCGCGGCTTGCGCTATTTGTAGCGGAACATATGCACATACCGTTAATGGTGAGAACAGTAACTACTTCACCTCTATCAATAGAGCCGTGGTTGAGTCCCTGCCGGGAAAGAAACAATTGTATCGTCGTTTCAAGATCAAATATAGCGCTATGTGTGAATTTATCTTATCTCTGATGTGTGATCGTGCTTAGTTAAAGATTCATATAGGTACTGCGTTCCATTCCACAATTTTATGACGTTTGACACATTTAAGTTGCACTGTATTACCTCTCAGAAACAATTTGAACTTCATGCAATTCCTGGTGCAATGCTAAAGTTAACCATGCATACCTTGGTTCGGACATCGGCCTTCTAAACCGATACCAATGAAAACGTCAATGTTTTACGTCTCTTTTTGCCTAATGTAGTCTTGATCAGCAATGCAAGCATTTTTTGGTCAACAGTGCGTTCAATTTCAGAGCATGAAATAAAACTCATTGTGTCATTGAATAAGTTTGATAAGGTATCCGATTATAACTTATTGCAGTGAAATACTCTAAGTTGCTTTCTCGTCTCTAATAACTTGTATTCCAATGTCTTTTGTATGATGCTATTAAATTATGTGCGGATTGACTGGCATAAGGAACAATGCTCTCGACTGCTTCTTATGGTACCCATTATGAATAGTAGAACGACTGTACTCCACAGGGTATTGTATGTAGAGTACCCGCAACACAGCTACGTTAGTTGGGTTGCATTCAGCAGTGATCCACTTTTTTTGCTGTCAAGTGTACATGTAGGGCGGACAGTTTCTTGACGTGGAGCTTGCCTTTGTTCAGCTCTTTTATATTTGTTTGTATTTCCTCACATCTGTGATTCTGCCCTCTTCTGAATGTGAGTCTGGCCTCTTCTACAGATCACGCTCCATCCTTTAATTTACAAAATTGCCCTGCAAAACTTATCTGTAAAATATCAGGTGGTTCTATTAATAAGGAAAAATGTTCAAATGTTTGTCAAGCTTAAGGAAGTTAACTGCGGGGTCATCAGTCCCTAAACTTGCAAACTACTTATGAAGTACCTTATACTAAAGACGACACAAACATCCATGCCCGAGGGGGGATTCGAACCCCCGACGGCGGACGGCCGCGCGCATCGCAATACGGCGCTCCAGTACGCGCGACTGTTAATAAGCCAGGGTGTATATTGTCAATGAAATTTCGATGAACGCCTTCGTTTGTGCTCTGCCGCGAACATCTTCCCACGCCGGCCGCGGTGGCCGAGGAGACTGAGGCGCTGCAGTCACGGTCTGCACTGCCACTACGGTCGGGGTTTCGAATCCCCCCTCGGGCATGGATATTTGTGCCGTCCTAGTTCGTAAGTAGTTCATAAGTAGTTTGTAAGTTAAGGGACTGATAACCCCGTAGTTGAGTCCCATAGACTTTACAAACATTTTGAACATTTTGAACATCTTCCCGTCGAATCGCACACCTCCTGTTATTCAAACGGACAATCCCTAGACAAAAGTATCTACACCATTGAGCATCAACACCACAGTGCGCCTATGTGCAAATTACATTCCTATGAATTACGCCGTTGGCACCTACCACGGGGTCTTATAAACATGCTACCTAACGGGGAGATTGCCGATATAAAATTTACAGTAAAGGTGGCAACTAAAGCACTTGCTAAACAAGGCTAGTCTCACGCATAGTGAAGAAGAGCACACACACTCAAAACGATATATAGGGACACAAATTACCATAAACAAGAAATACAAAATATGCTCAATAAAATATTTAACACAGCCTAAGGTACTTAGATTATGCACCACCAATCCTCACGATAGAAACAAAAAGATAAAAGCATGTGATGCAAGCGGCCTTATAGCTAACAGAGACACTTGAACATGTCACACTAATAAATTTTATGTACAAAACGGATGGAACTGGCAAGTTGCTGTTATCCACCCCAATAGAGGCGTGTACCACATATTACACAAAACAAACATACAACATGAAGATTCGTTATCGCGAAATGAAATCGCACAACAAACACATACATATACAAAGGACACACATAACAAAATACACTTTTAAAACAAACCACTTAATGAAAACACTACAAAAGACATACAAAATACATCACAAATCTACAATCACAAACGACGTGGGTGGTAAGAATACTACTTAATCTACCCTAGAACCACAAAGTTAACGAAAGCTTAGGATGTATATGCTCCTCCCGAGCAGGTTGATCGAGTAACGATCTGTTTCTCAGTGTTGGAAGAATCGGACTCCGTTGTACGATTACTTTCCGCGCGGTTGTTCAAAAATGTACAAATGTTTGTATAGCTTATGGGACTTAACTTCGTGGTCATCAGTCCCTAAACTTACAAACTACTTGTGAACTAGCTAACACTAAGGACGGCACAAATATCCATGCCCGAGGGGGGATTCGAACCCCCGACCGTAGTGGCTTTGCGGACCGTGACTGGAGCGCCTCACTCCCCTCGGCCACCGCGGCCGGCCCGCGCGGTTGTCCTAGCACTATTGTCGGTCCGATTACTTCTCCTGGAAGAGCCGTTGCCGTCTCTTGTAGGTCCGTAATCTTCGTCATATTCCATGTCCTCCAGGTAAGTCTTATCAATTCACGCTAAGGGTATGGGTAGTCGAGGAATTGATTTCTCTGCATCATTCCTCGAATGAATTCTCCAAGACTCCTGCAATTGCTGTTAGCAAAGTGGGGAATCGTAAGAATGCTGCTTTTTACTAGTTCCTGTTCCCTCTCCTATCGGAGAGGGCAGATATAGCTTCTGCATTGCCTCAAATTTAGGTCGCGTTTTCTGAGATACCATTGTTTGCTACCTCATGCCGTTCCTGAACTAGCCGCACTATATCCTTGCGCAACCCATCCAGATTATTGTCAATAACCTGAATGGTGTTAGTTTGCGCCTCCTGTCATTGCGCAGAAACCTTAACAAGTTAGGCCTTCCATCCCTGCTTTTAATTCCAGAAAAGAAGCATTTTGCTCTTCCATTCCTGTTTTTAATTCCTGAACAGAAGCATTATGCACTTCCATCCATGTTTCTATTTCTCTCGTGAAAGCCATGAGCTCACTTAGAGTCGTATCAGAAACGCATACGGGCCTAGCAACACTGGTCGAACTAGTTTGTGCAGAAGCAGAAACTGGCGTATTGATATGCGGTTCGCTTTGTTCGCCCCTGCCCTCACTTCCGGTCACGTCCTCGTTTAAACAAGTCGCGTTTTCTACGGGAACGCGGCCGTCTGTACTCGCAACCTTCTCCCTTTCGGTTGAATGATCTCACCTAGACGACTTTCAACGGTCTTGACTTTGGTTTAAATGCCTAGACCGAGTGGAAACTGACAAGCCAGAACTATTCTCCATCGTCACAAGTAATTTTGAACAGAAGTAACAAAGACAACATTAGTCTAACAAAAACCGCGTAACAAAAAACGTCCTAAAACCTTCACACGTAATGCACTGTGGCTGAGCTCTTTTAACAAAAACAATTAAATAAAATAACCCTTCCTAATATCAGACAAAAAATACACTGAACAGATGTGCTGAAAACATAAAACAAAATAGATTAATGCGCGCAGCTAATCTCACAGATTCATCCACTGGGAGAGGAAAGAATTTTTTTCTTTTTTAAGAATATTCCCGCACATAAAGCAAAAATTAAATAGATGACCCGCTAGAAGAGTGAATCCTGGCAGCGGTAAGCCCGATAAAAGTGGACCACTGTACGAAACGAGAGCTCTGCTTTATCAATAAAATTAGCAAATAAGGTCCGTGTGAACTATTGGTTACTCCCTGCTAGGAAGCCTTGTTCACTGACTCAAACGTAGAACTGACTCGTTTCAAATTACATCAATAACAGGAAGTTAATACTACAGTGGTCAATATACATAGCAGCTCGCATGTTATTACACACAGACATTAATAACCAACCACCATAATTAAAGTTATCTTAGAAAGGTGGTTAGAAAAAACTTTTATAGCGCAACGGAATTTAGACATAAGAAAATTTCCATTTAATCTTATTCTCGGCACTTGTGAAGAACAATATTAAATAAAAGAGGGAAGGTGCTCTAAAAATACAATTCATAGGTAACTTGCGGATTATGCTGAATTAGTTTATTCAGATAGAAAGCAAGTAAAATGGGGAACCAATTTTGTTAATATAATAAAAATGCATGTCTTACATGGATTAATACGGACGGTGGCCAGCCTAAATTATACATGATTTAACGCTCTTGGGGGGAAGGATTCACAAACAACACTCATTCGTCACACACACGCATTGGAACAGCGAAACTCACCAAAATCAGCGTGATGAGACGAGGTGGAAGCAGGCGCCGCTATCGTAGGCGAAATTCAGCAAGTCAGAGGTAGCACAAAACACAATATACAGAAACACTTTGAAGCTGGCTCTGGTCTGTCGTGACTGTTTCGAGATGGTGCGCGTGTATAGCCAAGTTAAATTACAACTTAATTGGACTGCGAGCAAACACGCTAACGGCGACGCACAGCTACGTTACATGAACGCACTCCAATAATGGTGAAGTGGTAGAAAATCGGATTCATTATAAAAAATCCCGGTGGATTCTTAAGTTGCAGTTGGTTAGAAATCGACGTAGGTACTGGTCTTATGTGAGAAGTGGCGTGAATTCAGGCGACTTGCTACAAACCCCGGAAGTCGGAACTCGGACCGACGTATTTCCGAAAACCGATAAAATTGAATAAATTCAGTTTCCGAAAAGTAAAGGAAATTAATTACAGCATGTAACATATATAAATGTTTAGAATTACATAAGGAAGCTATTGAAGGAGATTGTACAAGGCTCAGAGAGACTAACAAAGACGGAGGGCGTACTACAAGTCGGAGATGAAACGCCAAATTTAAAATAGGTGGGGAGAGAAGATCGCGAAATGTTAGTGAAAATCAGGATACACACATAGTTACTTGCCTGATGGGCATGGAACAAGCAAGAGTGGAAGCTGAACGCTTTGTTCTATGAACCAACCACGTGGAACACATATCACTCATGGAAGGAAACGATGAGAAGATTTTAACATGCACTGTACAAAAGTGAACATATCGGCAGTGAGAAGTCGGCCCCACAAAGCTAGAAAGTATTTACACAGAGTTCGTACATCGCCACACAATTATTAAAGGCTGTTACCAAACTGGAACTACACATACACCGCGTTGATATGTTGAAAATCACTGGATTCAAATACTAGAACACATTTCTGCTCACGATTAGAAAGATTTTCCGATAAATAAATCTAAGTTCAAGAGTCTAAGTTAAACATGATAAAGGAATCGCTACCATCTATGCAGACACATGAAATAAATATGCTATTCATCATGCCTTGAAAACAGTGGGTTTCTAGTATTAACAAAATGCTAATCTAGCGACATCAAATAAATTACAATTGTATAAAAAATATATGAAAGACGACAGATGGTAATTATATATATATTATTATTATATTCATATTATATATTTATAAGAGACAGCAAACTTTTCTAAGCCATCATGTGGCTGCCTTATGGGCAACATAGTTAGCTGGGGTACATCGCTTAAACACAGCAAATACAAACAACAACAGAAAAACACATTGTAATATACTAATTCCTATAGAAAACTAAATCAATGTATATGCAAATGTGGCACTTGAGATCTCGGGATTGGGGCAATATGTATAACAATCCAAAATTTACTAAGAAACATTGATAGACAAATCATAAATATAGAACATACATCACATTGAAACACAAAATATCACATGGTTGAACGTGTCCTGTTGTGTTGTATCACATAAACACAAAATAGTACTTAAAGAAGCAACACATGGATGAACTGTCTCCATATGTTCATTACAGACATATTTTAAAATTGCTGAGGACGACCAGTAAAAGTTTACCGATCTGTCGAGGTTAGACAGTCATGTGTCCTTGATGTACACGTTAAGATGACAGTGCCTTGACATTACGTTTGCCCTTCTTCAACTTCTTTATTTTAGTACGTTGCTTGCAGTGGCCATTTGAGCAGCAGCTGAATATTATGTATTTCACTGTAATGTTTTCAAAGGAAACGCCTTTTGCTATTGCGGATGAAGGGTTTTATTTTTATAAGTCACCCATACGTGTTTCGCCCTTGTCACAAGGCATCATCAGTGGGTGTCCTGAAATACTTACATGTGTAAATAGAAACATGTAAATATTTCAGGACACCCACGTATGATGCCTTGTGACAAAAGCGAAACACGTATGGGTAACTTATAAAAATAAAATCCTTCATTTGTAGTAGCGAAAGACATTTCCTTTAAAAACACTACAGTGAAATACATAATCCTTTATTTTATTTATATTTTCTCACTTATTTATCTGCTTCTGAATGTGATTGCGGCCTCTTCCACAGATCACGCTCGGACCTTTAATTTACAAATGTGTCATGCAAAACTTATCTGAAGAAATGCAAGTTGGTTCTATTAATAACCCAGGGTGTATATTGTGAATGAAATTTAGATGAACCTCATCGTTCGTGCTCTGCAGTCGAATCGCACACCTCCTGTTACTGAAACGGACAATCCCTAGACAAAACTGTCTAGACGCCTAAGCATCAACACCACAGTGGCGCCTGCCACAGAGTCTTATTAACATGCTACCTAACGGGGAGCTTGCCGATACAATATCTACATGAAACATGACAACTCAAGCACTCAATAAACAAGGCTAGCTGCATGCACCGTGAAGAAGACCACACACACTTAAAAACGACAAACAGGGACACAAATTACATACACAAGATATACACAATAAAATACTAACCAGGACCTAAACAACTTAGATTATGTACGATCAATCCTCACGATGGAAACAAGGGATAAAAACACGGACAAAAAGGGCCTATGTGAGGTGGGCAGCATTATAGCTAACAGAGACACTTGGATTTGTCACACTAATAATTCTTTAAGTACAAAACGGAGCGTCAAGGTAATGGACATCGCACAGCTGACCAGGTGGAACTGGCATGTTGCAGTTATCCACGCCAATAGTGGCGTGCACCTTATAGTACACAAAACACGCATACAACATAAAGATGTGTTATAGCGAAATGAAATCGCTCAACAAACACATACATATACGAAGGACACACATAACAAAATACACTATTACAATAAACTCCTTTAAAGAAACACTGCAAAAGGTACACAAAATACAGCAATTCAAAGACAAATCACATAGCTGGTAAGAATAACACTAAATCTACCTGACAAAACACAGAATTAAACAAAACTTCTAATGTATGTGCTCCTTTCCGAGCAAGTAGGATGTGTGATGATCAACAGCAGGAGATTATTACTGGCTTGTGGTAGGGGCGGGGTCTTTCGGTCGGTCAAGGTGTGGATCAGTGGACCAGATTTCCACATCTTCTTTTGACGGGTTGCGTGGTTTTTTCTGGCCTTAATCGGGTTGCTATCCCAAATTCTGGTTCCCGAATCTTCACCGTTTGTCTGCCCGCTTATCACGCTAATAACCTAGCACGTTCCTCCGATGCAGCTGATTCTCACCATTGGAAGGACCGGAATTCCCGCTGCTAGAACTTTCCACTTGGCGTTTATTCCTAGCGCTATTATCGCTCCGATTATTCTCCAGGTAAGCCTGGAAGGACTCGCTGTCCTCCTTGCAGCTTTGTGCAAGGATGGCATTGCGCTTATTTTGTGGGTGCTTCGATGCCCAAATTCTAATTAATTTGTGCAGAGGGTATGGTTAGTCAAGGAACTGATTTCTCAGCATTATTCCTTGAAAGAATACGCCAATACTCCTGCAATTGCTGTTTGAAAAGTGGGGAATCTTTAAAATGTTAGTTTTTACTCCTTCCTGCTGCCTCTCCGACCAGTAGGAAGACAGGAAATGCTCCCTAAAGTCGTCATCATAGTAACGGCAATATCTCAAGAGAGGTCGCATCCGAGTGGCGGGTTCTCCCTCGAGATTTCCTCACACATACTCGATTTTCTGCCCTTCTGGCCAGTTTGGAGGCAGTAATTGCTTGAGCCACTCATTGGGGTGTATCTCGCTTGCAGAGTTTCGGAAGACCTGGTACTTTTTTACTGTCAGAAAGTGGTTATAATCAAACGCCTGCACAGGCTCTCACACAGGCTCTCAACTCGGTCTTTCTCTTATGGGAGAATGGGCACGCAGAGGTTCTACGTCCACCTTCTCCAAAGTAGAATCAACTCCTCGGTCGGAAAGACAGGGTCGACCTCCACACAAACTGCAGGAAGGGATTTTTCTACTTGTGGTGTAGGCGGGGATGCAACGGAGAATTGCTCCAGACATGCAACACGTTCTTCTAGCTTGCCCGCTACATCGTGACGTCTGTGGTTAATTTCCCACTGTTGTTCCTTGAACCAGAGTAAGTCGCTAACTTCCTCGGATTCATTTACAACAGCGGGAACTGCCCTCTCTGCCGCCGTGTCCGCAGTGTAGCGAAAATATCACTGTCATCAATTTCTTTGTGTTCTTTTTTTAATCTGTAGTATTATTAAGTCATCATTTGTTTTTTGTAAGTATAATTCTGTAATTATCAAATCTGCTTTTCTCTTTATTTCTGACTGCGGACACTGAATCGACAGAATAAATAGTCAATTTCTGCACAAATGTGTTATTGAGACTATCATACATCAGTTAATATTGAAAATGGCAGCAGCAGAACGAATTTATAAAATGCTGTGGATTGAAATTAAGGATCTGGACTGTTTTAATTTTGATTTTAGCTATTGGTTTAAGGTCACTGCCGCACAATATGCTTTCTAAATTCCATTGATTGAATTACCCTACGCATTACAGGACCAATATTGTGCTTTATTTCAAAGTGATAAGCTTTGATCAGAGTCTGGATTCAGGTGGGAAATCGGTATTACGTAACGTGACTACCAGAGTCTCTGCGCGAGGCCCCTCAGACCCGGCCCGAGCCCTCCCCTCAAGCAGCGCCTGGTGTGTCCGCAGCTGGGGTCCCTGATGGCGGTGCCGACGCCGACGCCCCCCACCACCACCACGACGACGCAGCAGCCGACGACGCGCGCGCCGCCCGCCGAGGCGTCCGGCGCCGCCGGCGTACCCAGCGTGAGTACCTCTGCACCCAGCATCTGTACCGCCATGTCCAGCGTGAGTACCTCTGCACCCAGCATCTGTACCGCCATGTCCAGCGTGAGTACCTCTGCACCCAGCATCTGTACCGCCATGTCCAGCGTGAGTACCTCTGCACCCAGCATCTGTACCGCCATGTCCAGCGTGAGTACCTCTGCACCCAGCATCTGTACCGCCATGTCCAGCGTGAATACCTCTGCACCCAGCATCTGTACCGCCATGTCCAGCGTGAGTACCTCTGCACCCAGCATCTGTACCGCCATGTCCAGCGTGAGTACCTCTGCACCCAGCATCTGTACCGCCATGTCCAGCGTGAGTACCTCTGCACCCAGCATCTGTACCGCCATGTCCAGCGTGAGTACCTCTGCACCCAGCATCTGTACCGCCATGTCCAGCGTGAGTACCTCTGCACCCAGCATCTGTAACGCCATGTCCAGCGTGAGTACCTCTGCACCCAGCATCTGTATCGCGATGTCCAGCGTGAGTACCTCTGCACCCAGCATCTGTACCGCCATGTCCAGCGTGAGTACCTCTGCACCCAGCATCTGTACCGCCATGTCCAGCGTGAGTACCTCTGCACCCAGCATCTGTACCGCCATGTCCAGCGTGAGTACCTCTGCACCCAGCATCTGTACCGCCATGTCCAGCGTGAGTACCTCTGCACCCAGCATCTGTACCGCCATGTCCAGCGTGAGTACCTCTGCACCCAGCATCTGTACCGCCATGTCCAGCGTGAGTACCTCTGCACCCAACATGAGTACTAATTCACCCCATATGAGTACTGCTGCGCCCTGTGCGAGTACTGCTGCTCCCAGAGTGAGTACCTCTGCACCCAGTATCAGTACCGCCGTGTCCAGTGTGAGTACTGCCGCACCCCACATGAGTACCGCCGCGGCCAGCGTATTATACAGAACGGAGCATTAAGGAACGTTTTTGAGCAAGTAGAAATTTATTCACACACCAAGATTTTACCCCCAGCAAGTTTTAAATGTGAAAATCGAGATAAAACTTAAACGCTACTAACAAAACTTTATTCTTATCGTCCTAAGAGATATAAAAATGTTAATTAATATTTCATCTGACATCTTATGATTAACAACATAATATGTAATTACTGTAAGGCACAAATTACCCTAGAAACATCTCAAAATTGGTGTGTAGATCATACAGAATATAATTAATTCTACAAATACTGACAGTTTAATTTCATACAACCAGATAAACACAATTTTTACTTCTAACATGCGAGAATCAATAATATATGTTTTGGTAAATAACAAATAAATAATTGAATGGAAACTTACAACATCGTTCGCTCAAACGTTATCTTTCGTAAACGACAACATAAGAAATAAAGTTCCAAGAAGAACAGCTTAATAAACAGTTCCAGAACTAAGAATTCTAATGGATCTGATGACGTAACAACTATACAGAATTGACACAGCATAAAAAGCCGATATTACAGGTAGAAAAACAAACAATGTATGCATAAAGGATGAATTTATCAGTTAATATTATCTAGTTAAATGATGCACATCTTCAGTTTATACAATATTCTAGTAATGTATACCATTGAAAGTAGCAGGTTAAATTATTTTAACCAAGATCCCGTGCAACTGAGATCTGCAAAATGTATTTTAAACGCCCACTGCTGCTCTAAATTGCTTTGCGAGTGGCCACAGTATTTGCGCAACGGAAATTTATCTAACTGCTCACTCCTTAAGGACGCAGCCAACGTTTCAACAAACACAAACTCAATGTTAGAAATAAATGAATAAATAACTAAACATGGGATGGGGTGCAAGACATTATAAAGCAGTGGTATGATACTTTAAATCATTATCTATTAAATATAATGAACAAGCAAATTAAGGTGGGGAGATTAAATTAAGCGCACACCTTGCACAACAGTGAATTATATCAAAGTTACTGCCCATAACAAAGTTGTTTCTGGCCTTTATGAATATGGATGTAACGTGGGAGGAAAATTGCAAACATACAATGGATAGATGATAGCACTTCAATCATTCAAAGCCAGACACGGACATAATACTTGCGGAACATTACTCATGCAGCAACAGTTCATAGCAGCGACAAACGAAGCATAGGCGGCGTTTTAGACAAACTGGATGGTGTCTTGAAGCACAAATTTAAAAATCACTGTCCACCAAACCATCTCGTATTTGGGGAGGCAACAGCATACTATTCATAAGTACCCCGTGGTGTGTGACCATGAGGAATCGTATAGAATTTTCAAAAGAAGTTAATTTAGAATGAGCGAGTAAAGCACACGCGAGAATTCATATAGAAGGAAGCTAGTATTAATAAAAGCATGGCTGAGAGGTGAGGTAATGATCATTACAAAAGCACGTCGTGCAATTGGTCATACAAGACAGGAAAGACGGAATCAAACTAGAAAGTCTTAAAAATATTTAGCATAGTCTCAAATACATGAAAACGTTAGCTAAAAAAAAAAAAAAAAAAAAAAAAAAAAAAAAAAAAAAAAAAAAAAAAAAAAAAAAAAAAAAAATAATAATAATAATAATAATAATTTAAACATACTAAGATTATACAAAGGCTGAAGGCTACACATGTGAATTCTAACTTGAGAACACCGTACAAAAAATAATCACCGGAATGAAAATGTGAATACTAAATGTAACTGAATTACTTGAGTTCTGTAAATTAAGAGAAACTTCGCCACGCATAGCGAAAGAATTATTTAAGGAAACTATCACTGATAAACCAAGTCTGCCTCATCACAAAGCAGCAAAGTTCTAACAGCATGTCATCCCTCAGCATGATTCAACGAAGTACTTACTTACACGGTTAGAGCAAGAATTAAGTCCTAATGCCACGCCAATACCTTCTCCACCACACACCGGATGTAGAGCGCTCTAAAACGCCATACAGAGCGCCTTCAGAGTATAGTGTCTACCAACTCTTTGTACCTGAGGAAGATACCCTCTTCAACGGCTCCCAGAGAGGTCTCTCGTCACCTCTTCCGTCCAAGATTAGGTTGGCACCACACTAAGAACACGGCCACCTCGCCATCTTGCCATGTTAGCTTGTCTCTGGCTACCCACCGTACACCAGCGCAGACGACACACGAAGCTGTGTTCTTAATAATAGTAGACGAGGCCCTAAAGCGCGAGGTGGCAGTCAGTCAGTGTGGTGGAAACATATGTAAACATGGGGCATTGATCATTACTAAAGAGACTAAAAACAATTAACGTACTAATACACAATATTAATGGTGCACAAACTCTTTAGGTTAATGAATAACACAAAAATGGAAAACGACCACACATTCAGTGGACTTTTTCACCATTAATGTGTGACTAGTTTATTAAATTTAGTGGCTTTGTAGTAAGTAGATGGCTGATCGCAGATCATTCGTGACGTCACCGCCATGTTGTTACGAATTTGGTACCAGCAAACGATCACGTACATTTCAAAACCCTGGGGATGCTTCATACATGTGTTAGACAAATTATATACCGACATAAATGCATTTGACGGAGAAGTGTTGCAGTCCTGCGGTTAGTTTAAGTTAGAATAAGTAGTTCGTAGGTGTAGGGACGGATGGCGATAGCAGTTGGATCCAGTACGTTAATAAACATTTGAACATTTTGGACATGTGGGACATTGGCATGTCAGAGTGGCCCTGTGTGGTGCCACCGGTCATAGGAGGGCGAGCCGGCTAGCGTGCAGGGTCGCGCCGGCCACGGACGCCGGGCCCGCAGGAGGGCTGCAGCGGCTGCGGAGCCTCGTGCCCTTCCAAATCCTCCTGGCCGATTAAACCTGCGCACGGAACCGGGATTCGAACTGGGGAACTTGGTCTTTCGCAGGAAAAGTTGGACCTTTGCCTTTCGCAGGCAAGATCCCAGGTTCTAAATCCAGTTCCGGTGCACAATTTTAAACCACCATCAACTTTTCATATCAGTGCACATTCCGCTGTAGAATGTTGTAACAGTATACAATCACAGTCGACTGTCATAATCGGTATACATTTCAGAGAGTGGGAATTTTGCAGTAATTGAATTCAATATTGCATTATTAATGAAATGTCTCCTGCAGTGACTTCTTGAGAATGTTAATAAGGCAACTTTCATAAGTAGTATTTTTGTTCCAATTTCCTATAAACCATTAACAGGAAGCAGTGGCCGAGCAGTATGCGGCACGCCATTCACAGTCTGCACTGCTGCTACAGTCGGGTTTTCGAATCGCCCCTCGGTCATGGATGTTTGTGTCGTCTTTAGTATAAACTAGCACATAAGTAGTTTCTAAGTTTTGGAGACTGATGACCCCGCAGTTAAGTGCCTGAAGCTTAACAAACATTTCAACATTATATGAACCACTAATTGACCAGTAAATTAATTCCTCATTTAACAGTTATCGAAATATTTATTATCATTATAAGAGCAGCAACATATAAAGTAACCGAGAAATTGATCTGTAATCCTAGATGCTGTATATATATATATATATATATATATATATATATATATATATATATATATATAGGGTGTTTCACTAAGTGTGTTTGCCTCTGTAACTTATAAAATAATAGGTGACGGGAAATTTTAATGCGGTAGGTCAACACAAGAAATGTTACACTTTCTGCGGAGCTATGAACATAGTTTATTGTATCATTTTCCAAAGAGTTACATCACAAAGATATAATTTTTTAAATGGAACAATAATTTTTTCTATCGTGCATTGGATTCGTTGAAATCAGCTGCGTCCAAATCAATTCAAACTACATTCCTATCACTGTTAGTTTGGGAGCTACAACCCTTCAAAGTTTCAGGGGTAGATACCACACATAATACATGGCTGTGTGGTGGGTGATGAATGTTATGGCGGTGGGAAGTTGATTTGCCTGAGGTGTTCAAATGTGTGTCCATGTTCCTCAATGCATAATGCAATGCGCCGTCGAAAGGATCTGCGGACGAGATGTAACGTAGCCGGTGTGACGCAGCGAGAAACTTCCTCGATGCGCTGCTAGACTGCCGACTGTCGCCGCACACGGCCGTATACAACAGGTAGAGCCACACAAACAACCGGGACTCAATATACCACAGTCACTGACATCGGATGACGATGGCATACACGAACAACGAGTACGTTGACATGTTGCTGATGCTCGACGAGTGCCGACACGATGCCACTGAAGCAGCCATCTCGTCCGCAGATCCTTTCGACGGCGCATTGCGTTATACATTGAGGAACATGGACACACATTTGAACATCTCATGTAAATCAACTTCCCACCGCCATAACATACATCACCCACCACACAACAATGTATTATGTACAGCGTGTGGTATCTGCCCCTGAAACTTTGAAGGGTTGTACCTCCCAAACTAACAGTGATTGGAATGTAGTTTAAATTGATTTGGACGCAGCTGGTTTCAACGAATCCAATGCACGACAGAAGTAATCATTGTTCCATTTAAAATATATATCTTTGTGCTGTAACTCTTTGGAAAATGATACAATAAACTATGTTCATAGCTCCTATATATATATATATATATATATATATATATATATATATATATGTGTGTGTGTGTGTGTGTGTGTGTGTGTGTGTGTGTGTCTCGAGAGCAGGAGGTACTCCTTAATTAATATACGTTTGCCAGACTTTGCAAAATGCCTACTTATACTGGCCCCACAAACCGCAGCCAGTCCTTGGCTCACTCATTCCAGTCTTCTATACTTTTCTGTCATTTGCACCTTCATATAACAAACCCAGTATCTATATGTGTCTTCAGTCTCTACATGTTTCTTCAGTGTATGGGTTGATCCTGTTAAGTATAATTCTTTATATTACTTTATAGCATGTTCTTTGGAGAGATATCATTATAACTGTTGGCATCTTCTTCAATTGTGTGCTGATATCTTCACTTTCTTTATCTTCTTTCCTATTGTTCTCATTCTCTAATTCTGCAGATCTATTTTTATGTTTAATCTTAAACTTTTTATTCACCTACTCCTGTTTTAGCCTACTCACAACTACTCCTTGCGTTATGTTACCATTTTGCTCTTATTTATTGTTTTTGATATTTTTTGTTTTATTCGCACAAGAAAGTGGTCTGATCACATCTCAGTCCCACGTTATTGTCGTAACATCCTTTATTGCTTTCTCAAATTTCATGTTTATCAAATCATGGACTATTTGATTCCTAGTTAATCCATCCAGTGAGGTCCATTTTGCTTTATGTATGATCTGATGGGAGAGTGATGTACTTGCTATTTTCATGCGAATTTGATAAGCCTTATACCATTATCATTTGATATGGTATGAAGGCTGAACATGCCTATCTATTGTTGTCATTGCTCTTCTTGTCCAACTTTGGTATTTACGTCTCCCAAAACATTTTTGCTTTCCGACTGTGGTAATCTTGAGTACATCTGGTCGAATCTCTCATAGAGTTCGTCTTTTATGTTTTCCTACTTGTTTTCAGTTCGGCATGTACCCCTCATTAATGAGGTATTTCTATATTTGCTTTTGATTCTGATGTAGCATATTCTTTCATTGACATTTTTTATTGTCATCACAGTGGTCATTATTTCATTATGAACAACAAATCCCGTACCTAATAAATGGTGAACATGCTTGTTTCCGCTGTATATGATCGTGTATTATTTTTATCTTCGTGCGTCCCGTGCCCACGCCATCGTATCTCCTGCAAGGGGGGGGGGGGGGGTTCATGTACATCTTGTACTCTGCTAGTTCTCCATTAAGTATCTTTGTCTGACCTACAGCGTACTGTGTTTAAGTTACTTGCACTTACTCGTAGTCTTTTATTCATATGCTTCGGTCGTTTTCCGTTAGGTCCATTCCAAACCGAAGGAACGCGTCAATATTTACAACGTTGAATGGTTAGCCCAACGATTATTCCTCCCTCTTTCTTGGGCCCGTCACCTGCTGGAATGCTAGTTTTCTTCTGTATGTAGTAACTGTGCAAAATACTCAATGGAAAATTATTTTCGACATTTACTGAATTACAGAGCAAAAATGGAATTGTTTTTAGATTACTGAAGATGTCTCATGAAATGTAATTCAGACTTAAACTGGAAAGAAGACGTAGATAATGTCGTGGAAAAGGCGAACCAGAGACTGCGTTTTATTGGCAGAACCTTTAAAAGATGCAACAGAACTACTAAGGAAATTGCATACAGTTCACTTCTCTATCCTTCTTTGGCGTATTGCTACCCAGTGTGGATCCATATCAGGTGGATATGACGCAGGACATCGAAAGAGTGAAAAAGAGCGGCAGCTCGTTTTATATTGTCACGATACAGGGGAGGCAGCGTCACGGAAGTGATACAGGATCTGCGATGGGAACCATTACAACGGCGCTTATCGCTGCGGCGTGGGCTACTTACGAAACTCCGATCGCCAACATTCTCCTCCGAATGCGAAAATATATTGTAGACTCCTACTTACATAGGTAGAAATTATTAACAGAATAAGCTACGAGAAATCAGAGCTCGAACGGAGAAATACATGTGTTCTTTCTTTCCGCGTGCTATTCGAGAATGGCATGGCAGATAAGTAGTATAAAGCTGGTTCGATAAACCCTCTGACAGGCACTTAAATGCGATTTGTAGAGTATCCCATGTAGATGTAGAACTATTATAAAACACACACAGGTTTTGACGCATTCTGACAAGGTAAAATCGCTTAGTGCTTTTATGAGTACCACAGATTTGCTGCAGTCTCATATGGGAAAATAAGACAGTTTTCTAATGTTTATAATTGAAAATTATAACAAGTGTCGTATAAATTGTATGTTTATTTAACCCACGACCGGTAATTTGAAAACGGTACTGTATTGTACTGGTGACCCCTAAACGGTCGGTGAATACCTCTAGAAAACCATGTAACATCACAACCGAGTGGTTCGATCCTCCAATAAGTGGCTAGCGTGAAGCACAGCATTTTGAATACTAGAGCTGTGTTCCCTTCGTCCAACAACATGAGACTGTAGCTTATCTTATCACGTCTAAACTAGAATCTCCCTCTCCCGTAGTGAACCAAACAATGAGTTAACTCTAGAAAATCGCAACCCAGAATGTCCTTGATGGACAGTCTCTTAACTACCTAACTTGCCGTGAATAACCCTGAGCACTGTGTTTGAACCTGCCCTCTTGGGCAGCGAGGCAGTTCCGACCGGCGCCATCGCCAGCTCAGAGGCTGCCCGCGATGAGCCAGTGGGCAGTGGGCAGTGGGCGCGCCCCAGCGGCCGCCCAGTCGCTAGCGATCGCGCCGGCTCGCCGCTGCCTCGCATACGTGACGTGACGTCTGCGCTGGGGTCTGCCTCGAACCCAGCTCAACTACTGAACTGCCGACGAACCGGACATCGTGGCGCACACGTCCGAGTCTCGCTTCTGTCTCTCCAAATCCCTAAACCAGTGGCCGCGTGGTCTAAGGCGTCATGCTGCGGACTGGGCCGTCGTCCGTCGGTTCGAGCCTTGCCTCGGGCATGTGTGTGTGAGTGTGTGTGTCTGTTGCCCTTAGTGTAAGTTAGTTTAAGTATTTTGTAAGTCTTCTAGGGACTGCTGACCATAGCAGTTTGGTCTAATAGGTTTACAAACATTCGAACATTTTCGTAACGCTTGCCCAGCTAGCGACGGCGCGGCCAGTGCAAAGCTTAGCAGAACAGAAATCTTTAACGAGGTTTAATGTTATTGAAAATGTAGTATATATGTTCTGCGGGATACGTGCTTATATTTTCTTTTAACAATTGTATTGCCTTACGGAGTATAGTAAGGATACGTATTGTATTGGTAAAATGCATTTTATAATTCACGGTACACAGGGAGGCCGCGAGGGAGCAGCGGCGAGCTCTAAGGCGTTCGCTCCCCGCCTGGGTCTTAACTCATTCCCGGACAAAAGTGTGTGTGTTGTCCTTAGTTGACGTTTTTTTTTAGTCTGGAAACTGATGACCTCTGCAGTTTGGTCCCGTAGCTTTACAAACGTTTTAAAATTTGATAAACAGGAGTCTAAAGTTGGCTTTATAATCACGCCGAAACAGGTAGTGAAATAAATAAAATTTTGATTATATCATCTAGGTGGGAAAATTGACAATTCCCTCTCAATAATGGAAAGTGTAAAGCTATCCTCAGCACTGAAAGAAATCCGGTAAACTTCATTTACACGGTTAATCAGCGCAATTAATAGGCCGTAAATTCAACTAAATACCTAGGAATTACTACGAGGAACAACTTAATTAGGAAAGAACACATACAAATATCGCGGAGAAGGCGATCCAAAGGCTGAGTTTCTCTGACATAATGAAGGAGATGAAACAGCCGTACTGAAGAAAGACCCCGCACTACACCTGTCCGTGCTAGTTAGGACGCACGCACCACCACCAAAATAAAATAAGCGAAATCAAATCTCTAACGGAAATGTTTGGGTGTTCCTGCCTCCCGACAGCTATTACCTTATGGATCTAAAGAGAAATATTGGGAAAGAGGTTAGATAAACCCTCTGTTATGGACATGAATGTTATTTGCGGAGTAAATATCTGGATGTAGATTATTATGCCATTAGTTGCAATCAGATACACGTATAGGTGTAAATTTTAGCTAAAAATAATAACTAAACTGGATGATATAAAACCTACAAAAAGTTTAAACTAGTAAGCCCTAAACGTCTCCGTGTGTACTGGAAGAAAACAAAATATCTGAACAAGAAATCCATAATTTAAATATCCTGCTGATATATCGAGCGGGCGCGCCTGTGTATGAAGTGCGCCAACGGCAGATAACATCGTTTTGCAACGTTTCATTGTTGTTTGACAAGACCAAGTCCCTGCCTATTCCTGCATCATATTTTCAGCAAGCACAGGGAGAAGTTGAGTTGTCGTAGGTTCACTTGAGCTACAGTAATTTAAAATCAATTGCGAGTTCGTCATCTTAGTGTACAAAGTACGCCACGCGCCCGGTCATGTAAGTAATTTTTCCTCCATTTTCATTTCGCTTCTTTCTATGCAAGTGGAATGATAACACGTAAGAAGTGGATACATCACTGTGCAGGGCGAGATACAAGCTGACAGACGACGAGTTTGATTGGCTAATCAACGAGAATCCCGATTTCAACACTGTAACGATGACGACTCTGAGGAAGAAGAGGAACTTATCACACGAAGTGACCACTATTCAGATTCTGATACAGTCCACGATTCAGATGACTGTGAATAGCCACTCTCCACTGGTACTTTTATTAGGAGGAACAAAACGTGTGCGCCGGCCGCGGTGGCCGAGGAGACTAAGGCGCTCCAGTCACGGTCTGCACGGCCACTACGGTCGGGGGTTCGAATCCCCCCTCGGGCATGGGTATTTGTGCCGTCTTAGTTCGTAAGTAGTTCATAAGTTGTTTGTAAGTTTAGGGACTGATGACCCCGTAGTTAAGTCACATAGATTTAAAAAAAAAAAAAAAAAAAAAAAAAAAAAAAAAAAAAAAAAACGTGTAAACAGAATAAAATTTGTCCTAATGTGATTTCAAAAACAAAGAGAAAGAATATTGTGAAAATGGGCCTACAAGTGTTCCCGGAGGAGTTACAAATGAAAAAGAGGCTTATGTACAATACTTACCCTGGAAGCGATTGATGAAACTGTGAAATTCACGAACATATATATTCAATTTAACGAAGAATGAATACAATATTCCAGAGTCAGGAACGCTAAGGAAAGTGCAGGTGTGAAATAGTGGCTTTGTGGGGTTGCTATATCTCATCGGCACTAAGAAAGCGAACCACACAAATGTGATTGAACTGCGGGCATCAGATGGTATCGGTACGGAGATTTAGATAACTGATGAGCTGCAGAAGACTTCTGTTCCTTTTCTATGTAGCCGTTTTTACAATAAGAGTACAAGACAAGAAATAAGAGTAAATGATAAGCTTGCTGCAATAAGACAAATATTGGATGACTTTGTGGCGAACTGCAAGAACGTTTACAGTTTAGTACGATGTGTGACAGTAGATGAATCGTTGCAAGCTTTCTTGGGGGGTCGCTGTTCTTTTGTTCAGTATATTCCAAACAAACCGGAAACCACGACAAAAAGATATTTTTCAGCAGATGCTAAAATACTCTTGACTAGTAATATGGAAGTATATTGTGGCAGTCAACCTAAAGTGTTTCTAATTCTCTCTGTGATATTGTAGGAAGATTTATTAATCACACTGAAGGCTCAAGAAGAAACGTTACGTACACTAGTTACTCCTTAGGCACCTCCGTGTTCAAAAATCGACTAACAGGCACCGGGAAGTTGAGAAAAAACAAACGCGGCATTCCACAAAAATTTTTACCTGTGAAATATAGGGCCATTCACTCCTATTTAGTTTTCAGAATTATATAACGCAAAGTGTTGGTATCTATTCCTTTGTCAGCTACGGCAATAAAATGACACGAAACTCTTCTTATTTGTTTAATCAAACATTAAATTGGTGATGTAATATAAGTATATTGTATTGCTGTTTGAATAAACTAAAATTAAAGTACGACTTGGCACACTCATGTTTCCCTTGGCAGCGGACTGACAGCTTCGGACTACACGTGTGCAACGTGTTACGAAGGACGGCGCTCCTGCCCGAGGCTGCCTCTGCAGATTCTCTCTGTCATTTAATATTGTGAGGTGATGGATAACTTCTTTTAACTTATTTTTGTTTAAGTTCAAGGAAACTATTTTGACTTGCAATATAATTAAAATTCGTCCATACTGCTTAATTTGTTGGATCATTACCGCATATTCGGAAGTAAGTCTGTAATGATAAAGTAGGAAATGGACTCATCTTTTAAGTTTTACCTGCGTAGTAAATTCGACAAGTTTTTCACTGCGACACATGGAGTCATGGTGGACTTGTTTGCTGTTGCAGTTGTAATGTTCAGTACGGTATATGGGAAATTGTTTCATTACAAGACCCTGAATCTGTTCATCACACAAAGTGGAAATCTGCAACTATCTCGTATACAACCATGACTTTCATATGGAAGGAGACTGCACAGGAAAACGCAACGATAAGACAGTGGTTGACATCGAACTGCCGAGTAAAAATATATAATAAATCTGTACTCAAGTCACGAACCCTGGTATCGAAATGTTATCGGCAATCATATTATCGATTTATAAAGTGTGTAGACAGACGCCTGTCGATCTGTTGCTCAGTTTGTCCCAAAAGCGGTAGAGTTGTAAGCTGTTGTAGCACAGTTTCTACTTTGCGACGTATAATCGTCTTACGTTTCTTCCCTCTGTGGAAAGAGCCTTTTACTCTTGAAACGATTCTGTTTCCCCTCCAAAATAGTGACAGAGGAACGTTCTTAAATGAAAGACGATCTGCTCAAAATCAATTTATTATAATTAAACATTCAGATGACATTTCCTATCATGTAAAACAGATTATAGTATTCACACAATCTCTTACAAATGTTAAAAAATTGAGACACCAAATATGACTGGCTCAGTCAAAGGTCAGAGGTTTTGCAAAACAGAATGCTATTAGACTGGCTAAACAGGGGGTTGAAATTATCGTTAGTCCTAAGCTCCCCAAAGTAAATAGGCAGATCTCAAAAGAATAAAAATAAGGGACAAAATCCAACAAGTCTGATTCATATAACCCTCCAGCAAGTGCGTCACCTTACCCACACAGATGATCATTGACGGCAGCGTCTCAGGCTCGCAGGCAGCAAGCGGTGGGAACGGATGAGCTGAAATTATTTATCCGACCGTAATTGCTGCGACCTGTTAAGCAAGGTCGACATGTAACTTAACACAGCGTCACTGGCGTCGGCGTCGCTAAGCAGTTGCTGTGCGATTCTATCACTCTAATAGACTAATCAATGTTTTGCATAGGTGACACAACGGCCACTTGGCACAAATCCATCATTCACTTGCGTAATAAGAACTGTAAAAACAATGTCCGATCCGCAAACGCGCGAATGCTCAAATAGAGACTTCTAGCAAAACGAAAACTAAACTGTGGCCCCTCACAGCGTAACCACAGGACAATGTAACTTTCGCGAAGTAAACACAAGTTCTACAAGGTCCACATCTTCGGAATCACACACAAGTCTAACCAGAGGACCGTTTAAGACGATGTCCTCCCCGCGAACCTAAACGGGGTGTTCTGTGTCTCCTGAGGTCTGAACACTTCGGACGCTCAAACAGGAGACTAACGAGGTCCGTACACTTCAGACGCTCAGACACGAGAGATTGTCCCGAGGTCCTTACCCCTCGGACGCACAAACAGTAGTCCTGTGAGGTTCGTACACTTCGGACACTCAGACACGAGTGTCTGTCCCGAGGTCCTTACCCCTCGGACGCTCACACAGGAGTCCTCGTACGTCCTCGCGCTCTGCCGCAGCTCACGGCAAGTGCCGGGCGGCCACACCCACGCGAAAAAAGACTCGCCAATATGCTAACGGCTAATAGTCAAACCAATCGGATGGCGTAGCGCTGTTGACGATACTGTTCAGCTGTCATTCTAAAATACTGTGCCGAATCAGGACGCGTTCTCTGCGGCTGCCAAGAGGCTCCGCCCACGCCACCAACGCATCCCGCGGATTTCACCGTTCCCAGGGTGAATGCTCTGCAAGGAATTTCACTTTACTTCTAGCTACGGTCCCACGACCTAATATGTTAACGTTGTGCTATATATACAGCCGCTGCAGCCAAACCCCTGGGGCGACAGACGGGCAGAAAGCTTTCCTCTCAACCTAACCATTTGTCACACTAACTGTGTTCAAACGGTGCTGCTTTCTAGGAAGTTTTTTTAGATAACGCCGAAGGGCAATACGTCTCTATAAATAGCCCTGGGCCCAGAGCACTCTGCTATTGTTCGGCAAATTCCTCTCTTGCGAAACGGCGGAATGACTAAAAAGGCAGTCCCCGCTATCGCCCACCGTAAACCGCGGGTCAGCATTGTAAAGCATTCCACATACTCTGCCGCCTGTAGCGTCGGTGCCATACAAGTCAAGCCAGCCCCTCTCGTCCTTCCCCGAAGGCGAGCGAAAGTTGGTGGGAGTTGGAGACCCCCAAGAGCGTCTTTGCTCTGCGCGGCCTGGCCGTGCCCAACACGTAAAACCACTTTTTAGCAGCCAAGCTGCGCCAATAAACATTAAAATCCCGAAATTTTCATATGAACATAGAATGTACTACAATACCAGGAGCCCATCACCCCTTGATGTGTTCCCAAAGGCACAGAAATCAAAATAAATAAAGATCTACAAAGAAAAATGTAACATATTTCAATAATTAGCGTAAAGAGAAAGGTACTGTAACACAAGGTTAGAATGAAAAATAGACTAATTACTGCCCCCGTCTGACACTCTTCTTCGGTGTACGGGAAGCATATTTCTCCCAATCCACAACATTGTTCTCCAGATGCAGATATCGTCGAATTAGGTCTGTTATCTACAAACAGCGTCATTCAGCAAGTACAGAAAAAATGTACTGTGCAGACTCAAACCATTCCCCGTTAAAGAAATTACACCGCTACGTGTTGTTAATGTTTAATGTACACAAAAAACAAAATTGTAACTCGTGGATATCGAAGCCAAGAAACGGAAACTTGAAGGACGAATACAAACACAGGCGATAGAAACAGTTTTGCCAGCACCCACCCGATTTTGAATTTATATTTCAAATCCACGTGGAGATCTTAATTTTCCTTCTCCAACCAGTAATTTGACTAATATGCTCTCGAATTTTAGGACATAAATAATTTTGTCCCTTAGTACTCAAAACGTATCAACTACTTCCTGTTTATTATCTAACACATGTTATTTTTTAACCAAAAAAAAGTCTGTCGACTGTTGCATATGTAGACTATGGAGCGTTCGTTGCTTGTGATTACGGTTTCCAAGGCGTTTATCACACATATCGAGAGAAACTGTCAAAGTCATGTTCACATATCGTTTTTAAACAGAAGGTGTTGAGAACTCCAGCTACGGCTGGGACTTATATTTGCAAAGTTTAAAACAGTACTCCAAGTGAAGTAGACTATTTTGCGTTGTTGGTTCGTAGGTATGTCGGGGAAAGTTGACAATATTGTTATTGTCAAAATATCTGCATTTACAGTAAACAGCCATGGAGAATTATCACACATCGATGGGTCGAAATTAGCAGAACACAGGATATATTCTACATTAAAGGGTGCGTGAAAAAAACGTGTTTGTGGAGATGCTTTCTCGTTTGGATTTGCTAAAAAAGAACGAATACATTGTATCCAAATGTGTTGCTCACATGTGTTGTTGTATCAGGCAGGTTGTAAGAAAGAATTTGTTAATATTGTTTTTATTCAAATTTGTGTCTACCTCATTTCAACCACCTTTATCCGTGAATATTTTGGAGGGAAAATTCTTCTAAAGAAAGTAGGTCAGGGGGAAATATTTCCATTCCACAGAGTGTGCAATTAAAAAGCTTGCATGTGGCCACTGCGTACTGTTAGTAACAGTATACAGTAAATTCACATTACGGATATATACTAATTTTTTCTAGTTTTTTTTTTTTTAATAAATAAAAGCTAGTCTCGGCCCTTACATCAGATTTCCACAGAGGTAGAAGCAAAATGATTTCATCGATCCAATAAGGAACATAGTTTCACATATAACTTTCATATTTAAAGACCACATACTTTCAAGAGGCGTACCCTGCCATAGGAAGTTAGAGATGTGGATGACGCTGAGATGCAGTCGCTTTCCTTTCCTTGCCAGACAGGTAAAATAGTTTTAAGAATATAAATGTGGCACTGTGCGTAATCGTATTTTTTTCACGTAAATCACATGGTTTCTGTAACACGCTGACATCATTGAAAGGGTGTGGTGAGCACAGTCAAGGTATTATTATGGAAGGGAGAATAATTTTATTTGTGAATATATTAATTGTAGATTATTCATCTTGGCGAATATCATCATTTTTGGTGCCAATCTGTATTACAGTATTCTCTAGTGGTCGTTGTATGCAGAGAATGAGACCAATTTGTAGATGTTTGGCATATTTATGTAAATGTTAACGAGGTATCGTGCTAGATTATTAGGTTGCAGTAATAAGAATTCAGTCAGGATGTGTGATAAGGAAGATAGTAAGATGGGAAACGAGAGACAAAAGTGTCGGTTACCTCGTAAGGGCCGCGATAAGTCGCAAGAGTGAAATAATTGTAATTTGGCTGGCCATGATTCTCACGTTGATTCCAGTGACGATGAGATTGTTCTACACAACAGCCGTCAGGAAACCAGAAGAATGAATAAAAATTATGCTTATAGTTACGATGGGGCGTCCTACTCAAAATGGAATTATACAAAAAGAGTGGCTTCAAGGGCGTCAACCCCCGGGGGGTCACAATAGTAATTCTGAATTTGCTCAAATCCTAAATTTGATTCATAATTGGTGGAGAGAATCCAAGTTCATGTTTAAGGAGAGTGAAATGAAGAATGAGGAAGGGATAAAACAGATTAGAGAAAAAATTAAGGAGAATGAAAGGAAGAATGAGGAAGGGATAAAGTAGATTAGAGAAGAAATTAAGGAGCGTGAGAAACAGGTAAAAAAGGAAGTAGACTTAAACAGAGAAGAAATTGTGAAAGTAAAAGGGGATATTAAAAGGAATACAGAAGAGATAAAGAAAATTTCAGGGGAAATATGTGATATTAAGAAACAGGTAGATATTGTGTCCCAGCCTCGTCGCCGCTTTTGTGTCTCGTTTCCGTCGTAGGTGTCGGTGGCCGAGTAGAAAGAGTCCGACACAGAAATAAGGATGCACGATTGTGCAGGTACGGAGGTGAGCAGCCAGTGGGACAGCAGAAACTTAAAACACTAAAGTAAATTAGAACGAGATACATATTGCACAGAATTTATATAATACCTACCTTTTACATAGCTCAGTACTGCAGAATACTGATACATAGTTGAGCTAGAGGCCTGCCTAATGCCTATCCGATAGCCAATTCTTCACTGGTGCCTATCTGATTCTGAAGTGTTAACTGGTTCCTATCTCAGTCCCAAGTGAACGATGTCGTTCAGTGGTGGCCACGAGCGGAGTTGCAGTAGAGAGCGCTCGTGGCTGTCGTCGTAAGAACGCCGCGCCGTGCGTGCATGGCGGCGCGCGGCGAAAGCAGGTGGCGCGCACTTTGGACTTGTGCGACAGCACAGTAGATACTGTTGGGAAGTTGGCAAGTGAGGCGAAACAGATTTCCACAGAAGTTAGGAGAGAAGCGAAATTGGGTAGATATGAAGCAGGAGCCGCTAGCAAGGTTGCCGGCAGTGCCGTAAAGGCAGTGGCAAGAGCCAACGCCAGAATAGTTAGCGGAAGTAAATAAACTTGGAGTGCAGGGAGCAAGTATCGTGAAAGAGACAGAATCAAGATTGATTAGGTCGGAAAACACTATTGCTAACCACAACAGGGAGATATAGAAATAGAACATTTTTCAGTTGAAGAAGAACAGAAGAAGCTGACAGATCAGCAGAGAGAAATTGATAGAAAATTGAACGAGACGAGAAATTAAGTATCTTTAATCTCGTCTCGGTCCTCGGATGCCACAAAAGGTGTCAATGATGACAATGGTTCGTTTCGATCGGTTAACAGAACCGACTCCACATATGATAGGGTTCAAAATAAGGAAAGGCGTTGAATGTCTCCATCAAGAGATTACCTGTCTTCGTATTTGCGATTACGATTCCGTCCCTGACTCTGACCAACAAGGGGACGGAAATTGTATTCGT
Organism: Locusta migratoria; assembly: GCA_026315105.1. Taxonomy (NCBI): domain Eukaryota; kingdom Metazoa; phylum Arthropoda; class Insecta; order Orthoptera; family Acrididae; genus Locusta; species Locusta migratoria. Next base: position 677,111,978 of record CM048746.1, on the reverse strand, counting down.
CTCAGACGCACTGAAAATTGTGTTGACAGGACACGAGATACTGCCACGTTTGTACGTGACAGAAGAGACCGCCAGTGGCGCGAATGACGCCGGGACAGTTTTAGACAGAATGAGGAAGCGGACGATTCATTTGATTTCAAACATTATCTTCCCGTACAGAATATTCAAACATACAAAGAAAACAACAATTCACTCCATCCAAAGTCTTTCATGTCTCAATGAGAGGGTGTATTGCCACATAACTGGTGGGTAAGGCGTCAGTTAAATTTCATACGCGGATATTTACAGGGGAGTGTTGCTGAGCACATGCGGAGGTCGCCGCTGATTGCACAACATGTGAACGATTCAAGTCCGAGGTTTTGGGATATATTGGTCTGCTCGTGCCCAGGAAAGGATCAGGGATGAGATATCCTTCGGAAAAGGTATGGGAAGTGCGGGATTCAACAACGCAGAAAAGTTTTTCCAGTCCTTGATTTAGATAAAATAGATATCTTGACAATAAATTCTCCGATCTGGAGATAATGAGGTATTGCTTTACGAAGTTGCCGGTGAACCCGCAGCGGGCAGAGATTGGTAAAGGCGATGGCACCAGAGATCAGTTTGCCAGCGCATTAACCCTACAAGCACCAAGCACGGGCAAAAATTGCCCGTACCCTTTTCCGTTATTAAAAAATCGTAATTAATATCCTTCAATGTTTACAGGATTTTTTCTATTTGTCTCTCACCTTATAAAGTGCTACCCTACACATTTACATGGTTACAATTTTAAACACTGATAACAAAATATTGCAATTTTATGCCCAAGGGCACATTTTGCCCTGGGTTGCTAGTCCATGCGACCATAATTCTTCATGCCCCGTACAACCTCCAAGCACGGGCAAAAATTGCCCCTACATTTTTCTTATAATAAATTTCGTTTGACAATGATGATTGTAGGTTTTCGTGCCTTGTTGAGAGTCTGATTGTTGCATTTGATATTCATTGTTGACACTAACTATTGTTACTAGCAGTTTGTCACAGTAGAGGAAACGCCTTTCTTGTAAAGTACATTTTCTAAAAAGAGTTGTAGAGGGTTAAACGACGCAGAAATTATTGCTGAACTTTTAGTAGACGATGGGTTATCAGATTTCAATGACACTGAATCGGCTCACACAGAAGTAGAAGAGAGCTCAAATGAAGAATCGTAGAACAAAGAAGAAACAAACCATGCAGGTAACACTCCCAATAAATATGTTACTAGTTCTGGTAGGGTGTACCTTGCAGAAGCTCCAAGGCATTGTAAAAGGGATTTTGCCAACACAGTTCGGAAACATCAGGGAGTAACTACTGCTGGGAAAGTAACAAGTATATGTGAATCTTTCAAGAAACTTTTCACTCCTGAAATAGTACAAAAAATTGTTGAACATACAGTGAAGAAGCTGAAAGAAAAAAATGTTTCTCCTGTTGACGAAACTGAAATATATGCTTTTGGTGGGAATTTTGATTCTAATGGAAATTTACCAGGACAACAATATTTTATCCGATTTATGGTCAAATTTATTGGGAAGAGCCATATATATGAGTAAGACATCTCATATCAGCTATTGGATATTCTTTGTTTTGATGATAAAGGAACCAGGACAGAAAGACGTGTAAGTGATAAATTTGCGCCACTGCGTGAAGTTTTTGAAGCACTGACTGGAACATTCCCAAGGTAATACACAAGTAGACCTCACAATACAATTGATGAAATGCTATGTCTTTTCAGAAGTCGTTGTCCTTTTAAAGTTTTCCTCAAAGACAAACCTGAAAAATAAGGTAAACTTGTTAGAATTCTTAGTAGTGCAACTGAACGATCCATATGAAAATGGAAGTGTATGCTGGAATAGACAGTAGACCTGCCAGTGAACGAGGTCCTCTTGAGGTTGTGAAGAGACTGGTGGGGCCAATAAAGAATACAGGCTGCAATATCGCAACCACACTTCTGTGGAATTAGCGGACGTTCTGTATAAAGATTACAAACTCACATTGATTGGGACACTCAAATCCAACAGAAAACATATACCGCAAGAACTTTACACAACAGCAGGTATAGATCTGTATTCCTACAAATTTGTATTCACAGATCCATCCACTAAGAAGCCTCCAGTAACAATTGTCTCTTACATCACAAAGGAAAGACAAACAAAAAATCTATTGATGTTGTCAACACAACATCGTGATGCAGGAGTAGATGATGATACATCGAAGAAGAAAACCCTACCTATACTACAATGACACTAAGGAAGGAGTGGATGCCATAGGTCAAATGGCTAGGGCGTACAATACAAAAGGGGTACGAGAAGATGGCCAATGTCGATGTTCTACAGCCTACTTGATATAGCTGCACTGTTCAAGATGAATGTGCCTAAGTGGAATGAAGGGAAATCAAATGCGAGGAAACTGTATCTCCATGAATTAGGCCTTGAACTTTTGAAACCACATGTAGCACAGTGATCCAGGGACTTGAAAGGACTCCAGTTGCCCATTATTTGTGCGATGGGAGAGATCCTTGGAAAGAAGCTAGAGGTGACTAAAACTGCTGCAGATGAAGAACCAACTAGGAAAGCAAGATGTTACATATGCTTGAAGAAGGCTAGTAACCGAAGAGCCAGAGACATAATCACAAAAACCAAGTTAATATGTGCAAGCTGTGGTCTACATCTGTGTAATAGACATTCAGGATCAACCATTTTGTGTGCAGAAGGTAAATGTCATCTGTAAATGTTAGTATTCTCTCCAAGATAAGAGAGTTTTTTTGAAAATTTTCAATGTACCTTAAAACATATTTGTACGAGTGTTTTTATTTCAGATTTTGAAACTTCCTGTCAATAATTAAACTGATGATACATTGGAAACAGAATTACTTAAAATAAAATACATTTTAAAGGATTTATAGCCTTTTTGTGACACGGGCAAAGTTTGCCCTTGGTTGGTGCTCCGTGTAACCTAAAGTACCTTGGTGCTCCTAGGGTTAAAAGCTGCAGAACTGGTCGAGTGTCGCATTGGTAGGAATCGAAAAGATAATAATAACGAACAGGTGAATTCCGCCCCATTCTAGGAAGCGAACGAAGGTAACAACTCTGACAACTGGGGTGAGAAGACTAAAACAAATACGAATGGCAACAAGAACCGCGATTCGAGCAATCACGGTAGTTGGCGGGATCACGGTAGTAATAGTTGACACACCGGTAATTGCCAGGGTAATTATCAAAACCAGGGACAACAAGGCCAGCATTGGCCCAACCACTGTAATAACAACTGGCAGAACCAGGGCAATGGTAATCAATGGCGCCCGCAACCAAACCAGGGACAATACCATAGTCGTCCACCACAGGGTGCAGCTACAGTTGGAATCCGGCCACCTCATCCAGCCCCTAGTGTTAATGAGAATTACGGGCGGAACAACCACAACTGACGCGATGGGGCTGCGGTATGTGTGCACAATTGCACCGCAGAGACACTCGGTAGCCGCACACTGTATCTCCTCGAGTATGAGGAACTCCGCGAGATACTCCTCTATGAAAAACAACCACTGGGAACACCGGAAATTCACCCCATCATTGCTGTGCAGATCGACAGTATTAACCTAACTGAAATAGTGGATAGCGGTAGCCAAATCTCTGCTACCTCCGAATCCGCATATTACAAATACATTACTGATCGTCCTTCGCCTGAATTAAAAATAAAGACGGCAAAGGTAAACGGTGCCATAATGGGGCACCACTCGTAATCATAATTTTTATCGTTTCTTGAGAAAACAGTTTTATTTTCACTTTAGTATTGTCGTCGGCTTAACCGGCAAAACGTGTTCTAATCGTATCAGTCCACATTCGCGATCACTGCTGTCAACACTGCACTGCCCTCAGCTGGTCTTCTCCACCTGCAACGCCGTTCAACATAAAGACGGTTAGGTTGCTCCAATGCATCTGCTGACAAATGGGAGTTGAATGGTAGTATTAAGTGGGAGTATCGTGTGCCAGTAGGGACGTCCTTATTCCTGTAGATATAAAATAGACTTGATCAGAGTTGGGGTAAATTTTCATTTTTCTATTTAATATTAAACATTGTAGGTTTGCCACTTTCCTCTTGTGACTTAGCCAGTCAAAACATTTTTTTCCGTGTACCAACTTTCGTTAACTTTTAATCTTCATGTAAAGTCACCCATTTAGATATTAAGTATATTTTATTGTCTTTCATAACTGATCTATTTGTAAATACAGTGTGCAATTAAAATGCTTGCATATGGCCACTGCATACAGTTAGTAACAGTATACAGTAAATTCACTTTACGGATATATATTTATTTTTTCTAGTTTGTTGTTTTTAATAAATGAAAGCTAGTGGCGGCCCTTAATCAGATTTCCACAAAGGTAGAAGCAAAATGATTGCATCAATCCAATAAGGAACATAGTTTCACATATAACAGTCTTATTTTAAAAGACCACGTAGTTTCAAAATCACCAAATATTCACCATTGGAAAAATTACAAGTAGTTTCTATTAAAGCGGTAAAAATGTAGGCGAATCGAATGTATTGGATTTCGAAAGTAACCATCCCTGTACTTAACGATTTACTAGCTGGAGGCCTAAATGCAAGACATAGTTGTAAGTTTTAGCTAAAAGTTAAAAACTATACTGGGTGTTATAAAAGCTACAAAAAGGTTAAACTAGTAAGCCCTAAAAGTTTAAACTAGCACTCCAAAAAAGTTTTTTTAACTACTTCCCGTTTATTATCTAACACGAATTAATTTAAAAAAAAATCATGTCGGGTAGACTGTTCCATATATAGTCTTAAAACGACGAGAATGCTGTAGGATGCTTAAAATAATAAAATTCTGTGATATTTTGTTAAACATATATGCCTGATGTACAGGTAAATCTTGCAGCCACGAAAGACCAAGAAGAGCTTATAAATTATGCCCTGTCAGCTTTTAGTTTCAAATTTCTACCTGTAAATTACGTGGTTATTCCTAATACTGACTCCAGCAAGGACGATATAAGTATTACGCAGAAGAGCAGAAGAAACATATTTCTCCCATTACAGGCTGTTATTTCCCACATTACGGCCGTATGTGGACACCTCGAATTAGGTCTACTACCTACAAGCAGTGTTCGTCCACAAGTCTCAAGAAAGATTAAATCCATCGAACAAGTTTAAGCCTTTCCGATTAAAGAAATTACTCACAGTTAATGTTCTATGTTCACGGAAAGACGGCTGGAAATGGTGGACATGGACGTCAAGGAACGAAGCTGGATTATATGGCGAAGATAACTGCTCTAAAGGAGAAATACCAATTGCTTTTGGAAAAAGTGGAGTCTATTGCAGATCTGCAAGCGCGACACATTTATTTGTTTATATGGATAACTCTCGCTGTGACTGGGGAGTATAAGATAATCACATTTGCAGGAAACAGCAAGTGAGAATGGTCACGTGTCGGCGTACTCGCCGAAGTTAACGGGAACGATTGCGTTTATTACATTAAGGGATATACGAAAAATGTGTTTCTGCAGCTGCACACCTGTTTGGATCTTCTTAAAACCAGTGTTTAAGTTGTTTCTAATTGTATCGGGTGGGATGTTGTCTATATACCAACAGAAAGCCATTTACAGAACTAAAAACAGACGGAGTAACAATATTTAACCAGCATTCGTTTGGTCTATACCGCGATGCCATAAGATTCCGCAAAGATGTCAGCCTACACACTAGAGGCTGTGGAGAGCTATACAGGTTGTGTTATGCGAAAAATAAGAGGTAAAATTAAGCTACCCGAATGCTCTCGACTTAAAGAGCTGCCAGAAGGATCAGAACTAGTTGTTAAAGCCTCTAAACAGCTAGTTTACCGGAAGAAGCAGGGATGCGATATGGGGTCTCAGAACGTGCCATCTTTGTACTTATTCGATTAATGATGAATATTCTCCTCAGAGATAATAAATATTGTTGAAAAGAGATAGAATGGCTGGCCAGTACTTACCATTGTGCTGTGCCGCCGATAGTAACACAAAATGAAAAAACAGAAAAAAGGGGACAAAGGGACAAGCTTTCGGAACAGAGTTCCTTCGTCAGGTGGGAGAGAAGGGAAGAATAAAGGATGGGAACAGAAGGGAAAGGTGGTTCACGACCTAGGTCATGAAGGTGGTGTTTCGGGAGTGTGGACGTCAGAGATACTGTATGTATGTACTGAACCAAGCCAGAGAGGATAAATATAACTAAAGAGGAAAGATCAAGTAGTAAAGAGAAGAGAAGAGAGTGAAATTAATGATGCTGAGGGGTGTAGGAGGGGTGGGGGGTGTCTAAAACGTTTTTCATAAACAGGGAAATATGGATGGACACACACACACACAGAGAGAGAGAGAGAGAGAGAGAGAGAGAGAGAGAGAGAGAGAGAGAGAGAGAGAGAGAGAGAGAGAGATAGAGAGAATGACAGAGAGAGCGAGAGGGCGGTAGAGAGAGAGAGAGAGAGAGAGAGATAGAGAGAGGTAAGGAACGGATAATGAATAGGTGAGCTGAGGATGGAGGAAGGGGAGGGGTTAGCGTAGATTTAGGCCAGGGGGGTGGTGGGAGGAAAGGATATGTTGGAGGGCAAGTTCCCACCTCCGTAGCTCTGAGGGACTGGTGTTGGTTGGTACTATCCAAATGGCACGTGTGGTGTAACATGTGCCCAGGTCCCTGGAGTTGTGCTGGAGGGCATGTTCTGCCACAGGATATTGGGTGTCCCCAGGCGAACAGTCCGTCTATGCCCATTCATCCGCTCAGCCAATTTGTTGGTAGTCATACCAACATAAAAGGCTGAACAGTGGACACATGTCAGCTGGTATATGACATGTGTTGTCTCACATGTGGCCCTGCCTTGAATTGGGTAGGTTTTTCCTATGGTGGGGCTGGAGTATGTGGTAGTGGGAGGATGCATTGGACAGGTTTTGCAGCGGGATCGGTTGCAGGGGTAGGAACCATTAGGTAGGGAGGGTGGTTTTGGAATGTTGTAAGGTTGGACAAGGATGTTGCGGAGGTTGGGAGGACGGCGGAAGGGTACTCTGAGTGGTGTGGGAAGAACAGTTTGGAGTGATGGTCTCATTTCAGGGCATGACTTGAGAAAGTCATAGCCCTGTTTGAGGAGTGTGTTGAGGCATTCCAGGCCAGGATGGTACTGGGTGACTAAGGGAGTGCTTCTGGGTGGTCTGGGGTTAGGAACATTGTTTTTGGAGGGAGAGGAATGGACAGCTTGGGATATCTGTTTGTGGACGAGGTCTTTAGAGTAGTTGCGGGAGAGGAAAGCATTGGATAGATTGTTGTTGTAGCTGGTGAGGCATTCGGAACTGGAACAGATACGTTTCCCACGGATGCCCAGGCTGTAGGGAAGGGATCGTTTAATATGGAAGGGACGGCAGCTGTCAAAGTGGAGGTACTGTTGTTTGTTAGTGGGTTTAATATGGACTGAGGTGTGGATGTGAGACTCAGCAAGGTAAAGGTCAACATCAAGGAAGGTGGTTTGAGTTTTGGAGAAGGACCAGGTGAATTTAAGGCTGGAGAAGGAGTTAAGGTCGTGGAGGAAGTTCAGAAGGGTTTCTTCACCGTGAGTCCAGACCATAAAGATATCATCTATGAATCTATACCAAACCAGGGGAGGCAACTTCTGTGTCTTAAGGAATGCCTCTTCCATGCGGCCCATGAAGAGTTTGGCATAGGAAGGGGCCATCCTGGTACCCATAGCTGTCCCCCTGATTTGTTTGTAGGTCTGGCCCTCAAAGGTGAAGTAATTATTGTTGAGTATGAAATTAGCAAGTGTGACAAGGAATGAGGTTTTTGGGAGGCTTTCAGGTGGGCGTTGGGAAAGATAGTGTTCCAGAGCTGATAGACCATGGGTGTGAGGGATGTTGGTGTACAGGGATGTAGCATCAATGGTAACAAGGAAGCTATCACGTGGGAGGGGCATAGGGATGGATTTGAGGCGTTCCAGAAAGTGGTTTGTATCTTTGATGTAGGATGGGAGCCTGCAGCTTATAGGTTGGAGGTGTTGGTCTACCAGAGCTGAGACGCGTTCTGTTGGAGCTTTGAAACCTGCTACTATGGGACGGCCAGGATGATTCTCTTTATGGATTTTAGGGAGTAGGTAAAAGGTAGGCATGCGAGGTTCAGGTGGAGAGAGAAGTTCTAAGGAGGCAGTGGTGAGACCTTGTAACGGATCTAGGATTTTAAGAATTTTCTGTAGTTCAGCCTGGACTGAGGGAATGGGGTCATAAGGAATAGGTTTGTAGGTAGAGGTGTCCGAGAGTTGACGCAGCCCTTCTGCCACATACTCCCCTTGATCAAGTACCACAGTTGTGGAACCCTTGTCCGTTGGGAGAATTGCAATGGAGCGGTCCGCTTTCAGCTCTCGGATGGCTTTGGATTCAGCTGGGTTGATGTTAGGAGTGGTACTTTGTACTTATCCAGTTACTGGTTGGAGCACTAAATGGAAGATTCAAATGTGGATTTAAACTACAAATTAAAAATTCAGATGGATGTTATTAAAATCATGCCAAACAAACAAGCGAAGAGTTCGGTTTTGTTGAATTTATCACACATATCGAGAAACTGTCAAAGTCATGTTTACATATGGTTTTTCAATAGAGGTTGTTGAGAAATCTAGCTACGGCTGGGACTAATAAAAAATTTGCATTTACAGTAGAAGTTCCGTCTACCTATAGAGTTAAAACCTATGGAATAGCAATATTTAATTTTGTTTCTGTAGTACTCAAAACGTTTCAACTAGTTACCAATTGTTGTGTAACGTGCGCTATGTTTATTTATTTTAGTTTTGTTTTATTTAACACTTTTGTGAGCTGTTGCAAACATCGTCTATGTGAACAGATACATTTATTTTTTGCTCAGACATCTTAGGTGACGAACGATTTCGGAAAGACAGAATTTTTATTTACTTATTTCAATTTTTTGTTTTTTAAATTTTGATAGTTCAAATTGCTTGGCTGTGGTTAGAATTGTATTGTAAATAATTCCACGATAAATGTATTTACGTTATACGACCCTTAGAGTACACAGCCGTAGCATTACACCGTATTTCTTTATATCGTGTCTATATTTAGCTGCAAAATTGCATCACAATTCTCTCTAAGTGAGGGGTATTTTTTATACCACCTCACGAAAAACTCCGGTGTGAGAAGGGTTGCGGTTTGCATAGGTGCACCGCGCGATGGTTTGTGTGTGTGTAAATTACGAGTAGATTCTTAATACTGACGTCATCAAAGATGATAAAAGTATTACACAGATGAGCTATATTAAAGCAGGAGAATCATATTTCTCCCAGTCCAGAACATTTTCCTCGGAATGCCCTCAGAAACAGATAAAGCAAAATTATGTCTGACACCTACAAAAACACAAGTCTAGCCCTTACTGAAAATCCTAAGAACTCCACATTTACTGTGCTATATATGAATATTTTATAGCGGAATGACGATTAGTTTTATTAAAACAAATTTTAATCTTAAAAATTCTATATAGAAATTCCGCATTAGTGTTGAGTAGAATTGCCTCAAGAGTTGCATTATTTAGAAAGTAAAAGCTAAAATCCAGACAGAAGTGCTATATTAAAGCAGGAGAAGGTATCTAGCGAAATACGTCCCCTTAGTAGTACTACCACACACCAACCATCTGGGCTGCATTGACGATACGCTTTAAAACCCATATTTGAAACAGAGGTGGGGTTATCGAAGCCAAGAAACGGAATCTTGAATATATGATTAAAACAGCACATAAAAGGCGGATACAAACTAATGCTGGAGGAAGAAGAAACGTCTAGCCCTAACTAAAAATCCTAAGAATGTCATATTCCCTATGCTCTCTGCGCCTATACTTATGTTGGAATGACGACTAGTTTTAAAAATTATTTTAGCTCTCACAAGTATCTCTGTTTCAAATAGCATCCAAAATGTTTCAACTAATTCCCGAGGATATGCAATATTTACAAATTGCAACACTGTACTGTGTGTCAATTCCATCAATGGGGTCTTGGCTAAAAATACCTTAGAGATCAGTTGTGATGTTTTTCGCAAACTGTTTGGTCGGTTAATAAGAATACCCGAAAACTGACTGGTGTGCAGGTAAAAGCTTATAAATTATTTTCTGTCAGCTTTTAGTAATGACTGTAATCGAAAGGGAGTTCTATTGTTAGTCATGGAAGTGGGTAATAAAATCATTTGGAGGAACTGCTTCCTAAACGCAAACATGGCGTTTTTTACACTCTGATCTAAAGATACTGTGCTTTTTAAGACTTGTAGCAAAAAGTGAGCTTCGGCGGAACAGCCGGTCGCACTAGGACGTTTTGATGAGGTGCGCACAGCTGTTCGAGTTGGAAGAGGTTGTAATTTCTCGCACGTTTGACGAAGTGTTAGCTGTTTTCTCGGATAATTCGTTGCTAAAGAAAACAATTTCCTAAAAAATGCAATTCTCGAGATAATAAGAATAACAAAGAACACAATTATCTCTAAGTGAGGGATACTGGTAATCTCAAAGCATGAACTTTATTACAGTGCGATTATGTGATCGAATTTCACGTGCGCGATTGTTTGTGTGTGTGTGTGTGTGTGTGTGTGTGTGTGTGTGTGTGCTTGTGTGTGTGGCCAGTGCATGCGGGCGTCCCCCACCCTCTACGCCCAGCCGCATTCATTGGTGGAATTTGCAGCTGCACCATGTCCGGCTTATTTTTTGCGGCCGCGCGGTAAGGGGCGCAAGCCTCCGGATCTCCCCTGCACGTCTATTTTGTTAAGTATTAGCATCCTGAGTTCCTGCTTAGGGGGAGAAGCTGACACGAAGATGTTTCCTCAGTGACCAAAAATGACGTCCACGGTTGCCACGCAGCTGCTCGCTCACCTGCGTCCAGCCGTTTATGTGATGCCGCAGGTGCGTGGCATGATAAAAATCAGATTTTTTTTATAGGGTTATGGTTCTGGATGGAAGGAGGACTCAATTATTTACATAAACGGATGTTGCTCTATGTAATATGAAATACATGGAACAAGCGCGCTGTGAGGGATTATGAGATCTGAGGGTGCGGGTTCGATTCCTGGCACGTGAACTTGAGCTCAGTGGTGGGAGGGGCAGGTGTCTCGTTGTCAGCGAGTAGTGGTTTAGGGAAGGGCATATCGTAGAACTCATTAATTATGTCAAATTTTATAAGTAGGGATTTCGATGTCTGAGGTCGCAGTTTCGATTCCTGGAACGTGAACTTGAGCTCGATGGGTCATAATCGGCCCTTGTAAGGTCGGTGGCCTTGCCTTTGACCTATAGGGCGGAGGATGAGGGTGAGGAAGTGGGGGAGACCTCCCAAAGTGAGCTTTCTCCCACCTAGCTGGTGTCGGGAATGGGGTGACCGCCTGTTACTCACGTCCAAATGTGAGCCAGGACCCGCCGAGTATACCTACTCAAGATCAAACAATATGTCGTATCATACACAGCACAGAATTTTAAGAACATAGTCCAAAATCGACTTTCAGAGCTCTATCACAATACTACATCATCCACACCTGGAAACAGACACTGCTGCTCATATTTTAAACACCTTTCACTGAAATTCTATCACAACTACGACACTATGTAACAAGAACCAATTCCAACCCAACGGCCAAACCACAACACTAAGCTACAACATACAGATTCTTTTTAAATGTTTGTAAATGTAGGAACCTTAAGTATGGACATTACCCCTTAAGCTTGCAAACTACTTACATTAAGGACAACAAACAAACATCCACGCCCGAGGGAGGACTCGAACCACAATGGCGAACGGATGCGCGCGCCGCAGCTGGACGCCTTAGTGTGCACGGCTCTTCTGCAGCGGCAGTTCTTTCCTACGAAAGTTCTAAACTAACTAGCAAGCGGCAGCAATCTAGGTATCTCTGCGTCGTGGGTGGATCACTCTCAAACATCTAATCGATTTATCATGCATCTTTTCGCACTGCATGCCTAACTAGACAGGGGTCACTACAACACATACCTAGTGTTTCAAACGAGCACTCTTACACAAGCAGCTATCGTACTGCCCTTCTAACAAAACGTTAAATTCGATAAACAACCACTTACATCGTAAAAATGGCCGATGTCCACACAGATCACCTAACAAGTAACGATCCAGATAAAAACCAAGATCTGTTTCTTATATTCCGTACAACAAACAACGTGAAATCATCTACACCATTACGAACTAATACAACACCAAAATTTGAACCACTACTGTCGGGGGTTCCAATCCCCCCTCGGGCATGGATATTTGTGCCGTTCTTAGTATTAGTTAGTTTGTAAGTTTAGGGACTGAAGACCCCATAGTTAAGTCCCATAATCTATACAAACATTTGAACATGTGACCAAAATTTTAATCGAAGAGCAATCCTTTAACAGACTAAACAAACCATTAAACGTGCTTTCCAACCGGTATTTTCTCCTAGAGCCATAGACCCGTAAAACAGAAACATTCAACATGGAAAGCTATAAGCCTTAACATGAAATAGCTATTACAGATGCAAACAACTACACATTTTAGGTAATCACATCGTCTTTCGAGTTCTCCTTGGCACACTTGATCCCCCTACACATCTTACGATCTACAGCAAACAGCTGTTAAGGTTGGTCTATATACACCACAGAAGAGTAAAGGGCTCCTTCCAAAGAAGGAAAAGAAAGCTAGAATGCTTTTAACCTTATCAGAGCCGTGCAGCACGCCTGCGTTACCACCCTGGGCCCATAGCCGTGCCTCCCAGAGGGGGCTAGCCACACGAATCCCGGCCTGCCAGCACGACAGCACGAACAGCGCGGGTACCGGACTAACCGCCTACCCGCCTACCTGCCTACCCGCCTACCAGCCTACCCAGCTACCCGTCTACTCGCCTACCCATATACCTGCCTACCCGCCTACCTGCCTCCCCACCTACCTGCCTACCCGCCAACCAGCCTACCTGCCTACCCACCTACCCGCATACCTGATTACCCACCTACCACACTATCCACCTACCCACCTACCTGCCTACCCACCTACCCCCTTACCTGCCTACCCAACTACCCAGCTAGCCGCCTACCCACCTACTCACCTACCAACCTAACCACCTAACTGCCAACCCACCTACCCTCCTAACCACCTACCCACCTACCCGCATACCCACCTACCCGCCTACCCGCCTACACACCTACCCATATACCCACCTACCCACGTACCCAGCTACCCACCTACCCAGCTACCCACCTACCTGTCTACCCGCCTACCCGCCTAATCACCTACCTGCCTACCCGCTTACCCTCCTACCCGCTTACCCAGCTACCTATCTACTCGCCAACCCTCCTACCTGCCTACCTCCCTACCCGCCTATCCGCCTACCCAGCTAAACCCCTACATGCCTACCCGCCTACCCACCTACACACCTACCTGCCTACCCGCCAATCCGTCTATCCACGTACTCACCTACGTGCCTACCACACTACCCGCCTACCCACCTAACCTGCTACTTGCCTACTCACCTACACTCCTCCCTCCCTATCCGCCAACCGACCTAACCACCTACTCGCCTACCCCACTACCTGCCTACCCACCTACCTGCCTACCCAGATACCCACCTATCGCCTACCCAGCTAACCGCCAACATGCCTACCCACCTACCCACCTACCCCCTACCCACCTACCCATATACCCACCTACCCGCATACCCAGCTACCCGCCTACCCAGCTACCCACCTACCTGCCTACCCGCCTACCAGCCTACCCGCCTACACGCCTACCCACTTACCCAGCTACCTATCTACTTGCCTACGCTCCTACCTACCTACCTGCCTATCCGCATACCCGCCTACCCACCAACACCCCTACCCATCTACCTGCCTACCCTCCTATCTGCCTACCCAGCTACCCACATACTCGCCTACCCAGCTAACCCCGTACATGCCTACCAGCCTACCCGCCTACAAACCTACCTGCCTACCCGCCAACCCGCCTATCCACGTACCCACCTACCCCACTACCTGCCTACCCACCTACCTGCCTAACTGCCTACACAGCTACCCACCTATCGCCTACCCAGCTAACCGCCAACATACCTACACACCTACCAGCCTACCCGCCTACTGACCTACCTACCTACCCGCCTACCCGCCTACCTGCCTATGCATTTACCCACCTAAATGCCTACCCGTCTAGCCACCTACACGCCTACCTGCCTACCCACCTACCCGCCTACCCACCTACCCGCGCACCCGCATACCCACCTACCCAGCTACCCGCCTACTCACCTACAATCCTACCTGCCTATCAGCCAACCCACCTACCCGCCTAACTGCCTATGCGTCTTTCCGCCTACATGCCTACCCACCTACCTACCTACCAGCCTACCCGCCTACCCGCCTAACTGCCTACCCACCTACCAGCCTACCCACCTACCAGCCTACACGCCTACCCGCCTAACCGCCTACCCACCTACTAGCCTACCCGCTAGCCACAGCTACCCACCTACTCAGCTACCCTCCTAACTGCCTACCCACCATCCCGCCTACCAGCCCACCCACCTACCCGCCTACCCACCTACCCGCCTACCCGTCTAACTGCCTACCCGCCTACCCATATGCCCGCCTAAACGCCTAACTGCCTACCCACCTACCAGCCTAACCGCCTACACTGCATACCACCTACACACCTACCCTCCAAACTGCCTACCCACCATCTCGCCTACCAGCCTACCCGCCTACCCACCTATCCGCCTACGCGTCTACCTGCCTACCCACCTACAGCCTACCCGCTTACTTGCCTACCCGCCTACGCCACTACCCACCTACCCGCCTACCCGCCTACCCGCCTACCCATCTAATCGCCTAAATGCCTACCCGTCTACACACCTACACACCTACCTGCCTACCCACCTACACGCCTACCCACCTACCCGCCCAACCGCATACTCGCCTGCCCTCCTACTTGCCTATCCGGCAATCTGCCTACCAGCCTAACAGCCTACCCGCCTACCCTCCTACTTGCCTGACCATCTACCCGCTTACCCGCCTACCCGAATACCCGTCTACCCAGCTACCCTCCTACTTGCCGAACCTCCTACCTGCCTATCCAACAAACAAACTACCACCTACCCACCTACCAGCCTACCCGCCTACAAGGCAACCAACCTACACACCTACCTACCAAACTGCCTACCCACCATCTCGCCCACCAGCCTACACACCTACCCGCCTACCCACCTACCCGCCTACAGGCATACCCGCCAGTTGCCTACCCGCCTACGACACTACCCACCTACCCTCCTCCCCGCATACCCGCCTACCTGCCTACCCATCTACCCGCCTAAATGCCTACCCGTCTACCCACCTACACGCCTACCTGCCTACCCACCTACCCGCCTAACCACCTACCTGCCCACCCGCATACCCGCCTACCCAGCTACCCGCCTACTCACCTACAATCCTACCTGCCTATCCGCCAACCCACCTACCCGCCTAACTACCTATGCGTCTTTCCGCCAACACGCCTACCCACCTACCTACCTACCAGCCTATCCGCCTAACTACCTATGCGTCTTTCCGCCAACACGCCTACCCACCTACCTACCTACCAGCCTATCCGACTACCCACCTAACCGCCTACCCACCTACCAGCCTACCCGCCTACCCGCCTAACCACCTACCCACCTACTAGCGTATCCGCCTACACAGCTACCCACCTACTCACCTACCCTCCAAACTGCCTACCAACCATCCCGCCTACCAGCCTACCCACCTACCTGCCTAACTGCCTACACAGCTACCCACCTATCGCCTAACAAGCTAACCGCCAACATGCCTACCCACCTACCAGCCTACCCGCCTACCGACCTACCTACCTACCAGCTACCTGCCTACTCGCTTACCCTCATACCTGCCTATCTGCCAACCCACCTACTCGCCTACCTGCCTATGCGTCTTTCCGCCTACCCGCCTACCTGCCTACCCACCTACCCGCCTAACCGTCTACCCACCCACCAGCCTACCCTCCTACACAGCTACCAACCTACTCACCTACCCTCCAAATTGCCTACCCACCATCCCGCCTATCAGCCTACCCTCCTAACCGCCTACCCGCCTACCCACATAACCTTCTACCCGCCTACTGGCCTCCTCGCCTACCCACCTACCCGCCTACCCGCCTAACCACCTACCCACCTACCAGCCTACCCGCTTACCCGCCTAACCGCCTACCCACCTACCAACCTACCCACCTACGCTCCTACCCATCTACCCGCCTACGCGTCTACCTAACTACCCGCCTACAGGACTACCCACCTACTTACCAACCGCCTACGTTACTACCCATCTACCCACCTACCCGCCCACCCGCATACCCGCCTACCCAGCTACCCGCCTACTCACCTACAATCCTACCTGCCTATCCGCCAACCCACCTACCCGCCTAACTGCCTATGCGTCTTTCCGCCTACACGCCTCCCCACCTACCAGCCTACCCACCTACCTGCCTAACCGCCTACCCACCTACCAGCCTACCCACCTACCAGCCTACCTGCCTACCCGCCTAACCGCCTACCCACCTACCAGCCTACCCGCCTACACAGCTACCCACCTACTCACCTACCCTCCAAACTGCCTACCCACCATCCCGCCTACCAGCCTACCCACCGACCCGCCTACCCACCTACCCATCTACCAGTCTACCTGCCTTCCCGCCTACCCACCTGCCCGCCTACCCGCCTAACCGCCTACCCACCTACCAGCCTACCCGCCTACACTGAAACCCACCTACACACCTACCCTCCAAACTGCCTACCCACCATCTCGCCTACCAGCCTACCCACCTACCCGCCTACCCACCTACCCGCCTACGTGTCTACCTGCCTACCCGCCTACAGGACTACATGCCAAATTGCCTACCCGCCTACGCCATTACCCACCTACCCACCTTCCTGCCTACCCGCCTACCCAACTACTCGCCTAAATGCCTACCCGTCTACCCACCTACACGCCTACCTGCCTACCCTCCTACCCGCCCACCCGCTTACCCGCCTACCCGCCAACCCACCTACACAGCTACCCACCTACTAAATTACCCTCCTACCTGCCTATCAACCTACCTGCCTACCCGCCAACCCGCCACCTGTCTATCCGCCTACCCGCCTACCTGCCTACCTTCCAACCCATCTACCTGCCCACCCGCTACCCTCCTACCCAATTACCCACCTACCAGCCTATCCGCCTACTCAGCAACCCACGTACTCACCTACCCTCCTACCAGCCTATCCACCAAGCTGCCTAACTGCATACCTGCCTACGCACCTACCCACCTACATGCTTACCTGCCAAACCGCCTACCCGCTTACCCATCTACCTGCATTCTCGCCTACCCTCCTACTCACCTACCCGTCTACCCACCTACCCAGCTACCCGCCTACTCGCCTACCTTCCTACCCGCCTACCCGCCTACCCACCTTCCTCCCTAACCGCCTAACCGCCTACCCGTCTAACCACCTACCCGTCTACCCACCTACCTGCCTACCCGCCTACCTAGCTTCCCGCCTACTTGGCTATGCTCCTACCTGCCTATCCGCCTACCAACCTACATGCCTCCCTGCCTACCCAGCTACCCGCATACTCGCCTATTCACCTACCCTTCTACCTGCCTATCCGCCAATCCGCCTACCCTCCTACCCATCTACTCACCTACCTGTCTACCCACCTACCCGCCTACCTGCCTACCTACCTTCCCACCTACCCGCCTACCTGCCTACCTACCTTCCCACCTACCCGTCTACCCATCTTCCTGTCTACCCGCCTACCCTCCTACCCGCCTACCTGCCTACTCAGCTACCCGCGTACTCGCGTACCCTCCTACCTGCCTATCCGCCAATCTGCCTACCCACCTACCCACCTACCCGCCTACCCGCCTACGAACCTACCCGCCTACCCAGCTACCTGCCTACCCGCCTACCCGGCTACCTGCCTACCCGCCCACCCGCCTACCCGCCTAGCCATCTACCCGCCTACGCGCCTATCCGCCTACCCGCCTACACGTCTACCCGCCTACCCAGCTACCTGAATTCTCACCTACCCTCCTACTCGTCTACCAGACTACCCGCCTACCCTCCTACCTGTCTACCCACCTACCCGCCTACCTGCCTACCTACCTTCCCACCTACCCGCCTCCCTGCCTACCTACCTTCCCACCTACCCGTCTACCCATCTTCCTGTCTACCCGCCTACCCTCCTACCCGCCTACCTGCCTACTCAGCTACCCGCGTACTCGCCTACCCTCCTACCTGCCTATCCGCCAATCTGCCTACCCACCTACCCGCCTACCCGCCTACCAACCTACCCGCCTACCCAGCTACCTGCCTACCCGCCTACCCGGCTACCTGCCTACCCGCCCACCCGCCTACCCGCCTAGCCATATACCCGCCTACGCGCCTATCCGCCTACCCGCCTACACGTCTACCCGCCTACCCAGCTACCTGAATTCTCGCCTACCCTCCTACTCGTCTACCAGCCTACCCGCCTACCCTCCTACCTGCCTACCCAGCTACCCGACTTCCCGCCTGCTCACCTACCCGCCTACCCGCCTACCCATCTACCCGCCTACCCGCCTATCCGCCTACCCGCCTCCCCAGCTACCTGCCTTCTCGCCTACCCTCCTAGTCGCCTACCTGCCTACCTGCCTACCCAGCTACCCGACTACCCACCAGCTCACCTACCCACCTATCTACCTACCTACCCGCCTACCCGCCTACCTGTCTATCCGCCTACCAACTACCCGCCGAGTCCCGGTATAGTCCGCCCGGGCGCCCGTGGCTTTCTGCTGCTAGACGCGGCACGTGCCAGCCAGCAGCTATGCTCTTTGTCCGAAATCCACTATTCCAATTTTCACGAAGCAAAGACTGTTCACAGTAGATACGACAATCCCAATTTGGTTTATGGGCTTAGTATTTCCTTACAAGCTTTTCTTTGCATGTGTAAAAAAGTACTCTTGTCATTCTGTGTGAGTTTTTAGATTAATAATGCTTATCGCTCGATTCTGAAGAAATTATGCGATTAAGAACCCTGATTTTTGAATATGTGATGGTGCAGGATCTTAGCTTTGTAACAAAGCATTCGGCTCTCCATAATTCGTAAATGTCCTTTTACGATAAGGAAGTACGTGCCCATCGGTTACAAATCGTGTATTGAAAAAGATAGCAGGCAACTTAAATGACCTATGCATTTTAGACCATACATTAACGCGAGTGACATAGAGCTGTCTCATTTCACGAGTATTTGTGAGTTCAGGAGCATCAGTGCCGCGATAGCAATTGTATGTATTCAGCGCGCGTTCGAACAGCGTTTCTGTCGACCTTTTGATAAATTGGTTGATGTATCTTTGCTGAGGGAGAAAAGGTTGATCGGGTTGTTTCGTTCAGTTGCAATCGCGGTCGTTAGAAATGATTAACCCTAGCACCAATAAGCTGGGATCTGTCACATGGATGTATAAGGGGAGGCAAAAAATTGCCCTCATGTTGTTTTCACTTTTTAACAATTTATTTATGTTTGTTTATTTTTTAATTACTTAATGAACTAGGAATTTCTTTATTAGGTTTCAACACCATTTTCATAGTTATCAGGAACATTATAACAAATGCAAACACAACAAATAAAGTAATGAATATGAGAAATGTTATTATATTTTTATCATGAAACCAACACTTAGATATACATCAGACTAGTATGAAGAAATAATAAAGAAGGTACAATGCCAAACCATAAACACTAAAACAGAAAATCAAAGTAAAAATTACAACTGAGGTTTTTCTTCCTACTTATTTTCACTTTCAATTTCACAATTTGTGAATATTATCGTTTTTTTAGAATGGATGGAACACACAAATTAGGAACACCTGCAACAAACAATAGACACTTTTGTCATCTTGTTCTTTTCCCTTTTAGAGCTTTCAGTCTTCAAAGAGTTATGACATCGTCCTCTTGAATAAAAGTCAACAGCTTGAACAGTTGCTGTAATTCTGATACTCACGAGACATTTTATTAGAACTGCGAGTAATGAAGAGCCGCTCTAACAGCAATGTAGATTTTATTTCGAAACTATGGGAACATAATACAGCGGTACCAACAGTCAGAAACTGCATTTCTTTCTGTCGTACTGAGAAATATTTTAATGAGAAAAGTTGTCTCACCGATGTCTAAGGAGGGGGGGGGGGGCAAAAACTGCCCACACTTAAACTAAATGTAATAAGTAGATTGAAATAGATCACAAAAATTATAAAACCGTGACAGCATATACTCTAGATATTATTCTACAACTACCTAAATTCTTGCTTCTTTCCTCTGAGAACTAGAGACATTAAACAAATAAAACAAATACCGCGGGCAATTTTTGCAATTTTTGCCCCCCCCCCTCCTCCCGTTAGTGGTACTAGGGTTAACTGGTAGAATGTTGGAAGGTTCATCTTACGCTCAAGCACTCCAAGGGAAGTAAACTAATTACTGTCCATCGATAAAGGCGTGTGGTCCATTGTTTGTATCGCTGGACAGATTGCATGTATCTGCAAAACACTTGTAATTTTTCCTCACTGAATGAATTGTCAGTGCAGCATTAATTGCGAGTATCTGCTCGCGACAGAAACAATAAAACATTTGTAAGCCATCAACTTTGCGTTAGCCGGCTCCGATACATTTGAAGGCAGTTTTAAACTTTGCTCAGTATTTACCTACACAGTGTCTCACTTTATATTAAACTAAGTTATGGCTCTATCATGAAGAGCGAGATGAGACCTTAAGTGTGTGATGAAAAATAATATGCCCTATCATGATATGATAATGAAATACACCTCACTCATAAACAAATGGTGGCCGCAAGGACTGAGGCGCTTCAGTCACGGTCTGCACGGCCACTACGGTCGGGGGTTCGAATCGCCCCTCGGGCATGGATATTTGTGACGTCCTAGTTCGTAATTAGTTGATAAGTAGTTTGTAAGTTTAGGGACTGATGTCCCCGTATTTAAGTCCCATAGACTATACAAACATTTGAACATTTTTTGATTTGAAACAAATTCTTGGGGGGGGGGGGGGGTCTGTTTGATATTGAGAGGAAGCACGACAATAAAATTATGATCCCTGAGTCGTAGCTTCGTGACACAGGAGGTGTAGCCGGCCGCGGTGGCCGAGGAGACTGAGGCGCTGCAGTCACGGTCTGCACTGCCACTATGGTGGGGATTCGAATCCCCCCTTAGGCATGGATATTTGGGTCGTCCTTAGTGTTAGCTAGTTCATAAGTAGTTTGTAAGTTTACGGACTAATGACCCTGCAGTTAAGTCCCATAAGCTGTACAAACATTTGAACATTTGAACAGGAGGTGTATTCCCTATTCAAAAAAATTGTGAGTGCCTTTAAGGTGGCAGATGGCCAACAGTCTCTTGCTCAAAAGTTAAAATACATACAAACAATTTAAAAAACAAACATAAATCTTAAGTGTGAGGAGGAATGACGAAAGATAAACAGAGGCTCAAGCCAAATTCATTTATATGCGAAAGCGGAATTACGTCTCCATTACAGTGAACGAGACACAAAAGATTACTATGCTGGCTGAGCACCTACTCAGCGAAAAATTCTCTAAAGGACCAACTGGCACGAACCGGTAAGAGGTATTTGGCTTTCCCTGCGCGTCGGAAGATCTCGATATAAATCAGAAGTAAACAGAGAGTTTCTAGACAGTACCTTAATTTACTATCAAGATCTAAACGCACAAACAAAACGAAACACCGCTGAAGCAAAATCTCCAGAGTAGTCACCTAAGCGACTGCCCAAGGAGAGATTCGTCAGACGATTGCTTTCGCCAGCGGCTCTCCCGACGCTAGCAGGCTCGAAAACTATGAAAAGTTCTCTCCCAAAACTGTCTGCACCAATCACCCACAGTCATTTCAAAGGTTAACCTATGGGTGTCCGAGATCGCTCCCTCCACGTCTTACACGGAGTGGTACATGGAGAAGGCGCTATGCGGCCTATCACAGCCTGCAAGTAGATCTCCTCAGGATCACGTTCTGTGTCAGGTCGTCCACCTGTCTCCCTGACGGTTGGGCTGCGGCGTGTGTTTACGTAAGAAATCCACCTCTCCAGCGACGGCTGACACACTGCGGCCATTGTGAGAATGCTGGCCGGTCTCCCGAGTTCTACGAAGGGCGGCTGTGGCCGAGAGCAGTTTCTCTCGCATTTGGTAAGCACCCTGCTTCCGAATGCGATCATTTTATATACTTTATTGTTGCCATCCATGTATTCCTGGAAGATCATGACGCCTAGTCTGCTGTAGGAGCTGCCGGTCGCCATGCAAAGATCCTCTGCCATATTAGGATGCGATAATAGTGGGGAATTAATTAACGCATCTTTAAGCAACTGAAATTCTTCCTCTGCTTCCTCATTCCACAGCCATGGGGTTTTCTTTCCCGTTAGCCTACAGAGTACGTGTCCACGTGAATGAAGCGTTAAAAAAATTAATTATTGCTAAAAAATCTTCTAAGCGCCCTCTTCTTGGTTGAAATTGTTTCAGTGCTTCCAACTTGCTTGATCGGGTGCAATACCTTCCCCTGTTATTATGTGCCCGAGGAATTTGACCTCTGACGTGCCTATGCGGGACTTGGTGATGTTCACTGTGACCCCACAGCTACGGAACGTGTCAAGGAGTACCCCTAACACAGAATTTTGTTCATCCCATGTGGGTTCAGCTATCAGCTAGTTATGCGCCGTTTCGTGTTTTCCGAGAGAATACTGTTTAAACACAGTATTTTGTTCATCCCATGTGGGTTCAGCTATCAGCTAGTTATGCGCCGTTTCGTGTTTTCCGAGAGAATACTGTTTAGTCCTCGGATAAATGCGGCAGTGAACACGTTAAGGCCAAAGGGTAGGCGCCTGAATTGGCAGCAGTGCAAAAACGCCAGGAAAGCAGCGTATTGTCTGCAGACTGCGTGGAGTGTGATCTGCCAGAACCTGGATCTGAGATCCAACGACGTAAATATCTTGACCCCATGAAAGTTTTGCAGTAGTTGCATATTTATGCAAAATATGGAAAATTAAAATGTTACTGATCAGCTATGATATGATCTTACATTCAAACATATAATAAATATTTCTACTCTGTTGCAATGTATCAGTTGTACCAAACAAACAAAAATGTACTTGAAAATTATTGGTAAACTGTGGAGTTTAACTATTCTGTTTCCCCTCCAAAATAGTGAAATAGGAACGTTCTTAAATGAAAGACGATCTGCTCAAAATCAATTCATTGTAATTAAACATTCAGATGACATTTCCTATCATGCAAAACAGATAATGGTATTCACACAATCTTTTACAAATGCTAAAAAATTGAAACAAAAAAAAAAAAAAAAAAAAAAAAAAAAAAAAAAAAAAAAACAAATAATGACTGGCTGAGTCAAAGGTCAGAGGTTTAAAAAAAATGCTATTCGATCGGTTACACAGGGGCTTGAAATTATCGTCAGCCCTAAGCTCCCCAGAGTAAATAGGCAGATCTCAAAAGAATAAAAATAAGGGGCAGAATCCAACAAGTCTGATTCATATAACCCTCCAGCAAGTGCGTCACCTTACCCACACAGATGATCATTGACGACAGCGTCTCAGGCTCGCAGGCAGCAGGCGGTGGGAGCGGATGAGCTGAAATTATTTATCCGACCGTAATTGCTGCTACCTGTTAAGCAGGGTCGACTTAACACAGCGTCACTGTCGTCGGCATCGCTAAGCAGTTGCTGTGCAATTCTATCACGCTAGTAGACTAATCAATATTTTGCATAGGTGACACAAAGGCCACTTGGCACAAATCGATCAGTCACTTGTGTAATGAGATCTGTAAAATCAACGCCCGATTCGCAAAGGCGCGAATGCTCAAATAGAGACTTCTAGCAAAACGAAAACTAAACTGAACTAAACTGTGGCCGCTCACAGCGTAACCACAGGACAATGTAACGTCCTAGACGTTCTACAAGGTCCGAATCTTCGGAATCAGAAACAAGTCTAACCAGAGGACCGTTTAAGACGATGTCCACCCCGCGAATCTAAACGGAGTATTGCGTGTCTCCCGAGGTCGCACACTTCGGACGCACAAACAGAAGTCTCGCGAGGTCCGAACACTTCGGACACTCAGACACGAGTGACTGTCCCTCCTCGCGCTCTGCCACAGCTCACGGCAAGTGCCGGGCGACCACACCCACGCACGAAGAGACGCACCAATAACTGCTAACGGCTAATAGTCTAACAAATCGCATGGCGCAGCGCTGTTGACGATACTGTTTAGCTGTCATTCTAAAATACTGTGCCGAATCAGGACGCGTTCTCTGCGGCTGCCAAGAGGCTCCGCCCACGCCACCAACGCTTCCCGCGGATTTCACCGTTCCCAGGGTGAATGCTCTGCAAGGAATTTCACCTTGCTCCTAGGTACGGCCACACGACCTAAAAATGTTAACGTTGTGCTATATATACAGCCGCTGGAGCCAAACCCCTGGGGCGCCAGACGGGTAGAAAGCTTTCCTCCCAACCTAACCATTTGTCACACTAACGGTGTTCAAACTCTGCTGCTTTCTAGGATTTTTTTTTTTTAGATAATGCCTAAGGGCGGGGCCCAGAGCACTCTGCTATTGTTTGTATTCGGCAAATTCCTCTCTTGCGAAATGGACGAATGACTAAAACGGCAGTTCCCGCTATCGTCCACCATAAAACGCGGGTCAGCATTGTGTAAAGCGTTCCACACATTCTAAAAAATTCTGCCAGGTATACTCCGCCGCCTGTACCGTCGGCGCCATAGGTCAAGCTAGCCCCTCTCGTTCTTCCCCGAAGGCGAGCGAAAGTTGGTGGGAGTTGGAGACCCCCAAGAGCGTCTCTCTGCGCGGCCTGGACGTGCCCAACACGTAAAACCACTTTTAAGCAACCAAGCTGCGCCAATAAACATTAAAATCCCGAAATTTTCATATAAACATAGAATGTACTACAATCCCAGGAGCCCATCACCCCTGATGTGTCCCCAAAGGCACAGAAATAAAAATAAATAAATATCTACAAAGAAAAATGTTACATATTCCAATAATTGGCGTAAAGAGAAAGATACAATAACACAAGGTTAGTATGAAAAAAAAACTAATTACAGCCCCACACCAAACCAGCTCCTATTCCCATTCTGGTCTCGCCAATTGCTGTTGGCGTTGAAGCCCGATGGCGCATTGGACGAGGAATTAGCCAGGTTGAACGAGTTCCCCCAGTTTTGGTTATGGCCGTCCTTTTGTCCTTTGCCTTTGCAGGAACGGTCATATTCACCGTAATTCCACCTTCCCCTATTGTCATGCTCTCTCTTCCCTTGGTGGTTATCGCCGCTATTTCTCTCACGCTTCTCACGCCGGCTTCTGATTCGTTGGTGTAATCCAAGCCAACGAGAGTGATTCGGAACGCTGCAACCGAATTCGAGCACCTTCGTGGTAATGTATCCTGCGTGTCAATCAGGAATTTCGTGATGCAATGGCGCATAATTTCCTGATGCGCCGAAGAATTTCAGCAGATTATTGCACTTAGAAGGTTCAAGCTCGTTTGTGTTAACGATTTCCTTCCTCATTCTCTCCTGTGCAGTGCTTGACCAGTAGGTATTAAGGAATACGTGCTTGAATTCCTCGTATGAGTCACAAGTGTCGGCCACCCTGCGCATATGCTCTGCCACATTACCCTCTAAGTATCCGCAGATATATCAAGCCTGTACGCAAGTGGCCAGGTGGAATTGTTCTGCCGAATTGCGCAATCCACGCTTTTGGGTGCAGCGAATTATGACTCTCATTATACGCCTGGAAACGGTGAACGGAAAGGAAGTTTTTTTAGTCAAACATATCACTACACGTCTCCCTCAGCCAGCTGTTTTCTCTTTCGGTGGTCGTTCTGGTTGAGCGGTCCTCGGAATGTCCTTGTATCGAATTACTATCAGTCAGAAGCAGCGCTTCCATCCGCCTCAGGCTGGTGCCATTCGTTTGGTTGCCTTGCGCGATGTTCTCACGGCGAACCACTGTGTCACCTGATCGGAGAGTATCGCCATCACGCGATCTCCTTTCGCGGTAAATTCACTGGACTTGTGGACAGGAAGAGCGTCCTGAGACTATCGACTGAGTACGTTATATTTTTGTGCAAGTTCTTCAACCTGGCGTTTTACTTCCAATTCAACATCTTTCGCAATAGACTGCTTGCTCTGGCTGTCGTCACTGTTTGGTTAAATGACCAACCACTTTTTTAACGACAGAGATTTCCGCCTTTGCTTTGCGAGCGTTCGTCACTGTTGTTGTGGCTATTTTTCGTGCACTCAGTGCCTCGATTCTAGCACGCGTGGATTCGAGTTTGGACTCCTCTTAAGCTATTTTGCTTTGGCGGCAATTTCTCCGATTCCTACTATACTCGATTGGACGTCTTCGATCTCTATCAGCATCATTTCTTTGGTGCTGTTTACGGACGCCTTTGTAGTGTCTATTTCTTCACGCAGAGATTCGTTGCTACTTCCCATTTCCTCACGCAAAGATTGTTTGGTACTCACTATTTCGTCCCTGATGCCTTGATTGTGTCCTAATTCTATCTCGCACTAAAGTTCCTGTTGCGACTGAACTGTCTGAGACCGTTGCATGTTTGCTACAGTTTTACCTCTGTTATTTGCCCGATTGCGCGTGCCTTGCTTCGTGTCAGCATGTGACGGAAACACACGTACACACGGAAAATTCTACCGTTAGTAGCCCGGTAAATGCTTTCGTGTAACTGATGGCACAAAATCGATACAAACAAACAAACAAAAATGAATCTGTGCAGCGTGGTTACGTAGGAAATCTTAAGTCCTAGCTACAATCCTATACAGAATCACACAATAATTCATTTATCCCCTAAAAAAAGCAAAACAAAAACAAAACAGTACACAAAAGAGGCAATCAAAATCTGAACGCTGTTCACGACACAAATGTGACATGTAAATCACAGACCCATCGACGAGACAACTGAAAATGAATACAACTAGTAAATGGCAGACGCACTACAAAATAATCGCGATCAGTGTTCGCTGCATCTCAGGTTTATGGCTCTGGCTCCTATTGAACAACAGTTACACAATTCTAAGTGCGCATCAGAAGCGCCCAAAGTTCGAAAACCGGTTACAGAGTCGTAAAATGAAATACACATCACTCATAAACAAATGCTCTGGGGGATCTGTTTGATATTGGGAGGAAGCACGACAATAAAATTATGATCCCTGAGCCGTAGCATCGTGATACAGGAGGTGTATTCCCTATAAAAAAATAGCGAGAGTCTTTATGGTGGCAGATGGCTAACAGCTTCAGGCTCAAAAGTTAAAATACGTAGAAACAATTAAAAAAACAAACAGATAAATCTTAAGTGAGACGAGAAATGATGATAGATAAACAGAGGATCAAGCCAAATTTATTTATTGGATTGAGCAAGTGGCGCATTGCACAAAGAGATTCAAATTTATAAAGGGAAAGCATATACTGATGACAGAGAAAATGCTACTACTGCGATGCAATTGACAAAACTTCTGTAGTGATGGGGTCCGTAATTGCTACTCTCACTGAACTGGAGAGCGTATAAATTTGATAGTGATGGTCACTGCAGGACGGTGAGATCGGCCGATCTTGATGCATGGCAAACAGCCAACAAAATGACTGCAATGCCGGTGCGCAAATGTACGTTACCATACGCCGTGTTCAACGCCGCAGACATCCGTTGCGGTGGACTACCGTCGGTGACTGGAGAGGACGCGAAATAATTTGTGGAGTATCGCGTACACCGTTATCGGTTCATTGCTTGTTCATAGCAAGTAAATTGGAGCCTGGACTATCGGTACAGACGATTCTCCAAATATTCATCCACACAATATGCAAATACGCGAAAGGGGAATTACGAGATACAAAAGCTAACTATGCTAGCTGAGCTCCCAATCAGCGAAAATTGCACTAAAAACCAACTAGCCACAAAACGGAATGAGGTTTTTAGCTTTGTTCGCACGTAGGAAGATATCGATATAAATCAGAGGTGATCAGAGAGTTTCTATACACTACCTCAATTCACTATCAGGATCTAAACGCACAAACAAAACGAAACACCGCTGAAGCAAAATCTCCAGAGTAGTCACCTAAGCGACTGCCCAAGGAGAGATTCGTCAGACGATTGCTTTCGCCAGCGGCTCTCCCGACGCTATCAGGCTCGAAAACTATGAAAAATTCCCTCCCAAAACTGTCTGCACCAATCACCGACAGTCATTTCAAAGGTTAACCTATGGGTGTCCGAGATCGCTCCCTCCACGTCTTACACGGAGTGGTACATGGAGAAGGCGCTATGCGGCCTATCACAGCCTGCAAGTAGATCTCCTCAGGATCACGTTCTGTGTCAGGTCGTCCACCTGTCTCCCTGACGGTTGGGCTGCGGCGTGTGTTTACGTAAGAAATCCACCTCTCCAGCGACGGCTGACACACTGCGGCCATTGTGAGAATGCTGGCCGGTCTCCCGAGTTCTACGAAGGGCGGCTGTGGCCGAGAGCAGCACGAGGTCACCCCCGCTCCCCCACCGCCAAGTCCAGCGAATATTCCCTTAACTGAAATTACGGCGAAGTTGCCGTCCAGCAATGGCCATTTTCAATCACTTACACGAGGTACTTATACGGGGAGCAGTTGAGAAGGGGTGAGTGCTCACTTCAAGCAGGCAGGCACCTTATAATAATATCTAATTTTGTTCAAGGTTGTCCTACTAATTATCTAGACAACATTCTGCCAAGGTAAACAGGAACTCTTTAAAAAGCCAGTAGTTTATAAAATGTTTATGAATTTCATTAATAATGACTGCTACAATAACCTCGACGATTTGCTGGTGGAAATCATCTTTCTTTAGAAGAAGATTTCAAGAACATAACTGAAGAACATTTGGAGGGACTTGAAAAACTTTCAAACATTATTCCCTTCGTTGTCTACTGATAGCAATGGGATTCGCAATCTCTTGGAAGGAGCAATAATTTTAGAATCCACGTAACTGCAAATTAATAGTAATAGCTTCTGGAAAAGTCCAGTAACTTTAAGCCACATAAATCTTTGTCGTTGCTAAGAAGTAACACATTTATTACATGTTTCCTTCGCTCGTTGTGCGAAAAGGCTTTCACTTCTAACACTGAGATACAAATAAGTACAGAAAAACTCTTCTTGTAGAAAGTAACCAGAGACTCGCTTGAACGTCTGCGGATCCTCTACTAAAACGTTTAGCCGCTTAATTCCATGACGAAAACTTGTAGGTTACCAGACAAGTGTAAAATACATTAGTATTGTATACTGCAGCTCTCCATTATGCAAAAGCCTGCATCTGCTCTTTTGATATAAAACCATTGATGCGTAAACTATAGAAACCCTTGTACTTACCAGTAAGAAACTTTTTCGTGTATTATTTTTTATTAACTTTATTTAATTTTAATAAGGTGGAGTTTAAACTACTATGTATCTGCAATATGGTAATAGGACAAAATCGTTGAAGAGGCACTGTGCTTACGAATTTTAAAAAAATAAAAAAATGAACTCAACATAACATCACAGCCTTAAGACAGATCCTAATTTTCTTTTGGCTGAATATATGGTTGTTACAATTAAAAGATGAACTAATAAAGGAATATTAGAAACTTTATTGTTTTAAGTAGCGTCTACTCCTCGCACATTGGTATGATCTGTCCTGATAGTTATTTATTTCAAACATAGCAATAACGTATAAATTGCCACGTAGGAACTAAAATGTGCGCAATGCCTACGATCCGATAAATACACCGTCTTGCGCAGTGCTGCATTCCAGCGCTCGCAGTGCCGCCCGTAGTCTAGATCAGCGCTCCATCTAAGCTGGTTATTTGTCACATCCAGAATCGTGAAAATTGCACAGGGCTGAGGGAAAAAAAATAATAAAGACCACATCAGACCCAATTCTATCCATTTTAATAGACCTGTAGATCAAAGAAATACACATCACAACCATCGGTTGTTTTTCTATTAAGGCAGCGGAATATTCCTCGAATTACGCTTTTGTGTAATATAGTAGCTGAAGAACTAAACAGAGCTGATAGAACATCAGCGCCTCTACTTAGCGTCATGCGTTATACTAACCACAGAATCAAACCAATCGTCGACTGTGCCTCCAAGATAGAAGGCGATGCAGAAATTAATGACCACACGACATACCTCTGAGAACCTGGTAAAAACACAAATAGAGAGACAGAACGCGACATTCGTTATTCAACAATTATTACACATAGCGTATACACCACTCCCATCATACAGAATATAGACATAGTGGCAACTGTATACAGTATTACTAACCATATAACCTTGTAGGAAACATACTGCATCATATTTCAGGTAATCGTATTGTCGCATCAGCGCACATCGGTAACATTGCAGAAGCAGTGTGAGACATCTTACGACGCCAACAGACAACTCATAAGGGTTATCTACACGCACAACCGAGGGGTGAAAGGGTCTGTCAACCGAAGAATACTCCTAGAAAGCCGATATTCGCTCCCAGCAACACGAAAAATGTGCAGAGGTATGAAAAGTTTCAAATGCCACAAATGGACCTCTAACTCTCTTTTTAGTGTAAATCAAACCACGGATCACAAAACTGACACCACAATCTGCAGATTCTCCCCTAGTAAGACTCCAGGACGTTCTCCAAATTATGGTTTTGACTTATATTACTAAGCGAAGGACTAAATAACGTCCATATAGGCGGGAGATACAACGCTTCCGTCGATTCTAGGTGTTTTCGTCGTCTGTCAACATGCATAAGCTCTGCTGTATCTTAACCATCGATCCCCTGAAAGATAAATGTTTAGAGGAAGAAACGAAGCTGATAAAAATGAAATATAAATGCATCTAGTTAGGGTGTAGTGCAGTACTAACCACAGAATCGAACCAATCATCGACTGTGTTTTCCAGATACAAGGCGATGCATTAGTCGACTATCACACAACATACCTCAAGAACCCGACGAAAAACATACATCGGAGAGACAGAACAATGTCATCATCACACCTCACACACCATACAGAAATTATCCATAGTAGCAACAGTTTACACACTCAGAAGTATTATTTGGAGATCATCCCGGAGTCTTGCTACCACAATACCGCTGGTTGTGGTGTGAATTTTGTGATCTGTGGTCTGATTTACACTAAAACTCAGACTCTTTGCAGAACACAGGAAGCGCATTAACAGCTAGCAGTATTTCACGATCCTAATTTTAATAGTAAAAAAAAAAAAAAAATTGCTTTGGCTGGATATGTCGAAGGTGATACATCTTTGGATCGGGCCAGGGAGACGTGCGATATATCTTTATAAATCTATTAAAGTCAAATAAAAGTTACGCTGCCGGCCACAGGAATAGCGAGATAGTCAAGCGATGACTGTCCTAATAGATTGTTAGGTATATCAGTTTTTCCCTTCGGCGGTGCGTGTAGATGACCATTACGAGTCGCCTGTTGGCGTCGAAAGACACCTTACACTGTTTCTGCATTGTTATCGATGTGGGTTGATGCATCTGTAGTCGAAACTATGATTACCGAAAATACGTTATAGTTTGTATTCTACAAAGCTAAGCTAACTTGGTTTGGATGGTTATTAATACTGTAAACTGTTGCTACTATTGTGTGTGTGTGGTGTGAGCGATATATGTACAAGAGTTGGATAACGATGACTTTGTTCTATCCCTCCGTTGTGTGTTTTTATCGGGTTCTCTGAGGTATGTTGTGTGATAGTTGACATATGCATCGCCTTCTATCTGGAAAACATAGTCGCTCATTGGTTCGAATCTGTGGTTAGTACAGCACTAGACCCTAACTAGATGCTTTTATATTTCATTTTTATCAGCTCCGTTTTTTATTCTAAACATTGATCTTTCAGGGGATCGTTGGGTAAGATACAGCAGAGCTTGTGCATGTTGACAGAAGAAGAACGCACCTGGAATCTACGGAGGCGTTGTAACTCTCACCTATATGGGTGTTACTTAGTCCTTCTGTTGTGTTCCTCCGCGTTGCCATCTGCAGTTACGGACTCGCCCTCGTAACGGAGCAACTGACTGAGGCCGAGGACGTGGGAGTAGGGCCGATTCGATCTCTGCAACCGCAAGAGCATTTATAATAGATGATAATTTGTTAGATCAACACTGAACTTGGTATTAACACTGTCATCGGCGGCAGGTGCCTCTTTGACATAACTTAAGACTTCTCCCAAACCACCGGATCACGTGTCCACGGACGAAGCAGTATGCAACGTGATTACAATTCTAGCATCAGTCCACAAAACAGGCGCACTGAAACAAGTCACTAGTCGGATTCTCCTGCCAGAAGTGAACTACTCCTATCGTGTGGCGCCTCTGTGTGACGGCTCCATCGGTGATGTCTGTGGCGCGCGTTCCAACTTGCGACGCCACGCCTTCGCCTAGAAATATCAGTCAAAACCATAATTTGGAGAACTCTTGGAGTCTTACTAGGGGAGAATGCGATGGTTTTGGTGCCAATTTTGTGATCCGTGGCTTGATTTGCCCTAAAAAAAGAGAGGCATTTGAAACTTTTCATACCTCTGCACATTTTTCATGTTTTCGGAAGCGAATATCGGCGTTCTAGTAATATCCTTCGTTTGACAGACCCTTTTACCCCTCGGTCGTGCGTGTAGATAACCCTTGCGAGTTGTCCATTGGTGTCGTAAGATACCTTACACTGTTTCTGCAGTGTCATCGATGTGCGCTAATGGATCTGTAGCCGACGATATCACTACTTAATATACGATGCAGTATGTATTCTACAAGGTCAAACTATCTTGATCTGGATGGTTAATAATACAGTAGAGTGTTGCTACTATGGAAAATTTCTGTATGGATAGGGGTGGTGTATGCATTACATGTAATAAGAGTTGAATAACGACGACAGTGTTCTATCTCTCCATTGTGTGTTTTAACAAAGATCTTAGAGGTATTTTGTGTAGTTGTTAACGTATGCATCGCCTTCTA
Source organism: Locusta migratoria (assembly GCA_026315105.1). Lineage (NCBI taxonomy): Eukaryota > Metazoa > Arthropoda > Insecta > Orthoptera > Acrididae > Locusta > Locusta migratoria. The sequence goes on along the minus strand of CM048746.1, from coordinate 677,078,900 downwards.
TATGGAAAACCCAGTAAATGATTGGTTCGATCCTGCGGTTAGTATAGTCCTGAACCTAACTAGAGGCGTGTATGTTCAATTTTATCAACTCTGTTTCTATATTTTGGTCTAAGATTAATAGGATTGCTTGGTAAAACACATGTTGTGCTTATCTGTGTGGGGGCTAAATGTCTCATTTATCGACCTATATAATCAAAGGAAGCGTTGTATCTCTCGCCCATATGGCGTTTATTTGGACTTTTGCCCAGAAATGTCACACAAATGCATTAATGTGGAGAACGAGTCGGAGTCGTACTTGGTCATGATCTGTTAGCTGTGGTGTGAATTTTTGTGCTCAGCAGCTTGATTTACCCTAAAAGGAGTGAGAGTTCGGTCTGTTACATTTTACGTTATTCGTGCCTCTGACCAAATTTCGCGTCGTTGAATGCGAATACGAGTAATCTAGGAATGTATTTCTGTTAGCAGACCCTTTTCGCTTGCGAATTGTCTGTTGGTGTAGTAAGATGTCTTACACTGCTCCTGCAATGTTATCGATGTGTGCTGATGCGACAATACGAGTACCTGAAATACCATAAGGTATGTATTCTACAACCGCTCGCTTAGCAAAATGTGCAATCGCTCGCATAGCGAGGGAGGGAGCCGCAAAGTTACAGGCCTATACCATTGACGTGGGTTCGCAGCAGAATGATAGATCATATACTTTCCTCAAATAGTATGAACTATTTCGAAGAGGTTATTTAGAAATAATTTAGAAAGTATCATTCTTGTGAAACACAGCTCTTTACTCACATGATGTGATAAGTGCTCACGAAAAGGGATGTCAAATAGATTCCGTACTTCTAGATTTCCGAAGGGCTTTCGACACTGTACCTCAAAAGCGTCTTCTAATCAAACTGTGTGTTTATGGAATATCCCGACAATTAGCGAATGGGTTCGTAATTTTCTGTTAGAAAGGACACACTACGTTAGCAAAATGTGCAATCGCTCGCATAGCGAGGGAGGGAGCCGCAAAGTTACAGGCCTATACCATTGACGTGGGTTCGCAGCAGAATGATAGATCATATACTTTCCTCAAATAGTATGAACTATTTCGAAGAGGTTATTTAGAAATAATTTAGAAAGTATCATTCTTGTGAAACACAGCTCTTTACTCACATGATGTGATAAGTGCTGACGAAAAGGGATGTCAAATAGATTCCGTACTTCTAGATTTCCGAAGGGCTTTCGACACTGTACCTCAAAAGCGTCTTCTAATCAAACTGGGTGTTTACGGAATATCCCGACAATTAGCGAATGGGTTCGTAATTTTCTGTTAGAAAGGACACACTACGTTAAAAATGACATTAAGTCATCGGGTACAACAGAAGTAATATCTGGCGTTCCCCAGGAAAGTGTTACAGTGCTCCTACTATTACTTTTTTTCTATATATGAATTATGAGACTCTCTGAGTAGCTCTCTTAGACAGAAGTCAAAGTTTAAAAAAAAATGAAAAAAAATAAAAAATTAGCATTTCAATTAAAAAAGCAGAAATAGAAAAAACGTAAAACAAAAATAAAAAGAAGCAAAATCAAACAATAAAGGATAATAAAGAGTATTAAACACATCATTAATCCTAAATAAAACCAATAATAAATGTAATCTAGCAACTAAGGTATAAAAAATTAAATAAACACCAGCTGTCATTTATCGGTTAGTAAAGTCACCAGAACATCAAAAGCAATTGGAAAATGATTTAGATATCTCAATGGTGCAAAAATTCACCACTAAAACAAATCCTTTAAACTTCAGTTACACGATAAATCAGTCAACCTTGAGGCCGTAAATTCGACTAAATACCTAGGAGTAAAAATTATGAACAACTTAAATTGTAAAGAACACATAGAAAATGTTGTAGGGAAGGCGAAACAAAGATTACGTTTCATCGGCAGGAGACTTAGAAGATGTAACAGTTCTACTTAAGAAACTGCCTACACTGCTACACTTGTGCGTCCTATTTTTTAGCTCTGCTACGCATTGTTGGATTGACACAAGGTGGACGGACGATTTAGAGAAAGTTCAGAGAAGAGCAGATCGTTTTGTATTATCGCGGTATTGGGAAGAGAGTGTCACAGAAATGATACACTAGTTGAAGTGGAAATCATTAAAAGAAAGGCGTTATTTGTAGCGGCGTGAACTATTTGCAAAATTTCTTTTAGCAAGGTTTTCATCAGAATTGGAACATGTACTTTAGGAACCAGCTACATAGTGAGACATGACCATCATTAAAAAATAAGAGAGCTTTAGGTGTTCCTTTTTCCGAGAGTTATTAAGGAGTGCATCTAAAGAGAAATATCATGAAAGTAGTTCAATGAACCCTATGCCATGCACTTCAATGTTCGTTGCAGAGTATCCATGTAGGTGCAGATACAGAAGGGCATGATAGGGTCGCAATGGTGGGGAAGGGAGTAAGGCAGGGTTGTCGTCTTTCCGCAGTGTTTTTCAGTCCGTACATTGGGCAAGCTGTGAAGGAATGCAATGTGAAATTTTCAGTGGGGATTAAAGTCCAGGTAGAGGGAATTAAAACCTAGCGGTTTGCTGGCGACATTCTGTCAGAAACAGGAAAAGACCTGGAAGGACAATTAAACGCAATGGACGATGCCCTGAAAGAAAGGTATGCAAGAGTAAAACGAGGATTATGGAATTTAGTGTCAGAAAATCAGGCGATGCTGAAAGAAATAGATTAGGTAATGAGAAAATAAACGTAGTAGATGAGTTCTGTTGTTTGGGCAGCAAGACAACTTCTTATAGCAGAAATAAAGAAGATATAAAATGCAGAATGGCTACGGGAAGAAAAGCGTTTCTGAAGAAGCGAAATTTGTTGACATCCAATATTAGTTAAATGCTAGGAAGTCCTTTTCAAAAGCATTTGTCTGGAATGTAGCATTATACGGGACTGAAACGTGGACGATAAAGAGTTCAGAAAAAGAGATGAAAGAAGCTTTCGAAATCTGGTGCTACAGGCGAATGATGAAGTTGCTCAGTGAGGAGGTGCTCAACAGAATGGAGAGAAAAGGAGTTCCAGGCATATCTTGACTAACTGAAGGAATAGGGTGGTCGGACACATTATGTGACATCAAGGAATCGTCAACGCAGCATTAGAAGGAAGTGTGTTAAGTAAAAGTCGTAGAGGGAGACCCAGGGACGAATGGAGTAAGCAGATTCAAAAGGGTGTAGGTTGCCGTACGTACTGTCAGATGAATGGGCTTGCAAAAGACAGGGTAGCGTGGAGAGCTGCATCAAACCAGTGTGCAGACCGAAGACCGCAACAACAACATTCGATAGAACGATCCTCCTTGTGTGCCCCCGTCTGTCGTATGGAAAATATTTATCATTCAATTTCGAGAACACTACTGTGTGAGTAATGTTACTTAGACACTATACGGGCTGATGTTTTTTCTCGATAAGGAACTGAATTTCTTTTTGTTCTTATCTCGGAAACAAAGTGTCACATTTTTTCTGATACACATTACTTGTTTCATATAAGCAGCACACCCTGCTGTTGCAAGGAAAAGAAAGCATCGATCTTAAAAATATTGCTGCTGGAGCACAAAACGGCAGGTGTGTTCTACTCTGAACATGACTGGCGGAGACGTGGGGAGCCTGCAGCCTGAGTCCTCATTCCGCCATCCTCAGGAAACATTTGGCATGGGAATATATTCGTACTTTTTGGTACTGAAAGAGAAATGCTGAGTCGGAGTGGAAGAAAGAAGAGGCGGTCTGAGGAGTCGAGAAAGGTTGAACAGTCACTGTGTGTGGGAGACAGTGACAGTTAAAAGATGAACGCAGGAAGGCAGTAAGAGTAGCGGGGGGCAGTGAAACTGAAAAAGGGAGGTGGAGCTACGTGTACCTGGATTCTCCAACCGGCGAACTTGAATAACATAATTTTTGGCTTCATTCCCCCATCTTTGAAACCTAAGTGTTAATTTCTCGCTGAAAGAGTTAGAAGCCTGAGCGAAGTATCTGTAAGGACAGGTATAAAGAGGCAATAGCCCTGATTGAAGAAACATTGAGCAGTACGTTGGAAAAGGAGATTTAGTAGGTATGTAAGAGGAAAACAATGGTATATAGACAATGGCAAGTAGAAAGTAGCGAAACTGTGGATAAAGGGATTGAGGTAGTGGTGGAGCAGGAGACAAACAGCTGAAAGTGCTAATGGGAGAAAAAAAATATATAGTAGGAGTGAGACACATATGACAGTGGCTGTAAAAGTAAGATGTCGAGTACGACACTTTCTTTACGAGTAGAGATTGGGTAGAAGGATTTAGCACGTTCTGTGATACAAGAGCGCAAATATGTTGGCGTGCCAAAATGTTTGGTGAGGCCGCTGGTTCGCCAGATCTCCGTCAGTGTCTGTATGCTGTATGCTGTAAGCTGCTGCAGGAGCCGTCTTCAGCTGGTCGCCTTCTTGAGATACACGTAAGTTGCGCTTAAACAGCACAACCGTTATTCTCGGAATTTTGAGGATACTGTCGTTTAAAACTCTTACTAGTGCCGCCTTTGACATATACTACTAACATGCAAATTCTCATCACAAAGTGAATTGCCGAGGCCAGAGAGTGCCGAAGTCAGCGTGAGAGTGCTAACCGACTGACGCGGCAGCTGAGCAGCTGAGCAGCTGAGCAGCCTGGGCCGATGTCGTAACACTTGCCGACAGAGGGAGTGTTCGGAGCCCAGCGCGCTGCAGGTGGTGGACAGGGCGTCCAAAAGTTGGGCGCACCACCCTTCCCGGTGCACGGTGTCTTCGTGGTAGCTGGAGGTCGCATGAAATGGAACGGTGCCAAGTAACACAGCACTGAGCGTTAGACTGGAATAGGAGATTTGCAAAACGTGTGCCGTCATAACATCAATAGACACAATCAGGTTCGGCGTCGGCAAGAAGTGTTCTTTTACTTTGGCGATAGGACGCAAATTTTAAAATTGTGTGTACTATGGCAGAATCTAGCAATAAGAGTATTAGTTCACTGGGTTTCAAGTTATGAATTTTTAACGTGCTTTTAATGGTATTCCTGAATACCTACTTTTTGTATTTACACCAGAATTTTCACATTGCAGATTTCATAAGTACATTCAGAAGACATAGTTCAACGGTTCTGTACATTCGATATGAGAAAAATTATTTGTTTTCAGAGGTTAGATCATGTATCAGATTTTTATTTTATTTAATTGTTGGTACTTGTATGTGATGATAAAATAAAGGAACTACAGTTCTCAACAATTAACTCGTAACTTGTACACCTGGATCCCAGGGACACGATTTTTTTTTTCTAGAATTGTTATGGGTGCCTCGAACCCACCACATCGTGTCAGATGGGCCTGTATTACTTTAGTTTTTATAAAGTTAATCGGGTCCCGAAAACCCTGGTGTCCTTTTACCGAAAGTTTTTTTTTTTTTTTTTTTTTTTTTTTTTTTGGTAGCATTGTTTATGGAACGATGCTTCAGAAAAGTGAACGAGGAAGGTACTATAGATATTCTGACCGAACCCATGGCTTATGGGATTCATCTACACTAGGCTAGTTGTAGCAGGTGTAAATGCTTTTTGTTCTGTACCATGCGAAAGGAGATAGTGATGCTGTGACATGCAGAGAATTCCTCATTGAACTAGGGACACAACTTGTAATTGATTTCATGAAAAGAGAGGATTCACCATTTTTAGAAAAGATATCAGAAATTCGATTTTGTTATTCTAGGCATGAACTCGTCCAAGAATCAGGTACATTCCAAGCTCGCAGTGAAAGGGAAAAACATGCTCAGTGTACCCATCTAAGAAAAATAGGAAAGCATCACGGGAGGGTGCCGAGGAGGAACACCATTGTGTATGGAATGTGTCCACTGTTTATGTCTAAACTGATCCTGCAGATTGTAATTGATGTGTAGGCCCTTGGGCCAGGACGCGTTGCAGCCCTGACGTACTCGCGGTCTGCGCAGCTGCGGCTGGTGGCGCTGAACGAGCCGGTGTGGGGCGACCTGCACGGCGCGCGCGGCGCCGACGCGGCTTGCCGGCGGCAGGCGCGCCGCGCGGGCATGGGCGCGGCCGCGGCCGCCGCCTTCCGCGCGCTGCTCGCCTCGCGGCTGCACGGCGCCGACGCCGTCGTGCGGCCCGAGGACCGCGCGCTGCCCGTCGTCAACACCAAGGTGCGTCTACCTGCGTGAACCCTGACCTAGCTTTCTGAAAAAGTAATTTGCCTTCTTCAGAAGTATTACATAAAGCTCACATTAAAAAAGTTGATAAATAAAATTTGGCTGACTCCTTGTCAAAAGAATAAAAAGTAAAATTTAAAACGTTGTCACATCATAAAAATTCTGGAGCACGTCCACACACAGGTCGACTGAGCACTGCGTAGTGGCAGGAAAATAGTTATCGAAGTACTAATGATTTGCAACATTCAGACATCATTTATTTCACAACTTCACTACAAACAGTTTTTCTTGTAACTGGAACACCATTTAATTTGAACAGTTTCTCTTTCAGCCCATCCCTGCACAAGGAACTTAAAGTTATCAAAAATTTTCAAATGTTTGTAGAACTTATGGGACTTAACTACGGGGTCATCAGTCCCTAAACTTACAAACTACTTATGAACTAACTAAGGACGGCACAAATATCCATGCCCGAAGGGGGATTCGAACCCCTGATCGTAGTGGCCGTGCAGACCGTGACTGGAGCGCCTCAGTCCCCTTGGCCACCGAGGCCGGCGTAAGTTATCCCTGTGATAAACGTCGACATATTAAATCCACTCGAGAGTACAGAATAGTTTGTCCTTTGACTTACTAATCGTAACCGAAAATGCACGCTCACTGGAAACTGCACTCTTTTGAAGTTAAATCGCAGATACGTCGGAAATGCGCATACTCGTTCGATGGACACATTGTCAGTCTCTCCCTCTCGTTGTAGTTGTATAGCAGTCTTTTGCTATCGCCTTGAACCGTGTGCGCTTCACACTCCAAAGTTGTCTACAGCATTCTCAGCTTTCAGGAATGTACTTAGTCTTATTGAAATACGTAAATCAATTAAATGTGGTACATTATCCGTCAACTTTATATGATATCTTATTTCTTCAATGACATACTTTACAATTGCGTGATATTGCAGTTATTTATTTATTTATATATGTGCTTCTTTTCGGTAAAATCCGTTGGAAACAGTTTGTACTAAAGAAGTATCAGATTAAAATCTGATGCATAATAAAGTGATTTGACACGAACATCGCTGTTTGTATCGTATCTCACGAACTACGGGTCGTACCTTTATACAATTTCGAAAGTACATTCAGCTGTATGTGTGTACATTGTCTGCAAAATTTTATGCCAGTCACTACTGTCTCTGCCATACGGGCACAAGGGGGACACGCGCAGGGCCCCACCCTGATGGTGGCCCCGAGAAACTCCTTTCTCCTGGCAATGACTCTTTTAAAGTGATTTTTGACGCTCTTATTAATTACAAAGACCCAGAAATTGTCTCAAAACGTGACATATATGTTGTACCAAGTGACTTGGTTTGTTGTCTGCTTGCAAATTCGTAGCTATTATTGCGGGACTTAGCTACAGAACGCACGGCAAAATGCTGCAGTAGCCCTTCTGGCAGTGTGTTTCAGATATAACTTGACGGAACATTGTGTCAAATACCCAATAGCGGCCTTCACACGACGACGCACGGGCCTGCTGTTGGCCGGCCGAGCAGCGAGAGAAGTGGCGGCTCTTGTGTCGCCCAGCGGCTGTGCGCAGTGCCGGCTATTTACTTTTACTGAATGACATATCAAATGTACCGAATTCTACTTTGGCTGAAACATCTTTGAAAATTTCCTCTCCGACAGTTTTCTGTTGGTCTCAATATCCAAGTGTTGACGTGCTGATTATCCATAGCTGAGAAATATTGCCTAATTGAGTTTATAACTGCAGACGGATGCTAAATAACGGAAGTTTAAAACACGATTCTTTTATTTTCTTCGTCTACTCATTGATTACACAGTTGCTTAAGCATCGATGGATCTCCGACTTGAACCCTGCGTTGGTAACATTCCAGTTTACGGACGAAACTTGAAATTTTATCCTGCGCTGTCAAAATATTAGTCCTATTTTCTTGCTATGAAATACTCGGAGTTAAACATTTCGACACTTTGTCTTTTATTTTGAGTAAAATCTTTCTCTTTCTGTGTTCCTTGCTTTTCCAGAAGGAGTCCTATTTCAAAATGGGCAGAGAGAAGAAGCACTGAAGTGATGTCATGTTGGTATGCAAAGTAAAATAAATCCTCATTGCCATGTTCTTTCTTTAAAACGGACTAAAACGATCATCTGACACAAAATAAAAATAGAGTACACGAGGTGGTAAGCAATCTGTCATCAAAATATTTTCAAAAATGTTCAAATGTTTGTAAGGCTTATGGGACTTAACTACCGGGTCATCAGTCCCTAAACTTACAAACTACTTATGAACTACTTACGAACTAGGACGGCACAAATAACCATGCCCGAGGGGGGATTCGAACCCCCGACCGTAGTGGCCGCGCAGACCGTGACTGAAGCGCCTCAGTCTCCTCGGCCACCGCTGCCGGCCAAAATATTTTACAGTTGCACAAAGACGTATCTCCGGCGATACCAAAAGGGTGAAATGGAATGCAGAGCTTTATCGGCAAGTTAATATGCTTATTGGTGTAAGCAAAAAACACTTCAGAAATGGACAAATAAATTTTAAATGCATACTGTGTATTCTAAAACATATCCTGTATTTATTCAAGTCTGTGTTGCATGGGGGCGAGGTAAAACAGATACACTCGGTACGCCGAGAGAGGATCTCTGACGACTAGCAGCGCAGTTGCCAGTGTTTCACGCGAAAGTGCAGCGGGCCACAGACTGCGTGGCGGGTTGCCAGGGTAACGTATACAAAAGCTCAGCACCTGATAGGCCGACGTGACCGCGCGAGCACGTGCGCCACGCCCACCGTATGCGGTCTAGTCAGTTGTTTATACAAGAAGTGTTCCTTTATTTGTTCTGGGTAGGTTAGAGACAACAAACACAGCGTGTAAGGTAAGTGGCTTCTTAAATTCTGTATCATCTTAAAATTCCCATTTCCTATGGTTATGGTCTAAATACAGTAAAACCTGCTCCAAACGAAATCGCCTGGGACTATAATAATTTTCCAAATTGAACAAGTTTACGTATTACACAAAACTCACTGGGGTACTTAAATTTTACCAGTTATCATGCGCAGATATACAGTATAAATTTAATGAAGTACATACTTACTTACCTTCACTGCAGCACAGCAGATGTTATTTGCTGTAAATTGTACAGTATAACAGAACATTGGAATGTTATATTGACAGATAAATAACGTTTACTCCAACTTTAAAATAATTTATCCTTGTATGTGCATAATAACACAGTAATATTCCCATGTTTACTTGCTTTACATTTCACTTTTTTCGCGACATATCAAGGAGGGAAAATCGTTTTTAATTTCCTGTTCACAACTGTTTTCTCCACACAATTTTTTGCACTATACTATATTTCTAACAACATTGGACAATTTATGTGTGCTGCATATTGCATAATATTATTCATCCATGCAATGGCTTCTCAAGACATATTAATTTTCTAGGCACATCATTTTGCGCCTCATCTTCTTCTTTTCTTTCTTCCTGATCATCCTCTTAATTGCGAATTTCTGTTAAATCTGTTGCTGAACTGAAAGTTGGATGAGTTGACAGTAAGCCATCACTTCGAATATAGTTATCTGCGGTGCACGAAATCTATCGCATTTTAATTAATTCAGCTATTGCTGCTGCATTTTCTTGAGCTTCGATGCTTACAGTAGCGTCCTGTTCTTGACCACCAAAACCCGCTTTATTGAAGCTCTTGCTGACAGTTTCAGGCTTTATTTCCTTCACTGCCTAGCCAATCCAATTTACTGCATCCAGGACAGAAACTGGCCGTGCAAGAGCAACCGCATTTTCGGCTTTTTCGACACTAAGAATAAGTGATTGCATGAGTAATCGTCTATAATGAGACTTGAATGTGTAAATTACCCCTTTATCCATTGGTTGTGTGAGGCTGGTTGAACCTGACGGGAACCAAGGCAATTTAACGTTTGACAATTTCACTTTCGAGTGACACGTTGCATTGTCCAGGAATAGGATAACTTGGCGATTTCCTTTGTTCATTTCTGCATTGAAAGAGCCTAGCCATTCTTCCAAAAGACCATTCACCATCCATGACTTATTATTGCTTCACCATGTGACTGGACGCGTACTGACATCTATGTTAGGCACGTTCCGCTTTTTTGTATTGAATGCGTCGGGACTGAAATGCTTGTACGGATTGAGGAGATTTCCAAATTATACACGTTCCGCTTTGAGCACGTTTTACTGTTTATATAAATATATCATAAATATAAATTATAAATAATTACGGTAATGCATTTGTTTCAAAATGTTAGCTTCGCAGCAGACCCTTTTGATGATTTGTTAGTGGTTTAGTAAATAAACTCCTCACTCGTAACTCTAGGTATAAAAATTTATTTTTAAAATCAACGCTACACAAAATACTGTTAAATTCTTTTTAGTTTAGGTGTATGTCACGCTACTAACTTTTCAATGGCTGCAGTTGATAACTATAGGAACATATGCCATGGCTAAGAGAACAACAATAACGGATTTCTTTTGTTTTGGATCAAAAAAACTATCGGTAAATTAAAGAAGATGAAACTGCAAGCCAATCAATATCTCAAGTGACGATAATAAACCAGGTTGCAGTAGGTCAAATACACAAATTGTATTTCAAGAAACTGAATCTTCCAATTCAGATTATTACCTACGATTCACGACCGAATATATATATATATATATATATATATATATATATATGTGTGTGTGTGTGTGTGTGTGTGTGTGTGTGTGTGTGTGTTTGGAAACTGGGAAACAAGCGTTCTGGTGTAAAATGTGAAATTTTCTCTAAACATATTTAAGAAGCACTGAAATTTTCAAAAAATGGTACTTTGCCCATTGCTGATGGCGTCCGATGTGACGGAATGAAGGAACTGGAAAGAATTATCAACCATTTTAGCAGCGAAGCTCAAAAAGCTGCTGTCAGCCTTAATGAAATGGAAGAAAAATGGATGGCACAATATTGTAAGCACCCTTGGGTTAAAACCCTTAAGTCTTACACTGAAGAGACAATTACATTACAGATTGAACTAGCATTGCATGTGTATAATGACAGCCATATAAAAACCCTTTTTGCTCATTCTTGGCCGTCACGATCACTAAAATGGATTTACAGTGACACCCAAATTTCGTCTTACAAAGACAATGGTTTAGAATCCGAGTTTTCTCCTCTCACTCCTTCTCCGGCTTTATTGGAGAACAGAAACCCTTTCATGTATCGCGAGATGCTTGATGATATAGGGGAAGTGATGATGGAAGGTGTGGTGACACAGTTAAAAAATTCGGAATATTTTTCCATTCAGATTGATGGTACGGAGTTGACAACAAGTTCGTTGCTGCACGGTTCATTACAGTACATAACGAGATGAAATCTGTGTTTCTAGGTGAAAGCAAATCGAGTCTGCGAAGGGCAGAAGGTCTTATGGAATCTAAGTTTTATTGGAACATTTAGACCTTGGTGATACAGTAAAAGATAAGTTAACAGTATTGACTACAGATGGAGAGTGTGCTAATACAGGCAAATCCAGTGGCCTATGGGTTCGAATGATATAATACTTAGGAAGAGACTTACTTTGTATTTGGTGTGTGGCTCATCGATCTGACCTAGCCATGTCAGACTTAGAATCAGCAGTCATTGAAGTTCAGCACTGAAAGACAAATTTAAAGGCCATGGGAACATTTAAAGGTCATCTGCTTTACGCTTTGAAGAACTTGAAGAGCTGGCTGAGTTAACCAAGAAAACTGTCTACCGCTTTCCAGCACACATTGATGTAAGGTTCGTAGAACACCTCAACAATTTAGCCAAAGCAGTTTGGAACAACCTTCCATTAATGCAACAATGTAGGTTTCTACGTTTGTGCGAGAGAGGTAGCGATCAACAGCGACTTACCAGTCTTATGCTAGATCTTCTGGAACGTCTAGAACAACTGTAAAAAGATTGTCAGAGGTCACTTGTTACAATCCCTGATACTGACGTATCTAAAAAATATATTTGTTGATTCATTATCTTTGATGGAAGAAGACTGTTATCTTGGTGGATATGAAGAAAAGATGGAAAGAGAAGCGGCTAGAGAAATTGAATGTGACGAATCATATACTGAAGATCTTCCTAGAAGACGTCACGAACCGATTTATTTCAACAAAGCGACACTGGCCTGCAGCGAGAAGAGAGGTTGTAATAAGCTGCAAAGAGTTTATCTACAACGGCTTCCCGAAGACCAGAAGAAAATCTGCAGTAGGATTAATAGATTATTACATTCTAAAAATCCTATTGAGCTTGCAATCGCAGTTCGTGCAGACGTTGAAGGCCTGTTTGGTGGAGATAAAGTATCAGATTTTATTGATGACGTTGTAGGGTTGTTTGCAGCAGAAAAAGTCCCTGCTCCGTCTAGTATGACATCATCTACGGGAAAGCTGTACCACTTTTTGAAAGTATCACAACCTCACTCGATCCTCAGAAAGTTGGTGCAGTCGTATATTTCTCTGACACCGTACAGTGCAGGTCCTGAAAGAGCACTGTCACTACAGATGACTTTAAAATCAAACAAACAATCTGGCCTGTATGACGTGACAGTGCCTGAGGCAGATGCCGCACACTTGTATTCTGCAGAACCACACGCCGGCACATTTAAATCGCGCGCGCCTGAGTGCGCGCGGGAAATGTAAGCTTGGGGAACTTTATGACGTAATGGTTTCGCCACGGGACTGGAAAACGGAAGAGAGAGTGGTGTGGACTGCCGAGGACGGCGCAGCGCGGTTGCTCGTCGCGGCGATTTTTTAAAAACGTGTGATAGTTTTTCGCGGCCGAAGTGCCGTTTTTTTGCCTTTGCAGTTGAAGGATTTCGGTGTGTGGTGAAAAGTGCGAAGTTGCGTGGGGACTCGAGTCGTACAAAAAAACCTTTTTTATGATATTAAATACGTGCAGTGTGGTGAAGACCAATTCAACTTATTTAAAACGATAGCCGGGTGGTGAACATTATTCTTTTGCAACTCGCCCTGTATGCCCATAAATGTGTGTATAGTTGGTATTTACTTTTGTTTATTTATTGGAAACTTTATTAAGGCGCACGTGGACGTAACAGCACCAAAGCGGGAATCATATAGTGTCATCCCCTAAATGACCACAAACATTTTGCCTTCAGAAAGAGGGAAAAACATGTTCTACTCCGTCTTATATGGGGGCTCATCCCTTTCGTTAAAAAGTGAGTACTGAGGCACGTTCTGGCTAGTCCATTTCGTGAAACAGTGAGTACTGAGCCACGTTCCGACTCGTCCATTTCGTGAAATAGTGAGATCGGTGCCCATTTGAAGTGAGAAGTACGTCGCGGTTCGTTTATTTCGAATGCGAGGGGCGTTCCGATTCGCGCGTTGAAGAAAATTTGAGCGGTCCGCCGCAGAGAGTGTGTGCAGGCAGCAACAGCGGAACCGGAAGACGCGGCGGCAACAGCCGGTATATTCGAGACCATCACCGGACACCGGCGATTTCGGCAGCAGCAGCTCAGCACGGAAACACGCCGCAGTTACGCAGTGAAGTTGCAGCACAAACAAAAAGATAAGTGGCGCAGCAGACTTTAGTTTTGTTGATTTCAGTTCTCTTGTCCCCAGCCATGAGTACCGAAACTGATAGGGTTTTAAGTGATAGTGAATCCTTAGAGAATGGTAGTGGGTCTGAGGACCCAAAGCAAACTAAGGCAGATGAACATGATGATTTGGATGTTAATTGAATTTAAAAATATTGTAGGGGGCCTGGAAACAAAAATTGGAAATTCAATTGCTGAGATGGGAATTTCAATTATAGGCCTGGAAACAAAAATGGGAAATTCAATTATAAGTTTAAAATCTGAAATGGGACATTCAATTGCTGAAATGGGCAACTTATTAAAAAATCAATGGGTGTTTCAAAAATGAAATATTCACAGACTTTCACAAAAGATTAGAAGATTTAACTGCAAAATCTGAACTTAGAGAAAAGGATCTGAATGCTAAAATTGTTGAGACTGAGTTGAATGACAGGATAGAATCATGAAAACAGATGTGTGAAATCAGGAATGAGGACACTAGGCAGGCTTTAATTCAAATGAACAAAAGGATTGTGGCTGGTATTAAATGAAACTAAGACAATTTTGGAAAATACAGAAAGTGTTTTAAGAAAAAGGAAATGGAACAGGTAGTAGTTGTAAATAAATGTAATATAGAAAAACTGAATAGTAGGATGGGTGATTTAGAATTGTGCTCTGCATCTGCAAATACTGGTTGTTTTGGGATGCAGATACCAAGGTGTAAAACTTTTTCAGGGGAAAGTAACTACCATGTAGTAGATTTTATTGCAGTATGCAAAGATCAATTCCTGCCAGGAATGTCTGTTAATTGCAAAATAAAAAACATCAAAAGAATGTTAGAAGGTCCTGAACAGACGTGGGCTAACCAATGTGCTGAGAATTTTGTTCACTTTGAAGCATTTGAAGAAATAATTTTAGATAGGTACTGGAGCCAGGCTAAACAGGTCAGGTTACAAAATGAATTCTTAAATGGGGTTGCTTACAAGGGGTATAAACAGACTATGAAGGAATTTTGCTAGGAAGAGAAAAGGAAATTGGTGCACTTAGATAGACCATTACGAGCTCTTACTGAAATATACACTCTTTGCTGGAGGTTGCCACAGAATTAAAATTTGCAACTAATATAATGGCGTACTGACTCCACTGAAAAATTTCTAGATTTTATAGAAAAAATAGATCATGCAATGGCATATGAACCTAGACTTGGGGAGCCTCAACATATAGCTAACCAAAGGGAAGATAATGATAATAGGAATACCAGAAATTGGGGAAATAAGCAGCTTGACCACCACCAAAAAAGGAACATAAATGAAAATTGGAGAAATAATGGGAGTAGATGGAATAGTGACAATAGGAATCAGAGGGATTCATGGGGAAGAAATAACAGGAATGATCGAAGGTTAACATAGGAAAATGGAGAAAGACGAAGGGAACAAAATAAAAACGAACAACATAGATAACGTTTGGAAAACTAGAAATTTTTCCAAACGGGGTCCGATTTGGGACAGGATAAAAGGCACCAAATAGGACCGAGAGAAGGATAAATAATTACAGGCTGGGTAGCAAGGGATCACATAGGAATAACTATGACCAGAATAGAGATAGACAGACAAGGGAAGAAAAAATATGTAATATGGATGCAATATTTGGTAATGAAGAAATGGTTGGAGGATGGTTTACACAGCATGATCAGAGAAATGCAAATAAGAGAAGAAATCATAAAAATCCAAGTGAAGATTGTAATATGGTAGATTTGTTTAGTGAAACAGTTAGTAGTGTGAGAGACGTTGAAGAAAACAGCATTGGTTTGGCGTCTGTATTAGGTGAATCAGGTTTGCATGTGGATTGTGTTTGATTAAATGTAAGAGTATGCCAAGTGGATGTGTGAATGGTAGCAAGAGTGTCATTGAACTAGATGAGACAAAATCAAATGTTAGCATATGTGGAAAAAATGTGTGTATACCAAAATTTAAGGCAATTACTAATGACAGTGTAATAATCTGGTTTGGTGCATGTTGATGATGTGTGGTTTGATGATGTAAAAGGTAAACAAGAATGTACAAGCACCTATAATTAATGAAGGTTTTGGAACAGGATGAAAAGATTAAATTTCAAGGCTAGATGAAGAAGGTCAATTGGATTAGGAAATGGGCACCAGATGATTGGGCAATTCATAAATATGACTATTTAAAAAGATTAGGAGAGCAATGTGGGAAAAATGAGACATATTACCATGTTTTTAAAGAAATATATCTGGGGGGTGAGGGGGTGGGGAGGAGGTCCAGAATTTGATGAATTGAGCATATTCTCATTGGAAACTAGTGAAATGAATGATGAACATGACGGCATTCTTCCGGTAGTTCAGAGTTGTCCAGGGACACCAGTCCCACTCCAGAAGGAGCAGGGCGCGTGTCTCCGTGACCTGCTGGGAGCGGCGACCAGCTGCTGCACAGGGCTGCTCAGATCGTAGTCTTTTACCATTCTCTTCCGGCTACTGTTGCCATCCACATCTACATGTTAAAGATAAATTATTTCGCAAAAATTCGGCAATGTTTATACACTGTTAACTGGCTAAATATCTAATGCAAATAAAATAAGAGAAATCAGATCGAAAACGGAACGATTTAGGTCTTCTTTCTTCCCGCGCGCTATTAGAGAATGGAACGGTAGAGAAAAGTTATGAAAGTGGTTAATGAACCCTCTGCCAGGCACTTAAATGTGATTTGCAGAGTATCTATGTAGATGTAGATGTAGATGAAATTCAATTATGTCAGCGTCCTGTACAGTCTGCTAATTACCAAATATTTTCAGAAGAAGTAAGTTCAGTAGCGTATGATATGTTCCTAGTCATTATTAGATGCAAGCAGTATTCAAACGAATCTGTAGGAAAGTCGTAAAAACCAAACTGATGAAATTCACATACGCTGATTTCGGTAACGTACAGAGAAACCAAGGAATTTGGAAGAATCAACAAAACAAAACACAAATACAAATAAAAGTAAAAAAAAGTAAAAGTGTGCCGTCACAAGTCCTTCAAGGGCTAACTGCCTAGCGGTCTCCCACAGTGGAACTTCGCTCCACGGTATGTTGCGTCCACAAATCTGTCAAGTCACAGTTTATCCTTGTGCACTGACAGTGACTGTCTTCTCCTACTGTACTTCATACATACCTTAGCAACCAAAAACAGCCAAAGGTAGTCAAATCGAAAGTCTTGAAACTGACTACAGACATCGTCCTAGGATACGAAAGATGGACAAACGTAGCATACATTTTGAGATATTTAGATGAAAGGAAAAAAAAAAAAGCACTGAGTTCTAGAAATATAAACAGATTGAAGCTAATGACTGTTTCAGTTAATTTACTGATAACAATATTTATCACGAAGAAGTATATTACAGTTCAAATCAACAAATGCTCAAATAATCAGTGCTGAATCATTTGATTTAATTTACAGTCAATAATATCGACAATGTAGTAACATTATTATAATTACAACATGCGAAGTATCACAACTTCTTGATTGATTAAATCCGGTCCAAAATCAGCAGACTGCCGCAGTAAAACAGGCGAAACTCATAAAACAGGAGCGGCAATTGAGCAGCTGACAACCTTGCTCTTAAAGCAACCACCTTAAGAAACGCGGTGCAGTAGAGAACAATACTAGCTCTGAGTGCAACGTAGACCAACACGTCTGCTGGGCGTACCAGTCCGTAGGGCATAAAGTGCCAACGGACTTATTCTCAGGATACAGAAAGCCGTGTTAACCTAGAATCTGACAGTGGTTAACGATTTACATGCCATCCCACGACAATTTGCAGTCCTGTTTGCAAGTTGAGGAAAACGTGAACCGTGTAATATAGAGAATGACACTGTCGGTAAGCAAGTAACAGTAGAAATCTAATGATATAAATTTCGCATTTGGAAGGCAAAATTTCGACGTAAACGTTTCACACTTATGAATAACTTGGATAAATTCTGGAAGGCTGATTTGTTAGCTGCAATACGCCAACAAAACTATCTGTGCATTGATATATAAATGAGGTAATTCAGTGAACTGTCAAGACTTCTTACTTTATATGACTTTGAGCTGTGAATGAAATGGAATAGAGTAAATGCATGAGTTGTGTTCTCTTGCTGTACCTAAAATTCTGAAGGTAACATGTTCCCTTGGACACAAGCAATGTTACAGCTAGATACTAAGGTCGTACTGTAAGTTTAAAAAGCTACCACTACAATCGGAAAAGTATAAGCTTCACTTTGCAGCCGCAGTGTCTATTTTTTCAGACAGGCGAAAATAAATAAATTGTCACAGTAGAGTAAAACAAATTACCACGGAAGTGACCATGTTAAATCAACCCACAGTAATAGGTTTCAGAACAGTGTCTAATTGTATTATTTCGTTGGAAAATTTGAAAGACGACCGTCTGTCGTGTTCCATATATTTTTTATAAAATTGTAATTTATTTGATGTTCCTAGATTAGTATTTTGTTAAAACTAGAACTCCACACTTTTCAAGGCATTAGGAATTTCGTTTTGAAATATTGGTTTCTGAAATATTAGTTAATATTGCTAGGGTTTGGTTATTTTAATAATTCATTATTGTGGTTATGAATGTGGCAATAAGTACGGCTTTTCGCTATGCCACTGTCCCTGAGAGTATGTGTACATGTTTTCCTTTTAAATGGATGTGCGAGGATCTAGTATCTGTCTGAATGTGGGTGGTGGTAGCTCACTTTGCATGGTACTCTCTGGCTCAGAGTCGATAGATAGTCGTTTCAACCCCCGCTGCTGATGCGACCAAATAGGTTTCTACACCCTTTGATTACAAGCCAACCGACGAGCCTTCTCCAGGGCGAATCACAAGACCTTCCCCCCCACCACCGCTGTTTTCTTGGATTTTGTAGTTTCCGGTAGCTTTCCCGCGGCTCCTGGCCGCTCGATCGTAACTTTGTGCTGGGATCGTGGTGAGGTGAGGTCGGTTCTTCTCTTGTGACTGTGGAGATAGTAGTGATTCGTTGTCTAGCATGTTTAACTTAGACTCTTGAACTTAGATTTATTTTTTGGAATATTCCTTCCGATTGTGTGTGGAAATGTGTTCTAGCTTTTCAATCCAGTGATTTCAAAGAGATAAACGAAGTGTATGTGTTAGTGGTTCAGTTTGAAAACGGCCTGGTATATTAAAAACTTTTGTGATTATGTGGCAGTGTACGAACTCTGTGTAAATTCTTTCAAGTGTTGAGGGCCCCGATTTCTCACGACGATAAGTTCATTTTTGAACAGTGCATGTAAAACTCTTTCTTATCGTTTCCTTCCGTGAGTGACATGTGTTCCACGTTATTGTTACTTAGAACAAATCTTTCAGCTTCGACTATTGTTTGTTCCATGCCCATCAGGCAAGTAACTATGCTTGTATCCTTCTGATTTCCACTAACATTTCGCGAACTTCTCTAACCGCCTATTTTAATTTTGCTGTTTCTTCTCCGAACTTGTAGTATGCAGTTAGTCTTTATCAGTAATTATCTCCGCCCCTTGATCAACCTCCTTCAGCAGGTTGCTTATGACATTATATATATTTCTAAGGTTCGAATGCCATGGTTTTTATTCTCACTTTTCCGTCTTTGTAAATATTTTACTTTTCTGGTTTTTTGAGACAGACCTTCATCCGTCTCTGTAATCGCTCTCTATCACGTGTAGCTGCATTTCATGCGCTTCCTAATGTAATTCTAAAAATATCTATGGGTTGCATGCCGTAGTTAATTTTCTTTATTTTTCAGAAATTTAATTTATACATTTTTATCGGTTGTCGGAACCACATGGAGCCAAACTCAGACTCCAGGGGTTTGCAGCTAGTCATCTGAATTCACGCCACTTCTCATAAAACCAGTGCCTAGATAGTTTAGTGTCACACTGTAACTTAAGAATGCGGCTTGATTTTGTGTAAAAAATCCGGTTTTTAACCATTTCACCTTCAGTGGAGTGCGATCATGTAACGTAACCGTGTGTCGTCGTTAGCGTGTTTGTTCGCGGTCTAATCGAAATGCAATTTAAGTTAGGTATACTCACGCGCCACCTCAAAATCAGGCACGTCAGACCAGAGCCATCTTCGCAGTTTTATTGTATATTGTGTTGAATGGTCCCTCCGGCTTTGCTGAATTTGGCCTACCATAGCGGCGCCTGCTTCTGCCTCGTTTCACCACGCTGATTTTGCTGAGTTTCGCTGTTGCATTGAGTGTGTGTCAGCGAGTGAGTGTTGTTTGTAAATCCTCCCTCCCCCCACCAGTACTGTTAAGTTCTGTGTCTTTTCGACCTGAATAAACAAGTTAAGTTCATTATAATTTTGACTCGCATATAAATTTTAGTTTTCGAGCACATTCCCCCTTTTATTTAATATTACCTTTCACCAGTGCTGAGGACAAGCTCAGTTGCAATTTTTCATGTTCCGTTGCGCCATTAATGTTTTTCTTTGGCCACCTTAATGAAATAGCTTTAAATGTGGTGACTTGTTTATTAATTCCTGTGTGTATTTTCGTGTGAGCTGCTACTTATATTGGTCACTGTATCGTTAACTTCCTGTTATTAGAGTAAATTGAACCAATTCAGTTCTCAATTAGGGCCAGGGAACAAGGATTTCCAGCAGGGAGTTTTCAGTAGTTCACACGGATATTTTGGTAATTTACTGCTAAAATTAAGCTTTTTTATAACAGTAGATTCTTATCTGGAGGTCTCCTCCCAGAATTAGCTTTTATTACGTACAGTGGTCAACTTCACGTTCAACTATACTCTAAACGCGAGTTTCAGCCCATAGCTGGTGATGTGATATGTATGTATCAGAATTAGCGAGGGTGGGTTACAGTTGGCCAGCAATCTTAATGACTCAATACTTGGATGGCTAAGGGAATAGGAAAAATTTGAACTGAAATTACGGAAATACATTCTATTGTTGCCACTGAACATCTGTTACAAAACAGTGAATTACAGTTCGGATAATTGTAGTTCGCTCGTTTGTGTTGTGGTCTTCAGACCGGAGACTGGCTTGATGTAGCTCTCCACCGCGCTCCATCCTGGGCAAGCCTCTTCAACTCCTCATTAGAACGTCACCCTATATCCAAGTTTTTCATAAGTGTGAAAAGTTTAAGTCGAAATTTTACCATCCAACTGACACATTTATAGACTTAGATTTCTACAGTTACGCAGTCCACCCACTTAATCTTCAATACTCTTCCGTAACACCACATTTCAAAAGCCTTTATCCTCTTTCTGTCCGCAATGTACACCGTCCATGTTTCACTCCAGTATCAGACAAAACTCCATACAAATGCTTCAGAATGTTTCACTTACACCAACTATAGAAAATTTCTGCTTTGTATTGCATAATCCACGTGCTTGCTTATTTTGTGTCAACGAGTAAACAGCAATTTTAATGTTGAGATATAAATGAAAAATTCACGTTTTAAAAACAAATTATGCTGTGCCAAATTTTTATATGGACGTTAATGTAGAAGCTACTCCTCTACGCAGTTACAGCACAGAGGAATTTCGCAAGCTCCACCGCTTTTGCCTATAGTTTTTATTTTTCTGCCAGAGGTGGATAGACACTCCATGTTCCTCAGTTCTTCGCCTAAAACATGTCTGTCGTTATCTGAAATTGGTATCTGGAGTATTCTACTGATGATTAGCTAGTTGTCGATGAGCAGGGACTCCTAATATACTGTGGCAGATCATGCCCTCCAGTATGAGGCATGAGTCCAGGGACCTGGACACGTGTTTCACCACACGTGCCGTTTGTATGCGGCCACCTAACACCAACCCATCGGAGATACGGAGACAGAAAGTTGCCCTCCAACATATCACCTCCTCCCGCCACCCTCCTGGCCTAAATCTACGCTAACCCTCACCCCTCTCCATCATCAACTCACCTATCGAATCGATTACTCATTTCTCATCCTCGTCCTTATCTCCATCCCTCCGTCTCCATCTCCCTCTCTTGTCTATGTGTGTGTGTGTGTGTGTGTGTGTGTGTGTGTGTGTGTGTGTGTGTGTGTGTGTGTGTGTGGGTGGGTGGGTGGGTGGGCCGGCCGCGGTGGCCGAGGGGATTGAGGCGCTCCAGTCACGGTCTTCACGGCCATTACGGTCGGGGGTTCGAATCCCCCCTCGGGCATTGATATTTGTGCCGTCCTAGTTTGTAAGTAGTTCATAAGTAGTTTGTAAGTTTAGGGACTGATGACCCCGTAGTTAAGTCCCATAGACTTTACAAACATTTGAACATTTTTTTTTTTTTGTGTGTGTGTGTGTGTGGGTGGGTGGGTGGGATTTCCTGTATATCTTTCCCTGTTAATCAAAATCGTTTAGACAACGCCCCTCTCCCGATTGCTCAGCTTCATTTAGTTGACTCCTCTTCTCTTTACTGCTTGGTCTTTCCTCTTTGGTTATACATCCTCTCCAGCTTCGCTCAGTACTAAAATACAGTATCTCTGATCTCTCCCACCTGAAGAAGGAACTTTGTTCAGAAAGTTTGTCGTTTTCCTCCGGTTTCATTTTTCTTCATTTGTGTCAGTATCGGCGGTTAGCACAAAGGTAAGTACTGGCCAGCCGATCTCTCGCTTTTGAGAAATATTTGATGAACAGACGGCGAGTAACACGAAGATGTGGCTGATTTCATGGGACGAGCAGCCAGCGCAGGCAGAGGCGCGCCCCCCTACCGGCCTCACAGCGGCTGCGCGCCCGCCCGCCGCCTGCCACAGCGCGCGCCAGCGGCAGCGGCGGACCTGCGCGGCGCGGCGCGGCGCGGCGCGGCGTGTCCACTGCGGCAAGGCCGCTGGCCTACTTTGGGTTAGCAGGTTCCAGAGAAAACCACCTAGATGCCAAACCACTCATAAAAAACAAAACGACAATGTCTCAAGCTGGGCTAGGAACACGATCCCGAATAAAGTCGAACAGGCTTGAACGCATGGGAACTCACGATGACTCACTCACATCGCACAGGCCGCATCGACATTTCAGTGCCTGAGACGGGTTACTGACACCCATCCTCTCGAGCTGTGGTTAAAAGAGTCTAAATTTCGTAAAAGCAACGGCCATAAGTTTTTCACTTGTGCACTTGCTTTTGATGAACTGACTATGTCCTTCTCTGTTTTCCAGGGCGAAATCCTGTTTACTTCGTGGAAAGACATGTTCAAAGGTGACGAAGCACCTTTCCCACGAGGAGCGAGGATCTTCAGCTTCAACGGCAAGAACATCATGACGGACTACGGATGGTAAGTCCATGCGCTGTGGTCTAACGAGAACACGGCTCTGTCTTTGTAATTCATAAAAGAGGAAGAGGGCTTTCTCTGGAGCCAGAGCGCGAGCGGAAATCGATCGGATACGCCCCCCTCCATTTTCATTGCCTACGAGGTACTGAGCTTCTGTCTGTAACATTCGGATGTTCAAATATTGTTAACGTTGTGGAACTTAACTGCAGGGCCATCAGTGCCTAAACTTACAAACTACTTATAAACTAACTTATACCAAACACAGCACAAACATCCATGCCCGAGGGGGAATTCGAACTCTCAACGGGGAACGGCCTCGCGCATCGGGGTGTATGGAGCCTTAATGCGCTCGGCCACTCCATTGCTGCCCTTCGTATGTCCCCGTTCGATTCTTATTTTACTTTCTAATTCATTTCTATTTTTCTCGGTGATTGGTGGCCATTTATATTGATTGGTTCTATTTACTTGCTTATTTATTTGAATCATTTCCTGTGACATAATCTATCTATTTATTATACAGATACCGTTAATAACATCCTTGCAGTAGTTATATGACTTGAGTCATTACACTGTTATGATTCTGTATTATAAGAGAACTAATAATAATTGGATGATCCATGCCAGAGATTAGGATAATTTTAGTCACCGACAATTGGATGTTGCCTTATCCTGGAGCAAACGATTCAAACATATGAAACTACAAATTGAACCTATGGGGCGTCGATCATCTAATATTATCTTGATGGAAGTATGGCAATAATAATAATATTGCACAGACAGTTAAAATCCACGGTTAAATACTATGACTTGATAAACATTAACATTTACTTATTCACACTTACCGTCACCGCCCATTAACACTAAGATGTCTTCGCGCGGATCATCTAGTGGATGTTACACTCTACTTTTGTGAGCCGTGTTTCTTCCCCGATGCCTTCACTGAACTGTCAGAGGATCGATGGATAAGATACAATTAGGAATAAGATTTCGTAAAAATTATAATCTATTATAATATTCGCAGCAAAGACTGAAAGGTATGGGATTTGAGTATGAATAAAGGAAATGATACCTGATACTTCATGACCAATCTGTTAATGAATATATTTCGTTTGAAATAAAAATGAAGAAAGCGACCTGGCTGACTGACTTTAGTTTCCATTATATTTTTAATAAATAATAAAATTTATTACCTTTTGCGCCGCCACCATACAACTGCCCTTTAAATCAGTACTGCCGAATGTACTCAGGTATGGTCCAGGTTTTGATGATTTGTCACATGTTTCGGGACTTAGTTATCCGATTATCAAGTGCTATAAAAAAAGAAAGTCAATTTTATCATAAGAAAATCAAACGTAGCGTAAAGCAAACTAAAACCCACATTGATGGACACATAATTTATATCGTCTCGATCTACATCTACATAGATACTCTGCAAATCACATTTAAGTGCCCGGCAGATGGTTCATTAATCACTTTCATAACCTTATCTACCGTTCCGATCTCTAAGGGCGCGTGGAAAGGGCGAACACCTAAACCGTTCCGTTTTCGATCTGATTTCTCTTACTTTATTGGGTTTGTCATGTCTCCCTATGTAGGTGGAGCTAGCAAACTATTTCAACATTCCGAAGTAAAAGTCGGTGATTGAAATTTCGCAAATAGATCTCGCCGCAACGTCTTTCGTTTAATTATTTCCACCTCAAATCTTACAATATTACCGTGATACTTTTCCTCCTATAGCGCGATAAAACAAAACGAGCTCCCCATCTCAGATCCTTCTCAATGTCTTTCGTCAGTCCCACCTGGTGAGAGTCCCACACTAGGCAACAGTATACAAGACGGAACGCACAAGTGTGATGTAGGCAGTGTTTCTGGTGGAGCTGTTACATCTTCGAAGCGTTCTGCCAATGGAACGTAGCTTTTGGGTCGCCTTTCCCACAATATTTTCTACGTTTTCTCTCCAGTCTAAGTTGATCGTAATTGTAACTCCTAGGTATATGGTAGAATTTACGACCTTGAGGTTTGACTGATCTATCGCTTAATTGAGGTTCAGCGAATTTCTTTTAGTGGTCATGTGTACCATTTCACACCTTTCTTTATTTAGTGTCAATTGCCAATTTCCGCACCATGTAGAAATTTTGTCGAAATCGCTTTGCAGTATCTTCACTAACCGATAAACGACAACATCATTTGCGAACGGTCTAAGGGAGGTATTCAGATTGTCTCCTAAATCGTTTATAAAAACAAGGAAAAGTAGGGACCTATAACACTTCCCTGGGTACCGCCAGATATCACTTATGTTTTACACGATGACTTAGTCAATTTCTTGCAGAATATCTTCTAGGGAATCATGAATCCAGTCCCACAATTGGGGCGATGAAGCACGCAATTTCATTAGAAGCAGCTTGCGAGGTACATTGTCAAAAGCCTTCCGGAAATCCAGAAATATGGAATCGACTTGAGATCCCTTGTCGATGGCACTTATCACTTCATGTGAATAAAAGGGAAGCTGTATTTCGCAAGAGCGATACTTTCTGAATCCATGTTGACTACTGGTTAATAGGTCGTTCTCTTCGAGGTAGTTCATAATGTAGGAACAAAGTATATGTTCCAAAATCCTACTGCAAATCGACGTCAATGAGATTGGTCTGTAATTTTGGGGATCACTCATTGTGCCTTTCTTGAATATTGGAGTGACTTGGGCAAGAAAATAAATGTTCAAATGTTTGTAGAGTCTATGGGACTTAACTGCGGGGTCATCAGTCCCTAAACTTACAAACTACTTATGAACTACTTACAACAAAGGACGGCACAAATATCCATGCCCGAGGGGGGATTCGAACCCCCGACCGTAGTGGCCGTGCAGACCGTGACTGGAGCGCCTCAGTCTCCTCGGCCACCGCGGCCGGCACTTGGGCAAGTTTCCAGTCCTTGTGTACGGATTTTTCGCTGAGTGAACGGTTGATAGCTAAGTATGGAGCAATTGCATCAGAATACTCTGAGAGGA
Organism: Locusta migratoria; assembly: GCA_026315105.1. Classification (NCBI taxonomy): domain Eukaryota; kingdom Metazoa; phylum Arthropoda; class Insecta; order Orthoptera; family Acrididae; genus Locusta; species Locusta migratoria. Next base: position 677,052,886 of record CM048746.1, on the reverse strand, counting down.
ATCTAGTTTGTTTTTGTTTAGTGAATTAAGTTATTTTATTACTCCAGGAAAATCTACTTCTAAATTTCGCATGCTGACACCTGTTCTTGGTTTGAAATCTGGAGTCTTCACTTAGTCTTCTTTGGTGAACGAATTTCGAAAAGATGTGTTTAGCTATTCTGCTTTAGCAGTACTGTCATCGGTAGTATTACCATTGCTATCGCGTAGTGAAGGTATTGTCCGTATTTTGCCGCTAGTGTACTTCACTTATGACCAGAATTTCTTTGGATTTTCTGCAAGATTACGAGACAGGATTTCATTGTGGGAACTAGTATAAGCTTCTCGCTTTGAAGTTCGTTCTAGGTTGCGAGTTTCTGTAAAAGATTGTCAGTCTTGGGGATTTTGTTGTCTTTTTAAATTTTGCATGCGTTTTTCTTTGCTTCTGCAACAGAGATTTGACCTGTTTTGTGAACGGCAGGGTGTAAGCCCCCTGTTTTCTTAATTTATTTGGTATAAATCTCCCGATTGCTACACACTGATATTATGTTTTTGAAAGTGAGCCACAACTGATCTACACTCGCATTTTTTTTTGTTTTGAATTGAAAGACTGGAGACTATCACTCGGGAAAGCGTGAAGCGAATTTTTATCTGCTCTCTTCAATAGATATATTTTTCGTTTATTTTTGGTGCATTTGGGAATTTCGATATTCAGTCTCGCTACTACAACTCTATGTTCGCTAATCCCTGTATCTGTTTTGATGCTCTGTACTAGCTCAAGATTATTTGTTGCTAGGAGTTGAAGGGTATTATCGCAACCATTAACTATTCTAGTGAGTTCATGAACTAACTGTTGGAAGTGGTTTTCAGAAAAACCTGCCTTTGAAACCTTACAAGCTACTACGCACAGTCAAAAATTAGAATCAAGAGTTAACGTGAATTTTCAAGCATGAAACCAGTAGTGAACCGGTGGCGGCGGCCTCGACTGCCAGCGCCCCGCCTGAAACCTCGTGACCACGAGCGCCTCGTCATCGGTAATTCTGAAAGCCAACCAACACTGCAACTGAGTCCGTATCTAATGACCAGCAAACACAAAACTGACGCTGCCCATCAGATTGAGTTGATGAATTTACAAGGGCTTCGTATGACTACAATTACGGATATTAAAAGTAAATAAATTATCAAACTGACAAATATCTGTAATTTTATATCTAAGCATGACTCTCTTTTGATGGCTCGACAAGTTGTAGAACTGTCAATGTCCCATCGATCACTGATGTAGATGATGTTGTTTACAAGTGATTTACACAAAACAAGTCGTAAGAAAAACCTGCGTCTTGTCCCGTTTCTTTTAATATTATTCATTTTAATGAAAAATGCTATGATCGTATGTCATGTTAGGACGGGAGATCCGATATGTGGTTGTTCAACCGCCGTAGTGCCACTCCTTCTACTTGACGCCTCTTCGGCCACTTGCAAAACTGCCCTCTAATGTTTCATGTTTCATGTTTTGGACCAAACTAAAATGCACGCCAAATTTGTTGAGCAGTGTACCCGTTCTTTTTAAAGACAACCTTAAGCTGCTCCAGTTCTTTACCCAGATGTTTGGCATATGAGATGGCGTACGCCCTTTACACTAGAGTACGCAACACCCCAATGCGTTGGTGTAGCGAATGACAGCTCGTCGCAGGAAGATATTTGTGGGTTTGCGATACACGCTTTGTCCCATCACACATCTTATAAGCCAAAACGTTCAGAAATGAAAGTTTCCCTTCTTCCTCAATCTGTATCGTAAATTTAATACAGGGATGAGGACAAAATGATATAAAGATTATTTAAAGCATCCATTCTATGAGGCTACACCATAAAAATGTCATCGACGTATTTCCAAAAACAGGTAGGCTTAAGAAATAACGTCCTTAGAACTATGTCTTCAGAGTCGTCAATAAACATGTTTGCAACTATGGGGGAAAGAAATACGTCGAAGTCAGACCACGACGTCTTAACGTGACAGTATTGTCATCCTCTTCAAGAGGAATCCGGATAAAAAGGAAAACAACGTCAAAACTCACAAGCAACTCTGTTGGAGCAAGACAAACTGACTGCTGCCGCCGAATAAAATGTGACAAGTTCAAGATGTGATGTTCACACTTTCCAATATGAGGAGAGAGAACAGAAATTAAATATTAGGACTAATTATAGGTGGGGGCACTCAAATTGCTCAGAATAGGATTTGAGGAATTCCATGCTTGTGAACCTTAGGTACGCCATACAGTCTCGGAGGGACAGCAGCTCCGGAGTGAAGTTTCTTAACAACTCTTCTTTAAAAGTGAATGGCTCTTCTGTTTTATTCGTTCAGTGGGACCATTAAGTAACCTATGGTAGGCTGTCTTCCAGTAAAAGATTCATCTTGGACACATAGTTTCCACGTGCTAGAAGAACCGTAGCATTCCCTTTATGATAGCATGATAAGCAAGTCGTTATCTTCTCTCAAAGATCGGATGTCTGCTCACTCACTACTTGGAATATTGCCTGTTGGAGGTTTGTAGGAGACCTCTTGCCTAATTTCATCAGTCTGATCTTCTGGAGTACGAGAACAGTTGCTCAAAAGCACAAATAAAATCAGTAATAGGGACAACCCTGTGCGTGTGTGTGATAAATTTAAGCTTTTTTCCAAAACCGATGACGAAGCGTTATCCAGTTCATGATCTGTGAGATTGATCACAATTCACCGACGGAAGTCGTCACCAGATATTGTGTGTTGAGTGCAAGGTCGCTGAAATTTAGATAATAGTCCACTAGCACCACCCCTCTGTACCGAGTCTGAAAGACCCAAGTAGCGTTATCAACGCACTTCCTTACATGTCAGCAGTAATAACGGAAATTTTATGCAATCAGTTTGCCAGAAAATCAGTCTTTCTTACAGGAGAGTTAAAATATGGGATGACCTACCGAAATGCGCAGAGAAATTATGTTAACTCTATACTAGACAAAGCGAAATTTCCCACCAAAGTAAATTCAATGTTAGTGCGTATTTGTAAGGATATGCTTGTGGCGCTTAATTTTGTGGAAAAAAAAGAAAAAAGATTTCACCTCCCACATATGGTTGCGTGATTTAGTTACGTCATTATGAAAAACATCGTGAAAGTAATTTAGTAGTTTAGGAGAGCGTACAAACAGACTGGATAATTTTACATAGAAAACAAAGTTACGTCATATTGTCTGAACCCTCACTAAGTGAGGCATTGAATCTGCAGGAGCAGGTTTTGACAGTTATTTTATTCAAGCAGACGAGGAGGCAGACAAGATGGTCTTATACTTTTGTAATTAGAATATACCACTTATGCGTGAGAAATGTGCTCTTTTAAGATAAATTCATATATCTTGAAAACTATCTTTACTGAAGTAATACTGTAAGAAATATTTTAATATCTTTCCCTCTTACACTTCAGTAGGAGCTTCAAACAAAAGATGAAACTTCTTTCTTTAAATATTCCTCTGTTCTTTGGGGGCTCTTAAGAGCTTTAGTTTAAAACAGACTGTAGCTACACGCAATTACTTCAATTCAGGCAAAGTAACTATAGTCAAAGCTTTCTTTCTTCAAACGAAGGACTTTTCGTAATAAGAGGTTTTAACACATAGATGCCGCTGCGCTAAGGAAATCCGTCCCCACCTCCAAATTGATCTGATCGTTTAGATATGGGAACAAAACCCCCGAGCAACTAATACGGCATTTGTTCGTCATTCGAAATAGATTTCCTTTCGTAAGTGAGCAGTGAAACTTGGCATACATAAAATCTGAGATTCAGATATTGGGTCTTGACACTGCGCGGCAAATGACGTGGTGTAAGGAATTCTGGTTATGGCATTTGCTGCCTGTTACAACTCAGGTTCTCTCCACGTATGAATGAAAATCAACCAGCACAAGGACAGAAACATCTCTGCCTCACGAAAGACATGGGTACCAACTCTTCAGTAGCATAAACGAAAGCGTAATCGGAATACGCGGCAATATCAGACAACCATTAATGCATATTATGAGGGGTCTTCAAATAAAAAAGTACGAAACGACACTGTTGGTGTAATGGTAGTCTGTATTCAAAAGCAAGCACCAGACGCCTGGGCACAATTATCGCACTTTTTAATAGCAGAAGCATTCCATGTTCCCAGAATTTCTGTGGTTGTGACAAGAGCATGTTCTGTGCTGTGTCTTTCAGTTCGTCGTTCGAATTGAATCGTTTCCCTTGGAGATGTTTACTGAGCAGAACAGACGATGGAAGTGACAAGGCGACTCGTCCGGTCTGCAGGGCACACGATGGAGTGTGACCGTGCAGCAGTTTAGTGATGGCCGCCGCATAATCGTTTTGTAGGTTGGCTCACACTTTGAAACATAACCCTTTTTCCTTTTCTGGTAGAGGCCCAGTAACACTGTTCATCTAAAACAGTTTCTTCTTGTATTTGCTCGGACAGTCTTCCCAGAAAATACCCAACGCACAGTAAAGAACGAGACTTTTGCTATATATTAATCGTTTCACCATTTAAATAAAAACTCTTCAATAACATTATACTAAACATAACATAATGGTTTACTTGTTCCTATCTCATACATTTCATCAATATTAAACAGTCCTAACAGCTCTCATTCCAGGTTAATACATGACATCAGTTCTGTGTCCATAACTGTTGTTGTTAACGTCTTCAGTCCGGAGACTGGTTTGATGCAGCTCTCCACCCTACTCTATCCTGAGCAAGCCTTTTCATCTCCTCATAAGAACGGCAACCCACATCCACTTGAATCTGCTTACTATACGCGTCTCTTGGACTCCCTCTGCGATTTTTACCCCACACGCTTCCCTCCAATGCCAAATTTACGATTCCCGGATGTCTAAGAATGTGTCCTACCAAGCCATCCCTTCTTTTAGTCAAGGTATGCCAAAAATTCCTTTTCTCACCAATTCTGTTCAGTACCTCTTCATTAGTTATGCGATCTACCAATCTAATCTTCAGCATTCTTCTGTAGCACCACATTTCAAAAGCCTCTATTCTGTTCCTGCACGCACTGCTTATCGTCCATGTTTCACTCCCGTACAAGGCAACACTCCACACAAATGCCTTCAGAAAAGACTTCCTTACCCTTAAATTAATATTCGATGTTAGCAAATTTCTCTTTTTCAAAAATGCTTTTCTTCCCATTGCCATTCTGCATTTTATATCCTCTGTACTGCGACCATCGCATGTTATTTTACTACCCAAGTAACAAAACTCGTCTACCACCTTCATTGTTTCGTTACCTAATCTAATTCCTTCAGCATCGCCTGATTTTCTAAGACCGCATTCCATTATTTTTGTTTTGCTCTTGTTAATGTTCATTTTATACGCTCCCTTCAACACACTGTCCATTCCGTTCAACTGCTCCTCCAGGTCCTTTGCTGTCTCTGAGAGAATTACAATGTCATCAGCAAAACGCAATGTTTTTATTTCTTCCCCCTGAACTTTAATCCCTATTCCAAATTTTTCCTTGCTTTCCTTCACCGCCTGCTCGATGTACAAATTGAATAACATCGGAGAAAGGCTACAACCCTTTCTTACTCCCTTCCCAACTGATGCTTCCCTTTCATGCCCTTCGAGTCTAATAACTGCGGTCTGGCTTTTGTACAAGTTATAAATAACTCGCCTTTCCCTATATTTTATCCCTGCTGACTTCAGAATTTGAAAGAGTGTATTCCAGTCAACATTGTCAAATGCTTTCTCCAAATCTACAAAAGCTAAAAATGTAGGTTTGCCTTTCCTTAATCTATCTTCTAAGATAACACGTAAAGTGAGTATTGCCTTCCGGGTTCCTATGTTCCTCCTGAATCCAAACTGATCTTCCCCGAGATCAGCTTCTACCAGTTTTTCCATTCTCCTGTAGATAATTCGTGTTAAAATTTTGCAACCATGAACTGATGGTTCTGTAATTTTCACACCTGTCTGCACCTGATTTGTTTGGAATGGGGATTATTACATTTTTCTTAAAGTCTGAGGGCATTTCGCCTGTCTCATACATCTCACACACCAGTTCAAATAGTCTTGTCATGGCTGGCTCTCCCAGAGACTTTAGTAGCTCTGAGTGTATGTCATCTACTCCTGGGGCCTTGTTCCGACCTAGGTCTTTCAAGGATCTGTCAGATTCATCTCTCAGTATAGTATCACCTATTTCATCTTGATCTACTTCCTCTTCCCTTCCTACAACATCGTCTCTCAGTTCATTTCCTTTGTAGAGATGCTCATGCTCTATGTACTCTTTCCACCTTTCGGCTTTCCCTTCTTTGCTGAGAACTGGTTTCCCATCTGAGTTCTTGATATTCGTAGAGTTGCTTTTCTTGTCCCCAAATGTCTCTTTTATTTTCCTGTAGGCGGTGTCTACTTTTCCCCTTGTTATATATTCTTCTACAGATTTGCATTTGGCTTCTAGCCACTCCTGCTTAGCCATTTTGCATTTCCTGTCAATCTCATTTTTTAGTCGTCTGTACTCCATTTTGCTTGTTTCATTTACTGCATTTTTATGTTTTCTCCTTTCGTCAATTAAATTTAGTATTTCCTGTGATATCCAAGGATATTTTGTAGGTCTTGCCTTTCTACCTATTTTGTCCTCTGCTGCCTTCACTATTTCATCTCTCAATGCTACCCATTCCTCTTCTACTGTTTTATTTCCCCCTGTTTCTGTCAATTGTTGCCTAAATCTCCCCCTGAAATTCTCCAGAACTTCACTTTCCTTTAATTTATCTAAGTCCCATCTCCTTATTTTCCTACCTTTCTGCAGTTTTTTCAGCTTCAACCTACAGTTCATGACTAACATGTTATGGTCAGAGTCTATATCTGCCCCTGGGTATGTCTTGCAGTTTATAACCTGGTTCCGGAATCTATGTCTTACCATTATAAAATCTATCTGATACCTTCCGGTGTCTCCTGGTCTCTTCCACGTATACAACCTTCTTTTGTGATTCTTAAACAACGTGTTTGTTATGATTAAATCATGTTCCGTGCAAAATTCTACCAGGCGGCTTCCTCTTTCATTCCTCCTGCCCAGTCTATATTCACCTACTGTTTTTCCTTCTCTTCCTTTTCCTACTACCGAATTCCAGTCTCCCATCACAATTAAGTTTTCCTCTCCCTTAACTGTCTGAATAATTTCCTTTAGCTCCTCATATATTTTTTCGATCTCCTCATCATCGGCAGAGCTAGTTGGCATATAAACCTGTACTACTGTTGTCGGTGTTGGCTTCGTATCTATCTTGACAATGATAATGCGATCACTGTGCTGGTCATAGTAGTTTACCCGCATTCCTATTTTCTTATTTATCATCAGTCCTACTCCTGTGATACCCCCAACTGATTTCGTATTTATAATCCTGTACTCACCTGACCAGAAATCCTGTTCATCCTGCCACCGAACTTCACTAATACCCACTATATCTAACTTCAACCTATCCATTTCCCTTTTTAAATTTTCTAATTTTCCTACCCGATTAAGGGATCTAACATTCCACGCTCCGATCCGTAGAATGCCAGTATTGTCTTTCCTGATGACAACATCCTCCTGAGTAGTCCCCGCCCGGAGATCCGAATGGGGGACTATTTTACCTCCGGAATATTTAACCCGAGAGGATGCCATCATCATATTTCCATACAGTAGAGCTGCATGTCCTCGGGAAAAGTAACGGCTGTAGTTTCCCCTTGCTTTCAGCCGTTCGCAGTAGCTGTGTGGCAAAGCCACATTAGCTGATGTTACAAGGCCAGCTCAGTCAATCATCCAGACTGTTGCCCCTATAACTACTGAAAAGGCTGCTGCCCCTCTTCAGGAACCACACGTTTGTCTGGTCTCTCCACAGATACCCCTCCGCTGTGGTTGCACCTACAGTACGGCTATCTGTATCGTTGAGGCACGCAAGCCATCCCACCTCGGCAATGTCTGTGGTTCATGGGGGTGTTAGCAGTCCAATAATCAATAACAAATGACACGCCTTATCTTAACTCCATGGATCACATATAAACGACCACACTTGTTCATAGGCTTCACAGTTACTCCGAATCCTGACAAATTTTACAATATCACTGGGACTTGAGGTTTAACTGCTCGGGCGTCCACTTGCACAAACAAAACATCCGGAATAATACACATTCGTCGAATTATTAAACTATCCCCAAAAATAAATAATTTGGTCATCTTGGATCGTTCAGTAGGAATGTAGTGTAATTAGTTACACTTCATTACTCAAACTGCTCCAACTTGAACTTGGCCAGTACACTTTATGTGACCCTTGAGGCATGTGGAGGCCGTCATCATGGAACAGAGTCACTTTTCCGTGAGCAGCCAAGACCATTGCTCTTGATGGTTTACGCACTCTAAGGAGTGTCCCACAGTACCCGTCACTTTTAATGGCTTTTCCATGCTTGGCGAATTCGTAGAATTTCCAACCACTGACGTCGAAAAAGACACTGACAATTCCTTCACTTGCTGAGCGTACAGCCTTAAACTTAACACTCTCTCCGTCCTTAACATTCGGTGAACACTTTCCGCAAAATGCAACACCGCTTCCGGTCATGGCTGCCCAATCTACCGGCAGTCGCTCCTTCTTCGATGCTGTCTTTGCCTTCCTCAACAATGTCATCCTCTATACTGGTATTTTATCAAACCCACATGCTGATGTTCTTAAAACCTAACAAAACCTCTTCCGAAATCCCGTCCTACCACCCCATTAACCTGACTAGAGTGTTCAGCAATGTTCTCGAATCCGTCTTGTCTCACGGTATTCACAAGCATCTACGTCAACCCCCTCTCCCAAAATCTTCCAGTCTTTCTGACCAGCTGCTCCATATCACCACCCTGCTCATTGCCCAGAGCTCTACACCCCGTTGCACTGTTGTCTTTGTCTACCTTGATATTGAAGAACCATACGACAAGGTATGGCAGTCAGGTCTGCAACACCAATCTTACGCCCTTACCATTAACTATGTCCACTTCATTGCTTCTTTTATCACTATGTCACTGTCAACAACTCCAACACCCGTTTGTTTTACCACTTTCGATCCTCCTATGTGTCATTTACTCTGCAGACATGTCCCACCCCCCGCCTCCCATTCACCCCCTTGACATCAGCGCCTTCCATGTCCTCGTTCCCTCCCTCACTCGCTCCCGACACCTCCACTCCCACCTCTCCCAATCGTCCACCTGGTGCAACCAATGTCTCCCCCCTATCAATCCTGATAAATCACAGGCAATCGTCAGAGGACATACCATCCCGTCATTCCCCTCCAAGAGTTCTACCTTACCCTCCACCATTATCCTATTCGTTACACCTCTACCCTTAAATACCATGGCCTTCCCTTTGATTGCTCCCATTCCTGGAACCGACACCTCAAAACAGTTCACTAGAAGGTCTTGTCCCACCTACACATGTTCCACTCTGCCCAGTCGTGCAGCCTCCACGCACATATCATCCTCTTCGCCTACTCTAAGGTGTCGCGTCTTGTACAATTTCCAACACGGCAGGGTTTCCGCCTCCCTTACCTATTATGAAACCCTCCGCCTCCCGTCTCCCACAGGGATCCTGTATTGATGTGGTTGTTGTTGTGGTCTTCAATCCGCAGACTGGTTTGATGCAGGTCTTCACGCTACCCTGTCCTATGCAAGTCTCTACTACATATGGCAACTTATATCTTTTTAAATCTGCGTACTGTATTCGTCCTTCCGTCTCCCTCTATGATTTTTACACCACACACTTCCTTCGAATGAAAAGTGTTGTCCTTAGATTAGTTTACCATAGTTTAAGTAGTTTGTAAGGTACGGACTGATGACCACACTATTTGGTCCGATAGATTTACAAACAATTGAACATTTAATATTCGATGTAGACAAATTTCACTTCTTCAGAAACGCTTTTCTTCCTTTAGGCATTCTGCATTTTATATCTTCGTTACTTCGTCGTTATCTTGGTACCTAAATACTAGAATTCATCTACTACTCTTCTTGTCTCATTGTTGTTGTTGTTATGATCTTCAGTCCGCAGACTGGTATGCGGCAGCTCTCCACTCTACCCTGTCCTGTGCAAGTCTCTTCATCTGAGAATCCGTTCGACAACCTACTTCCTTTTGAATCTGTCTACCGTATTCCTCCCTCGGTCTCCGTCTACGATTTTTACCCACACGTTTCCTTCTAATGTTAGCCAATCTTCTCAGATAAGTCGTAATGTGAGTATTGCCTCCCGTGTCCCTACATTTCTTCTAAAACCAAACTGATCTTCCCCGTGGTCAGATTCCACAATTTTTTTATTCGTCCTTAGATAATTCGTGTTAGTATTTTGCAACCATGACTTATTAAACAGATAGTTCTCTAATTTTCACACTTGTTTGCACTTGCTTTCTTTGGAATTGGAATTATAATATTGTTCTTGAAGTGGGGGTATTTCCCCTGTCTCATACATCTTGCGTACCAGGTGATTCAATTTTTTCACGACTGGCTCTCTTAATGATATCAGCGGTTCAGACGTAATATCATCTACTCCAGGAGCGTTGTTTCGGCTAACGTCCTTCAGCGCTCTGTCAAATTCTTCTAGTAGTATCATATCTCCTATCTTATCTTCCTCCACTTCGTATTCCGTTTCTAGAATACTGCCTTCAAGATTATTTCTTTTGTATAGCCCCTCCATATATTCCTTCCACACCTCAGTTTTTCCCTCTTTACATAGTACTGGTTTTCCGTCTGAGTTCTTGATATTCTTACAGCTGCTTTTCTTGTCTCCAAATATCTCTTTAATTTTTCTGTAGGCGGTATCTATTATCCACTAGTTATGCATTCTTCTACGTCTCTGCATTTGTCCTCTAGCCACCGCTGCTTAGCCGGTCTGCACTTCCTGTCAATCTAATTTTTCAGACGCCTGTACAGCTTTTTCCTGTTTCACTTGCTGAATTTTTATATTTTCTTCTCTCATCAATTATGTTCAGTATATTCTGTGCCATTCAGGAATTTCTATTAGGCCTTGTCCTTCTGCCTATTGATCCTCTGCTGCCTTCACTTCCCTATCTCTTCTACTACTGTATTACTTTCCCCCGTTTCAGCCAATCCTTGCCTAATGCTCCCTCTGAAACTCTCAGCCACCTCTGGTTCCTTCAATTTGTCCAGGTTCCATATCCTAACCTTTCTACCCTTCTGCAGTCTCGTAAGTTTTAATCTGCAGTTCATAACCAAGATGTTATTGTCAGAGTCTATATCTGCCCCTGGATATGTCTTACAGTTTAGAACCTGGTTTCTAAATCTGTTCCTCTGCGCAAAATTTTACCAAGCCTTCTCCCCTTTCATTCCTTTTTCCCAGTCCATATTCACCTACTACATTTCCTTCCCTTCCCTTTCCTACTACCGAGTTCCAGTCCCCCATCACAATCAAGTTTTCGTCTCCCTTAACTTTCTGTATCTACTCATACATTTTTTCGATATCCTCATCATCGGCCGTGCTAGTTGGCATATAAACTTGCACTACTGTGGTTGGTGTTGGCTTCGTGTCTATCGTCACTACGATAATGAGTTCACTATGCTGTTCATAGTAACTTACCCGCATTCCTATTTTCTGATTCATTATCAGACCTACTCTTGCGTTACCGCCACCTGACCAGAAATACTGTTCATCCTGCCACCGAACTTCACTAATCCTTACCATATGTAACATTAGCCTATCCATTTATCTTTTCAAATTTTCTAGCTTACCTATGCTATTAAGGGTTGCAACATTCCACGCTTCGACCCGAAGAATTCCTGATTTGTTTTTCTTGACGACGACATCCTACGAAATCCGAATGGGTGACTATTTTACCTCCGGAATATTTTACCCAAGAAGTCGCCATCATCATAAAGTCATACGGCAGAGCTGCATGTCCTCGGGAGAAGTAACGACTGTAGTTTCCCCGTGCTTTCAGCCGTTCGCACTAACTGCATGGCAAAGCCATGTTAGCTAATGGTACTAGGTCAGCTCAGTCAATCATCCAGACTGTTGCCTCTGTAACTACTGAAAATGCTGCTGCCCCTCTTCAGGAACCACACGTTTGTCTGGCCTCTCCACAGATACACTGTGATTGCACCTACGGTACGGCTTTTTGCATCGTTGAGACACGCAAGCCACCCCACCTCGATAATGTCTGTGGTTCATGGGGGTGGTTTGTCTCATTACCTAATCCATATACTTCAGCACCGCCTGATTATCTGACACTTCATTCCATTACCTTCATTTCAATCTTGTTAATGTTCATCCTATACATTCCTTTCTAGACACTGTCCATTCCGTTTAATTGCTCTTCCTGGCCTTTTGCAGTGTTCCACAGAATTAATAGTTGTCAGCAACCCATAAGTTTTTAATAGTCTCGCCCTGGAATATAATTCTGTCTCTAAATTTGTCCTTGCATTCCTTCATATCTTGCTATAGATCCTATATGACTTTATCCCCTTCCCTCATCTAATACAGTTCCCAGAGCACCTCTGCATGCTTTACGTCACTCTTAAAATATACCCCTGTAACCCATTGGTATGGGCCTACCCTCCCTTCATTGATATTGGGCATCGAATAGATCAATGCAACCCTCTTTCCCTTCACCACACACGCTAGACATCTCTTTCCGTTTCCTTCCCATCCCGATGAAACCCTCTGTCCTGAAATCTATCCTTCCTACCAGCCCTAATCCTCCCCCCTCTCTCTTCGTGATTTTAACGCCCCTTCTCCCACAACTGTCCATCTCCGTACCACTACTTTGCATATTCCCCTCTTCCCTCCACCTCCGACACGGATTCTTCGGGCTTCCATTCCGCCATAGCTGTCCTCAGCCCATCCCTGGCACCACCTATCTGCTACATTGTCTCCCCCCCCCCCCAAGCACAACCAAGTTTTACTGTGGGTCCCCCTCGACTGTTTTATCAACGTATATGACAGTGCTTCGTCTGTTTTGCAGCGCTTCATCCGTACATGTTGCAACTGCAACTGCAGTCTCGACAGAATAAAGGTGGCCAGTGTGTTTTAACTTGTGTCTCAATTGTACTTCATGGCAAATGTGTGTTCCTCTGCGAATTTTACTACTACCGTTATGATAATAATGAAGCCTCCCCAGGACGGCCAGTCGCCGGTCTTTGTCACTGCAAGGAAAGTGTGCTGACATAGTGGAAGGATCCTCTGGAACTGTTATACAGAGGACCCATGACAAAACCAAGAAGCAGGACATTGCAGCTGGCTTGAAAGGAGACCTAACAGTGGGTCGCTCTTTCTTCAGGAGGGGTAGCAATGCGGTGAGTCTACCGAGAGAGCGAAGGAACTGCTTGGCGAACCTACATCTGTGCTTGGGTGGAAGAGACCGGAAGTGGTTTGAAAACAACGAGGAAAAGCTCGATAGCTAAGACATACTTTAGACGGAACTTAAGAAGACGTTTGGAGATCACCAGCAACAAAACTGTTTATCAGAAGAGCAATTAAAGCACAGAGCCCAACGAAATGGTGAGTCAACGCAGTCGTATATACAGAATTCTTTGACCGTATGTCACGTAATTAACACAGATATGATTGAGACCGATAAAATCTCAAACCTGATGAAGGGCATTGCAGAAGACATGTATGGAGCTGTTCTGTTAAAACACGTTTCTACAACACAAGTGTTTATCCAATGGTGCCAGAAAGTTGAAGAGATGCAATAGGAGAGGATTGGATGAAAGAAGTATGACAGACTCCTTAATGTAATTCCTGTGGCCGTTGTGGAAGTCCAGCGTAACTATGCTTCTGTCATACAACAAATTTCATGGCAGCCGGTACCGAACCGTTGAACCAAGCGAGCACCAAATTAAGGCCACGGATGTCAGTCCTGTACGTCATGAGGGATCAGACGCTGACGATGAAAAAGTATTTGGGTCAGAAGAGCCTGACTGACCCACCAGTCGCAGCCGACGTGAAGAGTGGCCTCCCCTACTGGGACTCACGCTGAAGCCGCCAGACGGCAGCGAAGGAGCCCACCGACGCGGTCGCAACCAACTCCCCAGGAAACTACGACGCCTCGCATGAGGACAGCTACCTGGACTACAGAAGGCAACACACCATTCTCACTGTGGGCTTCCTGGATATGTCTTACATGACAGTAGGGAGAGAAGGTGAGTATTTTACAATTCTTGTATCGCAAGACGTCAACCATCGGAGGGCTCCTTTCAACGGCAGCCAACGAGATAGATGTTGACCTATGGGCCCAAGCCCTTCGCCGTGACCTGGATGTAGTCTCTCTCTAACACGACGCCGACGTTCACCGTCGCCTTACAGAGACAGCCTCTCGCCTAGACGCCGTGTTCACGAAAACTACGCGATGCCTACGGGAGGTGAGGCCGACACATATGAAAATCCTCCTTGGACGGCAGTCACATAGATATCGGGAAATTTCACTGATCGACGGGCAACCTGTCCGGGTGTCCATCAATTCAGGAGCTTCTTTCTCTGTGTTCTCGGATGACTATCGCCGTTAACTAAAGAAGATAAAATAGAACGGTGCTGAAGGTAGCATATGGAAAATACGTCCTGTCGGCAGGTACATGTGTCGCAGTAATACCACGAACAGCACATAGCCATTTGAATTTGTCGTTTTAACAGACTATCGCCACAACGACACCCTCGAATGGCACTGATTCAGGCATCTCAGACTGTCATTGACTCTGGCAGATCTGTGCTGCAAATTTAGGAACCTCTTCCTATGAATGCACGTAACACATATTCCCTAAATGGGTTGTTTGCTGTCAAGAATGTTGAGATCCCTCCATAAACAATGAGAAGAGTGCTAGTCAGCAGCCGAGATGACCAGTTTAACTGGTAAGTGCTTGTCGATCGCAAAATGCTAATCAGTATAACGAAGGAAATTTACGTACCTGCGGCTATCATAAGTATTTCAGGTGGTTGAGAAGATCTTTGGATCAGTAATTTTCTCGAGCAATCGCAACTCATTCATAAAGAAATGTGTCTTGAAACAGCTGAACCAGTCTTGGACGGTGATCTCAATAGCATGGACTAAGTCTCATGCTCTGATCTTACTGAAAACAACGCACTAGAGGAAACTACTATGGAATTGCATATTGCATATTGCACTGTCTGACCACAAACATCTTCAACTGGTATTAGCCAAACTTCACCAATTTTCAATTGCATCAGAGGCATGTCCTATGTAGTATTTCCAGGCGAAGGACCGACAATTCAATCTATAGAGACTCGTTGTTCGTCTCCTCTGGTTCTCGTGAAGGAAACGGATGGCATATAGCGTTCCAGTGTCGATTATCGTCGGCGAAACAGAATCACAAAGAAAGATGTCTACCCATTTCCTCGCATCGACTACACCTGAGACTGCTTGAAAGGACCTATATACTTCTGAACCATGGGCATGACACAGGTTACTGGCAAATCGAGGATGACGAACCTGACAAGGAGAAAACTGCTCTTACTACACCTGACAGCCTTCAAAGTCATGCCGTTTGGACTATTTAATACCCCGGCCTCATTAGAACGCATGATGGAGGACTTGATTCGTCATCTTAAATGGAAGACAAATCTTTGTTACCGAGATGATATTGTCGTTTTCTGAAGGATTTTTACGGTACATTATTGTTGTTTGTAAGACTTAACGGACTTAACTGCAGGGTCATCAGTTCCTAAACTTACAAACTACTTATGAATTACCTTATACTTAAGTCAACACAAACATCCATGCCCGAGAGGAGAGTCGGACCCCCGACTGTGGACTGCGACGGCCGACTCTGTTGAAGTGTGTAGAGACTGCAGGAATCCGCCTCAACCCAAAGAGATAAAAATCCTGGAGCACCTTATTAATGAAAATTGTGTCCGTCCTGATCCACATAATGAAAGGGCAGTCACAGAATTTCCAAATCCTCAGCTCTTTCATGACGTGAGATGTTTCCTCGGATTGTTCTCACATAACCGACGTTTCATGAAAGGTTTTTCTAACAACGAGCGTTGATTGCAAGAACGTGCAGAGAGACTCTTCGATTAGACGACAGACAAAGCTTTGTGGGCACTTAAACAGGCTCTACCTTCCGTACCAGTTCTCACCTTATACGGCGAGAATGTGGAAACCGAACTTCACATTGACGCTAGCGGTTTTGGGACTGGTCCAGCGGTCTTACAAACTCAGAAAGTTGTAGAAAAGGTGATGGCCTATGCATCAAGACTACTCGCAAAGTCCGAGCCGAGAATGAATGACTCGCTGCTATATGGGCCATCAACAAGTACCGGTTGTATTTACTCTTAAAACCGTTCGCCGTCCTGACATTCCCCCTAAGTTTTTTGATTATTTAGTATTCTTTAATTTTTTATGTTAGCTGATTAGCTTAAAATATCCACCAGTTGACTTAAAAGATAGACACTAGGACTCCAAGAGTATGATGTCATAGTGCTATTCAAGAATGGAACGCCGAATGCCTTTCGAGGAATCCATTCCTGATACACAATAGCATGAGTGAAATTTCCAACCTCGAGGTATTGCAGTAGAACAGTGGGAAGCTTCATCATTATTACAAACCATAGAGGCCTTGGAGAAAGGAGAACCAACCTAAGGAGAGTTTCAACTTAAAAAGGTGATATTATATTAGAGCAACTACGAACCATTGGGCCCCAAATGGTTGCTGGTCTTTCCAGCTCATCTTCGACCAGCTATTCTCAAGTATTTTCACGATCCTACAAAATCCATTCATCTTGGGTGTTGTGAAGATCATAGTATCAGACGCAGGTATTACTGGCAACAACTTTACTTACCTATCAAGCACTATGTGAGTCGCTGTAAGGAGTGCCAGATAGAAGCATGTGCCGCAATGTCATCTGGTACGAATTTCGTCTGCAACGTTTTTATTCCACCGGATTGGAAATGATCTTTTATGTAGGTTCCTGAAGTCGACACATGGTAAACGACGGATAATAGCCTGCACTGACTACCTCACCCTCTGTGCTGTCACAAACCATGTGCCAACTGCAGAAGCTCCAAAGGTCGCCAAATTCCTTGTAGAAGACATTGTTTTGCAACATGGCGCACCATGTGTGGTGATGTATGATCGTGGAAAAATATTCCAGTCAAAACTAGTATCAGAGCTACGTTATGTGCGACAATGTCTACAGAATTATAACTACCTATCATCCTCAGAAAATTGGTCTTACAGAATTTTTTAACAAGACGTTAGCAGATATGCTGTCGATGTACGTCCATGTTGAGCTGAAGGATTTGGACACAATACTGCCAGCCGTGACATTTGCTAACAATAAAGCAATGCAAGACAGCACTGGCTTCACGCCGTTTATCCTGCTCCATGGTCGTGAATCTGAGACGACATTGGATACGCTGTCCCCGTTTCAGCAGGATGTTACTCAGGATGACTGTGGAATATGCGTGACAGCTGGGTCGCATACGTACACAAGGCGCCCGTCAGCGGTGAAACGGCAAGGATCGACCTTTTATGTAAGCTCCAGGAGATCTGGTATTGCGTTTTACCCCTGTACGGAAAATTGGGCTATCAGAAAAGTTACTAAAGCGACACTTTAGCCCGTATGGTGTCATACGCCGTCTGTCAGACGTGACATACGAAGTCGAGCGTTATGAGCCGCCCTCGAAACGAAGAGGCATAGAGGCATTGTGCACGGCCTCTGTATGAAGCATCACCACGATACCGAAGAGCAGAAAGACTGGGTAGGAGAGCTTGTCAAATCACTCTACGGACTGAAGACAGAAAGGTATACCTGTTTCTGATGATTGATGTACTTGCAAGTTAAAATGTCTCTGTATAAATAGCGGAGTACTCTCATCAGGAGACAGTCTGTTTTGAGTGTACGCTTGTGTTAGCAATAGACCTATTGTAAATGTAAAGTGTTGGGCTGCATTAACGACCAGCCTTCTAATTTCAAACCACCTGCAGTTTGCGACGTAACGATATTTAATGCATGTACGGGCAGGAAAACTTTTAAAAGTCTAAAACAGCATTTAGTGTGCTTTTTCAAGGCTTAGTCCCAAAGTTCTTTCTACGAACCATTTATTAATTTCCATAAAATTTTCATTAGCCGACTTTTCTAAGGCTATAGTAGATTCATTATTTATTGAAATGTTTGTGTCATCTGCAAACTAAACATAATTGGCACCCGGTAACGTTGTCGATGGAAAATTATTTAAATTATTAAAAGGCATTGGAGCAAAATTGGAACCATCAGGTAACCCGTCTCCCATGTTATTATTTTTCAGTTGTACGACGTTTGATTGTCACAACCTATGTCTGATTCCTGTTGACACCCTTTGTTTCCCGTTGAAGATATACGATCTGAACCATTTAGCAGCAGGTCTTGTTATATTGTAATATTATAATTTGCCTAAGAGGTAGATACCTTTGACAGAACAAACAATATACAAATGTCTTGTAATTTATTGCCTAATGAATTTAGTACATTCCCACTGTATATGCAGATAGCCTTCACAATATTGAGATCTTTTAAAAATCCGAGTTGTGAAACATAATATTTTATTGGTGGTGAGATGTTTGAGAAGATAACTGTGCATTATATTTTCTGAAATAGTTCAGAATTCAGGCGAAAGTGAAATTAGACGCAACTTTGATCGAATTTCTTTATCCCCTTTCTTACACATTAGCTTAACTTCAACATATTTCAACAATTCATGAAGTGTTCCACTGACAAAAGACTGGTTGCAAAAGTAACTTAAAATACCGGGTGTTCAAAAAGTCAGTATCAATTTGAAAACGTAATAAAACACGGAATAATATAGATCGAGAGGTAAAAATTGACACAAATGCTTAGAATGACGTCGGGTTTTATTAGAAAAAAAAAAAAGTGTTGCTGGACGCGTGAAAGATCTCTTGCGGGAGTCGTTTGGTGGTGATCGTGTGTTCAGCCGCCACTTTCGTCATGCTTGGCCTCCCAGGTCCCCAGACCTCAGTCCGTGCGATTATTGGCTTTGGGGTTACCTGAAGTCGCAAGTGTACAGTGATCGACCGACATCTCTCGGAATTCTGAAATACAACATCCGACGCCAATGTCTCACCATAAGTTCGGACATGCTTTACAGTGCTGTTCACAACATTATTCCGCGACTACAGCTTTTGTCGAGGAATGATGGTGAACATATTGAGCATTTCCTGTAAATAATATCATCTTTGATTTGTCTAAATTTGTTATACTAATTATTACTTTTCTGAACAGATTATTTATTAATTTTTTGTTCTAAAAAACCCATGTCATTCCAAGCATGTGTGTCAATATTTACCTCTCTATTTACATTATTCCCTGATTTATTAAGTTTTCAAATTTATACCTACTTTTTGATCACTTGGTATTTCGTGACCAAGAGACACACTTTGGTGATGTGTTATGAAAGTCAGTGGGATATTTTGGTTTTAAGTATATCACGATTGACACTACTTCTCGTGGTGTCGTGTCATACTCATGTTACTCTAGTTATTTCCTGTGAGAGGTGCGAGATATGCCATTCAGGCATTTTACTTACCCCGATAATCCCGTATTTTCATTGATAGTAATGAAATGCTTATAGAGAATTTCAGCAACAATGCTCACAACTGTCACCTAGTTATAATCTACTCTCAATGCTGTTTGATCATCTCCCGTTGCACTAATTTCTTCCTTAACGATATCCCATATTCTTTAATTGCTTTCCACTTGATGTCTATCTTACCATCTTCTAGATTTTGCCGTGTCTTTTCTAATGATCTAAAGCATTTATTCCGAACTGTTTCTGACTGATACAAATAACCTCCTTTTTGTCTTACAGAAGAGCCTCATTACTTGAGTGTCAATAGCTTCATGATAGACCTCGATATAATCTCTGTTAGTTTTTGGGAAAGCAGTTTCCAAATCAGTGATGGATTATTTATGAAAATGTTGCATTTCTCGTTAATGTTATGGGCACTATACACATCATTCGTGTCATCAACCACAACAAACACCTCACACAAACACAAGACAAACAGTAATGAAAACTCACTGATAACTTTTGTCAAAAACATGAGACAGTAATTAAAGAGAAAAAAAGAATTGACACACACACACACACACACTCACACACACACACACACACAAACACAAAATGTAATAATAAAAATAATGAGTGGGAAAAAACCACACACCTCTCTCTCTCCCTTTCCCACCATCCCTGTCTCTGCCTATCTCCCTGTCTCTCTGTCTCTAACTCTGTTTTTCTCTATCTGTTTACAATCGAGTCATTAAATAAATATATTAATTAATAAAACATTATCTTGTGCAGTTCTCTATGCAATCACACCGAAAACACACACACACACACACACACACACACACGCGCGCGCACACACACACTGACATAAAGGGAAGACAGGACAAACACATACTGAATAGTTGGCAACACCAACCAAAACAAAAACACAACACAAACAAAATGGAATATTCCTAGTGGTGCTAGCTGTGAAATGCTAGTATAACGAAAAACGAAAAATGAACATAACTGAAGCAGAACACCCGAAGCCACCAATGAGGACAAGATGTATAGCAATATCCACGAAATATTATAAGTGGCAAGATCCAGATATCTGTAACTATAATTAAATATCGCACCAGAACTGTTTATAACCTAAAGTATTAAGTAATGTAAATATGAAACATTGTACAACAAAATCATGTATATATTACAGGCCACTGATGATGCAATCGATACAAAGGCGAAATGAATATGGGAATAAAATATTTTATTAATTCAGTTGCATAGACAGAAACACAAACATCTTCTTATGTCAGGGAATTCGTTTCACATTTTATGCGATGTCATAGCGTTCCTCCAAATATTCTAAAAAGAAATTGCATTGTGTACAAAATAATTAAATTAGAATATAGTGCAGTATTTTATTTACAACGGATTCCAACATCGGTCTGCAGTTTCATTCCGATGTTGTGGAAATTTTGCACATTTTACATTCAAAACCCGATACAGATTGCTGCCTAATTGGGTATTGTACCTTGCATGGCGAAGATGACTTCACTCCAGACATTGTCAACGTTTCACACAATGAAATTAAACAGATTAAACAGATATGTGTAATATGTCCTACACAGGGGAGAAGATGAAAAGGGAGATGGGAGAAGAGGAGACTGACAGAGAGAGTGGACAGGTAATGATGGTGCAGGGGGATGAATGGTTGGTGAGATAAGGATGAAGAAGGGGGGGAAGACGTGTTGAATGGGGAGGAGGTGTCGACAGGGTCTAGAGGAGAGTAGTAGGAGGAGAGTTGTACAGGTAGAGAGAGAAAGGAGGCTGGAAGCGAAGGAGAGAGGGAAAGAGGCGGAAGGAGTGCCTGGACGCATACAGATGAAGGAAATTATCGGACGAGAGAACAAAGGAACGAGTTTGGCATATATATCCTATTCTCAATCATATTTAACAATAATTGCGAACCTCTCTCGTGTTCGATACTAAAAAGCCAATTAACCGATATCAACTGGGACACCAGCACGCGTAACAAAGGAGCTAAGGACTTGGGTAACAAGTTAATAACACGATCATTGAGCAAAATTGTACTGTAAAGCTAGAAATGCGGATCCAATTTCATTTGCCATGTCCATAACCCTGACGTATGCCCAAGAATAGAATGAGCTGGAAACAGGCGCGACGTACGGTATGCACGGGACTGTTCCAGGTCGAAGAAGATGATATGGCACGGCTCGACGGCAGAGGGCCGGCGGCAGGTGGACGCCTACTGCGACGCGTGGCAGTCGACGAGCGGCGAGGGCGCCGCGTCGCCGCTGGCGTCGGGGCGGCTGCTGGCGCAGCGCAGGCAGCCGTGCGCCTCGCGCCTCGCCGTGCTCTGCGTGGGCCGCACGCACCAGTAGCTGCAGAGGGCCGGCGGCAGGTGGAAGCCTACTGCGACGCGTGGCAGTCGACGAGCGGCGAGGGCGCCGCGTCGCCGCTGGCGTCGGGGCGGCTGCTGGCGCAACGCAGGCACCCGTGCGCCGCGCGCCTCGCCGTGCTCTGCGTGGGCCGCACGCACCAGTAGCTGCAGAGGGCCGGCAGCAGGTGGACGCCTACTGCGACGCGTGGCAGTCGACGAGCGGCGAGGGCGCCGCGTCGCCGCTGGCGTCGGGGCGGCTGCTGGCGCAGCGCATGCAGCCGTGCGCCGCGCGCCTCGCCGTGCTCTGCGTGGGCCGCACGCACCAGTAGCTGCAGAGGGCCGGCAGCAGGTGGACGCCTACTGCGACGCGTGGCAGTCGACGAGCGGCGAGGGCGCCGCGTCGCCGCTGGCGTCGGGGCGGCTGCTGGCGCAGCGCATGCAGCCGTGCGCCGCGCGCCTCGCCGTGCTCTGCGTGGGCCGCACGCACCAGTAGCTGCAGAGGGCCGGCGGCAGGTGGAAGCCTACTGCGACGCGTGGCAGTCGACGAGCGGCGAGGGCGCCGCGTCGCCGCTGGCGTCGGGGCGGCTGCTGGCGCAACGCAGGCACCCGTGCGCCGCGCGCCTCGCCGTGCTCTGCGTGGGCCGCACGCACCAGTAGCTGCAGAGGGCCGGCGGAAGGTGGACGCCTACTGCGACGCGTGGCAGTCGACGAGCGGCGAGGGCGCCGCGTCGCCGCTGGCGTCGGGGCAGCTGCTGGCGCAGCGCAGGCAGCCGTGCGCCGCGCGCCTCGCCGTGCTCTGCGTGGGCCGCGCACACCAGTAGCTGCAGACGGCCGGCAGCAGGTGGACGCCTACTGCGACGCGTGGCAGTCGACGAGCGGCGAGGGCGCCGCGTCGCCGCTGGCGTCGGGGCAGCTGCTGGCGCAGCGCAGGCAGCCGTGCGCCGCGCGCCTCCCGTGCTCTGCGTGGGCCGCACGCACCAGTAGCTGCAGAGGGCCGGCGGAAGGTGGACGCCTACTGCGACGCGTTGCAGTCGACGAGCGGCAAGGGCGCCGCGTCGCCGCTGGCGTCGGGGCGGCTGCTGGCGCAGCGCAGGCAGCCGTGCGCCGCGCGCCTCCCGTGCTCTGCGTGGGCCGCACGCACCAGTAGCTGCAGAGGGCCGGCGGAAGGTGGACGCCTACTGCGACGCGTTGCAGTCGACGAGCGGCAAGGGCGCCGCGTCGCCGCTGGCGTCGGGGCGGCTGCTGGCGCAGCGCAGGCAGCCGTGCGCCGCGCGCCTCGCCGTGCTCTGCGTGGGCCGCGCACACCAGTAGCTGCAGACGGCCGGCAGCAGGTGGACGCCTACTGCGACGCGTGGCAGTCGACGAGCGGTGAGGGCGCCGCGTCGCCGCTGGCGTCGGGGCAGCTGCTGGCGCAGTGCAGGCAGCCGTGCGCCGCGCGCCTCGCCGTGCTCTGCGTGGGCCGCACGCACCAGTAGCTGCAGAGGGCCGGCGGAAGGTGGACGCCTACTGCGACGCGTGGCAGTCGACGAGTGGCGAGGGCGCCGCGTCGCCGCTGGTGTCGGGGCGGCTGCTGGCGCAACGCAGGCACCCGTGCGCCGCGCGCCTCGCCATGCTCTGCGTGGGCCGCACGCACCAGTAGCTGCAGAGGGCCGGCGGAAGGTGGACGCCTACTGCGACGCGTTGCAGTCGACGAGCGGCAAGGGCGCCGCGTCGCCGCTGGTGTCGGGGCGGCTGCTGGCGCAGTGCAGGCAGCCGTGCGCCGCTCGCCTCGCCGTGCTCTGCGTGGGCCGCACGCACCAGTAGCTGCAGAGGGCCGGCGGAAGGTGGACGCCTACTGCGACGCGTGGCAGTCGACGAGCGGCGAGGGCGCCGCGTCGCCGCTGGCGTCGGGGCAGCTGCTGGCGCAGTGCAGGCAGCCGTGCGCCGCTCGCCTCGCCGTGCTCTGCGTGGGCCGCACGCACCAGTAGCTGCAGAGGGCCGGCGGAAGGTGGACGCCTACTGCGACGCGTGGCAGTCGACGAGCGGCGAGGGCGCCGCGTCGCCGCTGGTGTCGGGGCGGCTGCTGGCGCAACGCAGGCACCCGTGCGCCGCGCGCCTCGCCGTGCTCTGCGTGGGCCGCACGCACCAGTAGCTGCAGAGGGCCGGCGGCAGGTGGACTCCTACTGCGACGCGTGGCAGTCGAAGAGCGGCGAGGGCGCCACGTCGCCGCTGGAGTCGGGGCGGCTGCTGGCGCAGTGCAGGCAGCCGTGCGCCGCGCGCCTCGCCGTGCTCTGCGTGGGCCGCAAGCACCAGTAGCTGCAGAGGGCCGGCGGCCGGTGGACGCCTACTGTGACGCGTGGCAGTCGACGTGCGGCGAAGGCGCCGCGTCGTCGCTGGCGTCGGGGCGGCTGCTGGCGCAGTGCAGTCAGCTGTGCGCCGCGCGCCTTGCCGTCCTCTGCGTGGGCCGCGCGCACCAGTAGCTTCAGAGGGCCAGCGGCAGGTCGACGCCTACTGCGACGCGTGGCAGTCGACGATCTCGTGTACTAACCACCTTATCTGTTTACTAATGTGTTGTAACTTTGCAGAGATAAGAGACCTGTGTTTGTTTCATCCTCTTATTATTAAATGAATATCTCCAGCACTACTGAATTCAGTTTTCATTGGAAATCTATTGAAGGAATATTTGCATATTTCTACTACATACTATCCTCTATTAGTGTTGCTGTGCACAAGTGAATGTGTCGCTGTAATTATGTTTCGATGATATATACTACCATCCATCTTTTTAAATTTTAGTAACTCATGTGTCACAGATTTTTTAGCTTTTTCATATGCCTACAAAAGCTGAACGAAATTGTCTTGCACTGTTGCTTAGCAAACGTTATATCATGATACCAAGAGGTACTTTTATTGACTTATTAATCCTGACCATGGAGAGATAGCATTAGTATTTGTGTACAAACAAATGGTACTTGGGATCTTTTGGTTGGCATTTTATGAAAGCAAACCTATAAGTATGTTCGCTGTGTTCTGCATACAGAAATAACATATTAATAGAATTCATTTCACTGTACGTTCAACTAGAACTTTTCTCTGTCACTTGATTATTAACAGTGTATGTAAAGATAGAATTTCATTGGGCTATAGTAACTAACAATATTTTCATTTTGTATATCAATCTTCATGACAGATGACACTACAGTAATGCAATTTTCGAAATATCTTAAATGGAATGATGAAGAAAATGACTTCTCACGTCTGACGGATTTACATCAATCGAGAATCATTTTAGGTACAGTGCTAATCTCCATGTTTTTTAACTGGACAGTAGCAGGTGCTACATTCTGTGTGTGCATTGAAATATCATGTATTTGAACCAACTGTGTACAAAAAACTTTCGTCAAGAAAACGTGTATACAAATCTATAGCTCTAGAAAAATTAAGTGAATTTTAATGTGTGGATGGAAAAAAGGTTGCAAAATAGAAGTGAGTGTCTACAAAAAGTGTTATGGTTGTTGAGAATAATAAGAGTATTTTATTTTTCAATGCATTAGTGTGCTACATAAGGCAATATTATCTCAAATTTCCAAAGACTAGAAATTCTATAAAAGATATATGTATAGAAGGTGCTTAGTGCTTTTAGGGAACATCTATTTTGATGTCACTATAGGAATAGTAGAGCAATATAAGTCAGGGATCTGAATGATCTTTCCGGATACAAAATCATCTGCATTGTGTTCAGTAGCCAGCTTATAGATGGGGTCGCTGTGCTGATGCCTGTACAGAGTCTGGCCACTAAAATGTTTGTACAGGGCTGAGAGACTTCGGTAGTTATAAATGTATCATAACTGTTGTCACTTTATTTGTCATAATTGTCGAACGAATATTTGAGATATAATGATAGAAGATATGTCTGATCATCGATTAAGTGACACAAAATAAATCATTCCCTTACGAACATAATTTTATCCTCTCACTTACATCGGTGTGATCTACAAATAAGTGTTTATAAGCAAATTTTATATTCAGAGATCCCTTTCGACCAACAGAGTAGAACTAAAGTATCCCTTAATAAGATGAATTACTCCATTACCATCTATTATTTTATATTTCTCATACTATTGCTTATAATTACTTCCTTGTCCAACCAATTTTGCATGTCTGTGACTACTAAACGTATCTGCTTCATGTAAGACCAGTGTAATTTCTATTACTGCTTCAATATAATAGATATGTGATTTCTTTCTGTACAGTGAACAGAGGAGCTAAATGCTAAATACAACTTTCTCCCAACGAAAAGATATATTTCATGCGTATGTGGTTATTTTGCTGCTGATTCTTACTCTTTTACTTCTGCATTAATGAACCTCAAGAGCACCGATAAAACCCAGAAAAAGACGGACTCCTGGAAATACATGTAAGAATGGTACTGCTGGAGTTTTGCATAAATGTTAAAAAAAAAACATCCTTCCTAATGTGACCTATGTATTCCTCTCTAGTTATGAAAACATTCTTCATGTTTAGAAACAGTGTAGATTAATTATTGTTTCACTTATACTGATATGAAATATAAATCTATATAAAGTGTTTCCTTGAATTATTGTGTCTATGCATAAACTATGTGTTGCCCATCCTGCACTCTTCCACTACAATATTGTATACATTGAACTACTGAATTGATGTTCAGCGACGATTTTTTCAGGCATTCACAAAGAAATGGCGTGAGAGCTCTCGATTGTAAGCACTGTTGTCTATACACATTGATAATTGAAGGTGTTTGGTGCATAGTTGATTGACAACGTGGTTTTTGCCATAGAAACGATTTATTTGCCGAGCAAGTGCCTTGGTAAAGGAGCTACTCCATCGTCCTACTGAAATAGTTCAGCTCAGCTGGCTCTGAGTGTGTTTATGCTGCTTGGAACTCATGGTTCCGAGTACCTGGCAACAGCCTTGTCATGTTCTGCTCTAATATCCAGTCATATGTCTAAAACACTGAGTTACACTGAATATTAGGAAAGGAATCTAAATCAGTATGTAGGTGCTTTCAGTGCTCTATGACATGAAATACAAACACATAGAAAACCAAACACCTACAAATTATCTGAGTTATATTTTACATTTTATTCATTATGGTACATCAAATGTGATGAATTAAATAATAAAGCTGGGCACTTATAAAAACAGCTCACACATATAAGTAATTTGAGTGTCAAAAATGATTTACGTCGTGATGGAATAGTGTGTACATACTGTAGGATGACCCTAGACAGATCAGGGGTGCACTACACTAAGGAAGCAGCTATTCGGGTTGCAGAGTACTTGTGGAGTGCAGAAGGAGGTTTTTTAGGCAAGGCGGTAACTCTGATGAGCACTCGCCTCTCAACATTGAAACAGCGAATTCAGGCCACGTTCGGGTCAAAAATTCGAACATCAAAATATTAGCCACCAACTTAAAAAGTATTATTTCAGTGATGCATTTGTATCTGTGTTTAATGTTATTGATAAGGGTAGTACTATAGAGGTATTTGATGTGTTTATTGAACGTATGCTTCTTTATCTGAGAAGAAGAATGACAATCGAAATCCTTTTGAATCTGGTTACTGTACTCGTCCCTCAGTGTCCCTCTACTATTTTTCCCTCACACTTTGTTGGAAGCTAAATTGACGGTTCCTTCACAGAAAGTTTCCCACCAACCTATCCATTCTCTTAGTCAGGATATGCTAAAAACTCCTTTTCTCTCTAATTTGCTTGAGTATCTCTTGATTAGTTATGCGAGCTACTCAATTAATCTTCATCCTTCATCTGAAGCACCACATTTCAAAAGCTTATACTATGTTTTCCACTGAATTCCTTATCGTATATGTTTCACTCCAACACAATGCACCAGACAAATGCTTTCACAAACGACTTCCTAAGAATCACACTAATACTGGTTGTCAACAAATTTCGCTTCTTCAGAAATACGTTTCTTCCTGAAGCCATTCCCAATATTACATCTTCTGTACTTCAACCTTCATAAGTTATTTTGGTACCCAAATAAAAACATAATTAAAAAAGGCAACTACTGCTTTTATTGTTTCATTACCTAACCTAATTCATGTAACATTTCCTACTTTCTGACACTATAGTGCATCACCCTTTTCTTTGCTGTTGTTAATTTTCACCTTGTACCTTCATCTCAAGACATCCATTTCATATAGTTGCTCTTCCACATCCTTTGCTGTCTTTGAGAGAATTACTATGTTGTCAGAGGACCAGAAGTGTTTTATTTCACTGTACTAAACTTTAAATCTTTCTCAAAAATTCTCCTTGTAATCCTTCAACGTAAAGATTGAACATCAATGGGTACAAGCAACAACCTTGTGTTATGCTCTACCCAAACATTACAACTCTTTCATGCATTTAGATTCTAATAACTGCTGTCAGGCTCTTTTGCAAGTTGAATATAACTCTTTTCTCCCTATATTTTACCCCCATTTCCTTCGGAATTTGAAAGAGTACATTCCAATGAACATTTACCATTAAAAATTTCATTGTGAAAGTACCTGACATGTTAAATACTGAAAAAAAGATAGAATTACAGGGGTCTAAGTGTAACAAGGAAATACTGCAATAAGTTTTACACATGAAACCATCTGATGTTCTTCAAAAGAAAAGAAATATAATGAATATGTGGAAGCACAGGTTAGATCTCATACAAGATATGTACTTTAATGAAGTAAATGTATGAAAGGGAAACATTATATTCTAGATGGACTGCTATCTTTTCTTCTGAAAATGTCGAAGCACAAAATTCGTCAACTCATTTTCGTATTTTCTCTTTCGTTATTTATAGGCAGTTAAAAATTATGTGTTAGTAATCTATGTTGTGCATGATAAATGGAATTTTTTCCGTACATGACAATGTAGTCTAGTGTATCACCAGGTAGCTTATGGTTAAAAGCAGCACACAGTTTCATTGTTCTTCCCTGTGTAGCTACTATATTTAGCCTATGTGGCATATTGATTACAGAGACAGGATTTTTGCTATAAAAGTATATGAAATTATATCAATATCTTATTTGAATGGCGTAACATGTTTCACATCATGGAAAGTGTCATGAGCATTAAGAAAGTGTTTGGGCAGATCTAAATTCCATATATCTTCTAGAAAACTGGACGGACTGATGGAAGACATTGAGTAGGTTCAGAGAAGGGCAGCTCGTTTTGTTTTATCATGTTACGGGGGGAGGGGGAAGCATCACGGAAATGTTGCACGTATTGGGGTGGAAATCATTAAAAGAAAGACATTATTCATTGCGGTGTGATCTGTTTGCGAAGTTTCAACCACCAACTTTTACTTCTGAATGTGAAAATATTTTGTTAGCACCCACCTACTTAGGGAGACATGACCATCCAAATAAAATAAGAGAAATCAGATCGAATATGGAACGATTTAGGTGAATGGAATGGTAGAGAAAAATTATTAAAGTGGTGAACAAATCCTCTGCCAGGCACTTAAATGTGATCTGCAGAGATCTATGTACATGTAGATGACATATCAAATTCCATTGAGTTATAGTAATTTGTGATATCTATCACACAATATTTCATACCACTTAATTCAGCTTTCATCATAGATTCAAATTAAAAACGTTACTTGTATTTTAGATTTGTTAACATAATTTCACATTGCACTAGTTTGTAAGAGGCGTCATATTTCATAACTGGTACTCCAATTTCGAAGATTTACTACCATTTTATCTGATATTGGAAGTGTACTTGCAATATCATTATTAGACCATGTAAGTAGAATCTTTCCCACTTAAACTGCAAGTAAACATTTCGTCACATCACCTTCAAACATAATTCCTATGTAATCTTAGAAAAATTCACCAAATAATTGTAGAGGATAAAGTTCTACAGATACATTTGTTATACTCGTTATTATACTATCATTGACCATCCGAGCTTATCTTATCCAAAACAGAAGTTCATTAAGTTAAATTCAACAAAACTGATGACAAAATAAAAGGATGTTAAACTAGAGATTAAATATTATTTCCTTCTTTATTGTTATAATGTCAATAATTTGTAAACATAATTATCAGGTAGCTTAACAACTATTAATGTGAACTGTTGCCAACGATGTTCTTAAGATTATTCCATTTGAATTAATAAAAGTAAGCTTTAATCTACATGATGCAATATATGTAGAGCATACTGATCATTTGTATCATGAAACAAATATTATATCATCATTTAGGCCAAATGTTGAATTTGCTGTACCTGTAATTTATGAACCTTGAAATTCTTTATTTCTTCCAATCCATGATAAAAGTCAAGATTTAGTAATGCTATAAATGATAAAAATGACTGTTATCCATTGCAATAGTGCTACAGGAACAGTAATACTGTTATTATTAAGTTTTATTCTTAGTAAATGAACAAGATTGTCAGTGAATATTGGAGATGGATGGCTGCATCTTAATCATGCTCAGTTGTACATGAGCTACAATGTTATTCATGAAAGTAGATTAGACTTTTGAGCAAAAGATGGTATGTGGGGTTGTTATGTTACAAAAACTATCAAGAAGTTACACAATTGTGTAAAACGCACAATGATAAAGTTGCTACTTTTATTCAAAATTATGATTACATTATTCCATTAGATCAATGTCTAGATAATCTGTCGTTTATGATGCCTTTATTCTTGAAAACCAGGATATAGTTAATGAATATTTTACTAGAGGAAGAGAAAATTACTAAAAAATAACAAAACAATTAGTCAGAAACCACATACTTTTAAAAATATTGTTAGACAAGATGACACTAATATCAGTCATATTCAGAATAAATAAATGGAAACAGCACCCACCTATAGAATGTGAAAAATATAAAGAAAAAAGATAACACTACCAGTGAAACCAGGTCTTGACGAAATAGGTGATAATGATCTGAATAACGAATGATTCCATATCATCAAAATACAGAAGACTTCATTGATATTTGACTAACTAAACAATATGGTAGTGATTAAGATCATCTACTAACTGAACCTGAAACCCAAAAGTATTCAATCATTACAAAAACGAGCGGAAACTGATAAATGCTAATAAGAGAAATATTATTGAAAGAATATTAATCATAGCAAAGATAAAGCTTTTGGGTTGCAACCTCTTGCTGTGTTTCAATATATTGGTAAATTAGCAGTAATAATTAAAGGAGATATTTAAGTATTAGTGAAAAGAATTTGAATGTACTGATGGACTAATATATCTCATAAATGAACAACAGATTACTATGGCTGATATGGATTTACCACATACTTTTTGACAAAATGAAAAAGGAATGGAAAAGGATTAGTCAATTGGGTTTTAAATAATGTACCAAGGCCAGAAATGTATTTGCATGGAAATTCCTAATAAAAACATTTACTATATTAGAAGGAAGATCAACACATGGTGATCCAGGAAGAAATAAATTAAATGAACTTGCAGACAACTTGATATTGCCTATCATAATCACAAAGCAGAAAACAACTTTCATTTAGGCACAAAAGAATAATACACACAAGTGATGCTAACTTCAAAAACTTGCAACAACCACAGTTCGTGACACAATGAGTGGATAAGAAAATTAGGACTGGATTACATGTTGATGAAAATTGTTAGGAGTTATAATTTTTAACTATGTAAATGTATAACCTCTTCTATGTGGTGACAAAATCAAACCAAATTCATTAAACATAATAAAGAATAAATAGCATTCATCAAATTTAATTAAGGTTCAAGAAAGAAAATTGGTTGATAAAAAAACTGTGGTAATTTATATATTACGTTACACATTCTCATATTCTACTTGTGAAAGTGATAACTAAATATATTACAAATAAAAGAAGGAAAAGGACTAAGATAGAATTAAGGTCGATTTTTACGATTCTTTTAGCTACATTACCATATCTAGCAACTCTATTGGATCACTCGCTGATGGTTCTGCAGCAATTGCAAATGCAGTAGTAAATAAGAAAATATGTTTTAAATTGCAGGGAATACAAAAAAACATAAAAATCAGAAACAGATAAGGCAGGTATAGGGTACAAAGAAAAAATATTTCAAAAAGTTATTGCAGAGTATTCTTATTAATTAAGTAATTTGGATATACAAAATCTTGCTAAGAAATTGAAAGTTATACACTCTGAAGGTGTTTTGATTACTGCTAAATGTACACATAAGTTAAAAACTGCTGGATGTGGAATTGTCAATTTAGGTGCATCTGATCATGTTGGTACACCTGTCATAAGTTACTGTAAGAACAATGATAATAAATTTTGGTTTGATTCATTTTTCTGAAATGTACCTGAATATTTAGATCGAAATGTATTGTACTTCAGTACTCAAGGAAACCAACATTTTAATGAAGTAGTATGAGGACATTTGTGTATATTTATGCTAAAGTTAATATCAGATGGTTATAAATTCAGAGATATTTGAATGTAGTAATTGGCTAATTCTGGAAATAAAATCCAAAATGATATCAGCTGATTAGAACTATATATTAAGAAAGAAATAGAAAACGTAAATAAACAATTCCAAAAGGAACTTTGTAAGAATCTTACCATAATAAAAATTTGTATCAATGTAAAATGGTAAAGATTACTTTATGTAAAAGATGCAATAGGTCGTCATGATGTAGTCACTAATCAAAAATTTAAAAAATAAAATCACAGAAATGTAAATATATTATTTTTCTAATACGGTCCAGTAATTATATCACTCACACACAATTTGATTGTATCAAAATATGTCATGGTATGGTAAATGAATTAGAAACAAATACTGAGGAAGTGGAAAATGAAATATACTTGTGGCGTCTGTTCCGAAAGAACACACACCAATTTTGATCCTGCAGTTGTTATTCTTTCATATACACAGAATATATAACATCAACTGTGATGGGCAAAGCTGAAATGTTTACCCAGCCACGATTCTAACTGAGATCTCCTGCTTTCTAGACAGTTGTGCTCACCCCTAAACCACTGGGGACAGAGTGATCATCGCACCTGCAAGGACTATCTAAGCACACATTCTATGAGATACAAATTCCCAGCTTCACCCTGCCCACAATACTCAAATGAAACTAATTCCTGTAAGAGTAAGGGGCAAATACTTGCCCAACCCTCCCCACTAATAAAAGGATCATTGGCCATTACTGGCATGTAATATATGTGGCGACTGTTCGGAAACAACACACGGCACATCTGATTCTGCAGTTGTTATTCTTCTATACTCACAGAATATATGACATCAACTGTGATTGCGCAAATCTGAATATGTGTAGACAGCTGGGATTCAAACCCAGATCTACTGCTTTCAAGGCAGTTGCACTGACCCCTACACCACTGTGGACTCATTTTCAGCTTTGCCCAATCGCAGTTGATGTCATACATTCTGTAAATATGAAAGAATAACAACTGCATGATCAGAAGTGATGTATGTTCTTTTTGAACAGACGCCAGATATATATATATATATATATATATATATATATATATATATATATAAAACATGCCGGTGACGGACAATGATCCTTTCGTTAGTGGCGAGGGATAGGCAAGTTTGTGGCCCTTACTCCTACGGGAATTATTTTCATAACTACGAGTTTCAGTACTGTTGGCAGGGTGAAGCTGGGAATTTTTACGTGGGAGGTCAGCTTATGTAGTCCTCGCAGGTGTGCTGATCACTGTGTCCACAGTGGTTTAGGGGTCACCTCAACTGCCTAGAAAGCAGGAGACCCGGGTTTGATTCCCAGCTGTGTACACATATTCAGTTTTGCCCAGTCACAGTTGATGTCATATAGTCTGTGAATATGAATAGAAAATGAGGTGTACGACAAATAATTGAATTTCCTTATCTGACTGGATATGAAATAGAATAATATTAATATTAGTATGATCAATATATTAAGAAAATTATTAAACCTGGATCCAATATTGATGGTAAAGGGTACCAAGTTTATTGTATTGTAAAATGAAAAAGGTGTAATGATAAGATTCAATATAAATATACTAATCAATTAGGTAATATTCATGAAATGAAAGAGATAAATTTCTGATATCTCTAAACCAAATAATTAGGACTTTAGTAGTAGACATATCAATATTTTTATTTAACACAATGTTATTAAAAGAATAATTTCTAATCGATATGAATAGATTTAATTTATTGTTTGGGCAGTAAACGTCTACAGAAACGTATAATCCTTACAGAGGAACAACAAGAAATGGATGATGATGATCGTGTGGCATTTATGACCGTTAGACCCCAACTGGGGTCGTGTTCAGCCTGCCTGGTGCAAGTCTCTTTATCTGACGCCACTTCGGCGACTTGCATGTCAATGATGATGGAATGATGAGTTTCTTCCCCTTCATTTACCACAGTTTAATGACAAATCGACTTTTGTGTATAAAATGTCTTGTTTCGTCAGCCTGCACAGAAACGTAAGTGGCATTGTTAACCTCTTTAATCAGTCCTTTGATGTAAACTTGATACATACAGTCCAGAAACTCATATTTTGTAATATGTGATGCATATTTACACACAGAATTACTAGAGCTGTTTAAGTGATCATCTAATACACTGTCAAAATATCCCGAAAGAGATAAAAGCCTAAGAAACTTCCATGGTTTGTTAGCTCTTGTTTTTCATTGTGACTTTTTAGTACTTACTCGTGAGTTCCACCAAACAATTAGAACTCTACTATCTTGTTTAACCCTGCAGCACTCAGTGCCACCTACATTTAAATACATAAAAAGGCAGTCTTTTTTAAAATATTTTGGTGGAATTAATTAATTATATTTTATAACATCATTCTTAACAGCAACTTTTAATATAATCTATATACGTATATACAAAATGCATGGGAAAATTAAAATTGTTACAGAATATCTGACAAGTTTCCAGTATATTTCCTAAGTCCTACTTTAAATTTCTAAATAAATTATAACCACAGATATGATTCGATTGGATACCACTGTTAAAGCAAGTTTTACGAAAAAGTTTAATATTTTTAAAAAATTTGTAATAATAGTAAAGAATAAAGCAGTCAGTAAATACATATCAAGAATCACACATTTTCTTCCTCCAGAGAAGCTCTGCAATCATTACATGTGACAACATTGTGGCAATATTGCTTGCAAACGAATCTTTGGCAGCTATTGCAAGTGACAATAGTTTTTCTCTTTTTTTTTTATTTTTTTTTTTTTTATTTTTATTTACCACCACAAAGATAGCACCTCCCATACGTTCTTACAGTCTCATCGTGATTGGCAGGAATTGATTGATGAGTTGACACAAATTCTTAAATATCTCTTGGTACAGTAGAGAGATGAGCCCTTTCTTTCAAACGGCAGTCCATCAGAGACAAGGCCCGCTTTCTTAGATACGTTCTTCTTCTGAATCTTTTCTCTGCATTGTTTGCAAAAAAACAAGACCTGGGAATTTATCCCAGCAATATCCAGATAGCGAAACAAGAATGCTAAGGGCCATCTTCTTGTGGTCCTTTGTCTAGAGTAAGATGTATACATATAATCCACAGTATCGACTCCACCTTTGTTGCATTGTAGTCCAAATTTACAAGACTTGTATATAACAGTTTCTATTTCTTCTGGTGTTAGTCCTTTCCTTTGTGCAGACCTGGGCAATGTTAATAACTGAATCATCATTCACCCACGAAGTTCTAAAACAAAGCTTCTAATCATCAAAACATTGGACATTGATTCGGCTACATGTACTTACATTACCGGGCGCGTGTGGTACGCAGTACCGTCTCGGTTCAGTCGTCCACTTTACATGTGAGTTACAGCTGTTATAGTGGTTGTAATGGCGGCGCAGTAGTGCAGTTTGGCGTATGAATAAACAATCGAAGCATATCTAGCACCATTGTTGTGCGCTTGGTGCGCTGACGTAATTATTGAAAGAAAACAAAATTGGCGGCACTGTATGCCACAACGCGCCCGCCAGAGGGTTAATATGTGTCTGTTCTTTTTCTTTTGGAAATTATGTTTCTAAATTGACATATTATGTGTGAAATTAAACTGAGCAGCTACGTTAATTGTGCCAGACATTTTATATTTACAAGCATTTTGTAAATGAAGTCCTCCTTCTTTGTGCCTCTCAATTCGTTCACTTAAATGCTTTAGATCCTCGCAGCTGACTGTTGTCCACAATCCGTCAGTACCAAACAACACACAGTACAACCAAAACAATTTTTGTTCCTCATCACTCACAATTAGCCAGGCTTTTTGCAGAACTATATTGCCGCGAGAGACCACATACACTGACTGCCGGAATGGCATAGGGGATGGCGTCACGGACTGCGGTGTTGAAGGTCGTCGGTTGAATCCCACCCACCAGCAAAAATTTATTCCTTTGTAACTGACAATACCAGAATATTCTACAGCTTTCTTATGTTCACTTGAAAATTCTTTTTGTTTCTTATGTTAACTGTTCTAATTTCTGGTAAATTCTGTCTGTGTATAAATAGTAGAGTACTCTGCCCGAGAAGCAGTCAGTGCTGCGTGTATGTTAAGTTCGTAATAAACGTGCTTTCAGTGTAAGTGCTGCGTTCAGTTGCTTATGAAGTCAAACCTGCTTCCATTTCAATGCGACATTGTTTGGTGGAGGCACCGGTTACCGTGTGCAACAGCTTCATCACCGTGGCCCCGATTAGGTAACATAAAAGCCATCGCTTACACGGACTAAGAATACAAGTGATATACCGAGTACATCCTTCCGAGAGTCCGTGTTATCAGAAGAACTAAACTAGCGGTAAGCCAGCTGCACATCAAACACCCATCGGTGTTCTCTGGAGACGCTGGACAGGACCTTAACAAATGGCTAAAAGGGTTCGACCGAGTCGCCAAGTACAACAGGTGGGATCACACAAATCCGCTCAGCGGCAGAACAACTGAAGAACCGGGCCCAACGACATGGTGAGCCGACATACAGAATGTTTTGGCCCTGTGTAACATAGGGAATCCGAATATGACTGAGGCCGACAAAATCACGCACCCTATGAAGGGTATTGCAGAGGACATGTACCAAGCTCTTCTGATAAAAGACGTTGCTACGACAGAAGAGTTTATTAAGTGGTGCCATCGGATCGAAGAGAGGCAGCAAATGAGGGTAGGACGAAAGAAGTATGACAGACTCCCCAATGTAGTCCCTACGGCCATTGTGGGAGACCAGCATGACTTTGCTTCTCTCATACGCCAAATTGTGAGATGAATCACAACAGTTTATGGCAGCCGGGATTATTAGACTGAGCAAGCATCAGCTCATGGCCATATATGTAAGCCCTATAAGTGACGAGGGAGCAGACGCCGCTGAGGAAGAGGCGCCAAATTTTGGTGCAACCACAAGTTACAGCTGTTGGGTTTCCATGGCAGTTTGTAATTCGTGAGTAGCATACAGCTACCTGAAGCACACCCTTTGCGTACAGTTCGCGATACGCCATTACCAGCGGAACAGTGTGCCCTCGGTGTCAGCCAGATCACCAGACTTGTCACCAGTGGGAACGTGTGGGTGTGGCGGAGAGAGGCGCGGCGCGGCTGGCCAGCGCGCTGAATGCCACAGGCCTGCGATCTGTCTGTCAAGTGTTGCTGTTCACATAAAGGGCTGTATTTAGTGTATATTACATGAAAATATGCATCAAGTGTGTTCGGCATGTAAATGCACAAACCCAAGTGATAAAACGATAAATAAATCGTGCATGAACACCAGATGTTCGGCCTTGTTTGATGTCGGTCTGTCTATACTCAGAAAAAATTCCTGATCAACAGCACTCAGCAGCCCCAAGAGTGAAGCTTCAGATAACCAATCCTAAAATTATTATAAATACACACACTTAAAAAAAAATGATGAGTTTTCTACCTAATAGTAGTGCGATTTTTAGATGTTTCTTCTTCTGTTGCTTCTGTGTAACCACACATTTGAGTGCCTACACATTCTTTATAAAATAATTGCAATTGTTGTTGCCGGCCGTAGTGGCCAATCGGTTTGCGGCGAGCAAGTCACAGTCTGCATGGCCGCCACGACCGGCGGTTCGAATCCCCCCTCGGGCATGAATGTTTGTGTCGTCTTTAGTATAAAGGTAATATAAGGTAGTTCATCAGTAGTTTGTAAGTTTAGGGACTGATTACATCAAAGTTAAGTCCCTTAATTTTAACAAATTTTACCATCTGTCGTCTTCCATATATTTCTTGCAAATAAATAGTACCGCTGTGAGAATATTTGTGTGTATTATAATGCTAATACATTGGCTAAACGAGGTGCGAAACATACAGTGAACTGCAATACTAATGACGAACAATAATGCTCATCGAACTGCAGCTGTTGTTAACGTGTTGTAACAACGGCGTTATAATGTCTACCATAGATTTACGTAGTATTTACTGCACGTTCTACGTCTGCAAACTTGTAAACTTTCTGTCAAGGTGATTGGTTGTGATGTTTGATACACGAAATCTGAGTACAAAACGAAATTGACAAGAAAATACTTCACTTAAAATTGCCCTTGTGCCAGGTACCACAAAAGCATTCCACACCAAAATAATTTATCATTAATTACTTTGAGGATTTCCACGCAGAAATATGTAGCCTACATAATTCATGCTAAAAACAGACATGCACAAATGAAAAAAAAAAAAAAAAAAAAAAAAATGGAGTCGTTACTATTGCTTCCATTCTGCTGGTTACATGTCAACCATGGTCGATCAAGTATTGTCAAGAACAGTTGTGCAAATGTTTAAATGCAACAGTTGCCCACTGTACGGAATAAAAGCTTAATTCTGGTAGGAGGTACCCATATAAAAGTTTACTGCGATAAAAAAGCTTAATTTTAGCAGTAAAATTAACAAAAGGTACGTGTGAACTACCGGCTACTCCCTGCTGCAAAACCTTGTTCCCTGGCCCAAATTGAGAACTTACTTAGTTCAAAT
Organism: Locusta migratoria; assembly: GCA_026315105.1. NCBI lineage: Eukaryota > Metazoa > Arthropoda > Insecta > Orthoptera > Acrididae > Locusta > Locusta migratoria. The sequence goes on along the minus strand of CM048746.1, from coordinate 677,014,037 downwards.
TACTCTAATAACAGGAAGTTAACGATACAGTGGCAAATATACGTAGCAGCTCGCACGATATTACACACAGACACAAATAAACAAGCCACCACAATTAAAGGTGGCTAAGAAAAACACTAATGACGCAACGGAACTTAAACATAAAAAATTACATCTGAGCTTGTTCTCAGCACTAGTGAAAAAAATATTATATAAATGGGGGAAGTTGCTCGAAAACTACAATTTATAGGTAAGCCAATATAATACTGAACTTAACTTGTTTATTCAAGTCGAACGCAAGTAAAATGGGGAACCAATTTTGTTAATACAACAAAAATGAATTCCATTTACATTATCTAATACTGACGTCGGTCAGAATTGAATTTAACATAAATTACACAGAACGTAACGCTACTGGGGGAAGGATTTACAAACAACACTCTCTGGCTCACACACACACGCAATGCAACAGCCAAACTCACCCAAATCAGCGTGCTGAAACGAGGCAGAAACAGGCGCCCCCACCGTAGGCGAAGTTCAGCAAACCCGTCGGTACCACGCAACACAATATACAATAAAACTATGAAGATGGCTCTGGTCTGTCGTGCTTTATTTGAGATGGTGCGTGAGTATAGCAAAGTTAAGTTGCATTTAGATTAGACCGCGAGCAAACACGCTAAAGGCGACACATGGTTACTTACATGATCGCACTCCACTGAAGGTGAAGTGGTTGAAAATCAGATTCATTACACAAAATCACGGCGGAATCGTAAGTTGCAATCTGCGCGTAAGCTATCTAGGCACTGGTTTTATAAGAAGTGGCGTGAATTCAATTGATTAGCTGCAAACCCCTGAGTCAGAGATCGGCTCCAAGTGGTTCGAAAAACCGATGAAAATGTATAAATTCAATTTCCGAAAAACAAAGAAAATTTACTACGGCCTGCAATCCTTACAACTGCGCAGAATTTCATAGATAAGCTACTGAAATGGAGCAACATGCGATTTGGAGCTTTCACAGAGACGGAAGAAGTCCAGTCTCAAAACCCGTAAAAATGAAATAATTACAAAGACTGAAAAATAAAAACTACGGCATGCAACCCGTAGAAATGCTTAGAATTACATTATGAATCGAATGAAATTCAGCTACACGTGATAAGTAACGATTACGGCGACGGATGAAGTCTGGTCTCAAAAAAACCAGAGAAGTGAAATATTTACAAAGACTGAAAAGTGAGAATAAAAAGTACGGAATGCAACCCTTAGAAGAATTTCATAAGCAAGCTACTGAAGGAGGTTGTACAAGGCTCGGAAAGAATTATTGACAAAGACTGAGTGCATACTACAAGTTCGAAGAAGAAACAGCAAAATTAAAATAGGTGGGGAGAGAAGATCGCGAAATGTTAATGGAAATCAGAAGGATACACGCATAGTTACGTGCCTGATGGGCATGGAAGAAACAATAGTGGTTTTACATGCACTATACAAAAATGAACATATCTTCGGTTAGAAATCGGGCTCCACAAAGATAGAAAGAATTTACACAGATTTTGTACACCGCCACATAATCACAAAAAGTTTAAATATACCAGGCCGTTATTAAACTGCAAGGTCGCAGCTTCGATAAAGTCTGGCGGAACTTGATGCACATCCGTATTCTGTAGTCAAACGTGGAAATGTAAATATATAAAATTCTCTAGTGAGTGTACGTATACCAGTAGTGAGCCGATAACCCAAAAAACAGGGCGGATGCCAATTCATTTGGCCTCAAATATGTCGGACATGTGGCCACTCTATGAAATTTAAGCTTTTCCGGTTTGATCTATGGCCAATGACCACAGATGGACTATGGACCCAGCTGATTAGAGCATGAATGGTAACACGTGAGGACGGAATTAATTCATTACCAACGTCGACGGCATCATGCATTTAATAAACCTTGGCGGAGCCCTGTCCCTTCTCGCGACAGGACACATGTTGGAAAAGGTGATTGAAATGGTAATCGTTTCATAGGTACCTGCTAATGAACACGTCTATGATGATGTATCTCGTATCTGTAGCCTTTCAAGGTGTGCTGTGTCTTCTGGATATCGGGCGTGTCTATACGCTGGTAGTCTATGGAAATGTCGGGAGTAAAATCAGAAGGAGACAAGTTAGGCAAAAATTAATTTAGGACATAGGCCGTTTGGCACTGGGAGGGATCGCATCACACCAGCTCATCACTTAAACTTGAAACATATATCAATAAAAACGTCAAGAATTATCCTGGGATTACTTCTGTGACTGAGGTTGTGGCACAGATTTTAAAATCTGACTGCAGCCGCAGGATTGGAGTCGTTAATTAACGACGCGGTGTGATTCGCCGAGTTGAGACACAGGCCGGGGAGCGCCCGCCCTGACGAACAGCGGTCGGCAGGCCGACACCGAAAGTAGGCATCGAATGGAGCGTACGGTGCCGCGACGCGGCGACGTACACCTGCTGTTTGATTAACAGGTGGTAATTACGAAGCGCGATAAATCCCCGCCCCCACCTGTAAATCACTTTTGCTTCAAACTAACAGATAATACAAAAAAGGGACGATTTTTTTTCGAGGGGTGTGGTCACAGTGCTTGCTACTTACTTGTAATGCTATCACGAAAATCGCTGCTCTCACACCATTGCTTGACTTAATCCGGCTATCGTATATGTGTCTTTACCAAATATTGCATTCACCCCATTCACACTCTCAGTCATCAATGTACGAGACATCGCGAATTCATTGTGCAGTGCTGCAGACGAACGTAAGGAAAAGTATAGACAGCATCACCAGAATCATTTCAGATTTCTGACGTGGCTTCGATAGTATTCGTTTCAACTAATCTTTTTTATTTATTTATTTATTTTATTTTATTTTATTTTTTATTCTTTATTTCTTTATTTATTTCATTTTTTTTTATTTTTATTTATTTATTTATTTATTTATTGCATAACCGTTCGCAATTTCAGCGATGTACTTGGTACCGAAGTATGAGTGGTTCCTTATTTCTAGAATTCGACTAATGTCGGTGAATTACTTACTGAGTCAGTGTTCATTTTGTTCGCTGTCACCAGCCTGTGCATGCTGAAGCCCTTATCTTGGCAAAGCTGAGCGTATGTTTCTTGTCCTTCATTCGTCTTAAGTCGACCCAGCCCATAAGGCTATGGCCCGCACCAGTTAATCAGGTGGAACTCAGAGTTGAATATCAGAGGTGCGTTTTGACTGTGCTGTGTAGAGTTTCGCACGGGTAGCAAACGTATTTGTGAATCTGACACTGGTTGAAGTCTGGACAAACTTATTACTGATATGCGTAACGTAAATTAGGCCCAAAGTGCCACGCTCTTCTGTAAGAAGAACTTGGAGGACGCTACGCCTATTACAGAACCCTTTTGCGACAATATTCTGGTAGTTAAGATCTGTGAACCAGTGGACTGTCAGGACTAGACAGAAAAGAGCCGGTCTGTAAAGTTAACGAAGGAAATGTGTGGACCTTTTCAACTCCTCCCTGCGTAGTAAATTCGATAAGTTCGTCTCTGCAAGACATGGTGTTAGTGCCAAGTTGCCATTTCTCCTACATGGTGGCAGCAATACGAATACTAAAGAATCCAGGCAAGGAGAAGTTGAAGAACATCTCAAGTAAATATGCAAATCCTGTGGCTATAAATTACGAAGTGGAATTAGCCAATGTTCAACAGCATGTTTTAATGGAAGACCTCCCTGCTATACAACACCAGCTTCGAGTGGATGACTTCTATCTTCTGGATTTGAGCATCACGCAAGATTTTGCAGGGATTTTAAACAAAGTTGAAATGTGGGAGGACCTAGTATCAAACCACGACTTTCGCATGGCAAGAGACTATACAGGAAACAGCAAAATGATTATGGAAAATGATAAGACAAATGTAACAGATTGTGTATCGTACATGACCTCGAATTGCCGACTAAAAATATGCAACAAATATGTATGTCACATCACAAAACCAGATGTCATGATGGATATCGGTAACCACATTACTGATTTTATAAATTGTCCAGACAGGCAATTGTGATAGACTTATACTTCTTCACTCGGCCAAGAATATGAAATTACCAGCGTCTACATTATACAACCATTGAATTGATCGACTTTTTCTTTTACCTTGTGCTAGATCGTTTAAATGATTTAAACGAGAACAAACGCTATCTGCAAAATTGTGCGCCTCTATAGTGTGCCAATCTCCTCCATGTCGCTGCAGTTAACAAAATCCCCGAAGAACAGTTGTTGTGTAGTGTTTAATACTGATCTGCAAATTGTTTACTCGGGTAATAAGTATACCCGAAAATTGACATGTGTACACGTAAATCTTCCAGACACTGAATACTGCGAAAAGCTTGTACAATACGTCTGTCAGCTTATAGTTTCAGTTATCTACCGACAAATTATGTGGATATTGGTAATATTGACTGCATAAAAGACGGTATAAGTATTACATAGAATACTAACATTGAATCAGGATAACCATATTTCTCCCTATCCAGAACATAGTGCACTAAATGACTGCAGATTCAGATTTCGTCAAATTAGTTCTGGTACCTACAAACAACATCATTCCAAAAGAACAGCGAATAGGAATAAATTCATCATGCAAGCTGAAGCCATTTCCCATCAAATTAATTATAACACTAAGTGAAATTAACGTCTCAAGTGCAAGAGAAAGAAATTTGAAATGGAGGAGATCGATGCCAAGAAAAGGAAACTCGAATATACTTCGATAACGATTGCTTTAAAGGAAGACTACCTATTTCAGATGGAAAAAATAGGTGTCTATTGTATATGTGAAAGCACAGATCATGTATTCCTTGCCGCGGCGGTGCGGCCGAGCGCATTGAAGCTGTTTGCTACTCTGCGCGAGGTCGTTCCCCGTCGGGGGTTCGAGTCCCCCCTCGGGCATGGATGCTTGTGCCGTCTTTAGTATAAGCTAGCTCATAAGCAGTTTCTAAGTGTAGGGCCTGATGACCCCGTAGTTAAGTCCCATAACCTTTACAAACATTTCATTTGATTTATTTGCCTTGAAATGAAGGGTACGGCTAAGTCTGCCTAGAACAGGAGTTTTTAGATAACTGCAAGTATTGTTAATAGTTGTGCTATGTGGTCACACTCTAGAGTACTCGTCTAAGACGGCGGATTCTGGAATTTATACTACATTAATTGGTCCAGAAAGAATTTGTTTTTAAGTTCCTTTCCCACCTTGTTCAGCTTAAAAAGGATAGTTACATTGTGTCTAAATGCGGTGTACTGCATGTTGTACAGTTAGTATCAAAGAAGCTGTTAGCTGAGTTTAATACTGACAGAAGAACTACATATAATAACGATACATAAGCAATAATAGTAAATTTAAAATTCCATACAGAAATTCCACAGTGTTGCGGTCTAGAGGAGTAGATATTGTACATGCAAGAAGTTGTGGAATGTCTTAGCAGCAGTATTATGAAGGAATAAATGGTGAATGTATCTCTCCGAAGTGTCCCGTCTAGCTTACTGAAGCCATAAAAGTCGTGGACTACAGGAACGCACCAAGATATGTACGGGAATTTCAGAACTTACCTTCCCTCTAAGTGTAGAATTACTGACGTTAAGGTGATAAAAAAATGAAGCTGGATGTTACTAAAATCACTATAAAAAGGAGGAGGAGTTTTCTGTGTGTAAATGTATATAAAAGAAATTATTAAAAGTTTTTGTAAACGAATACTTTTGTGCTCATTTCCTAACCTACCAAAAATTCTAAAAGTCCTCTATTTACTATGAACTGTATGCATATGTAATTTGGATAGAATGCCTAGTTTTATGCAGAAAATATAACCGCCAAAATCCTAAACATAAATTCGTCTGGTGTGCCAAGGAGACTTCGTTATTTGTCGTATTATGTAGGAAATAAAATGTACTATTGAAATCCGCTAATGCTCTCCATTGGTAAAATTGCAAGTAGTTTCAGTTGAAGCAGTAAAAGATGTGGGAAAATCAGATATGTATAGGATTTCGAAAACTTCCTTCCATGTACTTATCGACTTAATGGCTGGAGGTGGAAATGAAAGAAACAGACGTAGATTTCAGCTTTAAAAAAAGAAAAGAAAACTGAATGTTGTAAAAGCTACAAACAAATATTTCAGGAAGGTAAAATGAAAATAATACGCTATTGGGCATGATTCATTGTAGGTTGTGGAACCTATGTTGTTTGGTAAGCGTGAAGTATCTGAAAGCTGGAATTGCGAGATGGCCCCAGCCTGTGTCAAGTGACCTCTGGTGCGGTGCAGTAACCAGTCGCAAGTCAGTAACAATGGTTTACAGCTTGGTATCACACTGCAACTTATCCACAACAAAACATAACCCACAGCAAGATCACTACAATACAGGCTAAAGATGTGCCCCTCTGAGAGAATTTTATACAGGGTCATCGACAGAAACTGAGTACCATAATTTCAAGAAAAATGGTGACTTTGTGACTACAGATACGAAGCTCTATTTAGAACGTGGACACTACTTCTACGTCGATAATTGGTACACAACCCAGACCCGTTATCTTGGTTTCAGAATAGTGGGACGAACGCATGTGGTACTCTCCGTAAGAACAGACTCAACATGCATAAATTTTATAAGAAACTGAAGCGAGGAGATATTCGATTTATGTGTACTAATAAAATGCTTACTATAAAGTGGCGGAAATATAGGGAAGTGTGGATTTTGACCATATGTAACACCAAAGAAATAGTTGAAAGGAGGAAGACTCACAGGCATACTGGAGAGAAAATTAAGAAACCACTAAGCACAGAAGATTATAACTTGAATATGGTAGACATTGGCCGTTCTCATATGATGCTCTGCTATATTGGGTATATACGGAAAACATTGAAGTTGTATGAGATGTTCGTTTTCCATGTTCTCGATCTGAGTATCATGTCCTTCTCAGATAAGTAACAGTCGATAACAGAGTTTCATGTCTCGGTGATCAGGGAACTTACGGAAACTTATGCGTCAGATAACAGAAAACCTGCGAGTGGAAGATGTTGTGATGATAGTACTGTTATGTTTATCGGAAGGAACTTTATAACAAGTGACCAACCCAAGAAAAGTGCACTACAACGTAGATGTATTGTCTGCTAGAAACAGAAAGCAGGTACGAATGTAAAACTGTCAAGGTACCACTGTGCGTCTTACCCTGTTTAAAAAATTACCACACGAAAACGAATTACAAATCGTATCAAAGTACGAATACCATATGAAGAACATTGGACATGAAATAAAAATATAAAAACATAAGAAAAAGAAATAAAAATATATTTTTAAGTTTGCCAATGGAGATCCAAAGGCCGGGACAGGAAGAGGGATGGAATAAATATTCAGAAGGTTTGAACATCTGTAATGTTTAGCGATCATCAGAACAATACTGACTGAGGTACAGTCGCTTGAATGGCTTGATGCACAGATTTCAACTAAATTTACTCGGTATGGGAAAGAGGTACATGAATAAATCTTTACGTTTGACAATCTTGTGTTATTTGGCTACTATATGACGAGTTTCACTTTCCTTACACTTTCAGTCCATAAGAAGCCAAACTTCGAGATTTTTCTGGCCCCGATTTTTTATGGTGAATTTGCTTAATATATTTTTGCTGAATATCGTTCGTAGGTTTCTTTTTCTTATTATGCTAAATGTAACGAATACAGTTCTGGGCAATTTTAATATAATTTAACAATTTATTGACCGAGTTATAAAAGATCAGATTCCCCAGAAATTCGTACGCACTTTGCGCAACGTCGTGCGTGAAGTCAAACAAGTGACTATATCATATTGGGTATCGATGATTGTTAAACTTCACTAATGTTCATAGTGGATATATGACAATATTCATATAAAATTAGTCGATGTGGAAAATGTACCGAAATTTATTTAATTGGCGTAGAATGACCAACAAGCAGTTTCAGTGCATGTACAGTCTATTCAGTAATTCATCAGCAGTAATTCTTCTGACCCTGAGGAAGCACGCGCCGCGGTGGAGTAGCCGAGCGGTCTAAAGCGCCTCGCTGCGGAGCGCGCGGTTGCTCGCCGTCGGAGGTTCGAGTCCTCCCTGGGGCATGGATGTATGCGTTGTCTGTAAGTTAGTTTACCTTAGCTTTAGTAGTATGTAAGCTAAGGACTGATGACGACGCAGTTTGGTCGGATAGATTTACAAACATCATCACCCCTCTGAGATGTTGAGCGCAGGGCGGCTGGCGACCGGCCGTCGGGAAGCAGAGCGGCGCAGGTGCAGCGGCTGGGCGGCATCGTGGAAAATGAAACACAAACAAACGGGGTGAGCCATGGAGAGTCAGGAAGTAAGGCGGAAAATGGGCTGCAACACACCTCAGAAACGTCAGAAAGACAGCTAGAAAACGGCCTACATGAGACGTCAGGAAGGTTAAATGGAATAGTCTTGAGCTCTTTATTATGGATCGTAAGTTTGAGGATTTGCAAAACAGCGCCAATGTCAATAAAGCTGTATCAGCAGACAGTTGGCAGAACGTAGATCAGGAAATAATAAAATCGGACGAACAATTAAAAATAGAGAAATCTAATGTCAATCACTAAGTTAATGTGGCAATGTTACGGACCCTGAAACTAACTAACTTTATCTTAGGGAATGACTTATTCCTGCTACCTTTTGCTCGCTGCAGTCCCTATATGTATACATTTATTTGTATAACTCAACTTTCGATTTCAAATTCAGGGAATTTTTAATTAGGGCCGCATTTACTAAATAACTGACTAGAATAGGAGGGTTGCGTTGTCACTAAAATTGTTCATTGCCCATAGTATAATTATCTCTAGCGAGAACCATTAAGCTGCTCATACTCCGTCTGATATGACTAGCACGAGCCACCAATATTGTTAACAGTTTTAAAGTTAATTTTTCTATCCAAAAATCCCAAGTGAGTTTGCGACGAGAACTTTCTGAGACCATATACGTCCGAAAGTACATCAGAGTCGAGTGCGGACGTATGTGCGGCTGTGTTGAACACCCGTCATCTCACTGGATTTCACAACACCCACGTCTGTCGCCAATATTCAACTAAACCCTACTGAAACTCGGCCGCTTCTGGCACTCACAGATATAAGTAATACGTCACCTAACGAGTTTTAGTGACTCTAGCTGTGGTGTACAAATTTTTTAAATAATTATTGAAATGTTGATATGACGGCATCGTTAGATTCTAATGCAGATACGTACTTTATTTTAATTTCCAACACTAATAATATCCCCAAAATCGAAAGTTTTGACAAGTGAATATTTTCATCAAGACCGGTAAATAAAATTTGGGCGGCGCACAATGAATATTTAAGCAATCACTTAGGTGAAGTGTTTATCAGGTAGACTTTGTAGTCCTCTTCCAACACATTGTTCAGAATTACTGTGCTCATAAATTGAAGCAAATTGCGGTCGACAAGCAAAATAATATAGATTTAACAAAGACAATATATTACAATAAACAAATATAATACATTCCAAACAGGTCATGATATGTGTTTACAATACCTGAAACGTATTACTGCCTTGCTGTTTGTGTATCTGTCTGGTATTAATTGTTATGAAAAATTATTATTGTTTTCCTTAGAAGTGAATTATTATGCTCAGTATAAATGTTGCGGACAATATGGCTACACAAAACTTTGCGTTTCCATTAGACTGTTTATTTGAGCCCTCACTCGTTACTTTACTTCAACTGAAATGAAATTAATATGCATGACGACAACACATCGTCTATCATTTACTTCTACGTGCTAGTCTGGTAACTGTAATAGTGTCAGCGTAGTACTTAAAAATAAAGACAATGCCATTAAACGGCGGGAAAACGGCAGTGGAAGAAGTCGTCAGGCCTGGCGGCGTGTGCGCCTCGTGGCCTCCGTCCGCCGGTGGGAGCTGGCGGCGGCTGGCCGCCTGACTGCCTGACCACCTGACCGCCTGACTGCCTGACTGCCTGACTGCCTGACTGCCTGACCGCCTGACTGCCTGACTGCCTGACCGCCTGACTGCCTGACTGCCTGACTGGCTGCTCAGTCTGGCAACTAGCGACGCTCTCCGCCCTTGTGTAGGCAATACAAATACACTTCAAAGTAAATTAACCGAAAATGGGATAAAAATCAAAGAACTGTCTCAAACGTGGAGTGTTTCTAAAAATTTCAATAACATAGGAAACGACGGAAATCAAAAGTTTGAAACTTAAGTAGAAATAGAAAGAAGTAAGGGAACAGTTAATGAAAGTAATGCTGTAAATCACGCATATACTCATAAATTTCGTCATTTCTCAAGCCAAGGTAATATACAACCAGTTGCTTTCAGCAGTCCAAGGGCACTTCAGTTGTGCACTACACAAAGCAGGAAAGGAAAGACACTTTGTTTTATCAGAGAAAACATTCCAGTAAAATGAATTTTGGCACCTGGTATGATGTATCATTACATAACATCGCACTTGAAAGAGTACTAGCCGGCCGCGGTGGCCGAGGTGACTGAGGCGCTCCAGTCACGGTCAGCACGGCCACTACGGTCGGGGGTTCGAATCCCCCCTCGGGCATGGATATTTGTGCCGTCCTAGTTCGTAAGTAGTTCATAAGCAGCTTGTAAGTTTAGGGACTGATGACCCCGTAGTTAAGACCCATAAGCTTTTTTCTTAAAAAAAAAAAAAAAAAAAAAAAAAAAAAAAAAAAAAAAAAAAAGAGTACTAAATAAAGTCAATTAAGCAGAAATAAATCAAACAAAGAGCTAAAGGAACATATTGAGGTTTACATGGATGTCAAGATTGACTTGAGAAAAATAAAAAATAACAGTGTGGTTCGCAAAATTTGACAATTTATTACTACAGATAACCGGTTTCGATCTAAGATTAGATCATCTACAGCGAGAGGTCTGAAGATGATCTAATTTTAGATCGAAACAGGTTACCCACAGTAAAAAAAAAAAAAAAAAAAAAAAAAAAAAAAAAAAAAAAAAAAAAAAAAAAAAAAAAAAAAGAAGTCAGATTTGGCGAACTAGAACATATTCATAAGGTAGAGGTTACAGATATGAAAGTAGCAAGAATGATTGCAGGTACTAATAGATGGGAACAATGGCAGGAGGGTGTCCATAATGAGGAAATCAAAGAAAAACTGGGAATGAACACCATAGATGAAGCAGTTAGAGCGAACAGACTGAGATGGTGAGGTCATGTTACACGCATGGGTTACCTAAGAAGAAACTCATGAGCTCGGCAACGGAGGGTAAGCGGAGTCGAGGTAGACCAAGAAGAAAGTACACAATGATTTTAAAGTAAAAGGCATAACATCAGACGATGCATCAATGTCAGCATTGAATAGGGGATCATGGAGAAATTTTATTAGAGGTTCTTTGCTCCAGACTGTACGCTGAAAGGCATAAACAGTCTCTAATGATGATGATGATGATGATGATGATGACTGTAATTTTTTCTTTAAATAATTATAAGTTCGCTATTTTTTTCCAATTGAGGCAACCATATTTTTCAAACTATTTAATTGACTTGACAGCCTGCTTCTGCAAGGTTCATTTACTACAAAAATGTTATGAATGTTTTTCAAACGTCTGTGAGGGACGAAATTATCAATTCAGGTTCCAAAGAGGAGCAATTAAAAATATAGGGTACAGAGGACATCATAAAACATTATGTAAGAAAAAAGAGTACCTCAGGGGGCGACAACATTCTCTGCATCGCTATGTAGCTGATGCCTGCCAGAACCCAAGTTAACTAACAGTTTACTTCCTTTCCTTTCGTGCTATTAGTTCTCTTGTTTTCATCATCTATCGTGTTCTGATTTCTTCTCTTTCACACGAACTCGAAAACAAAACAAAATGAACTAATGGTGACGAAAAAGTAGTATTACATTGAAAATTAAACACAGGCACATGCTTAAGACAAAGTATAACACCAATAGATAGGTTAAAAGCTATTACAGATTAACAACTACGAAGAGGCAGCAGGTAGAAAGCGAAGCAACAGACGCTATTTGAAATATCAAGTATTATTAATTATACATTAGTAATATTTAAGCAGTGAAGGTGAAGATGAGTAGATTTACGAACAAGGTAAGTGGATAAGTAAATAATCTGTGGTTTAAATAATTGATTAGGTAGATGGTCTACGCTTTCTGTGAGACGTTAAGAAACAAGGGATCGTTAGGTGCAATGGAATAGGGGAAAATTCATAAAACACAGGAAGTCGATAAATTTACGTAAGACATGTGGTGGTAGTAGTAGATATACAAGACGATGATAACATGACCGACTATGGGATGAAGATACCTGAAGTGTTATGAAGAAGGTAAATGGCGATAAGAGGTCGACCAGTGCACATGTATAAATTGAGAGTGAAAATAGTGAAGGAGGTGCTTAGAATCTTTAGGTAACGGTAAGTCAGCTATACATGTAAGGAATAAAGGTGGTATATTAATGTCGACGTAAGTGTCGTCCCCTGAATAAGTGGAGTTTCACGTACAAAGTGGATCCCCAACCTCATCATTGAACATCATTGAATACTTAGTAATAGAAATGTTACCTATATTATTAAGAACGATAATATAGATAAATATTTATCAAACCAGAAGGCTACAAAGTTAGTGGAAGAGCAGAAAATAGTGTTTCAATTATATAAAATGAAAGTAGATAAAGCAGATAAAACACTGAAACACATAGAATTTTTTGAATTGCGTTTGGAAATAAGAAACCCTGCTGTAGAATGAAGTAACAGGTGGTCCACTCCCTATATCTACTGTGTAATATTGATTTTTGCTATTAAAATGAAAACGTTCAAATTTTCGCAGTATGTGATGAAACGCACTTATATGGCTGTATGCGAATGATGTCATAGACCCATAACAACAGTACTGAAAGTGTGATAATAATTATTCAAGTATAAAACAAACAGAAGGGCAGGAACGTAATGTTAAAGTAAGCCGCGGCACCAGCTGACGCCATATACATGGCATAGTGGAAGGGGTAGAAACAGCTGACGCCATATACATGCCATAGTGGAAGGGGTAGAAACAGGTGGTGCCGGCACCAACGGTAGGCAAGTAGGTCTAGTCCTCGAGGTCTGACTCACTCAACAACACGAGCACATAAAGATATGTAAGTGAACCTCAATGACTTGTCAACCCAGTCAAATGTTGTCACTTAACACTTTTGCTTCCAAAGCTGTCCATCCTACCATCATGCACAGACGAAAATATACAGACGGGAAACCTCCGTAAGGGCCCGATCAGACGCTCAGGGGTGCGCGCAGGGGAAGGTTTCAGCAGTTCCGTAAGATGTTCCATGATGGCACAATCCAGCGTAAGGTGCTTGGCGGAGGGTACACTGTACCAGTACTAGGCATTTCCTTTCCTATTCCATTCCCAAATACAACGAGCAAAAATAGAATGCTAATGTTCAAATGTTTGTAGAGCTTATGGGAATCAACTATGGAGTCATCATCCCTAACTTTACAAACTACTTATGAACTAGGTTATACTAAAGGCGGCACAAACATCCATGACCGAGGGGGGATTCGCACCACCGACAACAGCGGCCGTACAAAGCGTGACAGACGCGCCGCAGATCGCTCGGCCACTGCGGCCGGCCAAAAGGAATGCCTATATGCGTCTCTATGAGCCATAATTTCTCTTATCTTGCCTTCGTGATCACTAAAGGAGATGTAAGTGCACGTCCACTACGGTCGGGGGTTCGAACCCCCTCGGGCATGGATATTTGTGCCGTCCTTAGTATTAGCTAGTTCGTAAGTAGTTTGTAAGTTTAGGGACTGATCACCCCGTAGTTAAGTTCCATAAGCTATACAAACATTTGAACATTTTGGAGATGTAAGCGGGCGGCAGGAACATCGTACTACACTGATATTCAAATTCCGTCGTCTTTCCTCCAGCGATCCGCAACTGAGTTCCCAGAGCGTTTTCATTACACTCGCGCATTGGTCGAACCTACCAATAACAAACCTAGTTGTTCGCCTCTGCTTCTATGTCTTTCTTTAAAGTGATATGCTGAGGGTTCCAAACACTTGAGAAATACGCAAGACGTAGTCGTACATGCGTCTTGTACGCTCTCTCATTTTCAGATGAAGTACATCTTCGCAAAATGCTCCCAATAAACCCAAGTCGGCTGTCCGCCTTACTCACAACTGTCCTTACATGTTCGTTCCAAATGTTCAAGTGTTTGTAAATCTATCGGACCAAACTGCGTGGTCATCAGACCGTAGCCTAGAAACTACTTAAACCTAGGTAAACTAACCTAAGGACAACACACACACCCATGCCCCAGGGAGGTCTCGAACCTCCACGGCGAGGAACCGCACGCTCCGCAGCGAGACTCTTTAGACCGCTCAGCTACTCCACCGCGGCATGTTCGTTCCATTTCATGTCGCGCTGCAATGATAGATATTTGAACGTTAGATATTTGAACGACGCGACTGCATCAACAAACTCACTAATAATTGAGTATTCGAAGATTATGGGATTGTTTTACCTATTCATGCGCATAACCTTACATTTTTCTACATTGAGAGCTAGCTGCCATTCTTCGCACTAACTAGAAATTTTGTCTAAGACATCATGTATGCTATTACAGTCATTTAAAGGTGACACCCTCCCATACACCGAGGCATTATCAGCAAATTAACAGTTAATCTGTCCATCAGATCGTTTATATAGGTAGAATATAGTAGCGGTCCTATCACACTCTCCTGGAGCACGCCTGACAATAGTTGCCATCGAGAAGACGTACTGTGTTCTGTTACTCAGGAAGTCTTTCAGCCAGTCAGAAATCTGTTGTGAACGAATACCATAATCTTGTAGCAATCTGCAGTGTAGCACCGCGTCAAGCGCCTTTTTGAAGTAAAGTAAAACCTACCGCTTGTTGCCCTTCATCAATGGCTCGCAAGATGTCATGTGAGAAAATGGCAAGTTGAGTTTCACATGAACGATGTTTCCTAAATCCGTGCTGATTCATAGAAAGAAGCTTTTCTGTGTCAAGGAAATTTACTATATGAGAACTAAGAATATGCTCAAAAATTCTACGGGAAACTTATGTCAACGATATTGGTCTGTAATTATGTGAGTCAGTTTTTCTTTCCTTTCTTATAAGTGGGAGTCATCTGCGCTTTTTTCATGTCACTAGGAACTTTGCACTGAATTAGAGATTCACGATAAATGTAAGCTAAGTAATGGACCAATGCTACAGAATAATCTTTGTATAAGCGAACTGCTATTCCATCCGGATCAAGAGACTTGTTTACAATTGGCTGTCTCCGCTGCTTCTCCACACCGGAAATACCTATTACTATGTCCCCCATTTCGGAATTAGTACGCTGATCAAATGATGGTACATTCCTACGGTTCTACTGCGTGAAAGATTTCTTAATGCTTAAATTTAGAACTTCAGCATTCCGTTTGCTTTCTTCTATTACTGCACCGGAATGATCTACGAGTGAGTAGATAATGGGCTTTGACCCGCTTATCGATTTTACATAGGACAAGAATTTTTTCGTGCTCTCGGAAAGATCTTTTGCTAAGATACGGCTGTGGTAATTATTGTATACTTCGCGCATCAACCTTTTTACAGACGTAAAAATCTCTACTAACTTTTGCGTGTCATAATTTGAGAGTCCTTTTTTTAACTGCGAGGGCAACAGACTTCGCTTTCTCAGTAGCTTTCTAACATTATTATTAAACCACGGTGGATCTTTTCCATCCTTAATTGACTTTACAGGCACATATTTCTCCAACCCTTTATTTACAATGCATTTAACTTTAGTCCAAAATTCTTTTGCATCCATTGTACCAGAATTAAACGACGTCCATTCATTTTCTAAGTGCGATCCTAACAATTGCTTATTTGCTCTTCCTAACAAAAACACGTTCCTAACCTTTTTGATTGGTTTATGAACTTTGGTTTCCATCGACACTTTGACGGCATCATGATCACTAACTCTTCTCTCTACACAGACATTGTTAATAAAATCTTGCCTGTTCGTAGCTATAAGGTTTAAAATATTTCCGTTGCGCGTGGGTTGCCGATATAACTGCTCAAGACAATTTTCTGCGAATGTGTCCAAAAGTAACTCGCAATACTGCTTGTCTGTACCCCTTGAAATGTAACTAGAGGGGTCCCAATCTATGTATTTGAGGTTGAAATCCCCCCGACTAATATTACATGGCCCTGTACCTACGCACTACGTGGCGTAGACTTTGTTTGAATGACTGAAAAACTGCTACACAAGCACTGGCTTCGCTAAAACCACCCATTTATTAAGACCTGTTATACGTGCACCGAAAATTGCACATTTACTTTCAACCAGAATCGCAGTAGAAACTATACTTGTGTCCACAGCGATGAACACTGCCCCTCCAGTTGTGTCTGATCTATCTTTCTGGATGCCATACCGGACAAGTGCTTGAAGACTTGGGTTCGCATCCCGCTCTTGGCACAGACTAGAAATCTGTGCTACACCCTTTTATCATAACTACTGATATTTCTGAGTCTACATATGTCTAATAATGCAATAAGTTAACGATTTAAAAACATGATTTTGTCTTATGTGATGATACATACGTGTACCCTGTGTGATAGGTCATAAAATCTAAGGCCACTCGATAGGTTCGACCGACTTTTTTTTTTTTTTTTTTTTTTTTTTTTTTTTTTTTTTTTTTTTTTTTTTTTTTTTTTTTTTGTCCCAGGCTCGTCGCCGCTTTGTGTCTCGTTTCCGTCGTAGGTGTCGGTGGCCGAGTGGAATGAGACCGACACAGGAATAAAGATAGCACGCTGGTGCAGGTACGGAGGGGGGCAGCCAGAAACTAGAAACACTAGAGTAAATTAGAACGAGATATATATTGCACAGAATTTATACAATACTTAACTTTTACAAAGTTCATTGCTGTAGAAAGCTGATACATAGTTGAGTTAGAGGCCTGCCTAGTGCCTGTCCAATAGCCAAGTCTTCACTGGTGCCTATCTGATTCCGAAGGTCCTAACTGGTTCCTATCTCAGTCCCAAGTGAACGATGTCGTTCAGTGGTGGCCACGAGCGGAGTTGTAACAGAGGGCGCTCGTGGCTGACGTCGTAAGAACGCCGCGCCGTGCGTGCATGGCGGCGCGCGGCGAAAGTAGGTGGCGCGCACTTTGGACTTGTGCGACACCATAGTTTTGAAGGTTAAGGGTGGCCACGGCAGCATCGTGTACAAGTATTAGATCACCTGTTGTCGTTATGTAGTTGGTGTGCAACTCTTAAGTAATTACATCTACATCTTAATATTGCATTCGTTGTGTAGTATTTAACGTTAAAACGTGAGATACTCAAAATTGGCAGTCCAACACTTTCTCATTGGATGTATGTGCAATACAATTCATGTGTGAGTGGATGATGGGTTGTGTACGGTTCTCTTATTTACGGAACGCCTTCCAGACAACATTGGCGAAGTCGTCACCTAGTCGTTACTAACCTGGCACGAGTCAACTGGCGTGAGTCCTACAGTAAAGGAAGACGCTTTACAGAAGCTATACACAAACTACAGGGAGTCCAGAAAATGACATCCTGATTTCAAAATTAAATATCTCGAAAACAAAGATCGATAGAGGAATGCAGTAAACGGTATGTTTATTGTGAAAGCTGTAAGAAGTTTATACAGCAGTTTGAAATAATAGTTACAAAATCTGCCAACAGATGGCGCTGTAATCGCCATACGTAATGCCTAGTATAAATAGTGATCCGAAGCCCAGAGGGGTCAGTTCCATTATTGGAAAGTGAAAGGAGGTTAGCGTACCGAAGGAAAAGATTAAAACCAAGTATTCCATTGAACAACGCGTTTTTCTAGTGTTAGAGTACCAAAGGTTAGAAGAGAGTCCTACGGCAACAAGGCGAAGTTTTCATGCACGATTTAATGTTCCAAAACGACCCGATGCGAAAACCATTCGTTCGCACTTCGCAAAATTTCAATGAATAACTGATGATCTAGTGGGGTATGTTGGCCGCAAGCGAACAGCAGTTACGCCTGAAAATATCGCCACATCTTCTGGAATTATTCAGCGAAATCCAATGTCATCCGTCCGTAGAATTTCATCTGAGACTCGTTTGAAGCGTTCAAGCACGCAGAAAATACCTACATATGTTTCCATTCAAAATTGAAACACACCAGGCCGTACCCGTTCAAGCCGTGCAACAAAGGGCTGCGTTTGCTAAATCAGATGCCGACAATGATTGATAGTGAAGTATTTGATGTTGGCTGCATCTGGTTTACAGATGAAGCACACTTGCAAGTGAATGAATACGTGAATAAGCAGAACTGGCGATTTTGAGGTTCTGAAAAGCCATATTGGTGTGAAGCGAAACCCCTGTATTCTCCTAAAGTTACTGTGTGTAGAGGCATTATTGGCACTTATTTCATTCGAAAAACGGTCACTGGTGCACGTTACGTTGCAATTTTGGAACAATTTGTCGCCACACAGCAAGCGTTAGAGGATCGACCAGGTGCTGAATGGTATGTGCAAGTGTGAGCCCGACCACATCGGACTGAACAAGTGTTTCGCTTTCTTGAGGAATACATCGGGAATCGAGTCATTGCTTTGGAATATCCCAAATTTACTGGCGCAGGTTTGGATTGGCCTCCATATTTGCCGGATTTGACTCCCTGTGACTTTCTTTCTGTGGGGCACAGTGAAAGACATGGTCTACCCGAAGCATCCCGCCATGTTGGACGATATTGAATCGGCGATCTCTGTGGCATGTGAATCCATCTCGGTTGAGACACTACGAAATGTGATGGCGAATTTCATTCTTCGTTTGCGCCACCTCTTTAGTGCCAATGGTGAAAATTTGAAAACAGTGTAATGTGATTGTTTGCAAAGAGTCTTTTCATACGATTATTTCACTTATCTATGCTGATATGAGCTGTACAGCATACAGCGCCATCCGTTAGCAGCTTTAGTAACTATTATTTCAAACTGATGTATAAACGTCTTACAGCTTTCACAATAAACATACCGTTTACTGCATTCTTCTATCGATCCTTGTTTTCGAGATATTTAAATTTGAAATCAGGGAGCCCTTTTCTGAGCACTCTGTAAATGCATTTGACACAGGCCACATGATTTGGCTGCATGAAGCGGGTGGCTTGTGTCGTGAAACCGCCAGTCGTTGGGGTCATTAAGATGTTCCAGTGGCTGGATGTAAAGTGCACGCCGTGCAGCGGCTGGTCGACACAGGGACAGCAGCCCGAGTGCTGCCCGGGAGGCCCGCGGCGCAGTCCGCAGCGCCCTGCGGCTGCGTCTGCAGCTGCGGCTGCGGTTGCGTCTGCGGCAGCGGCTTGGGTGCAGCTGCGGCTCCGGCTACGTCTGTGGCAGCGTCTGCAGCTGCAACTGCGGTCGCGTCAGTGGTGGCGGCTGAAGCTGCAGCTGCAGCTGCGGCTGTGTCTGCATCAGGGGCTGTGTCTGCAGCTGCGGTTGCATCTGTGACAGCGGCTGCAGCTGTGGCTGTGGCTGCGCTTGCGTCTGTGGCAGCGGCTACAGCTGCGACTGCAGTTGCGTCTGTGGCGGCGGCTGAAGCTGCAGCTGAGGCTGTGTTTGCGTCAGTGGCAGCGGCTGCAGCTGTGGCTGCGGTTGCGTCTGTGGCAGCGGCTGCAGCTGCGACTGCGGTTGCGTCTGTGGCGGCGGCTGAAGCTGCAGCTGAGGCTGTGTTTGCGAAAGTGGCTGTGGCTGCAGCTGTGAGTGCGGTTGCGTCTGTGGCAGCGGCTTGGGTGCAGCTGCGGCTCCGGCTGCGTCTGTGGCAGCGTCTGCAGCTGCAACTGCAGTCGCGTCAGTGGTGGCGGCTGAAGCTGCAGCTGCAGCTGCGGCTGTGTCTGCATCAGTGGCTGTGTCTGCAGCTGCGGTTGCGTCTGTGGCAGCGGCTGCAGCTGCGGCTGCGGCTGCGGTTGCGTCTGTGGCAGCGGCTTCAGCTGCGACTGCGGTTGCGTCAGTGGCGGCGGCTGAAGCTGCAGCTGAGACTGTGTTTGCGTCAGTGGCTGTGGCTGCGGTTGCGTCTGTGGCTGTGGATGTGGCTGTGGTTGCATCTGTGGGCTGGTGCGCAGGCCTCCATGCCAGGGCAGCAGCTGCAGTGTCTGAAGCGGTGTGTGGTGAGGGCCTATGGACACAGGCATGAGTGGTGGAGTGTTGCTAATGCGTACACTCCGATGACCATTTGTTAGGGTTTAGTGCAATCGACTGCCTAAGGAACAGACTGCCAAAATTTTCTAGGTATCATTCTGTGGGGAGCCAAATGATATGCGTTCCGGTCAACTCTAGTCGTCCTTCCGCAGACAGTAAAGGAAAAAACTTCTTGGCTGCACAGTACTTCATTAATCGTTAACGACGAGTTTAGCGCTTACGGCAAGACTTCGTTAGATTGCAAAGCACTCTTCGTGGTTTCAAACTACTCGTTCGCTTTGTGGGGCATCAGAACGTTATAGAGATTATTGCATCTTTCTGTTTTAGTTACCACCCATTGTTTTAATGGCTTTAGGAATAGTACATCAACGCATACTAGTAATTAAAGTTTAGATGCCATAAATCCAAATGTTCAAATGTTTGTATAGTCTATGGGACTTAACTAGGGGGTCATCAGTCCTGAAACTTACAAACTACTTAGGAACTACTTACGAACTAGGACGTACAAATATCCATGCCCGAGGGGGGATTCGAACCCCCGACCGTAGTGGCCGTGCAGACCATGACTGGAGCGCCTCAGTCTCCTCGGCCACCGCGGCCGGCGCCATAAATCCAACAAACGGTGTCACATTATGAAGAGGGTCTTACATGGCAATGACTTGCTGTAACAGAGAAACGCATAATTAATTATTAATAAAAAAACTGTTTTAATTACATAATAAAATTTCACTGGTTGTTTCATGACAGTATGGTTTGGATATCGCTACACAGAATTTGGTCGCAGCCTCGTGAGTCAGTGATGGTACATGCGAATACGTCCCGCAGTTGTCACATGTGTGTGTGGACTGCCCACAGCTCGTTAACATCCTTCGCTGGCCACATATACCCCCAGACGTGTCCGTCGCTGAGTAAGTTTGGGCCGGCTTTGGGCGGGGTTTCTGTCCCCGTACCAACCCGCAGTATCTGCTGGGTCGGCTACAACAGCTGTGTGCCGACTTCCTTACGGGAGGGCCTAACTGCTGTCTGACGCCGTCCGAATCCGATCAGAGCACACATTGGCGACGCGATCCCAGCTGAGCTGGTGGCATCGTCCCAACAACAACTACCGATGGACCCGTCTCTTTTATCTCGTATTGTAATCAGTGTAGTAAAGTCACGATGGCCGCGTGACTTTACTACACTGATTTATACTGTTTTGTTACTCTCAATTCTAAGCACTCGTTACGATTGTATATTTTCAGGTAGTATCTATAAGCTCTTCGGACACTAGACAATATTCACTTCTGCAATAACAGGTACAGAAGTATACTCCAAAACGGTTTCGTTTGATGATCACACCACCACGATGATTGAAACAATTTCCGCTATAATATTTCTATGTAGTAGTTCTGTACTTTTAGTTTCTCCATATGGACATATAAGGTTTTGCGTCATAAAGAAGCTTAGAATGAAGGACAAATTTGTGAGGATGTGTGTGCGACACTGCTTATCGCCTTTCCCTCTTTCGTCATCCGTGGCGAAACGGAACAATGAGATTACGCAGTGCAGTACAGTGGAAGCTGACGGTACTGCAACAGCGGCAGAGGGCGCAAAAATTGGGAATAAAGAGGAAAAAAAAAACACACACACACACACACACACAAATAAAACGAGGAAATACTGGGCCCTTGCCTAGGGAAATGGAGCAGACACAGAGCTTCAGCGCATTTTTTTGGCTGCTGCGCGGCCGGTGGAGCGTGAAGTGCAGAGTGCGATACCGCCGCGGCGGCCCTCTGCTCGGTCGCGGGGTGTCCGCGGCGCGGCTAATTTCCGTGCAGCACGCTCCGCTTAATTCTGCCGTTCTCCGCTTCAGCCGCACTTCTTCCACACACGTCACTTTTTCCCCCAACAAACACAGGTAGACAGAGTCTGACTTACTCGCGAGCTGGCAATACGGTGCGGGGTATCGTGGCAAGCATGCGCCGGATTAGCAGGGGCGGAACTCGGTTTCTGGGGCGGGCGGATTGAGTCGTCTGGAGGCCTCTGCAGGTGGGATCTGCCCCCCCCCCCCTCCCCGCAGCAGCTCTCACACTCCCGCGCTCTCCCCTCCAGGCGGAATCGTTTTTTACGGCGTTAATCCGCGACGTTTACCGAGTGGCGGCGTAAATTACGCGATTAGCCGCGCCCGCTGTTTGCGCGTTCCGGCAGATAGCGCGCGCCTCGGCCGCCGCCGCGTGACGTATGAGGGGAAGGGGCGGAGGAACGGAGGGAGATGGCGAGCGGCGGCTGGCGACTGGCGGCGGAAGGGTGGCGCGCAGCGGGGGCGGCGGCGGGGGCGGCGACAGCCGGCGTGTGGCGTGTGCGAGGGCGGTAGGTGGCCGCGGAGGCAGAGAATGCCGAGGGCGGGCAGCTCTTGCTGTCGTTACCAACTGATCGATGCGCATTGCAGCTTCTACTTCAACTTTCATGCAGTGCGAGCCACCTGTCGGTGTATGGCGGTGGGTACGTTGCATACCATTGGCACAATTTCCTGGATCCGTGGCTCCGTGAGGACCCTAACCTCTCTAACCTTATCCTAGTAATCGTTTCCCTATATAGCTTACACGTACATTTTGGATGACTCTTCATGAAACACACTCTCAAACAACTCCAATTGAAGTACGAACCTCGGTGGGCAACTTCTCTCTTGCAGCATGTACGACTCTAGTTTGCCGATCCTCTCCGTGAAGCTTCGTGCTTACTAATTGAGCCCGTGACGAATCGCGCTGCTATTCGTTGGATCTCCTCCACGTCTTCCACTAACTGTACCCGGTCCTGATCTCACAAGCGCTTCCTCTGCTGACAGATGACACTTCCTCCGGATTTTTCCTACGAATCTAAGTCTGACTTCTGCATCCCGTAAGACTGCTTTTATATGGACGTTCCATTTTGAAATCGCCCTCTATGTCTACTCACATATATTTTCCATGCGCCTTTTCGATACATCGAAAGTACTTTATAATTTCTTTGGCGCTAGCCCCGAGCTATCGGGCGCGAGAGGGCGCGTGAGTGGCCTGGGGAGCTCTTCCTAAGTTGCCTCGAGTTCAGTCGGATTTTCCGGGCTGTACGAGGCGGATCATCGTGCAGTAATGGCTTGCCCGCCGGGCAGAACAGAGGGCTGCTAGTGGATGCCACAGCTTGGACGTGGCTCCTGGTACAATTGTGCATTGCTCCGCCTCGCTGCTTAACATGTCGGCTACCGTGCAGAGTAGACCAGCAGAAACGCGAAGAACTTCTGGGTGAGCATCGCATATCATAATGTGTGGTGACTGTGAACTGCACCTAAGAATTGAGTTCCGAGGAAACGGCTTTTGAACTCGGAAACTGAAATCAATCAAGCCACAGGTCTCTCGTTAATCGTAAATATCTTCGGACCTTTAACACAAAAGTTCAACAACTGATTGCATTACTGACTAGATTACTAGTTCAAGGCATTTGTACAATTTTTTAAATCACTAATATATTGTTTCCACTTCCTTAATATGTTTGGGCTCTTTGTATATCAGTTGTGAATGTGCCTTCTTTTCTTTTATTTATTTAGATAAGAATACCACACTTATGAAACTTTTCTTTAATTCAAGAGAGTCTTTTTTATTATTCTTTATAGTTTATGTATCCCAATGTGCATAGGCAATCAGATACTTATTTGTCCTGTTACATTTGAAAATAAAAATGTCTTTTCTGGCATAAAACATTAACTCCCGTTTTCTGGCACCTTACCACTCCAAGCTCATTGCTAGCTTCTCCGTTTATATTTTTTGGAACAAACTGCTTCCACTTTTTGTCCTACTGTTTTGTAATTAGATAATAAAGTAACTTTCTGTCTGTGTAAAGGCAGAATTTTACACTTGTTTGAGGCTGAATTGCCATTTTTTCAACCAAGCGTCGATACACTGCATTTAATGGCACTTACCCAATGTTGCCACTTCTCAATAAATTACAGCTTATGATGTTTTTTACGTGGTCATTTATACATTTTGTGAAAAGTAGCGGCCGTATAACACTCACCTGGGTATAGCTAAGATCAACGTGTTCCTTTCAAATTTTCAAATGTTTGTAATTCAATGGTACCAAACTTCTTTATTCATCAATCCCAAGACTTACAAACTACTTACACTAAGATAAACTAATCTAAGGACAACACACATCCATGCCCGATGGAGGATTCCAACATCTTACCTGAGAGGCAGCGCGATCCGGACCGTGGCACTCCAGACCGCTCGGCTACTCCCGCGCGGCCTACTTTCCTTTGACATGCTGTTAGCTAGAAACGCTTCACAGAGTTACGTGGATATTTTTCATATGTCGACGATACTTAATGCTGTCGAACGTCTTGCGGATGTCATGAAACACGGCACCTTCGTGGGATCATGTATCTATTGTCCTCTAATTCTCGAGGATCAATACATCGAGAGTTGTGTTTCACATCACCGTTGCTTCTGAAAACAATGTTGATTCCCACTAAGGATATTTTAGGTCTCCTAAAACGCTGCCCCAGTTCCAAGTAGCCGAATCAAGAAGCTCAAAGCCTGTATGTAATCAGTCGAATTGCAGCTTTACACGGCCTCCTCTCATCATCATCAACATCTTGTACAGTTCCCAGCTTCTGGCTGTCAGCTTTGAACATCGTCTTCTGTCTTCACCTTGGTGCAACTTTTTCCTTTCTTCCTGACATATTGCTCCACTCCTTTCAGCCATCTGTCTTTCCGTCTTCATCCTGGTCTCTTTCCCTCGAGCGTTATCTCCAGAATTCCGCTATCACCGTCTGACCCTGCCCTAAGGAACGGACCCTTCCTCCCTTGGTGCTGTCGCCGCTGCCACTCTTCGTCGCTACTGCTTCATGAGACCGTCCAGATCTTCATCTTCACAGCCCATTTAGACCCATTCCCGTTTCTCCACTCCCCATGTCCTCCATGATATCACCAGCCATCACCACCACCACTACAACGGTTATGTACACGAAACCATCACAACCCACCACTACAGCCACGTGGAGCCTGGCTCATCAGCTGCCCACCACCGACCTTCACCTCTCCTTCATCTTATCCACAGCCTTTCCCTTTTCCTCCACCAACACATTCTAAATGCCCGTCTAACCACACCTCTGCCTCCCATTTACGTCTGCTCATGCACTGTCCAGTTTCTCGATCACCTGCATCACCCACTGCAGATCCAAGGTGGTTCACACATCCGACTGCCACAGCCCCAAACATCTGCAACCAGGCCCTGTCACCTGGCATATACACATCTGACCAGTCTCTCCTTTCATCCCTATTCCTGCCATTTCCCACAAGTCCTCAACTAAAACAAAAACATCCCACCCCCATATAACAGTAAAAAGTCCCAACCATCATTGTGGCTGTCTTCCATTAGGGAGGATTGTGGTTCACATCTACCTGCGAGCATCCAGATTTAAGTTCTCCGTGATTTTCTAAATCACTCCAGACAAATGCTGGGATGGTTTCTTACAAATGGTACGGCGAATTACATTCCACATCCTTACCTAAAGAATCCGAGGGCAAACTTAAATCACAGTCCAACTCCTTAGTTAAAGTTCCCATGAATTTCTTTATTCTTGATCGTGAATAAATTATATTGAAATTTATTTCAATCATTTGATAAGACATTATAAATTCAAATTAATCTTGAAACAATCTTACGTTGAAATAATATATCTTCATCTCTACATATAGACGTAGACTGCATCCAATCAGAGCACACTGAAAAGACAACCAGTTTCAACGTCTCAAGGAGAGGGGCATATTTTATTTACCAATCAGAGCACTAAGTCGAGGTCACAGTATCCACTCGTCAAGGTGAAATCATATATTTTTTATGAAATTAAGTTTCGTAATTTCTAAAAGTTTCCGTATTTTACATATTTTCTATCTATGATACACAAATCAGTTATAGTTCTTGTGGATAAAGGGTCAGGATCGTTTTTTAATATCAGTGATATGTACTCAATAAGTTTATTAATACAAGATTATAAAATACTATATTTACAGTGACGAAAAAGTGTGCCTCCAAGCCAAAGTGTTCACCCCATCTCTGAGGACGTAGCACTTGTCATCACATTGAGACAATGACAGTTTCTGTTGTCTAATAGTAGAGACAACATGGAGCTTGGAAGTTATTACTTACTGAACAGTTGTTTTGTTTTTGAATCCAAGATGCACTGTCTATAGTTATAGATAGTAAACGTCTTTAAAGAAGAATGCCTTATACCTTTCGCCCAACGCAAAATGTACTCAGTGTCTGTCTCTAGAGTACGCATTTTTGGATGGAAACCAATAAATTCGGAACCGGTTCCTCATTCAGTTAATCTTTCAAAAATCCATTATATTTTTTTTTTTTTTTTTTTTTTTTTTGGGGGGAGGGGGGTTCACCAGCGGAATACCATTATTGTTGTTTGTTTGGAAACCAGAGGCATCAAACTTTTTATGCACATCATTCCTGAAAACGTCGCAGTGATTTCCGTCGTCTGCTGCCACCTTTTATTTGGTATCCAGTAATGAGCGTCATAATTGCTCAGATTGTGATACACAACGGGAACTGTATAGCGTGGTCAGTAATTTACGTTGCAGCCAGGGTGTGCTGCTCCTCGGAATACAGCAGTAAAATGACAGTTATCCTTGTGTTTAAAACTGCCTTCCTCAAACAATTTCTCGCTAATACGACAAACTGTTGCTATTTCAAACGCCAATTTTCCTCAGGGCCTAAACCTATAGGTTTATTTTCCTTTAGTAGGTATTGCACAATCTGCGTGATGGCAAGAGCTGCAAATATCTGCCATCATTATTTATAGACATGCATCTGATCGGAATACAAACCAAAGTCAGTTGTGCGACTACAACTAGCAACTGGTTCCAAGACGCATTCTGTATCAGCATAATTCAAGAAACGCAGTTCCAGTATATCATTACATTTAGTGAATTATAGGAACTGATTCTTTTCCGTAGGCATGACACTAGTGATTGGCTTAAACTGTGCACAGCCAACTAAATGCGCATCTACCTTGTTCTTGCTGTAAAATATAACAGGCATCGCTCACATATTAAAGCATACTTTTGTGAAGGAGTAATGCTATTCCTAGTAAGCCTTCACAAGTTTTTAATGTAGTGGACATGGCATATATCTGATTTACTATCAAATTGTAGCATTAATCACTTCACTTGGTATTTTGTAATATGCAGTGGCACGATACGAATTTCTTCGTCTATCGTCTTATCGTCTGTAGTCATCCATTCACATTCTGAATACTGAATGCCGTAGGCGTTAACAGATATGTCTTCAGTTTGTTTTTCGAAAACTTGCACATGTCTGAGTTCTGAAGGAATGGGTACATTTGCAAAGATCACTTCGGCTTCATATTCCAGATATTTAGGTGCATGTTGTGCATTCGTATTTACAGGGTATACTCCTGATACAATTGCCCACTTGTAACACACATTATCATATGACACATTGATAACCACTTTTTTATCTTCTTTCACTTTGGACAGTTTTGCATTTAATCCTGCATAGAAACCCTTATTAAGACTAAAGCTAATGCGCAAGTGAATGATTTCAATGCCCAAACTCAATCTCTCGTTTAAAAAATTTTAGCCTCTTTTAAATGTTCAATCATAACATTTGCCGAGTTCCAATCATCATTCAGTTCCGATGGCATTAAAGTGGTATTCTTTGTATGGAGGTACATTTCGTTTTACGAATTTGTTTTTGGTAAGACGATCTTGCACAATAGTGCACAATTAATATTTAGTGAATGGTTAATCTGACAAAACTTCCTCACAAAAACGGGGACACAAGCTTCCAAGAAATGTTTCGGCTCCTTATAACCTGTCATATTGTTTATTTCTCCTGTACTTATCTTTTCTTTTTGTTGTTATTCTGGTCTTCAGTCCGGAGACTGGTTTGATGCAGCTCTCCACAATACCCTATCCTGAGTAAGCCTCTTCAACTCCACATAAGAATAGCAACCTACATCTGTCTGAATCTGCTTACTGTATCCATCTCTTGGTCTTCCTCTGCGGTTTTTACCCCACACACTTCCCTCCAACGCTAAATTCACAATTCCTTGATGTCTAAGAATGTGTCCTACCAATCTATCCCTTCTTTTAGTCAAGGTATGCCAGAAATTTCTTTTCTCTCCAATTCTGTTCAGTACCTCCTCATTAATTACGCAATCCACCCACCTAATCTTCAGCATTCTTCTGTAGCACCATATTTCAAAACCCTCTATCCTCTTCTTGTCCGCACCGTTTATCGTCCATTTGTCACTCCCATACAAGGCAACAGTCCATACAGATGCCTTCAGAAAGGACTTCCTTAGGTTTAAATCAATATTCGATGTTAACAAATTTCTCTTTTTTCAAGAACGCTTTTCTACCCATTGTCATTCTGCATTTTATATCCTCTGTACTGTGACCATCATTTGTTATTTTTCTGCCCAAGTAACAAAACTCATTTACCTTCTTTATTGCTTCGTTACTTAATCTAGTTCCTTCAGCATCACCTGATTTTCTTAGACTGCACTCCATTAACCTTTTCTTGTTAATGCAGTTTTAATGTGCTGCCATTGTAGACGTTTCTCTTGTGGATGCTGTACTGCTGCTTGTGTTGGTCGTGGACATCAGCCTCATGGTCCAGGTTGTGGTGATCATGTAGTTGTTTGGTGTCCCAACCTCAGTTGCGATGGTCCTTGCTGATGTGACGACGGTGGCTCCAAAACGCCTGCACAGAAAAAAGGAACAAGCTTGATAAGTATCGGAATTGACATACAATCAATAAGAATAATCAATCAGTCAGTGTTTGCGGGGTGTTAAACACTAATCTTCCTTCCTTCTTCCTTCCACTTCTTGAGCGATATCAGCATCGAGAGCACCTATGTGGGAGACAAAAGAGCTGTGTGTGTAAAGTAAAAAAAAAAATATATATATATTGTTTAAAATAAAAGATGAGTTCTGGGAGAATAAGTGCAAATCACTTTTCCGATCACCTATGAAAGTTGCTGTGCTGCAAGAGCTCTGGCAGATAAAAGGAGACATTTACACACATTCCCACGATGGGCTCGGGTTGGTAATATTTGTAATTGCTCGCCAACTACAAGAAAAGAAAAACATAGCATCCCTACAAAGGTATGAGCAAGGTGAAGAAAAATTTATATATATATATATATATATATATATATATAAAGGAAATATATAAACATACTTCCTTCTTCCTGCACGATAAATGCCAGGTCATCGTCATCAACGTCAAAAATTAGTGAAGGTGGTTCCCCTCCACGAGAGCGTTTAGCAGATCCACAGTCTTTTTGAAACATGCGAGACAACTGACACTTCATTGTACCTCTCCAGATATGACTTAGGCACATATCTGTTTGTTGTACTTATAGCGTTTAGTGCTCAGAAAAGAATCAGACGTCTACATAACACAGGATGGGTGTGCTGTGAAGAATAAAGCAAAATTTTGAGACACATCAGTAAAATTCAAAATTTGTGCTTTCTGAAAGACGGAAACGATATCAATAAAGAAAAAACTTTCTTACTATATAATGCGTGCACACACACACACACACACACACACACACACACACAATGATGTCTAACACTTATATATTTCATTATAAAAACTCGGGCTCTCAAATCCACTTGCCATGACGCCATTCTGTCTCCCTCTGCGTAACACTTGCATCGTGCATGTTGCTGTGTGGCAGCTTTCTTATCAGTCCCGGGCAGCGGTGTGCTACGGCAGAGCCGTGTCTGTAGGTGAGCTTGAAGAGTGGCAGATAGTACGTTATCGTCAGCAGTGGTGATGTCTTACGCATCATTTTCCCTATCCGTCACGGCAAGATGTCTCGAAAAGTACCCTTTGGACCCAAGACAACAACGTATACTATAGGCAATGAATCAGAAGACGTCTTAATATGGCAACAGGCTACCGCCGATCGCGTACGATTCGAACGTCGAATCGCCGAATCATCGGAATATCTCGATTCGGTTCGTAATAAACAACATAGGCGCTATGTATCAAATACTTGCCAGCAACCTGTAACTGTTAAGTGAGGAGAAAAAAATAAATGTAGAGGTAGTGAAAAATACAATATTTTATCCCTAAATAATAAAGAAAATTTTATTAGTAGATATATTACATTGTTAGTAGAAATCATCAAGTCATTTTTTATATATATTACACCTTGTACAATCTCTGTAAGTGGCGAATTGTTTACGAGACCATAATGGAGTAATAAGGCATAGGCTGTTGTAAAATTATGAATAATTCCTTCAGTTTCAAATTCAATCCGAATATCTATTTCTTACGATTTTACGCATCATTCTGGTGTGTGCAGTCGATGACCACTTTCGCTACCAGGACTATGAATTTCTGAGGGTTCAACAAACAGCCAGCCAGTGTTTTCATCATCTTCATCATAATATTAGAAAGACCGAAATCTTGCGTACATATGAAGAAGACTTTTACCACTATTCTTCAAATCTGGAGGTCGTCATACGGAAAGCATTGTGAGCTTAGAAATACGTTTGCATCACGTACATCATAGGCATCGAAGACGATACAGTCGTTCCACACAATCCCTCACCTGTTTCTCTGAAAAGCCAATATATAACTGACGTTATAATTGACCAAAAATGTTGCGATGAAGGTGGCAAAAGAGGAAACTCATAGAGTCCCTATGTAAAGAGTCAAGTTTTCCTCACTTTCATATTCTAGCCACTTAATCATATTCCACCCATCAAGACGAATCTTTTGAATACAAACTCGATGGGGTATGGACATTTTCAATTACAATAATTACAGTTTGATATGCAAATTACGAGATCATGTCACAAGTGCAACAAGACAATCAAGGCTGACGCGTCCTACTGAACAAACACTTGTTTTTCTAAAGTGAGGCGAGTAGCCAGTGAGGCAGCGACCTGCGGCACTACGCAGGTGGCGGGGGGGGGGGGGGGGGGCTCCTCACCCCTCTCCCTCGCCCCGGACGGTCTTCGGCTTTAAAGCCACCTGCCTTCTTAGGAAAATAGGGACGCTTTAAAATCCTTTTAACAGCCACACAATAACGCTGTGAACAAAGGGTGTGAACTTAAAGCTTTAGTGCGCCGGTGGGACGTGAATGCCAAGCTGGCAAAATCAAGTCTGAGAGGAAATACTGAAACGAGATGTTATCTGACTCGCTATTGTCCAGCGAAACGTTTAGCATATTACGATGCACTATGTGATTGGTAGGAGAGCCACTGGTCGGGAAGCGCCAGCATCATCAGAAAATGTGTACCAAGAGAACAAGGAAAACTAAGGCGGACTCGCTCACTCGCCCATACGAGCTGTGTGTGTCGTCCCTAGTGGTCCGACGCTCTCGTAGCAAGTTCTTGTGTGGAGAGGCAATAAGAACTCTTGTACATTATTAAACTGTAAGTACCACATCTGTCGTAGAGTGGATCTTAACAAATGTTCAGCGGAGAGTAGTAAGGATTGCATGTGGTTCAGAGTGTTGACCGAGATACTTCATATCTGGTCTAAACATAGACAGAGTGCATTAGTTAACCCTCGTGAGCGCATTTTGAGTGGCAATGCTGTGGGTTAGTCTGAGTCTGATGTACCATGCCAATTTATAGCCAGTCTAGCACTTATAGGTCCTTGACTTCATCAAGAGGCAGGGTATGTGCGATCGGTAGTATTCGATCAAGACAGATAATATTTAGTTTCGATTTCAGCGAAAACAAAGCCAGCAGTTGTCGACTGAGTTGATGGTACTGTGTGCAAACGCTTTAGGCGACCTCCACCCATCCCCAGACAGCAATAAAAATACATATTTTTACCATTGTGTGATATTTCTAACATTGTGACGTCCTTGAAAGTAAGTGATGAAATTAAATTACTTTAAAGTCAAGTAGGCATGTTTCGCCAGCGATTTAGCAACTTTATTTTATTATGAAATTGTTTGTACGTTTAATTTATACTATCAAACTATCCAGAAATTGGAATTTAAAAAAAATGTTTCTTTATTGAGATTTCTTAATAATAATCGGACATTGATTTCAGTAACTATCAACAATAGTTTAGTGCTCAAACTGCTCCTCGCTAGCTACACTCTTTTAATTTTCAGATTTTTTTTCTGACAGCACATGTCCTCTTTACATAAGTTATAATGTTGCACGGATTGTAGGTAGGCAAGGATCATCTTTCTGTCTTCTACATGACATGGTGTTGATGTCTTCCTTGCATGTGCCTTAGGTACAGAAAATAGTCAGATCAGTCCATTGCACACTATAAATATTTGGAAGAGTAGAATAAAAGTCTCAACAGGATAGGTAACACGTTAGAAACTGGTGACCCTGCCAGGAAAGAAATTCACAGGATGGGTAATCGAGAGTACAGACAGATGGCAGGGTGGGTAACAGGCAGTTTTAGTGAGGGTCGCTAAGATAATTTTTATTTATTTATTCATTCTTGTTGTTGTTGTTGTAAGAATATTTTTCTTGTTAAAGTATATGAGCAAGCGCGATTCTAGCACAGATTAAGATATAGTTTTTGTGTTGTTTTTCAATTTTTCATGTATATTTATATAGTGTTAGGTTAGGAAATAGATATTGTATGGTACCCATTGTTCTTTTCGGCGATCTAAATCAATTTACACAACTTTCCACCCAAGATCGCGTTTTTTATTAATGGATGAACGGTTTCGACGTTCACAGACGTCATCTTCTGATCTCCTGTATCTTACAATGTCATATCTAATATGGTTTTACCTATATCCTTTCATTACATGTGTTATGGAGTAGTCGTATACAAAAATTGATGGTGAAGTTAGATTTAGAGTGTAGATGTCCACACTGTATATCCAACTTCACCATCAATATTTGTATACAACTACTGCATGCCAAACGTAATGAAAGGATATAGGTGAAAAGATATTAGTTATGACATTGTAAAACGTAGGATATCATAAATGACATCTGTGAACGTCAAAACCGGTCATCCATAAATATAAAACGCGATTTTGGCTGGAAACTTGTGTAATTAGATACTGAGTGACATTTGTAAAAAGTCAAGTACTTTAGAAAACGTTTAGAAGGTGCATTATCACGTTGAAGAGCAGTTTGTAAATGTGCAATTTGAGGATTAGGTGTAAAGGAAAGGGACGTCTAAGATAAAGTGTATGGAAGTGATTATTGCCAAGATAAAGGTCAAATTTTTGATTTGTATAACATTTGAATAAGTGTTAGGTTTGAGGGATTTCAGATGGTAGGCACATATGCAGTGATGCATACTGATGGAGCAGCGGCCATCCTATATTGATTGCAAGCACACAGGTACAGAATTGAATACTGTAGCAGAGCAGATTGGAGAGACAAAAATTCATGATGTTGTTTTAGTTGTTTCATCCAACTTGTAAGTAGTCACTCAGTTTTTTTTAGATAAGTGTTGTGATTGGTTTAAAGTTACGAGTAAACATAAGTACATATTTATGAGAACAAAGGCACAAATGCTTTGTGAATCTCAGCAGCAGGTACAGATGATGGGGAACAAACAAGTAGGTAATCGACAGACGGACGAGACAGTAATGGATGTAGAAAATTATCGAGAGGAAGAACAGTAGAGTTTGCAAACTTTAGACGACTTAGACAAAGTATAAATAGATCCGGTGCAACAGAGTAAGGAAAATACGATTCCAGATGTTCCAAAATTGTAATTTCGCGAAAAGCAATTTCTGAACCAGATGCAGACAGTATACGTAAAGATGGGACACTTTAGAAGCATGTAGAGCTAAGGAAACGCGATTGATATTAGCATATTCAGGGACGGAATACACGCCGTTACATTCGACGCATAGACGACTTGGTGACGAAGTAGGAAGATTAGATACTGAGAACGAGCAATTGGAATATGCAGAACCAATCGTACATCTTATCTATATGCCACAGGAACAGGGACAGATTAATTTTGTGCAGTTACGAGCGCCGCGTAGTGGTTCGGAACAAACGCAGCTGTACTACAACACTTAAGACAGACATCACAGTGAGACCAATTTGCAGAGTCACTGCGCCCCTATATAGAGTTCAGTGACAGATGGAACGGGTCCGCAATACACACACACTGTAAGGCAACGTAGAATGTTACACTTAGCTGATTTGTCGACGTCACAATACGATACGCAACAGAGAACATGCAGATGAGTACTGTAGTTTGTTGCCACAACACAGGCAAGACAGCGTAACGGATACAGAAATGTTAGAAAAGACGGAACAAGCACGATTAGGAACTATGAATAGGTACGACACAGATCACTTTTTAACTGTTTTAAAATTTCAAATATGAGGGGGGGGGGAGGTATTCAGCCGTGAACCTTCATTGATCAGTTTAAGGTGGGCATACCGAATCATAGTGTTCAGCACATAGGCTAGATTTTGTATGCGTACACATGTCAGGACCAGTGGTAGAGGTAATACAAAGAGTTGCACAAAACTGCACATCTTATCAACTGTTTAGGACAGCATTCTTAAAAGATATTCGTGAAATGAAGCGCAAAATAAAATCATATACGAATTATTACAGATGGCACTTACGAGAACTCAGGCGAGAAAACTGTACACAAACTTTTTGGCATTATGGATAAAAAGAACCAGTGATTATACAGAAGTACAGCAACGGAGAACTAATAAGTATGTGCAGAATGAAACTACTTGCTAAATATCAGCAATCGACAGTAGGAAAGAGTGAAGATGTTGTGGTTTTTAAGGAAGTATTGTGGGAACTAGAATACATGTTCAAAGAGGAAAAGGGAAAGGCAGACGTAGAGGCTCAGAAAAGAGTATCACAGTAATTTTGAGTGAAATAATAGTGGAAATTTCTGACCATTTAATAGTAATACAGACAATAACAATTTCCAATCACGAAACAATGGAGATAGCATAGAAGCAAGGAACAATAGCGCAAACCATGAGAATAGAAAAACGGATACCATAATAATGACAATGGGTATGACAAATCATGTCGAGGTGGATATGGATTCAGAAACCAAAACAATAATCAGGGATATTTTGACAGAGGGGATGATGTGAGAAAGGGCAACTGGAAAGACCAGGGCTCAAACAACTTTAAAGGAAGTCAAGGTCCATTCGGATAAGAGCAATCATACAATGGTCATCCTGATCCACCAATTATAGAAAACGTAAGATTGACTACGAAAAATGGAGTGGGATAGGCAGCACACTGACCGCACACAAGCACAACAAAATCAAAGCATTCATGGTGTTCAAATAAACAAATCTGACAACATTCAATCAGATCATAATATTAACAGTTGAAATCAACAAAATAAAATTCAAAATTCAAACGGTAATGAAACTTCAGAACAGATAGAAGGACAGAAAGCATGGGAAGATAGCATTAACTGGTTAAATACAGAACGCGAAGACGAGTTGCCTCCTCTTTCTAAAATTAGAGAAATTACAGATGAGGAATTACTCACAGGTTTGGTCGATGTATTTGAAGAAACCAGCAAGGATAAAAACGAGTTACATAAACAGGCAAATGACACAAAGAGAGAAACAGAGACGCAAAAAATGACACGTAAGGTATACAATACAAATAATTACGAAGATATTGAGTACATAAGGGAATGTCTAGGAGTCAGAGAGCAAGACCGAGAAAAATTAGATAGGAGACGAAAGGTGACAGTTATCTTACAAGCGATACTGGTATGGAATTCATCACCATACACACCACCAACAGAAAACGAAGCAACAAGGACGCAAAGGTTGAGATAAGAATCAGTAGGAGACGATTTAATGCAAGAAAAGGAACTTGACACAGCTGTAGTAATACAAGCCATTCTCAAAATTAGAATTGGCGAAATAGAATGTCAAGTAATTGTAAATAGTGGAAGTCAGGTGACTGCCATTTCTTAGAGTTTTTCGAGAGGTGTAATAGAGAAAAAGAATTACCTGCTTTAAAGACGAGAAAATTAAGAATTTCTGGCGCTTTAGGGAAAAGTGTAACAGAAGTGAAGTACGAGATGCGACTTTTCTTCAAGTGCAAATAATTTTACTTTGAAAATAATTTTATCATAATACCGAAATTGGCCGCAAAAATGATTATAGGTTTAGATGTTATTAACGAACGTAATGTACAGTTTTAGACTGAAAAATTGATCCCCGGCCGGCCGACGCAGAGGCCAAGTCCGCCGCAGCCGCCTGCGGACTCAGTGGCAGCGGCGCCCTCATGTGAGTCTGTTTACCGGCTGTCATATCCTTACTTCATGCTCCAGTACTTATATTACAGTCACGTATTGAATTTTTCTGACGGACATATGAAGATAATCTAAACGTCATAAAGTAGAATCTGAAAAAAGGGTCGTAGGGGCGAACGTCATCAGGTCGCTCATTCAGAATTCCTTCTCACGATTCTTACTAGTGACGAGTTATGATGCTCTCATGCTGACATCTTGAGAAGAAATTAATGATTGAGTACTAAAACATTTTTATACACAGAAAAGTGCAACCACAACGCCAGGGTGCACCAAATTTTTGCAGGGATAGATTTTGTAAACTACTAGAACGTTGTCAGACTTTCCCATAATCTGAGAGAATATAGCAAGTAACCACAAGAGGTTTCTTGTTGTTTTCGATGTGGATTCGTGCAAATCTTGTCACGAAAACAGATACAAAATTCTACTCCCATGAGACCCGAACCATTGACCAAAGCCACCTCTCCGTAGCAGACGACTACTTCACTACATTTTTTCATTTATTATATTTTTTAAAAAGAAAAACGGGATACGTTAAGCGTCCACAGCCCTCTGAATCTCCTGGTAGGTTGCGGGTACAGGTTGATAGTGGTCGCGTATATACAGTGGTCGGAGCAGGGGGCTGGGATGACGTCAGCATCCATGGCACGGCCACTAAAACGAGATGAAATGTAAATTCTGTCCAGGCGACTGCTCGAAGCTGATGTGAAATACGTAAATTTCACGAGAGTTGGCTAAAGCAATTCCCACGTATCTTTAAGAATCATTTTCGAGACTAAGTCACGCAGTTCTTTGCAGAAATTAAAATGTGGCCAGTGATTCTTCGGATGTAAAATACAATAAAAATCGCCCCTATAATAATATTTGGAGCTTTTTTTTTTTTTTTTTTTTTTTTTTTTTTTTTTTTTTTTTTTTTTTTTTTTTTTTTTTTTTTTTTTTTGAGCAGATATATAATGTGGTCTTTAAAGAAGATGGATCTGCCTGCTTTACGACTACTGCCTGGGGGGCACACAAATTTATCACCGTCACGCCATATATTTGGCATCTCAGACCACAACCTGACTCCAACTTTTCAATGTCTTATATGGGGATCCTTCACGCACGAATATGGCCGTAGCGGTGCCGAGTACGAGAGAGACATTTTCAATGTATTGAAACCCAGGGATGAACCAGATCGGAGTTGCAACTTCCTGCAATAGTACGATATCTGCTCCTGAATCTTATGCTATTTTCAGATCAGATTGTATTCTGTTAATGTTGATGCTAATAAACTTGTACGCTTGTAGCATGTAGATGGTTAACTGATTTCAGACACATCGGCTTGTCCCCATCTTCGAACTAATCAATTACCGAAGCAACTTTAGTAGAGTCTACTTCACTATTGACTTTATCCGTTGGTTCTTTACTTTGTGATTTGTTCCGAACTACATTCCGATTTGGTTGAATTCTGGTCTTACTCCTGCTAGCTCCGCTGCCTTTTTCTGTAGACTGCCCTAAAGGGGTTCCTAAATTGGCCACTTTGTGGAAGTATCGGCAGTGGATTTCCACACTCGCACCTCTTCCGAAGCGATTTCCTCCGACGCGCTGTCTCCGTGTTTCCTCGCTGTGTCGGACTGCTGGTAACCACTGACGCTTCCGGCTTGCTTATCAACATTGGCCGGCTCGTGTTGTGTGTTTACGTCACCGGCAACTTGCTTGTTTTCCGAGTCCGGTTGCCTGGCGACGAGCTGTTGACAAGCCGGTGCCTCGCTCATGTCACTGTTTGCATCCTTCTCCGATCCCGTGGCAACAAGTTGTTGTGATGCTTCGCTACAGGGCGGGTCAGGAAACGTAACCTCCACTTGCGCCTGCGCGCTGCTCTTTCCTGCTAGCGAAGAATGTTCGACTATCGTCGGGTCCTGTAATTGATTATTGCGAGAGTCATTAACATTTACCGGTTGTTGGACATCGTCCATAGCTACATTAAAAGCCAGTTCAGGGTTGTTACTGCTGAGCGGGTTCTGATCTTGCTCCTTAGCGCGAGGGAATGATGAGAATTCCTCTTCGAAAGGTTTATACTTCTATTAGGTTGTCACTAGTTCCGGGTTTTACACTGTCAGCTAATGTGGTTCCTGTCACTAAGTCCGCTAAAGTGAGCTTTTGTCGTTTCTGTAATGTGGGTTTGAGTACCGTCACTCGCGTGGGGCAATTTTGTCGTACATGGCCAGTCTGGTTACATATGAAGCAAGTGGACTCTTGATCGGTATACCGAACCTGTGCCTCGTAACAATACACTATAATGTGTGACGGAATGTTACTTTTTATGTGCATCTCAACAGATCTGATACCTCTATAGACCTGAAATCTATGTTGTTTTGACCACATTTCGTTTCTAATGCTCTTTACGTCAGCATATTGAGACAGCACAACTCGCAAGAAACAGTTTTCCACTTCAGGCGGGAGAATGAAAATCCGGAAATTTTTGTATTCTACATCAGCATTATAGAATTTAACAGCACTTACAGAGCCGTCGCGATGTTGGAAACGCACGCCGGCGCTGTGTTGTTGCAGTATTTTCTCCAGTAGGACAGGATTCAGCAGTTTCGCAAAAAAATTACGGGTCACAATACCACGCGGGCCATTGTTCAATTGAACCCACCTGGGCTAATTGCATGTACTCCGCGAAAAACTCGTTACACGAAGACGAAGTATCGCCACACAGATAAACACAAAATCAAATGTCTGTAGAACTTATGTGATTTAACTAGGGGATCATCAGTTCCTAAGCTTACAAACTACTTATGAACTACCTTATACTAAGGACGGCACAAATATCCATGCCCGAGGGGGGATTCGAAGCCTCAACCGTAGTGGCCGTGCAGACCGTGACTGGCGCGCCGCAGACCGCTTTTTCCTCTTTTAAAATCAAAATAACGCTGCTAGGCGTCCAAACCAGAGCAGACAAAACATTCTCCTTTTTTTTTATCCATTAAACAGCAAATCGAAATCGGAACGGTGCTTTCGGACCGTCGCCCACAGAATTCAGAAGCGAATGCTTCTTGTTCGTAACCAAGGTGACACAAGTAAAAAAAATCTGGAAACGTGAATACTTTGTTTCTTCGTTCAATTTTAAATAAAGTTATTTTTTCCTTAATCCTTAATTGGTACTTCTTATTTACAAATTTGCTTCCTTGATCGTCGAAGAAGTTTCTGTTTCATTGTATCTAAACATTTTTTTTCTAATATTTGTTTTATCCTATTCCTTTATTTTCAAAGACAATGTCAATCATGTTACCAAACAAAGTTTTGTGACTCTCGATTTTCTTCGATTGCCAGAAAGCTGATTCCATATATATTTTAAATTCAATTGCACTATCACTGCTATTGTTATTACATAGTTGATATAATGGGCTATGAGCCACATCGTACTGTTGGTTTTCTTTTCCGGATAAAATGATCAGATCGTAGAATTATATTGTGTAGTTATTTCCATCACTTCTTGAGAGGAGTCCT
Organism: Locusta migratoria; assembly: GCA_026315105.1. Taxonomy (NCBI): domain Eukaryota; kingdom Metazoa; phylum Arthropoda; class Insecta; order Orthoptera; family Acrididae; genus Locusta; species Locusta migratoria. Next base: position 676,974,063 of record CM048746.1, on the reverse strand, counting down.
AGTTTTTGCCTCTGTGCGGTAGAGTGTCTACTAAACTACATTTTAAGCAATTATGTGTATCACAGAGTCCTATTCGATTGAGTTTCTCATTAGTTGGGACGATGTCATTTATAACTTTGTACCATGGAGATATTACCTCAGTTGGATAGATTTTCCGGTTTAGATTGGTCCTTACCCAGTTCCACGTTACGTTCAGGTGCTGCATTTCAATTTTATTCGTCGTGTCCGATTTCATCCATTTATCTATTAGTTCTCATGTTGTTATATTAGTCTTATGTAACGTGTCTGTTCCCAAATAACTGATTTCAACATAAAATTCCTTTCCATGCTTTAGCTTACTGTTAAGTTTACTTACATTGATCAGGGGTTGTATGCTTTCTGGTTTAACCGCTGTGAACAGTTTTGACGTAATGTTATTTCGGTCTTTATTAATCATGAATAGGGTTTGTTTTGTATATAATGCACATGCTTTTCTACTTATGTCAGTAAATTCTAAACCACCATCCATTCTTGCTTTAGTTAACGTTTCTAGTTTCACTTTGAAAACATTTCCTTTCCATATATATCCATTCGCGAGTTTCATGATCTTTTTTGCCTGTAACTTGGGTGCTGGGAAGATTTGCGCTGTGTAGTAGGCTGTGGAAAATATGTACATGATTATGATACTTATTTTCTGCACGAAGTTTGCAGAACGCCAACCGAGTTCTTTAAGGGCCCCTTATATTGTGTTTGTAGTTTCTCGCCAGTTAGTTGCGCCATTTTCATGGGGCAGTTGCTTATACTGATTCCTAACGTCTTGTGGGTCTCTACCAGTTTAGCCCATTGTATGTTTAAATGCTCGAATCTTTTAAGATTTAAAATTTTGCTCTTGTGTGTATTAACCTATGCTCCTGACGCTCTACAGTATTTTTCTAGTTCTTATTACAAAATACCTATTTCTGCTTCGTTTTATCACGACACAAACGTCATCTGCGTACGCCCTTGCAGTCAGGATTTGCCCGAAAATTGTTACTCCCGTTAGTTTCTGACTGAATCGTCTTAGTAATGGTTCCAATGACAGAACGTGTAAAAGCACTGATAACGGGCTCCCTTGTGGAACGCCTCTTTGAATGTGAATAACTTTTGTTGACAGTCCATTTACGAAAGCTTTTGGTGTTATTCGTGACATCATGTGGTGAAGAACGCAGAACATTGTCTTCTTTAGTGTGCGACGATAATTATCCGACAACACAGAGAAAGAAGCTCCTGAATCAACAAGTGCCCGGACAGGTTGGCCGTCGATTATTACGTCGATGAGATTTCCCGACATCTTAGCGACTGTCGTCCGTGGAGGATTTTCACCTGCGGCGGCCTCACCTCCGTAGATGGTCGCCTCGCTTAGTTTTCCTGGGCGCGGCGGCTAGGGGAGCGGCTGGTACCTCTGTACGGCGACGGTGAACGGCTGCGGCGCGTCGGGGAGTGACCTCGTCTAGGGTACGGCGATGGGATTCTTCCCATAGGTCGACTGAACTCATCAGCAGGAGACTGCCTGGGATAGAACTGCTCCGACGGCTGACATCTTGCGGCAAAATAATCGTCGAATACTTGCCTTCTCTCTCTACAGTAGCATACGGCATGTCCAGGGCGCCCACAGTGGACTCACAGTGGTATGTTGTTTTCTGTCCTCCAGACTTCCGTTCTTCTGCGTGGCGTCATAGTTGCTGGGGAAAATGGTTGTAGTCGCGTCTGCCAGTTCATGGTCTGCCGTTTGGCGGCTACTGTATAAGTCATAGCAGGGCGATGCCATTCTTCACGTCGGGTGCGACTGGCAGGGCAGACAGAAGCTAATGTCTGAAGTACCTCTTCCTCAGCAGCATCTGCTCCCTCGTGACTTACAGGGCTTAAACCCATGGCCTTAATCTAATGCTTCCTCGTTCTAACAGTCCCAGCTGCCATAAATTGTTACCATTCTTCCCTCATAATTTGTCGTAAGAGAGAAGCGAAGTCATGCTGGTCTTCCACAAAGGCCTTAGGGTCTACATTCACGGTCGGGGGTTTGAATCCCCCCTCGGGCAAGGATATTTGTGCCGTCCTTAGTATTGGCTACTTCATAAGTAGGTTGTAAGTTTAGGGACTGATGACCCCGTAGTTAAGTCCCATAAACTCTACAAACATTTGAACATTTTTTGGACTACATTCGGAGTCTGTCATACTTCTTTCGTCCAGCCCTCCTTTTGATAAACTCCTCCGTCATAGCGACGTCTTTTATCAGAAGAGCTATGTACATTTGACAGCAAAAAAGTGACAGCAACACATATCTGTGTTGCAGGTAATCAACACACAAAACACCTCTGGAGTACAGTCGATCGACTATTCACAATAGGTATTATAGGAAGCATTGCTCCTTATGGCAGTCAGTCCACGTGTAATTCAATATCATCATAAAAAAATTAGAAGTTATTACAGATGAGAAAGCACTGTAAATTCAATTTCATTACAATAAGTGACAAATCTGATACCTTATGAAACTCATTCAATTACATAATGTGTTTTTGTTCGTGATCAGAATCTGAAGGGGAAAAAAAAAAAGAATCTTGCGTTTCTATTCGACTGTGGGACTTTGGAGACAACGAAAACTGGAGCGCAGAAAAATGGAGTGCAGAACACATGGTACGAGAAGAAAAGTCCCAAACCACTACAGGTCTCTACGAACGGCGCGATCATAATTACTAGTAAAAGAGAATGGTAAAGTCTTTACCTTATCGTCTGTGGTCAACGGTGACGATAGGGGCGGGGTTGAAGTCCCACGCAGCATAAAGTTATTTATTGCGCTACTTCGAGCTGAACATGTGCACATCCCGCTAATGGTGAGAAAAAAGTAAACATTTCACCTCTATGTGTATACATATATAAAACAATAGCGAATGGTGCACCTTCCAGGAAAGAAGTTTCAAGTTCAAATATAGCGCTATTTGTGAATTTATTTAATATCTGACGTGTGATCGCGGTTAGTTAACTATTCATTTAAGTTCTGACTTCTGTTCCACAATTTTATGATGGTGACATTTGTGAGTTGCACTGTATTATACACTTTTGGTAGTTCCTCTCAGGAACAATTTAAACTTCATGTTATGTAGTACCATAATTAATTTGCAGTTCGCATATCTTTGAAAAACCATCTTTGTGTATGGAACCCCAGTTTTATGTGTGGACTATCTGTTTCGTATGAAGTTATCTGACGATGGCCTAAGAAGCCGAAAGCTGCTAATAACAAGCAAATAAATAATATTGTGGAACAAAAATACTACGTATTTGATTTTTTAAGAAGTGAAATAGTTCGTCAGTATGTCTATGTAACAGTAATTTCCAGGCCAGGCGCTTTGAGGCGTCTTGTCGCGGAGTTGCAGCTGTCAACTGTTTGGCCCATTAGGATTTACAAAGAAAAATTATATGCAGTATGTAGAATTAAGAAACGTTGTGTATGATAGTATACTACGTTTCAGCATGCTCCGTGGTGTTTTGTATGGCATGTTGCTATATGCTGATTTAACTATGGTCCAATTTCGAGCAAATTTGTACGAAAAATGTGTGTGAAACCTGATGGGACTTAACTGCTAGGGTCGTCAGTCCCTAAGCTTACACATTACTTAAACTATCTTAATCTAAGGACAACGCTCACACCCATGCCCAAGAGAAGACTTGAATCACCAACACGAGCAGCAGCCCGATCCATGAAATGATGCCTTAGACCGCGCAGCTACTCTGCGCGGCGCCAAAGTTTGTAGCACAGCACTTACCATAATAAATGGAATATTACCCATCATAAAAGTTGCGAGTAGGGCCGCTTACGCATTAGAAAACGGATTATAAAACGGCGAAATATATACAATGTGCAACAGATGGAATGAAAGCAGAGGAGGTCAATCGAAACACTAGTGCTCAGTATTTCACAGAAGGAAGAATGGATTATAGGCAAGGAGATACAAAAGAACACGGTCTCATAGAGATGACTGGTAGACAGTAAGAAAACCATAAATTAAAAGAAAAGCTATGCTGTCAACAGAAACCAATAGATTTGATCATAGTGGTTTAAGGGAAGAGACAAAAATGGAATCTGTTAGAGAGACGACAGAAGTGAGAGATAGAATAGAAGGGAACAATGAATAAGTAGAAAAAAAATCGTTTGCTTATTTTGTAAATGGTGGAGGTATATTAATGGATGGATGGGAGGAGAGAGACGTATTAGAAATAACAAAAACTACTTTGACAGCGTCCATCTAAACTGATTACTCTGTATGCATGGAGGCTGGCTATAAGTCAAATGTTAAAAACAGGATATTGAGTGAAAGGAGAAGCATTGAATTGAATCTTGTGCCACGGTCGGGAATCAAACCCAGACATACTTACTTTAAATCAATACTTTTCTTTTCACTCAATGTCTTTCACACATTTAAACGAATAAGTGTCTCTAGGTATATAAATTTATAATAAAAATAGGGTAACAAAGGAACTATATATTTAAAAAAATCCTTCAGTGTAAAGGCAGCTCAAAGGAAAAATAAACTCATATTTCAGTTGCCAAGAGATCTTCCATAGTCTCTCACTTAGGAAATATGGAAATAGAGACGAGATCTTTAAAATAAAAATTTAGGGACTAATAATTTATCTAAGAATCTCTCATTATTTGTTTCTTCTGTAATGCATCTCAGCATAGAATCTATAATGCCATTGTACCAGCTTCTCTTCAGTATAAGCAATGACTCTATCTCGAGTTGGTTGCTCGCAGTGAGACGGCCTTATTTGTATTTCTGTTTTCTGCTCTTACTGTGATGCCAGGAAGTAAACATTCCGTGTTGACATCAGAGCCCCGCTTTGTGCCATGCTTGGTGCTGTTGGCCGCCACCTTGACCACCAGTTGGGTGGTTTCCGCAAGCCTTGTCTCGGCACCAGCTGTGGTTGACTAGCAAGCCTGTAGCTCGCATTCCGCGGCTAATACAGGCCACAGTCGCAAAGTCTGACTCAACCATTAAAGTATCTCAAGTTTCTACAAACCTACCCTAATGTGTAGTATAAACTACCACAATTAGAGCTATTTTGCTATAAAATTAGTAGCCACGTTATCTTTACAGTGCTCTGCATTAGATCTAGATGTAATGAAATATGTATTAATCATGTAAGAATGTTGTAAAATTAAACAGTTCTGGTGGCAATGACACAAAGTATATAATTCACATTTTGTGCACTTATAAAGTGTTCTCAATGTTTCTAAAACAATTAATGCTACATAGCGGAAATTATCTTCTGCACATGCTGGCTGCAGTGGCCAAGCGGTCTGCGGTTTGCCAGTCAAAGTTTGCACGGTCGCTATCGTCAGATGTTCGAATCCCCCCTTGGTTATGGATGTTTGTGACGTCTTTACTATAAGATAGTTCATAAGTAGTTTGTAAGTCGAGGGACTGATGACCCTGCAGTTAAGTCCCTTTAGCTTCACAAGCTCTTGAACATTTTGAACTTCTGCTGGGGCTCTTCATTTACATGATTGTTCTGTTATTCACAGCAAAGTGTTTCGTAATGGGGTGATAGATTCGCTTCAGTTTCTCGACTGTTTCACGCTTATACGAAGCTCGAAATAATAATAATAAATACACGTGCCAAATATAATCTAAATATAATCTAATATATTCTTTCACCTGTTTCGACATCCTACCTCTATCCCGTCAGGTAATAAACAGACACTGCTCAGCAATACAGCATAAGAGGTGGAACAATTGTAGGGTTGGCAGTTTGCTTAGGAGACGTTTCAATCCTCTAATGGTTGTGTCAATAACAGACCGTTTGTCTCACTTTCGCGAAAACATGTGTTATTCACAGATAACAATGTTTTTAATTGCACCCCCAGGAATTTCATTATATGTATAATCTTCAAATTTGGTTTGCTTATCGATATCTAGAATGCTGACGAAACTCTTGGAGTAATCATGTTCAGAGCCAAATGCATATTGATGTTTAAGGTGTACTGTCGCCATTTGCGCTGTGAAGATACAAATTCAAAATCATTTCGCAATTCACTTTGCTTCTCTGAGTTTATTAGGCGGCAGCATTAATTGCCTCAAATCTAAGAGCAATGTTCTGATAGCTCATTAAATATTTTGGATATATATTCCGTACACGAGAAGTCCACTTTGCTGGAAGAATTACACTCGCCACGTCCTGTTCACCAGATGACTCTTCGTCAGTTACTGCAAACTTTTACCTTGCAGAAAGGATATCACGATCCCAGTCGCAAAACTGTGACTATACTCCTTAGGAAAGCGATATGGCTCGATGTTGATTATAGCTGAAGATACCAAAAATCGTTTTGGCACTCTATAAATACGGAACTAGTTCGAGAGTAATCAGTAGTTAATGCAAATATAGTATCGCCAAAGTCTCATTAGAGTAAACATTTTGAAATCCTTGCCAGATTGATGTTAATACGTGATATGTTTCTAGATATTTATAACTCTGGAAAAAGTATTTGTTCAAAAGTCCTGCAACATGTCGAAAATCAATACAATGGCTCTGTAACTCGATTGCTTATATATTCTTAAGGTATCCGTTCGTCTCCATCACTATAAATATTTCAGTGCTCGACATCACATCGTAGGAGAAATTTTCCTAAGGTGTTGGATCACTCGAGAAAGATAGTGCCTGTAGAAATGTAGAAAACTGATCCTCCTGGTTCGACTATGGTAGTGAATTGACAAAATGATGGATCATGTCTGGTGATAGTTGTTCTGCTTCCTGGAATGACAGAGAAGAATTTAGATTAAAAGAAATAATCCGACACACGCTGCTGGTGGCCACTGAGTGTACGCATTGGGGGAAGTTGAACAGCTTTGCCCAGGCGGAAATCGGGCTCAGTTCCCACTGCTCCGCGAGCACTAGAGTGGCGCACAGTAGTTCGCGAGCGGGAGCGCTCACCTTCCCTTAGTGCGTCCGCTCCCAGTGACGGCTGAGCAGCGTGGTCTGCGCATGCAGGTGGAGGGAGAAGTTCCCCCATCTAGCTGCTTCATGCGCTTGCTGCTTCAGCAAACCATATCACGCAAACCAAAAGAAACAGTTTGTGGATAATTTCTCGCGTTTAAGTATAGCGTTATCTCTATGTCTTGGCATCATGGAATTTATTAGTCAGGTATTTCAGAATGCAGAAAACTTCAAAACAGAAATTTTGTAGCACTGAACTATGTAATCTAGCAGGCAGACGCTCACCTCGAAATGACTCTCATCAGCAGAAGGCAAACACGTGACTTTCATTTTATTGTTGTTGTTGTTATGATCTTCAGTCCGGAGACTGGTTTGATGCAGCTCTCCATCCTACTCTATCCTGAGCAAGCCTTTTCATCTCCTCATAGGAACGGCAACCCACATCCACTTGAATCTGCTTACTATACGCGTCTCTTGGTCTCCCTCTGCGAATTTTACCCCACACACTTCCCTCCAATGCTAAATTTACGATTCCCCGATGTCTAAGAATGTGTCCTACCAAGCGATCCCTTCTTTTAGCCAGGGTGCGCAAAAATTCCTTTTCTCACCAATTCTGTTCAGTACCTCTTCATTAGTTATGCGATCTACACACCTAATCTTCAGCATTCTTCTGTAGCACCACATTTCAAAAGCCTCTATTCTTTTCCTGTCCGCATTGGCTATCGTCCATGTTTCACTCCCGTACAAGGAAACACTCCACACGAATGCCTTCAGAAAAGACTTCCTTACCCTTAAATTAATATTCGATGTTAGCAAATTTCTTTTTTTCAAAAATGCTTTTCTTCCCATTGCCATTCTGCATTTTATATCCTCTGTACTGCGACCATCGCATGTTATTTTACTACCCAAGTAACAAAACTCATCTACCACCTTCATTGTTTCGTTACCTAATCTAATTCTTTCAGCATCGCCTGATTTTCTAAGACCGCATTCCATTATTTTTGTTTTGCTCTTGTTAATGTTCATTTTATATGCTCTCTTCAACACACTGTCCACTCCATTCAACTGCTCTTCCAGGTCCTTTGCTGTCTCTGACAGAATTAAAATGTCATCAGCAAAACGCAATGTTTTTATTTCTTTCCCCTGAACTTTAGTCCCTATTCCAAATTTTTCCTTGCTTTCCTTCACCGCCTGCTCTATGTACAAACTGAATAACATAGGAGAAAGGCTACAGCCCTGTCTTACTCCTTTCCCAACTGATGCTTCCCTTTCATGCCCTTCGAGTCTAATAACTGCGGTCTGGCTTTTGTACAAGTTGTAAATTACACTCCTTTCCCTGTATTTTACCCCTGACGACTTCAGAATTTGAAGGAGTGTATTCCAGTCAACATTGTCAAACGCTTTTTCCAAATCTACAAAAGCTAAAAATGTAGGTTTGCCTTTCCTTAATCTATCTTCTAAGATAAGACGTAAAGTGAGTATTGCCTCCCTGGTTCCTACGTTCCTCCTGAATCCAAACTGATCTTCCCCGAGGTCAGCTTCTACCAGCTTTTCCATTCTCCTGTAGATAATTCGTGTTAGAATTTTGCAACCATGACTTATCAAACTGATGGTTCTATAATTTTCACACCTGTCTGCGCCTGATTTCTTTGGAATGGGGATTATTACATTTTTCTTAAAGTCTGAAGGCATTTCGCCTGTCTCATACATCCTACTCACCAGTTCAAATAGTCTTGTCATGGCTGGCTCTCCCAGAGACTTTAGTAGCTCTGAGGGTATGTCATCTACTCCTGGGGCCTTGTTCCGACCTAGGTCTTTCAAGGCTCTGTCAAATTCATCTCTCAATATAGTATCTCCTATTTCATCTTGATCTACTTCCTCTTCCCTTCCTACAACATCGTCTCTAAGTTCATTTCCTTTGTAGAGCTGCTCTATGTACTCTTTCCACCTTTCAGCTTTCCTTTCTTTGCTGAGAACTGGTTTCCCATCTGAGTTCTTGATATTCGTAGAGTTGCTTTTCTTGTCCCCAAATGTCTCTTTTATTTTCCTGTAGGCGGTATCTACTTTTCCCCTTGCTAGACATTCTTCTACAGATTTGCATTTGGCTTCTAGCCACTCCTGCTTAGCCATTTTGCACTTCCTGTCAATCTCATTTTTTAGTCGTCTGTACTCCATTTTGCCTGTTACATTTACTGCATTTTTATATTTTCTCCTTTCATCAATTAAATTTAGTATTTCCTGTGATATCCAAGGATTTTTTGTAGGTCTTGCCTTTCTACCTATTTTGTCCTCTGCTGCCTTCACTATTTCATCTCTCAATGCTACCCATTCCTCTTCTACTGTTTTATTTCCCCCTGTTTCTGGCAATTGTTGCCTAAACCTCCCTCTGAAATTCTCCAGAACTTCACTTTCCTTCAATTTATCTAAGTCCCATCTCCTTATTTTCCTACCTTTCTGCAGTTTTTTCAGCTTCAGCCTACAGTTCATGACTAACAAGTTATGGTCAGAGTCTATATCTGCCCCTGGGTATGTCCTGCAGTTCATAACCTGGTTCCGGTACCTATGTCTTACCATTATAAAATCCTTCTGATACCTTCAGGTGTCTCCTGGTCTCTTCCACGTATACAACCTTCTTTTGTGATTCTTAAACCATGTGTTGGTTACGATTAAATCATGTTCCGTGCAAAATTCTACCAGGCGACTTCCTCTTTCATTCCTCCTACCCTGTCCATATTCACCTATTATTTTTCCTTCTCTTCCTTTTCCTACTACCGAATTCCAGTCTCCCATCACAATTAAGTTTTCCTCTCCCTTAACTGTCTGAATAATTTCCTTTAGCTCCTCACATATTTCTTCGATTTCTTCATCATCGGCAGAGCTAGTTGGCATATAAACCTGTACTACTGTTGTCGGTGTTGGCTTCGTATCTATCTTGACAATGATAATGCGATCACTGTGCTGCTCATAGTAGTTTACCCGCATTCCTATTTTCTTATTCATTATCAGACCTACTCCTGTTATACCCCCAACTTATTTTGTATTTATAATCCTGTACTCACCTGACCAGAAATCCTTTTCATCCTGCCACCGATCTTCACTAATCGCCACTATATCTAACTTCAGCCTATCCATTTCCCGTTTTAAATTTTCTAATTTTCCTACCCGATTAAGGGATCTAACATTCCACGCTCCGATCCGTAGAATGCCAGTATTGTCTTTCCTGATGACAGCATCCTCCTGAGTATCCCCGCCCGGAGATCCGAATGGGAGACTATTTTACCTCCGGAATATTTTACCCGAGAGGATGCCATCATCATATTTCCATACAGTAGAGCTGCATGTCCTCCGGAGAAGTAACGGCTGTAGTTTCCCCTTGTTTTCAGCCGTTCGCAGTAGCTGTGTGGCAAAGCCACATTAGCTGATGTTACAAGGCCAGCTCAGTCAATCATCCAGACTGTTGCCCCTGTAACTACTGAAAAGGCTGCTGCCCCTCTTCAGGAACCACACGTTTGTCTGGCCTCTCCACAGATACCCGTCCGCTGTGGTTGCACCTACGGTACGGCTATCTGCATCGTTGAGTCACGCAAGCCACCCCACCGCGGCAATGTTTGTGGTTCGTGGGGGTGGTTCATTTTATTATAGGGAAGTATTTCGGTTAGCCGTCTATGCAACTGATTTAATAAAATATTTTATTGTCATATGCATTTCGTCTTTATTTGGAAGACATTGTCAGTGTCCATATTTCGTGGATATTGCTTTACATCTAGTGCTCATGGCAGCTTCCGACTATTCTGCTTCAGTTGTGTTCATTTTGCTGTGTTTGTTATTCCAGTACTTCACAGCTAGCACCACTAGGCACATGCCATATATATATATATATATATATATATATATATATATATATATATATATATATATATATGCCTAGACGGGTAACCGAAATCCCCTACACTATTAATAATATAATACAGCAACTGCGGGAGAAACAGGACAAAAGGAACTAAAAATGTTACATGATTTTTAATTCTGCTGGGCGCCCTCTCGGTTTTGCCCGTCGGTCTCCGGAAAAGAATCCAACGAACAAAGAAGCGAGATACGTTTGGCATAATAGTTCGTGACCGGTAACGCATGTTTTAGTTCGCGACCGACTGCACATATTTCAGTTCGCGACGGTAGCTCTCCTTTTACTTCGCAGCCCAGCCGCAAAGCAGGTCGCACTTTTAGTTCGTCCGCTCTTCTTGGCTTTCGCTACCGCTACTAAAAGAGCTCTTCTTTTGTTACGACAGCTTTTTTATATAATGATATCAGCGTTGCCCAAGCGTGTACTATTACCCGTAGTTTTGGTCAATTTGACATCAAATACTTAAGTAAATAAACCAGTTATTTACACGAATGGGTGATACAATGGTAATCAACTTCTTTCATACAGAGTACTCGTAGTATTTCATTTTTAAAATGGATTTATTTATTTATTTATTTAACAATTCATTGAAGGAACCTTACCTACAAAGTATGCTAAATACGTCTATTTTCGTGAATAAAAATGCACTTTTATAAATGACTTTTTTAATTTCTATAAGGTTTTGGGAGGGATCAACAAAAATTATTACTATTATGTGTACAGTTCAAGTATTGTATGGCACAAAGAATACACCTATAACATTAGCTAATAGTTAATGCCCCTCTCAAACAAGTTCCCATGCGCAGAAACGCTTTTTTGTCTTCGATGCTGGGCGAGTCGAATCCTTTGTTTCGGAAGGGCGGCCGCCTCAATTGCATCGAAAGTTAAGCCAGTACGATCCACCTCACACTTATTACAGAAATTGATTCTGTATTAACAAATGAAATGGAAGAAATTTTTTATCTTCACGCTAGCGACATTGTTGACAATGTATTTCGACCTTTACTTTCTGACGACAGACAGTAAACTACAGTTTTGTAGCTAATTAGTTATATACGGGTTCGTTACTTTACAGTGTTAGTGGCCCTTATACGACGTTATCCTCAACATCCTACCCAGCGAGGCGTCAACAGTATCATGCAGGCGAGAGAAAATGGTTGATGCATAATTTCTCGCAAATAAATGCAAACAATGTTGAATTTTGAGTTCACTATACTTCTTTTCGCTGTGGTATGAGGGTTATACTTAAACACTGCTGAATATCTTAGAAAAGAAAATGCACCTCAGCTCGAAATGACGGTAACTGGCATAAGGGAATCACACGATCCTGCGCACTCTTGCGTCCTCTCGTTGTTCCCCGTCAGTCTTCAGAAAAGGAGCGGACGAACTAAGAAGCGTGGGATCTGCGAACTAGTTCTCGTAGTTCACCTGTGGGTGCGCTCTTCCGAACTAGTTCGTTCGCGAACTACACAAGACTAGTAACCTCTGCACGAGCGGGAAAACAACGGTCATCGCTGGTGCGCGGGCTAACCCCCTCCCTTCCCCCTCGTCCCCCACCAAGACTCAAACTTCCCCACACTGTTTATGTCGTTGCCGTTTCCAATTTGCACTCACTGCTCGTGACACTTCGCCGATTACCTCAAGAGTTCAGGCGTAGTGTGTATTTGAAATGAAGACTAGACCTGTTGTCGTCTTCTCCTTAATTATGTATATTTACATGGTGTCTGTTCTTTCGAAAGAACGGTTCCCACATATGTATATAGAAGAATCTTTCAAGATTCACTTATTACAATTAAAATATCTGAAAATTGAATTTCGGCGTGTCATTTACTTATCACATATATGATTACATACAAGTGTGATGAATACAACTATTCTCGGTCCCTACTTTCTGAATTATCTGCAAGAGCCTTCACAAGGTCCGCGGCGGAGTGGACATGCGCATTGAGGCGCTATGCACGAGGCTGTTCCTCATGGGGGTTCCAATGCCCCCCTCGGGAATGGATTCTTGTGCCGCCTTTAGTATAAGGTAGTTCATAAGTAGTTTGTAAGTTTAGGGACTGATGGCCTCGCAGTTGAACCTTCAAAAGGGCAATGAGGAGGCGACTCACGCTGCTGCTGTTCGCTTCCTACATGAAAATGTCGTTGCTCTCTAAAGATTAAGAGGCAGCAGCTTTCAGGAGGGAGGGTAACATTTAACCCACTCTGAGACAGAGCTACAAACTGCTGTATCGAACTGAGATATATTTGTGACAGATTGTGCTGCTGTGTAGTAAACACCTCAGAAAAGCAAAGCCAAATTTAAAGTGATATTGAAGTTATATCTTCACAGTGCAAATTGCGATAATTGACCCTAAACATAAATATGTGTAGAGTTCACCACATGATTACCAGAAGAGTTTCGTCAGGCCTTGAGAAATCGATTAATAAAACAAATGTAAGGATTATACATCTAAAGAAATCTCTGGTTCGTACAATTGAAAACTGGGATAAATAAATGCTTTGGCGAAGATAAACCAAGCGGTCTGTTATTGACACAGCCATTGGAAGATTAAAACTTCTCCCAAGGAGACTGACAAGCCTACAATTGCTCGACGTCTTCCGCAGTATTGTCGAGCAATGTGCCATTATTAACTGACGGTATAGAGGGAGGACGTTGAAGAAGTTGAAAAACATATATCAGAGTGAGCAGCATAGTGAATTAGCGGAAAGAAGGACTCGGATGTTTTCTTCTTCTTCTTCTTCTTCTCTTTTTTTTTTTTTTTTTTTTCTTTCTTTGGCTTGGGGAAGGGGCTGTGGATGTTGGGGATGAGATGGGGACGCAATATTAAAAAACAAAAGCTTTTTCAGTGTAGCACGCGTCTTCTATGAGATTTCAATCACCAACCTTCTCCTACAAATGCAAAGAGCTTTTGTACTCATTACTTTAAAAAATATGGTGTTATAATAGTAAAAAGGCTGCCCAGAGTAACGGTGTTGTCCTTAGAATAAGTTAGTTTAAGTAGTATATAAGCTTAGGGACTGTTGACCTTAGAATTTATGTCCCATAAGATTTCACACCCATTCGAACATTTGATTTAATTTTAAGAATAACATAATGGTAATTAGGACTCGCACATATCCTATTTGGCACCTGTTTTTCTCGATCTTCGTATAAGTGTGGAACAGTCGAGAAACTGAAGCGATTCTATGAACCCATTATGAAACACTTCACTTTCAATAACACTGCAATCGTATAATGAAGGGCTTCAGCAGAAGGTAATTTCTGTTGCTGAGCACTTATTATTTCAGACACATTGAGAACAATTTATAAGTGCACAAAACATGAATGATATACTACATGTATACATTTGTGTTGTTCCCACCAGAACTGTTTAATTTTAAAACATGCTTACATTTCTAAGATGATGACATATTTCATTAAGTCTGGATCTAATGCAGAGCGCTGAAAAGAGAGAATAGTTTCCTGTGTCGTATGATTTCTATCTACGTGAAACATTATATGGCAGCTACGTTTATCATGATTCTATTCTTTAACTTCGTTAAGTATTTGAATGAAATGTCAAAAGATAATGTGACTACTTATTTAATTGCAAAATAGCTCTATCTGTGGTAGTTTATACTACACATTTGGTTTATACTACACATTTTGATACTTGAAGGGTTGAGCCTGGCTTTGCAACCGGGGCCTGTATTAGCCGTGGCTCGCGAGCTACGGGCAGGCCGGGCAACCACAGCTGGTGCCGATGCGAGGCTTGGCGGAAACCAGCCAGCTGGCGGTCGCCGTGGCAGCCAACAGCCCCCAGCATGGAGCAAAGCGCGGCTCTGACGTAAATACAGTATGTTTACTTTCTGGCTTCATAGTAAGAGCGGCAAGTAGAAATACAAATAAGGCCCTCTTACTGCGAGCAACCAACTTGAGATAGAGTTGTCGCTTATACTGAAGAGAAGCTCGTCCGATGGAGTTATAGAATCTATGCTGAGATGCATTATGAAAGAAACAAATGATGAGGGAATCTGGATAAATTATTAGTCCTTTAAAAAGTTTTCTTTTTCTTTAATTTTTTTATCTCCTAAGTCAGAGACTATGGAAGATCTCTTGGCAACTGAAATAAGATAAGAGTTCCTTTTTCCTTTTTTAAATATACAGTTCCTTTATTTCCTATTTTATTCATATACCTAGAGACAGGTTTCCATGTCAAGAAGTCAACCACATTGAGTGAATGGAAAAGCATTCAATTAAATTAAGTATGGAGGTCTGAATTCGATTCCCGCCAGTAGCAAAAATTTTAATTCAGTGCTTCTCATTTCACTCAATATCCTATTTTTATTTCATTTATACCCAGCCTCCATGCATACATAGTAATCAGTTCAGATGGATGCTGTTAAAGTAATTTTTGTTATTTCAAATACGTCTCTCTCCTCCCCTCCATCCATTATTACACCCTCCGTCCTTCACAAACTATGCAAACGATTTGTCTTGCATTTATTCGTTGTTAATTTCTCCTCCATTCTCTCTCTCTCTGTCACCTCCCTTACAATATAACCTCAGTTGCCTTTTTTTCCATATCCCCCAAAACGTTGTAAGATTAAAAAAAAACATTAGTGGGTTCCGTTAAAACATAATGTCTCTTTTAATGTCTGCTTTCTTTAATGTCCTTCAGTCCTCTGTATGAAGTACTGTTCTTTTATATCTCCGATAATCAACCTTCGTTCTGTAAAACATTCTTTCCTTTTCTTTCGGCCCTAAAACAGTAATATATATCTAAGTGGGGAGTACTTTGCAAGCATTTGACTCTTTTATTTTCCATTTCTGCACTCCTATTCATTCCTAGATCCTGCCGTCCCTCCTACTACCCCTCAATCGACATATTTATCTGCATCAACGTGCTGCTGCTTTTCACAATTTTGTGCTTGGCAAGTATATATATATATATTTTTTAATCACTGTCGTTATTTCTCTCTCGTTGACTCTGTAAAAGCACGTTGATATAATGGGCAACTGAACCTTACCGTGCAAGTACTGATGTTTCCATTGAAATGGACATCTGTTCCGACAAATCGCAGTATCCAACCAATGAAATGGCAAAAACTGTAGTTATCCCCCATCCTTCCCATTTGGATATTATGCTTCGCATGTATTCGCATTTTTGATGCGACACTGCACCAGAATCCACATTGCTGTATTTTAACCTCAATATGGCTATTGAAGGCAACCACACTGTGAAGAATAGTTGCCAGTTGCCAGTTATCGGATACCTTGTCATTGACCATACTAGTAAATCACAGAAACCTCCTTCACCGAAGTCTATTTGTATTCTGCACGTGATGAATAATAGATGTCAAAACGAAGTTACTTTCCCAATTTCAGAATCCTTTTATCTAATGCACAATCGAAGCTCCTCGTAACTTTAAAAATGAGTAATATTCAAGTTATCATGAAAATAGCTACCCAACAATCTTGATTAAACTGAGCCCATAGTTAAATAAGCTTATAGCAAAATGCCATACCAAATCGTAATGTAGCATACTAAAACGTGGTATAATATCATGAAAAATCCGCGATAAGGCGCCTCAGACGACGTGGCCACCCCTGCGGCCAAGAATGTCTTACCTAGCCAGACACCTTTGAACTCTTTGACTGGTCGTACCGTCTAATGAGTACTCCATTATGACAAAACATTATGCTAACACATCTGTAATTCGCTGGAGGCCAGGGAGAGGTTAACTTGTAATGGCTAAAGTATGGGTCCGATTCCCTTTGGGGGTAACAAAAATACCATCTGCACCTCCAGTAACGCAAAGTAAAGAACGCAGGACTCTGCCTTGTTTCAAACCAACATTGCACATGACCGTGCGGCACTAAGTTAACATAGTTTTCGCAAAATACCAAACCCCTCCACGTCTTTACGAACGGTGTGATTCTAACTACTGGTGAACGACAATGTGATGGTTGACGGCTCATCATGTCAGGGCAAGAATAACCGTAAGTGCGGGATTGGAGTCCCCGGAAGAAACAATAAATATATCAGCTGTATACCTTCATATCATACGAGAGCAAATGGTGCTGAGTTTGAGTCCCCGCCGGCAAATAAAAAAATTAATTGTATCGTCGTTTCAGGTACCAGTATTACGTTGTTTGTGAATATATTTAATATCTGACATCTGATTGTGCTTAGTTAACAAATCATCAATATACTGCACTCTATTCCACAACTTTATGATGTATGACATCTCTGAATTGCACTATATTACATATTTCGCCAATTAACTCTCAGGAATAATATGAACTTCATGCAATTCCTGGTGCAGTGATAAGATTATCATTTCAGATATCGTTCTTGGAAACCGATACTAATGAAAACGTCAGTGTTTTACATCTATTTATGCCTAGAGATCACGTGAGAATGTTGGGAGCTGAAGCTTGGATTCAGCTCGTAGCCACGTCTCTTTCTCCCAATGCCGCCAGCTTATGGCGTATAGATTACAGGTATAACAGGAAACATGTAAGGGGTTAAGGCGTCACAGATGGAACAGGAAATTAAGTATCATTTTAATGTTTGAGTAATAGAAAACTGGAACGTTACAATATTAATATTGTAAAAGGACTTATTAAACGGGTGTAGCAACGCTTTCTGCCTCTTTTTGTTGTCGTAACTTAATAACAATCAGAATTAACATTCTTCATACCACTTTCAGGGACAGCTTTTTTTTCTAAAAAGAAGTCGTCGGGGTATGTGGACTTATTTTAGCAAATAACAAAGTGTAAGACAATAATAAATACTAAGCACAAATGAATGCTGTTATGAGGTAAGGTTGGTAGAGAGTATAAACATTATGTAGACACACGAACTCTGCCGACTTCCGCCGGTCAGAGAGGGGTCAGGAAAAAGTGCATGACCTGTAAACGCATATCGATCAGGCACACAACAGATCACGAAATGAAACATAGCATGTCAT
This sequence comes from Locusta migratoria, assembly GCA_026315105.1. Taxonomy (NCBI): domain Eukaryota; kingdom Metazoa; phylum Arthropoda; class Insecta; order Orthoptera; family Acrididae; genus Locusta; species Locusta migratoria. Next base: position 676,956,257 of record CM048746.1, on the reverse strand, counting down.
TAAACAAGTGTGATAACGTACCTGACTTTTCACTTATCGCAACGAAATTTAATTTACAAGTGTTACTGTATCATCTCTAATGACGTGTTTTCTAATATTTGATGTACGAAAGTATTGGTTTTTACCTTGCCTGAATGCCATAAGGAGAAACAGGAGACTTACTTAGTACCTATTGTGGGTAGGTAATAACTGTACTGTGCAATGATTGACGACCTGCGACGCAGCTATGCTGTGGTGGTTGCATAGCGTCGGGTGCGGCCTCCACTTTGGAATTCAGGGGTGAACCACTTTTGCTGTCAAGTGTACATGTCTTCTGCAATACACGTCATCAGGTGCGCGATTTTGTCGGCCTCAATCATATTCGGATTGATTATGTTACATAGGGCCAAAACATTATATATGTACGACTGGGCCCGGTTCAAAATGTTCAAATGTTTGATAAGCTTATGGGACTTAACTAAGAGGTGATCAGTCCCTAAACTTACAAACTACTTATCAACTACCTTATACTACGGACGGCACAAATATCCATGCCCGAGGGGGGATTCGAACCCCCGACCTTTGTGGCCGTGCAGACCGTGACTGGAGCGCCTCAGTCCCCTCGGCCACCGCGGCCGGCAGGGCCCGGTGCTTCAGTTGTTCTTCCACCGAGCGGATTTCTCACTGGCGGTCTCCAAACGTCTTCTTAAGTTCCGCCTAGAACGTTTCCAAGTCATTCAGCTTGTCTTCGTTGTTCACAAACCATTGTTGGGCTGTTCCGTCCAGGTAGAAATAAAACGTTGGGCAAGCATATTGTATGATTCCACCTGTTGTACTTGGCGACTCGTTCGAAACCTTTTAGCAATTTGTTGGGGTCCTGTTCAGAGTCTCCAGAGAACACCGACGGGTGTCTGAAGTGCAGCTGGCTTACCGCTGGTTTCGTGTCCATGGTTCTTCTGATGATACGGACTTTTGGAAGGATGTACTCGGTATATCCCTTGTATTCCGGTTCTAGTGCGTGTAAGCGACGGCTTTTACGTTGCCTAATCGGAGCCACGGTGGTGCAACTGTTGCACAGGTTACCCGGCGCCTCCACCAAACAATGTCGCGTTGCAATGGAAGCATACTTGACTTCGAAGGCAGGCTGTTGTCAACTGAATACAGCACTTACACTGAAAGCTGGTTTATTGCGAACTGAAAGTACACGCAGCACTGACTGCCTCTCGGGCAGACGGCTCTGCTATTTATACACAGACAGAATGTACCAGAAATTAGAAGAATAGTTAACATAAGAAACAGGTAGAAATTACAAGTGAACATAAGAAACATATAGAACATTCTGGAAATGATAATTACAAAGATATAAATTTTTGCCGGTGAACGGGATTGAACCGGCGACCGTCAGCACCGCAGCGTGTGACGCTATCCGCTGTGCCAGGCGGGCGATTGCTTGACGTGGGGTCTCGTGGCAATATTAATGAATTTGATACTGAAGACGGTGCCGTACAACCAGCACTCGAAACACTGAAAGAGAATGTCAAAGAATCTGCCCTGGAGCAAGAGGGAACGCTAGGGGCATGAAGTCAGAGACGGAAGCTCTATCATTAATGATAGATGATAATACGACTGACTAGATAATTACATATACTAAATTCTCCATAACGCAGAAGTAAGCTGACACTAATTGCTCAAGAGACAGGAGATTTTGGAAGGTAACGGAAGAGGAAGTGATAGCAGTGATCGGTCTGTGTAAAACAACCAGTTAGACCTTTCTGCCTTTCAAGTAACCGCACTGATGTTAACAGATTACAGGGTAAAAGAGAAATCTGAGTACTGACAGTTGGAAGACTGATTATGAGTTATAATTATCCCTCCTACAGAAAGGCATCAGTTTCTGGTAGAGTTAAGACCAAATTTACCCCCGAAACGTGTTGTTCTTGTCATTGTTTAGTGTATGCAGATCACTCGCACACCGCAACTGAATGACAAATTGTGCATTTGGCACCGATACTCTTCGATTCTGAATAAAATTACTGTAGACGTGTAATAAAATGTGTAATATGTAAATAACCTACTCTGTTCTCTTCATGGACTGTATGATTTTTTTGAAAAATAGGTATATCGAGCTGGCCGCAGTGGCCGAGCGGTCAGCGACTTGCCAGTCACGGTTTGCACGGCCGCTGCGGTCAGGAGTTCGATTCCCTCCTCGGGCATGGATGTTTGTGCCATCTTTAGTATAAGCTACTTTATAAGTAGCTTGTAAGTATAGCGACTGATGACCATGGAGTTAACCCCATAAGCTATACAAACATTTGAATTTTTAGGTGTATCGAATATTATATTAATTCTGTTTTATTATTAGGAAATACTGTGGCATGTAATTACATTTTATTCGTAAGATGATTTCAAATTTTCTTAATCATCTCATACGTGAAGATTATTGGCAACTTTCTGAATAATTTGACATTTGTTATATTTATACGCCTAAGGTAATTGATATTACTAAATGTGATATTTGTTCCTGTACATTAAAGTATTTTTATCATTTCGATCACTTAGTACCTATATCATAAGTCTGTAACTCGGAGTACACAGTGGTAGCAAATGTTCACCGCACTGCTGCTGGCGTTGTAAGATTTGGCGCTGCCGCCCGAAGGTTTAAATAATATATATGAATAACTAAAAATTAAAATTTATAAAAATTTACTTTTTCACATATTTATTACACTTTTTTCCTATATAAATGAATAGCGTCCAGCAGAGTTCACTATTACATTTTTTTTTTTCTATGTAAATGAAGAGCGTACAGCAGAGTTCATAAAACATAAATCATTCACTGAATCAGACTGCTTCCAGTTTTAATTTTACTTTACAAAAAATATACAAAACAATGTTATAGATAAATATTTCGTTTGTGTGGCTATGATGCCCGTAGTTGCTTTCATAATTATGAATAGCAGTGTTTGTCCAGCTTTGCAACCACAATAAAAATTCGATTTTTCTCACCGGAAGCGTTTCGTTTTAATGGCAGTAAAATATCTTCAGTGGTTTGTAACAATAGAAATTTAAAGTTTGTTTTGTTTTTAGATAAAAAAAAACAGTTCATTAACGAAACACGAAAAGTAGGACTAATGTCATGTTACTTACGGAAATTTTGTGTTGTTTTCACCTCACATCATGGAATGCCGGTCTGTTTCATGCAGTACCGCCGATTCTTCGTGCTGTGTCATTGTTTTTCCCACTAGTTTCACTGGCACTTTTGCACTGCCCATAATTGTTTTTCACAGATCAGATTTTTTTTTTTTTTTTTGCTGTGTCTGCACAGTGTGTTATTGGAGTATTGGCAACATCAGGAATGTAGTTCTTTTTCTATGTTTTATAATAAATTATGTTTTAGTATATATATATATATATATATATATATATATATATATATATATATATATATATTTCTATCGTTCAAATGAGAAATAGTAATAATAATAACAGCTCCATGTATTGTCTATATGGTGTCGTACTAAACTGTTTATCTCTCACAGTAAGTGTGTGCTGAAGTATTAGAATGCTGCAGTGTTGCACTGCAGACAGTGTAGTTATTCTGTATGCAGTGGTCCATATTATCGAAAACTCAACGAATACTGAAAGTCTGGTAATTCAATCAAGGAAGAATCCATGGTGGTGCGAATGTGCGATAAAATCTCGGTAATCGTTGAAGGAATGGCGTCAGCTTAAAACAGGGATGCAGCTGTACATGCTTTCTACATCGAAAGAGAGCAGTGTTCCTGTGTTAGGGATATTTATGTCTCTGATGTTCTATATTAATTGAGTGGTGTTTTTCACTGTACAGTGAAAGTAGCAGAAAAAGCAATGACACAGCATGAAAAATCGGAGGTACTGCATGGAACAGACGGCCAATCCATGATGTGAGGAGAAAACAAGACAAAAGTCCCGTAAGTAACAAAATAATAGGCCTACTTTTGATGTTTCGTTAACGAACTGATTTAGATCTAAAAGCAAAAGAAACTGTAGATTTATATTTTTACAGACCACTGAAGATGTTTTACTGTCATTAAGACGAAATGCGTCTGGTGAGAAAAATCGCATTTCTATTGTAGTTGCAAAGACGGACATACACTGCTATTCATAATAATGATATAGAACTGTATGTAGACCATGTATAAATAAATTTCATGTACAAAATATCAGTGAAAATCGAATTCCTTTTGTATGTGAAAAAAGTGTTGCTAGATATTATCCTAAAGACCATTTAAGACGAAATCCAAGTAAAGAATGTACAAAAAATATTTACAATTGATAATGAAGAAAAATATATAATTAAAAACGAAAAAGTTGAAATTGAAGAAACAACTACATCTACAAATAAATATAAAATTTGTCAAGAAATTAAAGATTTAAATTATTTTTCTATGAATACATCACACAAAGACAAACAAAATAATAAATGTAAGAAATGTACTTAATAATATATTGAGAATAAGAAAGCTAAAGAAGAAGTATCATGAACTGAGTTCTAAGACTGGTTAAGACTGCTACATTTGTCGCTAAACTTTATCATTAATTATCAACTAAATAATATGAATTTATGTGATTAATTAAATAAATCATTGATTGTTTAAACAAGTCAACTAATCCATTTTTTTAAAAAAGCTGTTGTTTAGAAGCTGATTCCGGTGGTTCGCCTGACTAGCGGACAGCCCGCAGTGCAGGGTAGAAGCGCACGGATGCAGCCAGCGAGGCGCCCCGCAGCGGCGGCTCCGCGTGCACCGCCAGCAGCACACTGAAGCCGAACCCAGACCCACAACACAGTCCTCCGCACAGTCGCTGGGACCAGCTCCACACTGCCGCCTATCCCTGCGCGCCGGCTATTTAGGGGGGCGCAGGGCGACACGGCGGCAGTTCTCCGCCGACCGCCTGCGAGAACCGCAGCTGCGGGAGGAGAAGAGAAGAGTCCCTGCAGGCGACGCCGAGGAGCCACGACTGGCCACGAGGGAATGCGTCGTCCGGCTCTGCCTCCCTGTCCGCTCTCTCAAGGCTGTCGTTATATCCCGCGCCTGTATCTAATTGCTGAACAAGAAAACTTTTATGGCAACACAAAGGATTCTAAAAAAAACTGATTGGATGCAGTAATGAAGGAGTTGCAGATATTGTAAAATCCTTTATTATTCAGATTCCGCTGACGCGTTTCGGGCCCAACCCATCATCGGAGCGTCTGGTGACAAAGTACATGACACAGTATTATACGTAAAAGTAGTTACAAAGACCAAAATTAAAAAGAAAAAAAAAATCAATCTGTGGCATTTACAATTATAAGGTACATACCTTCCCTGAATGGAGAACGGAAAAAGATGCATGTAAAAACTCGTAATACAATAACGGTCAACATCAGTTGTACTTGTAACGTAGGTTGCTAGCTCGATGGATCACACTGAAATACCACTGAATGGAAAGTATACTATTGAGCTACTTTGGCGTAGCATAGGCGCCCTCTATGTTATTTAAAAACATTTTCAATAATGGAAAATAGTTCTCAACAATAAAACAACATATTTAGAACCTATACTTCTAATCTTTATTATTATTTTAGGATATTCTCGTATACCAACAACGTCATGAATATGGCGGATATAAAATTTCTCCATAAGACGGGAGGAAGTAAGCGCATCACCAATATCTACTCACAGGACAAATAACAGAGTAAACTTAGGAAAAACCCCGCACAGGAAGAGGGCACAGAAATCAGCCATTTAAGAAAACCTAGGTTGTGAAACAGATCGAAATACCACTGTTTGGAACAAAAAATTAGGTCATTTATTAACCATTCTTTATTATTATGATAACTGGTCCAAATTTCAATGGTAATACTCTTCGTACCAATATGCAAAATAGATAAAACTGCCTCTATATTTCGCACGTTACGGATTGTTTCCCTTAAGTGATCTCCTAAAACACTGTTGTTAGTGGCATAATCCTGTTCCCGGTATCTAGTATAAAACTCCCTTCCCGTTTGTCCAATGTAAAATCAATTGCAAGGCCCACATATAATTTTGTATACACCTGATTTACAGAATGTATCAGGCGTCGGTTGTTTGAAGAAAGATATCCCAATCTTTAATATCTCCCCTTCAGACAATATGTGTGCCATGCCAACTAGGATAATAATATCAGTCTCTTTCTTTATTATCTCATCCTTAACAGCGACTTTAGCTACCCGATAAAACATAGAATTGAAAAATGCACGTTTTTGCATAATAGGATGACACGAATCTTTAGGTATAATGAGGTAAGTAACAGTAGGCGTACGAAAGAATACAGTCTGTAATTTCTGTTCATACCTACTGAACTTCAAATCCAAAAAATTAATACTACCTGCCTGTTCCATTTTCATAGTAAATGTCATTTAATGATGGAGCCCATTGAAAGCATTTAAAATTTTAATAACGTCATCCACACTACCAGTAATTATCAGGAAAATATCATCAACGTACCTACGGTACACAGCAATTTTTCGTGCCAAACCAACGTGAGTAGCGAAAAATTTAATTTCCAAAATATCCCCAAAATTTCGGACAAAATTCCGGATAGGCTAGAGCCCATACCCAAGCCCTAATATTGATGCTAAATCTTCCCTTTGAAAGAGAAACAATTGAAAGAAAGTAAGATTTTAACCATTTCCATCAACGCTTTTGCATATGAACTATTTACTTTCCGGAAATACGTGAAATTATTATAAAGTTTCATCAATAGGTACATTAGTACAAAAAAATTTTATGTCAAATTATACCACTAAAAATTTTGGGGGAAATTCAAAATCGTGTAACATAGTAACCATTTCGAAGCTATCTTTTACATTATAAGTCTTCTGAAAAGTAAATAACTTTTTAATTGTAGTATGGCAGAAACTATGTAGGTAATTACTAGGGCTACTACATCCGCTGACCACAGGGCGAATCGGCATGTTTTCCTTATGTAACTTTACTTGGGCACGTAAAATAGGCATTTTAGGTTTCAACATTGTTAACCTAATTTTCTTCCATTTAGAATCAAACACAAAAACGGAATCATTTATAGTCTCCCTTATTTCTTTTGCGAATGTCATCAGAGGGTTCTTACCTAGTTGTTAAATACCATTCTCGATGAAAGAAATATTCATTTTTTAAAAATACAATCAAACTAGTTAATCACCACTAATGAGGAACTCATATCAGCTTTTGTAACCAAAATATCATTGTTGGATAACTTTTTATTCAGGTTTTTGACTTGGCGTGACAGACATTGTAAAGGTTGGCCCTTCTTGCCTGCTTGCTTAATTGCATTAGAAGTTTACACCGCAATTTTAACTTGATCAGGTTTAGGTAGTTTTAAAAGCTCGCATCCGCTTTTTACTTCGGCTATTATGTCTTTCAACGTTTTACAGTCAAGTTTTGGAGAATCATTGACATTACGCCCCTTATTTAATAACTTTAGTTAATTCCTCACTAGAAAAGTTGATACCAGTAAGTTTTATAACTCTCGGTGCGAAAACGTGTTTACTTACTTGGTCTGTAGAGGAAGCACGCCGGCCAGCGGCATCGGGTAGCCACCTTTGCAGTTTACGCCTGTTGTTGTTGTTGTGGTCCTCAGTCCGGTGACTGGTTTAATGCAGCTCTCCACAATACCATATCCTGAGCAAGCCTCTTCATCTCCACATAAGAACGGCAACCTACATCTGTCTGAATCTGCTTACTGTATCCATCTCTTGGTCTTCCTCTGCGGTTTTTACCCCACACACTTCCCTCCAATTCTAAATTCACAATTCCTTGATGTCTACGAATGTGTCCTACCAATCTGTCCCTTCTTTTAGTCAAGGAACGGCAGAAATTTCTTTTCACCCCAATTCTGTTCAGTACCTCCTCATTAGTTACGCGATCCACCCACCTAATCATCAGCATTCTTCTGTAGCACCATATTTCAAAAGCCTCAATCGTCTTCCTATCCGCACTGTTTATCGTCCATGTCTCACTCCCATACAAGGCAACACTCCATACAAATGCCTTCAGAAAGGTCTTCCTTAGGCTTAAATCAATATTCGATGTTAACAAATTTCTCTTTTTCAGGAACGCTTTTCTACCCATTGCCATTCTGCATTTTATATCCTCTGTACTGTGACAATCATTTGTTATTTTACTGCCCAAATAACAAAACTCATCTACCTCCTTTATTGTTTCGTTTCCCAATCTAATTCCTTCAGCATCACCTGATTTCCTTACACTGCACTCCATTACCCTAGTTTTGCTCTTGTTAATGTTCATCTTATATGCATCTTTCAGCACACTGTCCATTCCCGTCAACTGCTCTTCCAGGTCTTTTGCTGTCTCTGAGATTATTACAATGTCGTCGGCAAAACGCAATCTTTTTAATTCCTCACCCTGAACTTTAATTCCTTCTCCAAATTTGTCCTTGCTTTCCTTTATAGCTTGCTCAATGTACAAATTGAATAACAATGGAGAAAGACTACAACCCTCTCTTACTCCCTTTCCAACCACTGCATCCCTTTCATGCCCTTCAACTCTGATAACCGCTGTCTGGTTTTTGTACAAGTTATAAATAACCTTACGTTCCCTATATTTTACTCCTGCTTGCTTCAGAACTTGAAAGAGTTTATTCCAATCAAAATTGTCAAAAGCCTTCTCCAAATCTACAAAAGCTAGAAATGTAGGTTTGCCTTTTCTTAATCTATCTTCTAGGATAAGCCGTAACGTGAGTATTGCCTCCCGTGTTCCTACATTTCTCCTGAACCCAAACTGATGTTCCCCGAGGTCAGCTACTACCACATTTTCCATCCTTCTGTATATAATTCGTGTTAATATTTTGCAACCATGACTTATTAGACTGATGGTTCTGCAGTTTTCACACCTATCTGCACCTGCTTTCTTTGGAATGGGGATTATAACATTTTTCTTATAGTCTGAGGGTTCTTCTCCTGTCTCATACATCTTACCCACCAGGTGAAACAGGTTTGTCAAGGCTGGTTCTCCCAGAGACTTCAGTAGCTCTGAGGGAATATCATCTACTCCAGGGGCTTTGTTTCGACTTAGGTCTTTCAGGGCACTGTCAAATTCTTCTCTCAATACAGTATCTCCTATTTCATCTTCATCTACATCCTCCTCCCTTCCTACAATATTGTCTCGGAGTTCAGTTCCTTTGTAGAGCCCCTCTACATACTCTTTCCACCTTTCAGCTTTCCCTTCTTTGCTGAGAACTGGTTTTCCATCAGTGTCCTTGATATTCATAGATCTGTTTTTCTTATCTCCAAATGTTTCTTTTATTTTCCTGTAGGCTGTATCTATGTTTCCCCTATTTATACATTTTTCTACATCCTTGCATTTGCCTTCTAGCCACCCCTACTTAGACATTTTGCACTTCCTGTCAATCTCATTTCTTAGTCGTCTGTACTCCATTTTGCCTGTTTCATTTACTGCATTTTTATATTTTCTCCTTTCATCGATTAAATTTAGTATCCCCTGTGATATCCAAGGATTTTTTGTCCTCTGCTGCCTTCACTATTTCATCTCTCAATTTTACCCATTCCTCTTCTACGTTTTCTGTCAATTGTTGCCTAAAGCTCCCTCTGAAATTCTTAAGAACCTCCTTATTTTCCTACCTTTTTGTAGTTTTTTAGTTTCAGCCTACAGTTCATAAACAAAACGTTATGGTCAGAGTCTGTATCTGCCCCTGGGTATGTTTTACAGTTTAAAACCTGGTTCCGGAATCTATGTCTTACCATTATAAAATCTATCTGATACCTTCCGGTGTCTCCTGGTCTCTTCCACGTATACAACCTTCTTTTGTGATTCTTAAACCATGTGTTGGTTACGATTAAATCATGTTCCGTGCAAAATTCTACCAGGCGACTTCCTCTTTCATTCCTCCTACCCAGTCCATATTCACCTATTATTTTTCCTTCTCTTCCTTTTCCTACTACCGAATTCCAGTCTCCCATAACAATTAAGTTTTCCTCTCCCTTAATTGTCGGAATAATTTCCTTTAGCTCTTCATATATTTCTTCGATTTCCTCATCATCGGCAGAGCTAGTTGGCATATAAACCTGTACTACTGTTGTCGGTGTTGGCTTCGTATCTATCTTGACAATGATAATGCGATCACTGTGCTGCTCATAGTAGTTTACCCGCATTCCTATTTTCTTATTCATTATCAATCCTACTCCTGTGATACCCCCAATTGATTTTGTATTTATAATCCTGTACTCACCTGACCAGAAATCCTGTTCATCCTGCCACCGAAATTCACTAACCCCCACTATATCTAACTTCAACCTATGCATTTCCCTTTTTAAATTTTCTAATTTTCCTACTCGATTAAGGGATCTAACATTCCACGCTCCGACCCGTAGAATGCCAGTATTGTCTTTCCTGATGATCACATCCTCCTGAGTAGTCCCCGCCCGGAGATACAAATGGGGGACTATTTTACCTCCGGAATATTTTACCCGAGAGGATGCCATCATCATATGTTCATACAGTAGAGCTGCATGACCTCGGGAAAGGTAACGGCTGTAGTTTCCCCTTGCTTTCAGCCTTTAGCAGTAGCTGTGTGGCAAAGCCACATTAGCTGATGTTACAAGGCCAGCTCAGTCAATCATCCAGACTGTTGCCCCTGTAACTACTGAAAAGGCTGCTGCCCCTCTTCAGAAACCACACGTTTGTCTGGCCTCTCCACAGATACCCCTCCGCTGTGGTTGCACCTTCGGTACGGCTAGCTGTATCGATGAGGCACGCAAGCCACCCCACCTCGGCAATGTCTGTGGTTCATGGGAGTGGAGTATACGCCTATGCCGTCAATAAAAAAATGCCACGTTACCAACGTATATAACTGTGAACCATATTTATCTTCGAAACTGTTAAGACCACTGAGAATGACGAAAACGATCATGTAAACTGTTTGCTTGCGTAGTTACTAAATCTTTTACACTACATCTTTTGTGCTGAAAAAATATAGTTACTGTACAATAGTATTTTCAGGTACTTCTGAATTGTTTCTTGTAGGTTCATTCGTTTCTAATTTTACTTGGCTTATCTGATGAGACAACTATTTCAGTTTACTCAAAATTAGGCCTAGATATCACGTTTTCTTACATACCTTTTACATTAGGCTACATAAAACTCGTTAACTAGCCTACTTATTTGTTGGTTTGGTACAAACTTGTCATCTGAAAACATAACAAACAGTTTAAAATTTTCTTACTTTCTAATTTTGGGTTCGAGAAAAACGCGTCATGTCTGTTTAGTACTTACAATTCTTTTCTTTCTTTTTAGAATCAGGTTGTTGCTGTTAATTCTTTTTTTTCTTTTGTAATGTGGATGTCACTTGTTGTACACGTTTTTTTCCGTGCTATGCATTACGCCTGTGGTAATATTCGGCGTATGAATACAGCTAAAAGCTGTTCACTTGTTCTCTGGGTGTCTTCTTTTGATGAGTAGCGCGCAAAATGCGAGTGTTTAATGTTAGTGTCGTGTTATATTCGTCTGTTGATGGGTAATGTTGGAGTAAACCAGTATTGTGGATGTGTTTTCTTCTTAAGACCAAAAGTTCTTAAGACCAGCAAAAGCTTATGCCATACATTAACAACAGAGGAGAACTATCACATACAAAACGCAATAGCACAAGGAAAACCTGTACTCAATGAATACACTTTACTCTGCAACAAAACACTATTTACTACAACAGAGGAGATGTACAAACAGTCTTCATACTAGTATCCTGATCACTCACTCCTATCCCTAACTCACTCTCCCATTCAGACGCACATAAAAATGCCCACATAAATCCTCCACTAACACACTCCACAACCACCTCAGAAACGAAAGGAAAACGTAAATACCATCAAACATCTAATATTTTCGCAACATACACACACAGAAAAACAAAACACACACAAAAATACACACTCAGGCAGATGTATATACACATTAATAAACGTATTACATAGAGCTTAAAACTGTTGCCCAAAAATTTCCTATTCACCCCACTGGTAAATCCGCCACTGGTCGTCGGCAAGCCATTCTCTATGTTCAAATGTTTGTAGAACTTATGGGACTTAACTACGGGGTCATCACTCCCTAAGCTTACAAACTACTTATGAACTAGCTAAGACTAAGGATGGCACAAATATCCATGCCCGAGGGAGGATTCGAACCCCCGAACGTAGTGGCCGTGCAGACCGTGACTGGAGCGCCTAAGTCCCCTCGGCCACCGCGGCCGGCATTCTCTATGTTCTGGCCTTCGGTACGGTATCTGACGATGGTATGCTTCGATGTCCTTACTGTGGAATCTCATCAAATGTTGTACACAATACTTTATTCATCGGACAACCAGTGTCGAATGATTCATTTTTTTGACAGCATACTGCTGTGACCGTTAAAAATTCTTCATTCAGAACACACGACCGGTTTCGCATATTAAATTATTAAATTTACATCACCAGGTGCTTACTTCATTTGGGTCCTAACCAAATGTTACATGGATTATAAACAAGCTGATCCCCATCGCTTTGAGAGGTAGTAATACTATTTATATTCATATTTTCCAATTTCATTTAATCTGTCGATTTTATTGGATTTTGGGTTCTTTGTATTCTAATTTCTCCAAATTCTTAATGCCAGATGACAGAAATGATCATTGCATGATTTTGGTACAATAGGAATAGGCCACCTGTATAATTGTTTTTAGGCGCTTGCCGCCACCAGCATAAAAACGTGGGAGAGAATGCTGCCCTTGTTTGGCGGCCAGCGGTGTATAAAGATACGGGACAGGATGTCGCCCCATCCGAAGGGGTTGGGGAGAGAAAGTCGCCCCGGGCTCGGTCGGTCGGTCCGTGGAGTCGAAGAGAAAGTGCGGCCGGCAGCATCGTGTACGCTGCCTGGACCCTCGCGATCGGCTGGCGCCAAACTTTATTACTTTTGGCGGCGCCACGTTGGCGAGGCGTAGGTTGCTGAGGGGTCTCACGATGGGAGAGGGCGTATGAATACAGCTGAAAGCTGTTCACTTGTTCTCTGGGTGTCTTCTTTTGATGAGTAGCGCGCAAAATGCGAGTGTTTAATGTTAGTGTCGTGTTATATTCGTCTGTTGATGGGTAATGTTGGAGTAAACCAGTATTGTGGATGTGTTTTCTTCTTAAGACCAAAAGTTCTTAAGACCAGCAAAAGCTTATGCCATACATTAACAACAGAGGAGAACTATCACATACAAAACGCAATAGCACAAGGAAAACCTGTACTCAATGAATACACTTTACTCTGCAACAAAACACTATTTACTACAACAGAGGAGATGTACAAACAGTCTTCATACTAGTATCCTGATCACTCACTCCTATCCCTAACTCACTCTCCCATTCAGACGCACATAAAAATGCCCACATAAATCCTCCACTAACACACTCCACAACCACCTCAGAAACGAAAGGAAAACGTAAATACCATCAAACATCTAATATTTTCGCAACATACACACACAGAAAAACAAAACACACACAAAAATACACACTCAGGCAGATGTATATACACATAATAAATGTAAACAAGGAGAAAACACATCCACAATACTGGTTTACTCCAAGTACTAAACAGGAATGGCAGCGTTTTTCTCGAACCGAAAATTAGAAAGTAAGAAAATTTTAAACTGTTTGTTATGTTTGTAGATGACAGCTTTGTTCAAATGTACAAATGTTTGGAAATCTATCAGATCAAACTGCGTGGGCATCAGTCCATAGCTTACAAACTACTTAAACCTAGGTAAACTAACCTAAGGACAAACACACACACACATGCCCCAGGGAGGACTCCAACCTCCACGGCGAGCAAACGCGCGCTCCGCAGCGAGACGCTTTAGACCGCTTGGCTACTCCACGGCGGCGACAAATTTGTACCAAAACAACAAATAAGTAGGCTACTTAGGTACCTAATGTAAAAGATGTGTAAAAGGTATGTAAGAAAATGTGATACTCGTATATCTAGGCCTAATTTTCACTAAACTGAAATAGTTATATCGTCCGATAACCTAAGTAAAATTAAGAACGAATGAACCTACAAAAAATATTTTAGAAGTACCTGTAAAGATTATTGTACAGTAACTATAATTTTTCTGAACAAAAAATAAACCATCCCACTTATGATAGCACAAAATGTGCTGTAACATGTTTGGGAAAAATTAAAAATGAGGTGTCTTTGCATACGGCGGAAAATCCTCACCATGACACATAAGTGTGCTGCCACTTAGACGCAGAAGAAGAACACACTCTGGCGTCCCTTCCCATTGGCTGGTAGCCAAGCAGTCTGCAGAGGACCCAGACCTGCGTGAGATCATCCTGCTGGTTTAGTATGGCTGGCCATCGGAGCAGTGACAGGTGTTCAATATTATTGGCATCGACGGCACGAATTGTCTGTCCGTGATGATGATCTTCTCATCCAGATCGGAAACAGACGACCACGGGGTATAATTCCCCCCTCTCTACAACACAAAGTTCTCAGCCTGCTTCATCATGGTCATTGGGGAGTCGTGCTAACAAAACGCCTCGCATGCCTCCTGCCAAAGCAAACAGGCGGCTCCTGCCAGTCGGTATTTCCCGTGGCCAGAGGCGTCACCATCATGGTCCAGGCTCCATTTGGACTTTACAGGCACCTTTCTGGGTTCCTCGTGCTTTATTGCAGTCGCCGCCGGCTCTATGTTTCCTTACATATCCTGGATATTATCCACATCTTAGACCTATTTAATCCAGGTGCTTACGGGCATCTTTGCCTTTGAAGGCCTACCAGAGACAATTGTGACCGACAGTGGCACTCAATTTACGTCCGCACAATTCGTGGCCTTCTGTGCATCCAATGGCATTGCCATGGTACACACAGCGCCATTCCACCTCGCGTCCGATCGACTGGCAGACCGGTTCGTATGGACTTTCAAGAATAAAATGTCAAAGCTCTCCGCACACCACTCACTGGACGATGCTTTGCCCAACATTATGGGCTCTTAGAGGACAACTCCACAGGAGGGAACCAGTCCTGTAGAGCAGCTCCATGGGCGCCCACTGCGTTCGCTCCTCTCCCTCCTCCATCCACAACGACCTGTAGAGCACACTGGGCGAGGTCTGCGACACTGGTTTGCTGTCGACAATGATGTCTGGGTACTGATGTTCTCCTGCTACGGACGCCTTTGGGATCCAGCGGTGGTCACAAAACCACTAGGACGAGCAATGGTGGAGGTTGAACTTTCAGATGGCTCCCTCTGCCACAAGCATCCGATCAAGGAGCACCCCAGGAGCCGTCAGTTGACTACTCTAGCAGGCCCGTCAACCAGGTAGCCAGGAGGCCCTGCAAGACCAAACACTTCTATGGCCCTCCAATGTCAATGTACGATAGTGGGCAGCCCACTCCTGCACTATGGTCAATACCGACGGGGTAGCCTCGCGTTTTGGGAGCAGAGTGCGGTGCAGCGCTCCAGGAGGGAGCAGAAGGGACTTCATCTTAGGCAGCTGACGAGTACGGTCGGCTCGACTTTGGTGCTTACTTGTATGAGTTTTGACTTCGTCTTGGGCAGCTGTCGAGTTCGGTCGGCTCAACTTACTTGTGAATGTTTTCAGACTTTCGTGCTTGAATGTTTTGAGGCTTTGATGATTTTTTACCTATTGAGCTTTGTGTACTTGGAGTTTGAGATTCACTTTTCAGACATTGTCTGAAACTTGTGTCTGTCGACCTGAGTATCATAGAGGTGGGAAAAGGCTCAGCCAATTTGAATCAGCAGCACCGAAGAGCTGATAAAGTTATTGCCTGCTCTGGTGTCAATTGCACACTCGACAACCTGGTGTCTAGTGCACATAGGTTGAGTTGGAGAGACAGAGTCGAGCCTGTGGTTTCGTTAGACACAGTGTGCGTACCGCGGACGGTAGGGCACTCACGCTTCCGTCTTGAGAAGCTATTTCTTTCCATCGGACCGCGATTTGCAGCACTGCCACGCACTGCCGCCGCCAACCCATTTCCAGCAACGCCAGATTCAGCAGCATTAAGTGAAGTATTGCTAGCAAGTGCTTATCTGGGCGAGAGTTGGGATTCCTCCTTTTGACGATTTTCTTAAACATCATTTTATGTGCAAAGTTCTCATAATTATAGCACGCTCCCTTGGTCTCCTTCCTTTTGGGATTTATTTACGTTGTTCGAAACTACCAATGCATAAATAGTGAATTGAATGATGGTTGATAGGTGGGATGTAGGTGTGAGTTTGCGAGGTCATCATAGTCGATTTTTAATCAGGCGTGTCTGTTTCAGAACTTAACCTTCTACTGACTTTTTAAATACATTTTTGGTAGGTTAACACACCAAATTTATGACTATAACCAGTCGAACTTGTACCTTTTCTTTTGGTGTTAAGATTTTGTCCTGTATTCTGTCAAAAGTATTGCGATCATTAGATAATTTTGTATGTGCTATTTCAAGTCATAATTTTTGTATTTATTCATGCACTGTAATCTGAAATTTTCTAACATTTTTAAAGTTCTCAGAACTGTTCCTACTTTCGTCAGTTAATGGATATTACCCATATATTAACTGTCTTTGAGAAATAAATTAAGCACATTCTTAACCTGAATCTGATTTAGTAGTCGGATTCCCCAATTTTCATTACTTTTGGAGGCTATTTGTTTGTCAAGATGCCAGATCTCTTTATGGCACACTTCAGTAATGCATCTCACAAGTCACACTACCTAACTGGAAGCTCGAAACTTTACAAAACTAGTAGCATAAATTGTGTGTTTTCACACTGTTTCAATATTTCTCTAATGATAAACATTGTAAAATACGATGTGATTCTTCAGTTTCCCGCGGCGTACTTGATAATCAAAATATCTACGTGTGTACTGCCGGTCTATAAGTGTCCAACGGGCACAATATTTCGGCGATCATACATGTCGTCATCATCAGGTGAACTGACGGACTGAGCTCCTGGAAACGTGCCGGCACGGAGATCCGCACGCTACGGCTGCTCGAAGGGAACTGGGTTCTAGCCCGGTAAAGTGGATTTTGTTAAACGCCTTAACAACTTCAGGCTGGATGAGTCATATATCATGGTGTGTTTTGACATCGTTTCGTTATTTACGGGGCTGCCCCTTCGACAGTCACTAGATTTGATTGGTCAGAAATTTGACGAGAAGACCACCGAACTTTTTAGGCATGTTTTGACCTCCACGTATTTTCTTTTCAATGGCGAATACTACGAACAAACGGAGGGAGTCGCCATGGGTAGCCCACTCTCCCCTGTGGTCGCAAATTTTTACATGGAGAATTTCGAGGAGGAAGCCCTGGCATCGTGTGAATGGAAAGCTACTTGCGTTTTCCGTTACGTGGACGAGACTTTCGTCATCTGGCCACATGGTGTGGATAAACTCCTTGACATCCTTACACATCTGAACTCCATACACCCCAACATCAAATTCACTATGGAGACTGAAACGGAGGGTCATTTCCGTTTCTTGACGTCTTGGTCAAGAGAAGAGCTGATGGCACCTCCGGTCATAGTGTATATCGGAAGACAACGCACACTGATCTGTATTTACACGCAGACAGCTGTCACCACCCTTCACAGAGGAATGGGGTACTTAAAACTCTAGTACATAGGGCGCGCACTATCTCCGACGCAGAGAATCTACCCCAGGAATTGGAACACCTGAGAACTGTATTTCGAAAAAATGGATACTCAATGTGGGAGATTCAGCGGGCTCTCCGCCCAACGACTACACCACAACCTGTGGAAACGGATGAAAACACTAGGGAGGATGTAGGCACTGCGTTCCTTCCATATACCGGCGCACTCTCGGGGAAGATCGCCCGCATTTTGAAAAAAACACCAGGTTGGAACTGGTTTTTGTCCGCCGAATAAAATTCGTGCACTGGTGAGGAGCGCTAAAGATGATCTCCGTTTGAGAAAGGTCGGCGTGTACCAGATTCCGTGTCAGTGTGGAAAGTCATATATTGGACAGACGACGCGTACCGTCGACAATCGATGCGTTGAACACCAGAGGCACACACGATTGATGTATCCGAGCAAGTCGGCGGTCGCTGAACATTGTTTGTCGGAGAATCATGCGATGGAGTATGAACGCACTAGGATTCTGGTACAGACATCGAGATACTGGGACTGCGCCGTTAGAGAGGCCATTGAAATTCGCACAAGGGATGACCTCATAAACCGTGACTGTGGCTATAATCTTAGCAAAGCTTGGGAATCAGCGATTGGATTAATTATGAGGAAATCTAGCAAATGTAACGAAGTGACGACCACGGCGGACAGAGCCCTCACACCGCCGTCATCTCAGACGCCGGCGCAATCGGTTCCACTGCGCGGCCGCGGCGCGGGGCGCGGACCGCGGAGGGGTTGCTCCGCGGGCCGAGGGTATTTAAATGGCCCGCTACCGGGCTAGAACCCAGTTCCCTTCGAGCAGCCGTAGCGTGCGGATCTCCGTGCCGGCGCGTTTCCAGGAGCTCAGTCCGTCAGTTCACCTGATGATGACGACATGTATGATCGCCGAAATATTGTGCCCGTTGGACACTATAGACCGTCAGTACAACCGTGGATATTTTGATTGTAAAATAGTTTAGCTTACTTGTTTGAATTATTCTTGAAGGAATACTGTAGTATTTAGCTTGTTAAACGAAAAATGAAAATAACATTTATTTCTTAAAATTTACTTTAGACTGTGTATTAGTCAAAAATGTTCAAATGTTTGTAGAAGTTATGGGACATAACTATGGAGGCATCAGTCTCTAAACTTACAAACTACTTATGAACTAGCTAATACTAAGGACGGCACAAATATCCATGCCCGAGGGGGGATTCGAACCCCCGACGATAGTGGCCGTGCAGTCCGTGACTGGCGCAACGCAGACCGCTTGGCCACTGCAGCCGGCTGTACTATTCATTTTTGAAAACAAATAATATTTTTCCTCTATATTAGTGTCCTGAATGTAATATCAACAAGTAGAAACCGAAAACATGATGAAAATATCAATAAAACCGCAGTTTCCTAGTGTGGGTCAAAAATGTCCCACGAGGTATTGATATGGGTACAGAAAATCCGGTACTTCTAGTCTTAAAATTTGAAACTAACGTTCCAATTGTTTCACTCTGTCCCATGTCTTGGGTTCACTGGTACAGGTGATGGAACAGAGCGATATTAGCATTTGTAATATTTCAACGTGTATTAATTATCTGTTTTATAACCAAAAATACATTAGCATAATAATTACTGTGCATTATCGCTAAAAAACTAAACTGTTTTCCCTAACATGAAATACGATTTTTAGGATTTACATATAAACACTTGCATATTTGTCGCTAGAAGAATAACAATGTTGACAGCTGACAAATAATTATACGTCCGTAACTGTAGGAAAATATTCATTGCCATTTATGTCAAATTTGTTGAATAAAAGTTAACTGTAAATGTAAGTAACTCTTGAGTTATTTCGTTTTGCCAACTTTGAATTATTTTTGCGTGAATCATTCTGATTTGGTTGTCTTCAACTGATGGGATTAGAAATGAATTCTCCTTTTGTGTGCTTGTCCTAAGAAAGCTTACTTGAACGACTACTTCAGAGTCCTTTTCTTTTAATCCAGTGTAAAATTTACCCTCGTGGATGTTTCAAATTACGCTAAATCATTACCTTCTACTTTTGGATCCCTCTCTCAGCCTGTTGTTAAAACTCGTGTTACGAGCAAATTATAACGTTTTGCCGTGTTCCAGTGACTCAATAAGCCAAGTATAACTGAATAGTCAAAACCACGTTATGAGACAAAAGTTATCGATGATCCATTGTCTTACTGACGCCCATCTGTACTACAGACAATGAAGTTTTCAAATATGTAAGACAAACATAACGACGAGTAAACTTAAACAATTCTGATTTTAGAAACTGAAAAACTTTTACTTTCAACCAGGAAAAACCCCAGTACTCTGACCTAACGTGGCTTTATCAAATTGCAGCCATTTAGGAAGCAGGTGGTTAAGTCATTAAGTGTGCCATTGATCGGCTTCAGAAGCCTTTTGTTGGAATGAGCCCCACGTTTACTGTACTCCACTGTGCCACTTCAGAAGAGTGGAGAGGCAGCACGGAGACTCAGGCGGCAGTCGTCGTCCGCGGCAGGTGTCGGGAGGCCTACACGGCTGCTCGGCCACTCGGGCAGTCGCCCGGCTGCATTATGGAGGCGACGCGGAACGTGCATCGGGCCGGCGCGGGGCGGCGCCGCCCACGGTGGCCGGCGGCGTGTCCGGCGCCGACGTGCGGTCGGCCGCCACCGGCCGCTCGCTCACACGGCCGCCTGAGCGTCGCAGCAGTGGCCGAAGCAGGAGCAGAAGCAGGCTACTGACGCTTCGTGTATTTTCCACTGTCATCATAACTGTACCATCTCTTATCCGTAATTAGATTTACTGTGAACTAGAGTGTTGAAGTGTCACGTCCTAAATTACTTTTACAACAAAACTATTTGGTTAAGATTGTATTTTTATGTTCTGACCTAATAACAGCAGAGCCATAAACTACTAATAATGTACATATACCCTAATACGTCTTACACATTAATAAACGTATTACATAGAGCTTAAAACTGTTGCCCAAAAATTTCCTATTCACCCCACTGGTAAATCCGCCACTGGTCGTCGGCAAGCCATTCTCTATGTTCAAATGTTTGTAGAACTTATGGGACTTAACTACGGGGTCATCACTCCCTAAGCTTACAAACTACTTATGAACTAGCTAAGACTAAGGATGGCACAAATATCCATGCCCGAGGGAAGATTCGAACCCCCGAACGTAGTGGCCGTGCAGACCGTGACTGGAGCGCCTAAGTCCCCTCGGCCACCGCGGCCGGCATTCTCTATGTTCTGGCCTTCGGTACGGTATCTGACGATGGTATGCTTCGATGTCCTTACTGTGGAATCTCATCAAATGTTGTACACAATACTTTATTCATCGGACAACCAGTGTCGAATGATTCATTTTTTTGACAGCATACTGCTGTGACCGTTAAAAATTCTTCATTCAGAACACACGACCGGTTTCGCATATTAAATTATTAAATTTACATCACCAGGTGCTTACTTCATTTGGGTCCTAACCAAATGTTACATGGATTATAAACAAGCTGATCCCCATCGCTTTGAGAGGTAGTAATACTATTTATATTCATATTTTCCAATTTCATTTAATCTGTCGATTTTATTGGATTTTGGGTTCTTTGTATTCTAATTTCTCCAAATTCTTAATGCCAGATGACAGAAATGATCATTGCATGATTTTGGTACAATAGGAATAGGCCACCTGTATAGTTGTTTTTAGGCGCTTGCCGCCACCAGCATAAAAACGTGGGAGAGAATGCTGCCCTTGTTTGGCGGCCAGCGGTGTATAAAGATACGGGACAGGATGTCGCCCCATCCGAAGGGGTTGGGGAGAGAAAGTCGCCCCGGGCTCGGTCGGTCGGTCTGTGGAGTCGAAGAGAAAGTGCGGCCGGCAGCATCGTGTACGCTGCCTGGACCCTCGCAATCGGCTGGCGCCAAACTTTATTACTTTTGGCGGCGCCACGTTGGCGAGGCGTAGGTTGCTGAGGGGTCTCACGATGGGAGAGGGCGTATGAATACAGCTGAAAGCTGTTCACTTGTTCTCTGGGTGTCTTCTTTTGATGAGTAGCGCGCAAAATGCGAGTGTTTAATGTTAGTGTCGTGTTATATTCGTCTGTTGATGGGTAATGTTGGAGTAAACCAGTATTGTGGATGTGTTTTCTTCTTAAGACCAAAAGTTCTTAAGACCAGCAAAAGCTTATGCCATACATTAACAACAGAGGAGAACTATCACATACAAAACGCAATAGCACAAGGAAAACCTGTACTCAATGAATACACTTTACTCTGCAACAAAACACTATTTACTACAACAGAGGAGATGTACAAACAGTCTTCATACTAGTATCCTGATCACTCACTCCTATCCCTAACTCACTCTCCCATTCAGACGCACATAAAAATGCCCACATAAATCCTCCACTAACACACTCCACAACCACCTCAGAAACGAAAGGAAAACGTAAATACCATCAAACATCTAATATTTTCGCAACATACACACACAGAAAAACAAAACACACACAAAAATACACACTCAGGCAGATGTATATACACATAATAAATGTAAACAAGGAGAAAACACATCCACAATACTGGTTTACTCCAAGTACTAAACAGGAATGGCAGCGTTTTTCTCGAACCGAAAATTAGAAAGTAAGAAAATTTTAAACTGTTTGTTATGTTTGTAGATGACAGCTTTGTTCAAATGTACAAATGTTTGGAAATCTATCAGATCAAACTGCGTGGGCATCAGTCCATAGCTTACAAACTACTTAAACCTAGGTAAACTAACCTAAGGACAAACACACACACACATGCCCCAGGGAGGACTCCAACCTCCACGGCGAGCAAACGCGCGCTCCGCAGCGAGACGCTTTAGACCGCTTGGCTACTCCACGGCGGCGACAAATTTGTACCAAAACAACAAATAAGTAGGCTACTTAGGTACCTAATGTAAAAGATGTGTAAAAGGTATGTAAGAAAATGTGATACTCGTATATCTAGGCCTAATTTTCACTAAACTGAAATAGTTATATCGTCCGATAACCTAAGTAAAATTAAGAACGAATGAACCTACAAAAAATATTTTAGAAGTACCTGTAAAGATTATTGTACAGTAACTATAATTTTTCTGAACAAAAAATAAACCATCCCACTTATGATAGCACAAAATGTGCTGTAACATGTTTGGGAAAAATTAAAAATGAGGTGTCTTTGCATACGGCGGAAAATCCTCACCATGACACATAAGTGTGCTGCCACTTAGACGCAGAAGAAGAACACACTCTGGCGTCCCTTCCCATTGGCTGGTAGCCAAGCAGTCTGCAGAGGACCCAGACCTGCGTGAGATCATCCTGCTGGTTTAGTATGGCTGGCCATCGGAGCAGTGACAGGTGTTCAATATTATTGGCATCGACGGCACGAATTGTCTGTCCGTGATGATGATCTTCTCATCCAGATCGGAAACAGACGACCACGGGGTATAATTCCCCCCTCTCTACAACACAAAGTTCTCAGCCTGCTTCATCATGGTCATTGGGGAGTCGTGCTAACAAAACGCCTCGCATGCCTCCTGCCAAAGCAAACAGGCGGCTCCTGCCAGTCGGTATTTCCCGTGGCCAGAGGCGTCACCATCATGGTCCAGGCTCCATTTGGACTTTACAGGCACCTTTCTGGGTTCCTCGTGCTTTATTGCAGTCGCCGCCGGCTCTATGTTTCCTTACATATCCTGGATATTATCCACATCTTAGACCTATTTAATCCAGGTGCTTACGGGCATCTTTGCCTTTGAAGGCCTACCAGAGACAATTGTGACCGACAGTGGCACTCAATTTACGTCCGCACAATTCGTGGCCTTCTGTGCATCCAATGGCATTGCCATGGTACACACAGCGCCATTCCACCTCGCGTCCGATCGACTGGCAGACCGGTTCGTATGGACTTTCAAGAATAAAATGTCAAAGCTCTCCGCACACCACTCACTGGACGATGCTTTGCCCAACATTATGGGCTCTTAGAGGACAACTCCACAGGAGGGAACCAGTCCTGTAGAGCAGCTCCATGGGCGCCCACTGCGTTCGCTCCTCTCCCTCCTCCATCCACAACGACCTGTAGAGCACACTGGGCGAGGTCTGCGACACTGGTTTGCTGTCGACAATGATGTCTGGGTACTGATGTTCTCCTGCTACGGACGCCTTTGGGATCCAGCGGTGGTCACAAAACCACTAGGACGAGCAATGGTGGAGGTTGAACTTTCAGATGGCTCCCTCTGCCACAAGCATCCGATCAAGGAGCACCCCAGGAGCCGTCAGTTGACTACTCTAGCAGGCCTGTCAACCAGGTAGCCAGGAGGCCCTGCAAGACCAAACACTTCTATGGCCCTCCAATGTCAATGTACGATAGTGGGCAGCCCACTCCTGCACTATGGTCAATACCGACGGGGTAGCCTCGCGTTTTGGGAGCAGAGTGCGGTGCAGCGCTCCAGGAGGGAGCAGAAGGGACTTCGTCTTAGGCAGCTGACGAGTACGGTCGGCTCGACTTTGGTGCTTACTTGTATGAGTTTTGACTTCGTCTTGGGCAGCTGTCGAGTTCGGTCGGCTCAACTTACTTGTGAATGTTTTCAGACTTTCGTGCTTGAATGTTTTGAGGCTTTGATGATTTTTTACCTATTGAGCTTTGTGTACTTGGAGTTTGAGATTCACTTTTCAGACATTGTCTGAAACTTGTGTCTGTCGACCTGAGTATCATAGAGGTGGGAAAAGGCTCAGCCAATTTGAATCAGCAGCACCGAAGAGCTGATAAAGTTATTGCCTGCTCTGGTGTCAATTGCACACTCGACAACCTGGTGTCTAGTGCACATAGGTTGAGTTGGAGAGACAGAGTCGAGCCTGTGGTTTCGTTAGACACAGTGTGCGTACCGCGGACGGTAGGGCACTCACGCTTCCGTCTTGAGAAGCTATTTCTTTCCATCGGACCGCGATTTGCAGCACTGCCACGCACTGCCGCCGCCAACCCATTTCCAGCAACGCCAGATTCAGCAGCATTAAGTGAAGTATTGCTAGCAAGTGCTTATCTGGGCGAGAGTTGGGATTCCTCCTTTGACGATTTTCTTAAACATTCATTTTATGTGCAAAGTTCTCATAATTATAGCACGCTCCCTTGGTCTCCTTCCTTTTGGGATTTATTTACGTTGTTCGAAACTACCAATGCATAAATAGTGAATTGAATGATGGTTGATAGGTGGGATGTAGGTGTGAGTTTTCGAGGTCATCATAGTCGATTTTTAATCAGGCGTGTCTGTTTCAGAACTTAACCTTCTACTGACTTTTTAAATACATTTTTGGTAGGTTAACACACCAAATTTATGACTATAACTAGTCGAACTTGTACCTTTTCTTTTGGTGTTAAGATTTTGTCCTGTATTCTGTCAAAAGTATTGCGATCATTAGATAATTTTGTATGTGCTATTTCAAGTCATAATTTTTGTATTTATTCATGCACTGTAATCTGAAATTTTCTAACATTTTTAAAGTTCTCAGAACTGTTCCTACTTTCGTCAGTTAATGGATATTACCCATATATTAACTGTCTTTGAGAAATAAATTAAGCACATTCTTAACCTGAATCTGATTTAGTAGTCGGATTCCCCAATTTTCATTACTTTTGGAGGCTATTTGTTTGTCAAGATGCCAGATCTCTTTATGGCACACTTCAGTAATGCATCTCACAAGTCACACTACCTAACTGGAAGCTCGAAACTTTACAAAACTAGTAGCATAAATTGTGTGTTTTCACACTGTTTCAATATTTCTCTAATGATAAACATTGTAAAATACGATGTGATTCTTCAGTTTCCCGCGGCGTACTTGATAATCAAAATATCTACGTGTGTACTGCCGGTCTATAAGTGTCCAACGGGCACAATATTTCGGCGATCATACATGTCGTCATCATCAGGTGAACTGACGGACTGAGCTCCTGGAAACGTGCCGGCACGGAGATCCGCACGCTACGGCTGCTCGAAGGGAACTGGGTTCTAGCCCGGTAAAGTGGATTTTGTTAAACGCCTTAACAACTTCAGGCTGGATGAGTCATATATCATGGTGTGTTTTGACATCGTTTCGTTATTTACGGGGCTGCCCCTTCGACAGTCACTAGATTTGATTGGTCAGAAATTTGACGAGAAGACCACCGAACTTTTTAGGCATGTTTTGACCTCCACGTATTTTCTTTTCAATGGCGAATACTACGAACAAACGGAGGGAGTCGCCATGGGTAGCCCACTCTCCCCTGTGGTCGCAAATTTTTACATGGAGAATTTCGAGGAGGAAGCCCTGGCATCGTGTGAATGGAAAGCTACTTGCGTTTTCCGTTACGTGGACGAGACTTTCGTCATCTGGCCACATGGTGTGGATAAACTCCTTGACATCCTTACACATCTGAACTCCATACACCCCAACATCAAATTCACTATGGAGACTGAAACGGAGGGTCATTTCCGTTTCTTGACGTCTTGGTCAAGAGAAGAGCTGATGGCACCTCCGGTCATAGTGTATATCGGAAGACAACGCACACTGATCTGTATTTACACGCAGACAGCTGTCACCACCCTTCACAGAGGAATGGGGTACTTAAAACTCTAGTACATAGGGCGCGCACTATCTCCGACGCAGAGAATCTACCCCAGGAATTGGAACACCTGAGAACTGTATTTCGAAAAAATGGATACTCAATGTGGGAGATTCAGCGGGCTCTCCGCCCAACGACTACACCACAACCTGTGGAAACGGATGAAAACACTAGGGAGGATGTAGGCACTGCGTTCCTTCCATATACCGGCGCACTCTCGGGGAAGATCGCCCGCATTTTGAAAAAAACACCAGGTTGGAACTGGTTTTTGTCCGCCGAATAAAATTCGTGCACTGGTGAGGAGCGCTAAAGATGATCTCCGTTTGAGAAAGGCCGGCGTGTACCAGATTCCGTGTCAGTGTGGAAAGTCATATATTGGACAGACGACGCGTACCGTCGACAATCGATGCGTTGAACACCAGAGGCACACACGATTGATGTATCCGAGCAAGTCGGCGGTCGCTGAACATTGTTTGTCGGAGAATCATGCGATGGAGTATGAACGCACTAGGATTCTGGTACAGACATCGAGATACTGGGACTGCGCCGTTAGAGAGGCCATTGAAATTCGCACAAGGGATGACCTCATAAACCGTGACTGTGGCTATAATCTTAGCAAAGCTTGGGAATCAGCGATTGGATTAATTATGAGGAAATCTAGCAAATGTAACGAAGTGACGACCACGGCGGACAGAGCCCTCACACCGCCGTCATCTCAGACGCCGGCGCAATCGGTTCCACTGCGCGGCCGCGGCGCGGGGCGCGGACCGCGGAGGGGTTGCTCCGCGGGCCGAGGGTATTTAAATGGCCCGCTACCGGGCTAGAACCCAGTTCCCTTCGAGCAGCCGTAGCGTGCGGATCTCCGTGCCGGCGCGTTTCCAGGAGCTCAGTCCGTCAGTTCACCTGATGATGACGACATGTATGATCGCCGAAATATTGTGCCCGTTGGACACTATAGACCGTCAGTACAACCGTGGATATTTTGATTGTAAAATAGTTTAGCTTACTTGTTTGAATTATTCTTGAAGGAATACTGTAGTATTTAGCTTGTTAAACGAAAAATGAAAATAACATTTATTTCTTAAAATTTACTTTAGACTGTGTATTAGTCAAAAATGTTCAAATGTTTGTAGAAGTTATGGGACATAACTATGGAGGCATCAGTCTCTAAACTTACAAACTACTTATGAACTAGCTAATACTAAGGACGGCACAAATATCCATGCCCGAGGGGGGATTCGAACCCCCGACGATAGTGGCCGTGCAGTCCGTGACTGGCGCAACGCAGACCGCTTGGCCACTGCAGCCGGCTGTACTATTCATTTTTGAAAACAAATAATATTTTTCCTCTATATTAGTGTCCTGAATGTAATATCAACAAGTAGAAACCGAAAACATGATGAAAATATCAATAAAACCGCAGTTTCCTAGTGTGGGTCAAAAATGTCCCACGAGGTATTGATATGGGTACAGAAAATCCGGTACTTCTAGTCTTAAAATTTGAAACTAACGTTCCAATTGTTTCACTCTGTCCCATGTCTTGGGTTCACTGGTACAGGTGATGGAACAGAGCGATATTAGCATTTGTAATATTTCAACGTGTATTAATTATCTGTTTTATAACCAAAAATACATTAGCATAATAATTACTGTGCATTATCGCTAAAAAACTAAACTGTTTTCCCTAACATGAAATACGATTTTTGGGATTTACATATAAACACTTGCATATTTGTCGCTAGAAGAATAACAATGTTGACAGCTGACAAATAATTATACGTCCGTAACTGTAGGAAAATATTCATTGCCATTTATGTCAAATTTGTTGAATAAAAGTTAACTGTAAATGTAAGTAACTCTTGAGTTATTTCGTTTTGCCAACTTTGAATTATTTTTGCGTGAATCATTCTGATTTGGTTGTCTTCAACTGATGGGATTAGAAATGAATTCTCCTTTTGTGTGCTTGTCCTAAGAAAGCTTACTTGAACGACTACTTCAGAGTCCTTTTCTTTTAATCCAGTGTAAAATTTACCCTCGTGGATGTTTCAAATTACGCTAAATCATTACCTTCTACTTTTGGATCCCTCTCTCAGCCTGTTGTTAAAACTCGTGTTACGAGCAAATTATAACGTTTTGCCGTGTTCCAGTGACTCAATAAGCCAAGTATAACTGAATAGTCAAAACCACGTTATGAGACAAAAGTTATCGATGATCCATTGTCTTACTGACGCCCATCTGTACTACAGACAATGAAGTTTTCAAATATGTAAGACAAACATAACGACGAGTAAACTTAAACAATTCTGATTTTAGAAACTGAAAAACTTTTACTTTCAACCAGGAAAAACCCCAGTACTCTGACCTAACGTGGCTTTATCAAATTGCAGCCATTTAGGAAGCAGGTGGTTAAGTCATTAAGTGTGCCATTGATCGGCTTCAGAAGCCTTTTGTTGGAATGAGCCCCACGTTTACTGTACTCCACTGTGCCACTTCAGAAGAGTGGAGAGGCAGCACGGAGACTCAGGCGGCAGTCGTCGTCCGCGGCAGGTGTCGGGAGGCCTACACGGCTGCTCGGCCACTCGGCCAGTCGCCCGGCTGCATTATGGAGGCGATGCGGAACGTGCATCGGGCCGGCGCGGGGCGGCGCCGCCCACGGTGGCCGGCGGCGTGTCCGGCGCCGACGTGCGGTCGGCCGCCACCGGCCGCTCGCTCACACGGCCGCCTGAGCGTCGCAGCAGTGGCCGAAGCAGGAGCAGAAGCAGGCTACTGACGCTTCGTGTATTTTCCACTGTCATCATAACTGTACCATCTCTTATCCGTAATTAGATTTACTGTGAACTAGAGTGTTGAAGTGTCACGTCCTAAATTACTTTTACAACAAAACTATTTGGTTAAGATTGTATTTTTATGTTCTGACCTAATAACAGCAGAGCCATAAACTACTAATAATGTACATATACCCTAATACGTCTTACACATTAATACACGTATTACATAGAGCTTAAAACTGTTGCCCAAAAATTTCCTATTCACCCCACTGGTAAATCCGCCACTGGTCGTCGGCAAGCCATTCTCTATGTTCAAATGTTTGTAGAACTTATGGGACTTAACTACGGGGTCATCACTCCCTAAGCTTACAAACTACTTATGAACTAGCTAAGACTAAGGATGGCACAAATATCCATGCCCGAGGGAGGATTCGAACCCCCGAACGTAGTGGCCGTGCAGACCGTGACTGGAGCGCCTAAGTCCCCTCGGCCACCGCGGCCGGCATTCTCTATGTTCTGGCCTTCGGTACGGTATCTGACGATGGTATGCTTCGATGTCCTTATTGTGGAATCTCATCATATGTTGTACACAATACTTTATTCATCGGACAACCAGTGTCGAATTGATTCATTATTTTGACAGCATACTGCTGTGACCGTTAAAAATTCTTCATTCAGAACACACGACCGGTTTCGCATATTAAATTATTAAATTTACATCACCAGGTGCTTACTTCATTTGGGTCCTAACCAAATGTTACATGGATTATAAACAAGCTGATCCCCATCGCTTTGAGAGGTAGTAATACTATTTATATTCATATTTTCCAATTTCATTTAATCTGTCGATTTTATTGGATTTTGGGTTCTTTGTATTCTAATTTCTCCAAATTCTTAATGCCAGATGACAGAAATGATCATTGCATGATTTTGGTACAATAGGAATAGGCCACCTGTATAGTTGTTTTTAGGCGCTTGCCGCCACCAGCATAAAAACGTGGGAGAGAATGCTGCCCTTGTTTGGCGGCCAGCGGTGTATAAAGATACGGGACAGGATGTCGCCCCATCCGAAGGGGTTGGGGAGAGAAAGTTGCCCCGGGCTCGGTCGGTCGGTCCGTGGAGTCGAAGAGAAAGTGCGGCCGGCAGCATCGTGTACGCTGCCTGGACCCTCGCGATCGGCTGGCGCCAAACTTTATTACTTTTGGCGGCGCCACGTTGGCGAGGCGTAGGTTGCTGAGGGGTCTCACGATGGGAGAGGGCGCCCATACGATAATAAAATAATTTAGCCGTCTGGAGATGCCTATCGTGAAACACAAAATTTCACGCTGTTTCTGGGAACTGTGGCATACGTGAGTCTCAGGCCTGGGAAAGTTTTCGAGGGGGAGGAGCTTATTAGTGCCAACAATAGCAAATTGATTTGATTGGCGAGACAAAAAGGTCATCTCTCTTACTGGCTTGACGTCACATGTGGGTGGAGTCTGGCAGCCAAAGAAAGTTATTTCTTGAGGAGAGCGTGGGGTGAGTGAGAGAAGAGAGGAGAAGCGTGGAGGACACCGGACGGTTTGGACCTCTCAGTAGCAGTGAGGAGTTGCGGCAAGGACTTGCGAGTCGGTGACTTGGAATTTTTGTGGCCATTGCACAGTGTTAGATTAGCGTCTTTGTGATTGCTGTTTGCATTCACAGTTATACTGAGAAACTAGTAAATATTCTGAAGTGGGTGTTGTATTAGAACAAGCTCACTTGTAATCAGGATAATTTACTGTTCTTGAATATCAGGATACACAACTGCGTTGGAAAATTGCTGTATTTTTTCCTAGCTCGAATACTTTAGTAATTGCCGCGCCGATCAGGTAGATAATTTCCCATCCGCGATCGCATTCATCAGCCTGCTCTTCCATCAGCGGCCCTTAGACATCGGTGACGCTGTTCAACTGTATATGGTAAAGTAGCGCCAACGCATAAATAGTGAATTGAATGATGGTTGATAGGTGGGATGTAGGTGTGAGTTTGCGAGGTCATCATAGTCGATTTTTAATCAAGCGAGTCTGTTTCAGAACTTAACCTTCTACTGACTTTTTAAATACATTTTTGGTAGGTTAACACACCAAATTTATGACTATAACCAGTCGAACTTGTACCTTTTCTTTTGGTGTTAAGATTTTGTCCTGTATTCTGTAAAAAGTATTGCGATCATTAGATAATTTTGTATGTGCTATTTCAAGTCATTATTTTTGTATGATTTTTTAAAAGGAATTGACACTTTTTCACGCATCTTGTGTTTTTGGTAAATTGACACATAAATTTTTTGTTAAGTACAGTAACTATTTATGAACATCGCGTACCTGACTTCAACCACCTTACATGTATTTTGGAGGATTTATCTCTTGTCTATGTTAGGTAGGTCAGGCGATTTGTGTGCTTCCAACAACAGTGTATGCAAGAAAGCACTTTCACAAAGTAAATAAATAAGTTAGATTAGACTACTGGTCGCCACTACTTTCAGTTAGTCACAGTAAATATTCAGTTTCATTATTTTAATAATTTCTTTTCTATTTTTTAAATAATAATAAAAAATAGTGGCGACCATTGGATAACTGGATTATTTTGTGATGATGGTTAATTTAATACAATTTATTCATTTGCATATTAATTAGCTATCTGCAAAGTTGGCAGAAAAGGGAATAGAACTCAAATAACGGACAACATTCAGTTGACATTCAAAATAATAAATTTTGAAAAGAGCAACAACATTTCAACTTATCTCAAGGTGTAACCAATTTGCCTATAAACCGTCTACAAAATCCCTTTTGTCAAAGATGTGGGGTTCAGTCAAATATGTACTGAAAACTGAATAAAACCCCATACTTCAAGCAGTAAATTTTCATCAGCCAATGGCTGTTGTATATCGGATGTAGGCTATTGGCGGATGAAAATTTGCTGTTTTAGGTATGGCATTTGATTTAATTTTTAATACATATTTGACGGAACCACACATTTTGGACAAATGGGATTTTATTGATGGTTTTATAGGCAAGTTGGTTAAACCTCGAGATAAGTGATAGGGGTCAATTGGTTTAAAGCCTAAGTATCATATCGTTGTGACCAAAATGACATAAACACTTGATGATGCAAATTTAATTTGCGAACCAGTCGTGTGTTCTTAATACAGAATTTTTAATAGACGCAGCGGTATGTTGTCAAGAAAAAGTGGTACACTTTTAATAGTCCTTTAGGAGACGCCTGTACACGAATCCCCTCACGTCCGAAAGAACAGACATTACACCAGCGGCGGCACGAGACTGACGTGGCTGCAGGTGAACTACGCACGTTGCTTTATGCCATTCGGTTTCCCATATAGCCCGCAAATGCGCGTGCGCAAAGGCTGCTCTCCCCCACCCCTTGTCAAAGCGTTTGTGACAACCATGAACCTTACACTGTAAATAGTGACATTCTCAAACAACGTGCAAACATTTATGGCAAGTAACGATCCATGTATCACTACGGGATCCAAAATCTGGAGAAATTACATCATGTGCGGTTGGGTTACACTCAACTGAATTGAGCCGCATGGACATAGGCATCAACTTACAGCTTGTGCCGCCGCTCCCCGTCAGGGGTTCGAGTCCTCTTACGGGCATTAGTGTGTGTATAAGCCGAGGTGAGTTTAAGTAATTTGGAAGTCTAAGGATGAATGACGTCATGTGTTGGGTCCCTAACAGTGTCGCGATGTTTCGCCTATATCCGGGCGGTGGCCGGATACTAGCGTGGCAGTGCTGCAGCTGCACGTCAACGAGCGAGTGACTTTAGTCGGACTATCGTCACCAAGCTGGCGGCAGGCGCCTTCTGTGGCGCAGAGTTTGTGACACTTGCGGGGAGTGACACTTGCGCGGAAAGGGAATATGTAGACACTTGCGCGGAGACCCGGACGCTGCAGGTAGTGAACAGGGTGTTACAGAAGTAGGGATACACCACCCCTACTCCTCGCCCTCCAGCCGCTACCTGTGCCGTATTCAGGGAAAGGCCCACCGAGCGAGGTGGAACAGTAGTAACGGCCCGGAGATATCACAGCCTCATTCAACAGGGAGATAACACGTCATACAAGTATCACTCGATTTACAATACAGCACCATGTGAAGAGGAATGTGATGAAATCGGAATTGAGCGCAACCGTTGCTAACTACAATTTCGGATTTACTGCATTTTGAGTCAGAATTCGCATCTATATTCGCATTTATCGCAAATGCGAATTTTTCCTGACCCTAGTAATACCTCTAAAAATAAACAGCTGATCAAGGCACTAAAAGCAAGGGCAGATCTTTGGGTGTATTATTACAAATAACTAAAACACAATTTGATCGTGGAATTATATACAATCTCATTATAAAGGTTATTTGTAGGCGGTTTTGAGCAGCTTTTAAATATGTTAGGAATAGCATTATGAAATATAGACAGCTACACCGTACGTTTATTATGAGATATCGATTTCGGCTAATTTGAGGTCATCTTCAAGTCTCAAACAACAGGTGTTACTTATGCATTTTTCTAGTGGCACTCATAACCTTTAACTGTTTACACACGAGGTCTAACGTTGTTAATCGCATTAGCGATGAAAACAGAACCCAGAATCTTTTCGTCTAAATGATACATATATTGGTGTGATGTCTTATTTCGAAAGAACAGACATCACACCAATACATATATAGCTCTCGGTAAAGTGGAACGGTACGATGTCGTTACGTAGCACAGCACAGCCGACTGGAAACGCAGGAGAAGTGCAAACAACGTTCTCTTCTCAGAGGTATGATTAGGTTCGACGTAGACGTTTACAACATACAGTCTACACGGCGAAGATTACACCAAAAAATTTAACGTTTCGTCTACTTTGGCGATAGCAACCAAATTTTAAAATCGTGTCTTCTATGTAAAGATTTAGCAACGCAAAACGCTTCAAGTCCAAAACTTCACTGATTTTCGAGTTCTGAATTTTTAATATGTTTAAAATGTTATTACAGAAAAAACAAATTTGGGACTCACACTACAATTTTCATATGGCAGAATTTGTAGGTACATTCACAAGACATAAGTCAACGGTTGTGTGCATTCATCTTATGAGAAATATCAATCATTTGTTTTCAGTGTTTATTTCAAATTTCTCATTTAAGTTTCTTTAATTATTAGTACTTAAATGTGGTTATGAAATAAATAAATTACGTGTATATGTGTAGTCTTATGCGGCCAAACAACTTAGGTCATTGGTCGCTAGACTTACACACTACTTAATCTTACTTAAAATAACTTAGGCAAAGTACAAACATACCCATGTCCGAGGAAGGACTCGAACCTCCGAACGGACCGGCCGCGCAATTTGTGACACAAATTACACGTTTGATAATATTAATGCATAGAAGTATGAAATCACGTCAAGACTACTTCCTGCAAAAAGTTCGACAAAAAAAAGTTGGCACTGAGTTTAGAAAAACAAAATTCTGGTATATTGGATTTTAAAATTTTATCAAAAAATGAATGTTACTACAAGAGATACAGCCATTCAAATTTACGGGCACCATAACGTTTTCCCTTCCTGCTTCTTGTAGTTTCAACACCTTTTTCTTGAATGTTCTGAATATAAATCTTCACACAGACTTCTTGAGGAGGAGAGTGATACGGATATCTGATTGTAAACCACTGCCTATTACCTTAGACCTTTTTGACTGTATTGAACAGGAGTTCCGTGTATTCCGTAATTTATATTTATACAGTTTACAGGCAATGTAATTTATAACCAACTATTGGCTGCCAATTTCGCTTCATTTTTTCTGGAAGTCTTGCAACTTGTTTCTCCCTGTTGGTTTATGCCAAGTTCAGAGTAAAAATGGTTCTATATGACAGTGATGGAAAATAGAATTTATCTTTAGCATTTTTCGGTGTGTGACATTCCCTTACACATTCCGTATTTCATATATTTCTTAGATGTATTTGTAATTCGAATACAGCCAAATCGTTTTGGGTTCTACGAATAAACGCTTTAAGTATGTAAAATACTCATTGACTTATTATTAACGTTTTTTAATTGAAGGTTTATGTTACATCTCCTATTAAAAAGCATAGTAGCTATTTTTAAAGAGATGGAAGTTGCGTGATAGTGGGGTTAACTACATAGCGGTCAATTACATCAACGTATCTGTGCAGGATGCCTTATATATATATATATATATATATATATATATATATATTGAGTGTTCCTCCTGTAAACAAAAAGTATTTTAATAGTGATATATATATATATATATATATATATATATATATATATATATATATATATATATCACTATTAAAATACCTTTTTGTTTACAGGAGGAACACTCAACGGATTAATATGTAGTTAGAACAAGGTACTATATTGCTCTTCAGCTTTGAAAGGGTTGTGCAATTTCACTGATTTTCGTGTTATGTTGACAGTGTGGAAACTTGACAACAGCAGTGCTAGACTTCTTGGTGTGCCTGTACCCAGGAAAAGCTTTTAGCCGCCCCAAGGGTCCCGAGTTCCGCGCAAGTGTCACTCCGCGCAACTGTCACACCGCGCAAGTGTTCCAACCCCTGTGGCGCAGCCTACACGAATCAATGCACTCGCCTCAGCGGCAGGTGTGGTACCAGGCGGTCGTGTCCGTTGAGGTCGGGTCTGCGTTTGCCGTTGCTGTGCGACCTGATGCCTGTTTGGTGTGACAGAACGTCAGCTTTTGCCCTGGACAACCAGATAAGAACACTTCTCTCAATCGAAAATTTGTGGGATGAATTGAAACGACTGGTTGTTGCACTGTGACCCTCTGCCAAGCACCGCAGATGAACTTTGGAATCAGGTGAATTCAAAATGGGACGGGAACTGTACCATAGACTACTTGACAATACCATCGAACACACTTCCACCGCCGCGGTGGAGTAGCCGAGCGGTCTAAAGCGTCTCGCTGCGGGGCGCGCGGTTGCTCGCCGTGAAGGTTCGAGTCCTTCCTGGGGCATGGGTGTGTGTGTTTGTCCGTAGGTTAGTTTACCTGAGTTTAAGTAGTTTGTAAGCTACGGACTGATGACCACGCAGTTTGGTCCGGTAGAATTACAAACGTTTGAACATTTTGAACACTTCCACCGTCACATACCTCGGCCTCACCTTTGACCGCACCCTGTTCTGGTAACCTCAATTCCAGTCTATCACAAAGCCCTCTCCGCAACCGACGTTCTCAAGCCCTCCTCTGGCTGGCATGGAGCTTAACTGGTAGGCATTTCCCTCACTATTGCACTCCCAAACAGAACGAGGAAAAAGAGAATGCCATGCTCTCCCATTCTGCCTGAGGGCAGACTACGTTCCCTCCCCTGCCCCTCCCCTTGTCCGCTGAACCCCCGCCCCTTCCGTCGTTCCTCGGCCGCTGGCTTCCCCGTCCCTAACCTCTCCTGTGGAGTCCTATTCCGGCTAGTAAATTGAAGTCATTGAAAATCATACATTTCGTTGCCGACATTAACATATTCAGCA
Organism: Locusta migratoria; assembly: GCA_026315105.1. Classification (NCBI taxonomy): domain Eukaryota; kingdom Metazoa; phylum Arthropoda; class Insecta; order Orthoptera; family Acrididae; genus Locusta; species Locusta migratoria. Next base: position 676,919,686 of record CM048746.1, on the reverse strand, counting down.
ATTGCTTTCGTAAGTAAAATTAAACCAACACCAAATTAAGTTAATGCATTAGATACATCTGGTAAAGGTGTTTATTCCAAACACAGTTCTACCTTTTAATATTTGGAGTTGTGCTGACGTGCTGGATCCCAACGGCCTCTTGTCACTAGCAGTTGAGATGACAGGCATCTTATTCGCAGGGCTGTAAAGGATCGTCTAGGCACGTCTCGATCCCTCAGTCAACAGATGGGGAGGTTAGCAAGACAACAACCATCAGTTCGACGACGTTTGCTGCAGCATGCACTACCAACTCGGAGACAATGGCTGCGGTTACCCTTGACGCTGCATCATAGACAGGAGCACCTGCGATGCTACGACGAACCGCGCTGAATGAATGGCGTCATTTTTTTTAAGATGATTCCAGATTCTGTTTACAGAATCATGATGGTCGCATCCGTGTTTGGCGACATTGTGGTGAACGCACATTGGAAGTATGTATTCGTCATAGCCATACTGGCGTATTACCCGGCGTGATAGTATAGGGTGCCATTTGTTACACGTCTCGGTCTCCTCTTGTTTGCATCGACGGCACTTTGAACAGTGGCCGTTACATTTCGGATGTGTTACGACCCGTGGCTCTACCCTTCATTCGAACCCTGCAAACCCCTACATTTCAACAGAATAATGCATGATCCCACGTTGCAGGTCCTGCACGAACCTTTCTGGATACGGAAAATGTTCGACTACTGCCCTGACAAGCACATTCTCCAGATCTCTCACCAATTGAAAACGTCTCGTCAATGGTGACCGAACAACTGGCTCGTCACAATACGCCAGTCACTACTCTTGATTAACTGTGGTATTGTGTTGCAGCTGAATGGGCTTCTGTACCTGTACACGCAATCCAAGGTTTGTTTTACTCAATACCCAGGGTTATCATGGCCGTTATTAGGGGCAGAGGTGGTTGTTCTGGGAACTGATTTCTCAGGATGTATGCACCAAATTTCGTGAAAATATAATCACATGTCAGTTCTAGTATAATATATTTGTTTAAAGAATACCCGTTTATAATCCTCTTTTCTTCTTGGTGTAGCCATTTTAATGACCAGTAGTGTATTTACTTCAACACAAAGCTCATTTTCCTCGCTCTGTGTGACTGAGGTTTCAATGCACATTCAGTTGTCGTTAGCAACATCAGCATACTACGCCACCGCTGTCGGAGGTAAAATTGTAGCTTGTGTTTATTTATAAAAAAAAAAAAAAAAAAAAAAAAAAAAAAAAAAAAAAAAAATCATTATCTTTCTCTTTTGAGAAAAGTGGGAGTAACAAAATGTTATTCTCTAGGTCGCGTTTGTTGCTAGTATCTTGAATTAAATAACTTGTAGTCAATAATTTTGTAGGCATAGTGAGAGCCGATTTTAGTTGATGTAATGTTGGCAGAGACGTAATGATGGGAAGTTAAGGCACGTCATCAGGAGTGGCGTTCATTTACACTTTGATAACAATTAGGGGTTGCGGAGTGTCGTTTTTTTATTTTATTTTATTTTATTTATTTTTTTTTTTTTTTTTTTTTTTTTTTTTTTTTTTTTTTTTTTTACGAATAACATAGCAAAATCGTGACATACGCATTGAAAATACATTGTTTTAGAGGAATTACTTCTAAATGGTATTGCTACTCTTTTCACAGGTGGAAGTCAAGTTTTTCTAATAGGTACCTGCTTAACATATCCAAAAGTTATTACATTCGTTGTAAAACTTATAAAAAACAGGAGCAGTCACTATGTAGGGGTGACCTTAATTTTGTCGATTTTAGTTGAAACAAATGTTTTAAATTATCGATAAAGTTAAATGGGATCAATTTCGATTAATTAGGACATCTGTTACACCTATGTAATGGCTGTTTTCCTGTGTAACTTTTCCATTACGATCTGCATTCCCCACACAGTCCTATAAACATTGCAACAACTGATAATTTCGAGATTAATTTTTACCATGGGAGAGAAAAAAGATATTCTTATTGTCTGTCTGAAACATTGGTACATCAAAAGGGGGGGGGGGGGCCGGGGAGGAGAGGGGGCGAAGGGAAGGTGTTTCACTCCCCTCACTCTCCCAAGCATCCTCCCACCGTTGTTTTTTGTGTTTTTTTTTTCTTTTCTTAAAAGAAATGTGTAGCTAGTTTTCTATCACTGCACTGAGTCTTCAAAACTGTGAGACTTCTGTTTGATTCTGCGTGGTGTACAAAGAAGTGGCCGGTACTAGAGTCTTTCTACTAAGCCAGAGTTTAGGTGACGCTGAGAATTCTTTCACCTCCCCCCCCCCTCCCATCATTTCTGGGGCCAGTGTCAACATGAGTAACCACTGGCGTGTCACATTGACGTAACCGATTAACAGGAGTTAGAGAATTGAGTATAAACAAATCAGAAAATAACAACAATTGAGAATGTTAATAGCGCGGGAGTTGAAGCGATTATATGGTTTACTTTTGAGACTGTCTGTTATACTTTCGGGGCGTTATGACAGACTCTTCGGCTCAATTCTACAGTCCGTGTCGCAGCTTGGTGTTTTGTGTTCAGGTGTTGCTTACAGCCGCTGCATGTGAAGTACGGCAGCCATGTTTATCTCCGAATGTTTTGTTATGATTTTTTCCGGTGACGATTGCAATTAATTTATTGAGGGTACAAGGGTACATCTAGAAGCTGCCACCATAGAGCAGGAAAAACATCGGTTATTTACTCCATCGTCGGCACGAAAAAGGAATACGATCAGTCTACAGTATTCTGTTTGCTCCGGCCACTGCCAACATCGGAACACTCGACACTACACTGTGACATGGACTGTAAAATTTTACCGACTATTTGATCAAATAAATGGAGTTAAGTAAAGAAAGGATTTTTTTTTCTTTTCTTTTTTTTGCATCCATATACCTAGCACCGATGTTTTAAATACAGAACTATTGCTAGTTTTAAATGGATATTAAAGTGTGAAGAAAATTTAATATGTCGTCATAAATTTAATTGGATCACAAATGTTTCACTTGACGCTCGTAGACAAACAGTTGACCAGCACAACTGCCAACTTAAAGTGCTGTACGCCGCTGCCAGTGATCTGAACTTCTACCACCAATGTATACATGTTCAGCAGGAGCTGCCGTCACCTGCACTGCTTCTTAACCTAGTTCACATGTTATTCATCTTTCTATGCTGGTGAAAGACTGATATCAAGCCGATAATATGCGTAGAGGTTAAATTTGGGTTTACACCTTACCAGTGACGTCACAGGTGAAACTAGGCTTCAGTATCTGATTCTTCAGTAATCATCAAATATTCTTTCCGGCCCGCATAGCGATTCAGAACTTAAATGTGGCCCTCGTGGCCTAGTAAATTAGAGACCCCTGGTTTAATACATAAATGTTGAGGATTAATCTCGGAATTAGACGGTTTCCTGTGTGCAATGTGATCAGGGTGTACGTTGTGCCACGTGGTGGCCAGTACATAGTAAGTCTGGTAACTGAGGGTCTGTTGCAATTGCTTACCCTGCTCATGCAATAGTGTTATAGCAATTAGGTACAATTTAGTTTTAACTGGCAGAGTTTCGTAAATATTGTTGGGTTTGCTTTGTAATGATTGTGTGCTATGATGGAAGGCCCACTGGTTAGTAATAATGTTGCCAGACGTGATGTATTCAAGTAATCATACCCAAATTCCACACAAGTAAGAGTAGATTCAGTGTGGGGGTAATTAATTCATATTAAATTTCAATATTTTAGTTTTTATTTTGGGCCACACTAATAGTGTACGATCACCCTTTAGACGGGCATTGTAATATTTTGTGATCCTCTGACATGTTCTCGTAGTAATCAGTAGGTCGGTAATGCAAATCCCATTGTCGAGTAATATTTTGTGTCTGTTCACACCACTTTGCTGACGCTGAATCGCAACGGCAGCGCGTATTCGAATTAGTTTGCTCGCGTAATAATTCTTCCTCTGCATGCCTTGTGTGAATGTGATGCATCATAGCAGGGGAACTGAGAAGACTCCCTGCTCCCATATCCTTGACAGTGCCGAGATTAACTTTGTTTCCGAAAACTTGCTAGGAGGCCCATTCAGATGATGGAAAATAAAATTGAATTTAAATTCTCTTTAATACCAAAAATTTACATTTAAATTAACATGATATAGGATTTATTTGAAAGCACTTGTTAATAAATAATGACTTTAACCCACAAGCGTGTCGAAGCAATTCCTAAATGTTCACATGACCCTATTCAGCACTCGTAATCCCATTCTTAAATTTTTTGCTGTGGTCTGCAATGGTGCACTGGAACATAAATATCAGAGTAACGTATCCGTTCCATTTGATTACATATATTGGATCAGATTAATTAGTTCAGATGCGTCTGTAATGTTATCCGTTGCGCGGGTGAATTTTATGACTCTTAAATTTCATTGATGTTGTCGGGCGTGCTTATTTCACACGCGGCGGGAACCCGAATGTGTACTCAAACTGGATAAAGCCTGCGTAGAAAAGTCATTCCACATACAAACTTGTGGGAGCCGTATTCCATTGCAATAGCTTGCTGTAGGCACGTTCATTATACAAGTTACCAGGCAAATAGGCAGATAGAATGGTAAATACAGTCTAGATACGAGGTTATATAAAATAAAACGACAACGGGTACGTTACAAAGTGTTGTGTTCATGTGTTTTAAACAGTGTATCCATTAGTGTCCTTGTATGGATTTAAGCCTTAACCGAAACTGTGTGGTTAATTTGGACACGTCGACGACAGTAAAACCGTCCAACAATTGAAACGCATGGGGTTTTAGTTTCAAACACCAGTATAATCCCAGTATGTGCATTGATTCCAGATAAGGTATTCTGTTTGGTTCATGGATGTTGTAGAGTTTCTATATATGGTGTAGTGTTTGTGCCTAATGCAGCGGACTCTCACTGAACGGTTGAACGGCTGAGCGGTTGAACGGCTGACAACCATAACAGAAAAACCAAGACCAACACACACAGTTCATAATTGAAGACACAATGCAATATCCACAATTACCTCAAAATTGCGTATTGTGTGTTTAACTTCTTCAGCGAGTGCTGCAGGAGAACAAACCATCGGTAGGTACAGCGGGCTCTTGATTAACCAAACCACACAACGGCCGGAGATCATGGAAAATGCAGGCCGATACGGAACTCCAGACAGATGTGACAGCTGAGATGACGGTTCTTCACAATTCAAGGCATGCCGAGTTTTCGAAGACGACGGTTGTACAGAATTCACTGCGGACATCAATATAACACTTCCGGCGATCCGCACACCCCACCGCGACTACTGACAAGATGAACATGCGCCGTACCGCACGCAGGCAGACCCCGCACGCTGCCCCAGAGGTCGCCCTGGCCGCCAGGCTGCTCTCTGCCGCTGCGCGCATCGGTCATCAGACCGCACCAGTCCCAAAGACCAGATGAGCTACGATACGGCAGAGGTGCCATCAACGGGAGAAGCTAACACAAGGGGCGATAGGAGTACGTGACAGAAGGAGTTAAGCTGACTTGCAAGTAGCAACCCAAGCGACTAAACTCGACGCAAATTAACTTGCCGGAATTAACGGACTAGAGACGTGACAGGGACGGATATCGAAATGATCAGCCGGAACGGCTCAACCTCCTCCCCCCCTCCTTATCAAGAGGACGTCCACTAGCCCCTACCATGTGAAACCCCATGATCAGAGGCCAACTTACCTTAGTTGAGATCTACCCTAAAAGCCTTGTCAGTGGGTAGCCCGTAAACCAGGAGATAAACGGAGCCTTGAGAATATAACACACGGGCCAAAGTAACTTCGAGAATACTTACAACTTGAGGAAACCTGTATCCCACGTCGAGGGTAATTGCGAATGTAGACGGTGTCCTCGGGCTTACCGCCAAAGGGGCTATGCCCCTGATTATACCTAACAGCTTGGTGCGGTGGGCCATACAGATATTATCAAGAATTTTTTTCCAATTTTCCTTAATGATAGTCAGGCTAAGGGTGAATTTACAGGATAAGAAAACACCAAGGAGGTGAAAGTTACCTTAAGAGCCTCACCACGGGCAGATTTGAAGGCTAAGTTGAGCCAGGGCAAGCTAGTGTCCCACTTAATAACGGCATTGCCATTGTAAATTATAATGGCAGATTCCAAATTATGGTGAACCCTTTCCGCAAAGGACCCCTGCCATTACAACTAAGTCATCTGCATATGCGAAACTGCTTATTTTGTTTTCACCTATTTTAATCCCTCCATGCCAGTCTACTGTTTTCAACATATGATCCATGAATAGTATGTTACTAGCTTTCTCCTGTATGAATTCTCACATGTGCTTTACTTGCCTATTGTAAATTAATTTCTTTTGTAATTTCTATGTAATTCACCCTGGCCAAACATCACGCAGTACTTAAAAATAGTATGCCGCTGCCAACCCCAACATCTGTTCGTTTGGTGCGTAGTGTGTTTGTAATAGTGCTTCAAGACATTCGCCATCTTGTCAATATGCCGCCGACGCTTCGTTTTGCTGCTACTGACAAGAGTTGGCGCATGAGTAATGTGTTGCCATCATTATGCGTGTGTCTGCGAGTGAATGAATGTGCTTTCACTTTTCACTGTGTATTTGCGAAACTCGATATGCTACCGTCCCTTTCCCCTGCGCACCGATTAAGATCTTTAGAAGAAAAGACACATGGAAGTAATATTTCATGGATTCGCTTTCTAGGACGTCCGTCTCTTCAAATGTTTGTAACTCTACGGCACCAAACTACTTCGGTTATTTGTAGCTATACTTAGAAACTGCTGAAACCAAGATAAAAATAAGTGAGGAGTCGAACCTCCGACGCAAATTTAGAGTCTGAACGGTTTATTTCCAGTAACACACGGAAACTGGACAGCTTCATAGCCACAGTATCTAGGACGGCGAAATTATCAGCAGTGGCAAACAGAATATCGTGTCGATACACTTTGCAAATGACATTTTTTTCTGCTTTCGTTATTTCGATTACTTTTCTATTGGAGTACCTTTCTGGTAATTTTCCACTTTTTGGCACAAAATTTGAAAGTAATTCTTCAAATATTGGTTTTGCAGAAGAAGGTAGAGATAATGATAGGCTGACCACAACGACACTGGCAACTGTTCAGACTTAGAGGTGAGTATCGTAGGGACAAAGCGACTGGCCGCCGGTGTTAGTCGGCGTCAGCAGATGTGAACACCGAAGTCCCTCATATCCTTTCCTAGTGTCGGCATAGAAGTGAAAATGTTTTTATATTAGCTATGTTCCAAACGAAATAGGTGATTCACAAATTCAGTTTAATGAGAAAATTTTAACAAAGTATTGTTTAATGGCAAACTAATTGCATTTTCTGCAGACAATGTTAATACCCATTTAGCAGACAACGGTAATGGAAACATATAATGTTAACCAACACCTTCGAAAACGGTAATGGAAACATATAATGTTACCAAAACCTTCGAACAAAATTAAATAATTCACTTCAAAAATGTTCAAATGTTTGTAAAGCTTATGGGACTTAACTACGGGGTCATCAGTCCCTAAACTTACAAACTACTTATGAACTACTTACGAACTAGGACGGCACAAATATCCATGCCCGAGGGGGGATTCGAACCCCCGATCTTAGTGGCCGTGCTGACCGTGACTGGAGCGCCTCAGTCCCCTCGGCCACCGCGGCCGGCACTTCATGGTGTTCGCTGCGGTGCTCACACATTGCACAATGGTGTTAAAAAAAAGCAGACGACACATATTTTGTAAGAATCCAGGCCGCAAAATAATTCTCTGACTCTGGTGTTGCATGGAAGTTGTTCTCAATATTGTAGAAGGTCCTAAATCGAACATTTTCTCCCTTGGCAACTGCCCTCAAATTTTGCTAAATTTCTTCTCTAATGGCTCTTCCCAATGTGGTTGATGTTGTTAGAAGATAAGTTAAAAGTTTTTGTTGCTACCATTACAGAAATTGAGAATCACAATTTCTCACTCACTAAAATTTTTTACTTGATTTACAATCTTATAGAAACGTTTATTTCTAGGAAATATAATAGATTCATTACTAAGACAGTTCAAGAAATGGTGAAAGATCATTTGTAAGAAAGAGTTATTACAGAAGAAGAGTTCTTCAAATTATTTTACAAATTTTTGATAATTTTTAATTACATAAAAAGTACAGTTTAGGCAGCTTTTAATCGTTCAGAGTATATCGTGGCTTCAGAGTGTCAATATGCCTCAGTGAACTCGTGTTTAGAGTTCTCTTACTTTTTGTCTCAGTCTGGTTCTCCTCTGTCTGTCTGTCTGCTTTCAACGTGAATTCATTATTTCGTATGTATGAACAAGGTAAGAACGTAATGGCACAACAAATAAAAGACTGGGAAACGAAGAATGTACATCTAGAAAGTGCATTGTCTTACGACAATTACCGATTACATTACTGACGAGGAAGCCTAGTGTGTGGGATTTACAACTTGGCAATTGGACCCCCCCCCCCCCAGTTCTGATCGGTAGCAGTAGGGAGACTTTACGTCCTACTAATTTGAAGATGTTCATTGCCATCGGTGCCGCAAACTATTAACTGGTGTTAGACGCGTTCTTGTCTACTTTCTCAGTGATCCGAGCTAACGGTAATTTGTTACGGTATTTCCAATGATTTTTCATAGGGTATTATGTAAATAGAAGTAGCAACTAAGCTTCAGTATAATAATGTATCTGAATGACAAAAACATTCGTCATTCACATTGCTGATTTCCTGAATACCCAAAACTCATTTGTGTTATCTTTACTGCCTTTTCATTTAACAAATAGAGCGTAGCATTACTCGACCTCCGACCCACCCTCCCTATTGTTGGCAGATACCCAAGATTATTAAGTTTAGTAATGAAGTAGGTAAGTACAATACAAGTATCCCTGATATTTTGTCTCTGAAATCAGTTCAGCCTAGGGAAATGGGGAACGGACTGAGACATTGTGAAGGACCAGATGGATAGAGATATACATGTTCGAATGTAGGGAAAGAAAGGGGGAGATGACAGATACTGGGGTAGGGACGGTGGTTACATTGAAGATAACCAGGAGAAGAGAAAAGAGGAAGAGAGGAGGAGCGTAGGAGCAGGTAGGTAGACAAGGAGGAGAAATAGTACAAAGAGCGGTGGAAAGGAGACGGGCACAATTTAAGCAAAATTTATTTCCTCAAGCGAGATTATATGCCGCCCGTCCCATAGAAGGAAAACCGTCTGAACTGTATGTTTATGCCGAAAATTAAAACATTTGCAAATCCTGCAGTCTTACAATAAGAAACATCTACTTTCTAAAAGTATATATTCATATACTTGAAATATCTTTTTTGTGAATATATGTTCGCAAAAATTCTTCAATGTACTTTTATGTTGATTCCATATACCACTGAAATGCAGCGAATCGTGACCATTTTATTAAAGAAATTCCAATTTGCTGCGAAGTTTATATATTTTTATTAAGTCACAACAGACTGTTTCGGCGTATTAATGCCATTTTTTATACATATGGAAAATCAACCCCAAAAAATTCTGAATGAACAAACAGAGCTTAAACACCAACAATACATTAAAAACTTTATTGAAATTCTCGTAAAAGAAAAGGGCTAAAATTACGAAGCCATTAATCAACCAAAGATCGCCCATATCAAAATCTCTAAGTCATTAAATAAAAACAGCAACTTAGACAAATATTAACACTGCTATATCAACAAGCGAAAAATACAAAATTATAGCACCAAAAAGTTTTAGAAATAGGATAAAAGTTTGCACATAGTATTACACAACAGCAACATCATCTAATTTCCGTCGATTTTACGACATTTATATACGATATATTAATTGTAAAATCTGTGCACTTACACGTAATGCACAACCAGAGATCGCAACTACAACTGATAGCGATAAAAAATCATCTTTGTCACCATCAAAAGATACTATGTAAACATATATCATCGAACTGTCAAATGTAATTTAAAATATTGTAAAAATTTTTATAACACCAGAAGACAGTCAGATTCGATGATATATGCACGTCATTCCATCTAGACGTAAGTAAAGAACCTTTGTTATTACTTTATGAATAAGATTTATAATTACAACTACGAAAACTATGTAAAAAATCATTACCTATATCTGCAGGTCACTTGAAAATGACATTAATACGCCGAAACAGTCTGTTGTGACTTAATAAAAATATATAAACTTCGCAGCAAATTGGAATTTCTTTAATAAAATGTCATTATATGACCTTTATTATGCTGCAGGACCCAAAGAGCAAAAAAAAAAAAAAAAAAAAAAAAAAAAAAAAAAAAATCGTGATCGTGACCAGTTTTTTTTTTTTTTTTTTTCCTGTAAGTGGATCTTCTGCATGTTTACATGAGGTAGTGGGCTCAAATTGGGTATCATAACCGGTCACTTACTTTCATTGCATTTACTTACTAGGTTAAAGTTTTCGTGTCGCCAAGGCGTTTGGAAAAATTTGAAGTGAGTACCGCAAACTGTTCCTAGGGAGAACCTGGGCACAGTCAGAGAGGAGTCATGTGTGCGGACTCACTCCCAACCTGACTGAAGCGCAGAACCCTGAGAATGGAGTTAATAGCTGGACACCTTCTATAGACATTTCAAGACTCTGGAATAGTTCAGCATAGACGCCCAACAAAAGATTGAGAAAGCCCTACACAAGAAATAAAATTGCGTGGAGAAAGTTGAAAGACTTCGGAAATCAATTTAATGACCATGTCTCAATTCCTTTCAGTTCCTTCTGCTAAATGGTATAACGGAATGGAGACTTACAAATAAATAAAGCTGTCTATAAAATTAGCTTGTGACATCTCGTCGTGAAACTGAACTGTAGCATTTACATATGATTTTATAATTATTTTTGACGACATCGATATAGACCTAGCAAGTAAGAAGTAATTCCACTACAAGAACTGCCTACAATACTATTGTGCCTCCTAGACTGAAGTACTGCTGCCCATTGTGCGATCCGCACCAAGATAGGCTGACGGATGATCTACAGAAAGTTCGTAGACGGGCAGTTCGAATTTTATTATCGTCATTTAGGGGAGAGGGTGTTTCAGAAATGATGCATGAGTCAAGGTGGCAATCATTAAAACAAAGCGATTATTCATTGCGCGAGATGTAACTGCGAAATGTTTTTCATCATATACGGCCAGATTGTATGGATAATAAAACAGTTCTCAGAAACGAACTATAATTACAATTGAGAATCGAACTCAGTCAAATCAAAGCTCCAGCACTACATGACATAATGGTGCGCTAAGTAGTCTTTTACTGAATACAAAAGGGTCAGCAAGCCTAAAGATAACTTTAAGTAACTTGGGTGACTTAGGAATCAAATAGAAGAGGTTATGGTTTGTTTAGATATGCTATGTCTGTCTGAGCATCATATTGTCACAGGTATGGTAAATGTGAATGTCAGTGGATATAAATTAGCTGTACATGTAAGTATAGGTAATAAGGTAACAGAAGGTGATTCCGTATTATGTAAAAGGCTATTACAGTGTAAATAATTTGGAAACAAACCAATTTTTTGTAGGGTAACACAATGAAGCATGTGCCTGCTAGCTTAATCTCATTGATGACTCTCTTATAATTACAAGAGTAGACAGGTCAACATGAGGAAACTTCCAGTTATTTCTGGAAAACATGGATGCCTTGTTGTGCTATCTGTTAGATAGGAGGAAGCAAATTATTATTTGTGGTGATTTCAGTGTTGATTCACTGAAAGAGTGTAATAGGAAGAAAGACCTGGAAGTCTTACTTGGCATGTTTAATGTGACATCCGCTACTGATTTTACAACTCGGGTAGTAAATCACAGCGGTAAATTGGTAGATAACTTTTTTTATAGGCCAAGATAGGTTAACAATGTAAATGCTTGTCATGTTGAAAATGGTCTTTCTGATCATGGTGCACAGCTAGTAACAGTATATGACATAGTTTCGTACAGTAATTCGAAACAGTCCTCCTGAGTTGTGCGCTACATTTATAACTTACTAACTATCGCCTACTCGACGAAATCTCGTAAAAATTGCATAAATCTGTAAACGCTTGTACAGTTCTACTAGCGTCTTCTGATGCTCCACTAGGTACTTTCGACTCCTCCTGATTACAGATGCGATTGTACCGCTCGGCCATCAGAAATGTTAGTTGTTACATTACGTGAAATGAAAACATATAATTTCTAGACACGAAATAAAATAGTATTTAAGTTATGTATGCTGTTTGCGATAATTTTTTTAGGGTGGCAGGGGGCTGTAGTGATGGAGGACAGAGAAAATTTTCTCCAGGATTTCATCCTGTTTAAGCTTTTTTTCATATTGAATAAATAATTTTCAAAAATCAAATTTGAAGATTTCTAATTTCTGGAATTAGAAATACTACAAAAACATTAGTCTTGCTTTTACTTTGCGCTAAGTGTGTCTTGGTAAGTACATAGAGGAAATATTTAACAATGCCGATGCGCAAACCTACTTCCTGTCGTCAGACGCTAACAGAATTATGCTCACATGCCTTCTGTAGTGGAGAGGTTAGTGGAGCTTATTATCAACTAGATCTGCAGCTCAGCACCCAATAGAGCAACGTCAGTTTTCTGTAGCAAGTGATTTCGGATTGATCTCCCATCAGCCACTGGGTTTGGCGCAAAAAGATTGGTCAAGCTACCAAGAGTGATAAGAGCACACAGCAATTGTTGCCCACATCAGAGGCTGGAATCGTTTGCGTCGTTAGCGACAAACATACTGGGCACAGGGCACTGGCTGCCGCAGTCAGGAGCCACCTGGTGGATAATTCCCCACCTGCGTGGTGGTCTCGAGGCCTTGCAGTGAACGATTCGCATAGTCGGTCGATTAGGTAGAATTTTTGCAAACACGCATTCCAATCGATTATGTTTAAACTATTGTTGTTGTGGTGGTGATCTTCAGTGCAACGCCTGGTTTGATACAGCTCTCCACACTACCTGTGCTGTTGAAGCCTGTTCATCCCTGATTAAGAACGGCATTCTACGTCCTCTAGGACCTGTTTCCTGTATTCGTCTCTTGGTCATCCTCTGCGATTATTACTCCATACACATCCCTACAATGCTAAATTGAAGATACTTTGAGATTAAAAGTCGACCACTGTACGAAACAAGAGCCTTGTTTTATCACTAAAATTAGCAAACAAGGTCCTTGTGAACTACCGGTTACTCCCGGTTATAAAGCCATGTTACCTTCCCCAAACTGAGAACTAACTAGTTTCAAATTACTTCAGTAACAGGAAGTTAATACTACAGTGGTCAATATACATAGCAGATCACAAGTTATTACAACAGAGATTAATAAGAAAGCGACCACAATTATAGTTATGTTAGAAAGGTGGCCAAGAAAACATTTGTGGCACAACGGAATTTAGACATAAGAAAACTTGCATCTGATCTTGTTCTCAGCACTTGTGAAGAACAATGTTAAGTAAAATAGGGAAGATGCTCTAAAACTACAATTTATGGGTGACTTACGGAATATCCTGAACTTAAACTTGTTTATTCAGATGGAAAACAAGCAAAATGGGGAATCAATTTTGTTAATACAATAAAAATGCATCTCTTACAGAGATTAATACGGACAGTGCCCAGCCTAAATTATACATGATTTAACAGTAATGGGGGAAAGGATTCACAAACAACACTCATTCGCTTACACACACGAAATCCCACTGCGAAACTCACTAATATCAGCATGCTGAGACGAGGCGGAAGCAGGCGCCGCTATTTTAGGCGAAATTCAGCTATTCGGAGGAAGCACAAAACACAATATATCGAGAGTAATAATTTGTCAGAAGGAGTGGAATACTATTGTGGTTTGTGCGCGAATGCTCGTGGTATATAGTCTATTGACTGAAAGAAAGCGATCCAGAAATACTGTCTAACGGGCTATGCATTGGAAAAAAAGTTGTGGTTGGATGTTTGGGGCGGGTCACGCAACCAATACAGTTATTGGGTGAAGAGAGAGATCGAAACTTTATTAAAAAATGTGCTGTGTCTGGGATATTTTGTGTCCCAGCCTCGTCGCCGCTTTTGTGTCTCGTTTCCGTCGTAGGTGTCGGTGGCGGAGTAGGAAGACCGACACAGGAATAAAGGTATACACCTTGCGATCCGCCGGGAAACCCGCCAAAACCAGCGGAAGGGCGCATGCTTCCGCCCAGATTGAGCAGGTCATCTTCTTCTGACATGCGTGGCCCAAGCTGGGGCGGCCCGCACGCTCCCGGAGTCCCTCTCGGTGACGCTGTCAGCTGAGGCGGCGACGGAGGCGGAGGGGCCGACTGCGTAGGAGGCGCGTCGACATCCATCGGGATCTCGTAGCCCGGGGAAGCTGTACCCGGCGGCGAGTGATTTGGCTGTGCTCCCTGGCGGTGAACTGGGTCTGGAATCAAGAAACCGGAGACAGGATCGCGCGGCAAAGTCAATGTGTAAACGTTGCCATGGTCCCTTGGGGCGTGGCCAGTCTGAGAAACGTTGCGGAGGAGCCGCCTGATGCTCCGCTCAAACCGTACAATGTGACGTCATGTTCTCTATCTGAGCGTCCATGCCAACCCAGGTACAATGACGTCTGGCCAGTTGCTTTGTCCTAATAAAACCCCAATGTCCTTGATGCAGGAGGCGTAACACTTCTCGTTGCAGGGAACGAGGAACAGTCACTCTTGTTTGGTCGTTGTCCGTATGTAACAACAGAACACCCTGACTTAAGGATAATGCATGACGTTGTGCAAAATAACATCGAACAAGAGGCCGCTCAATGCCTTTGGCTCTGGGAGGCCAACCAAAGAGAACAAAACGTGCTACCACACTTAGGTCTGCATCCGCAGTTTTTTCCTGTGCAACCCGACGAGAGTTTAAAGGAAAGTCTGCGACGGCGGAAGCATCTCTGGAGTCTATCTGACAACATGCCATTTCTGAAGAATCAAATGACACATCCTGGCCAACCGGAAGTCGGGAAAGTGTGTCCGCGTTGGCGTGCTTAGTGGTAGGTCGGTACAAAATCTCATACTGATAAGTAGACAGTATTAAGGACCATCTCTGAAGCTTTTGTGCAGTACGTGGTGGAATTGGCTTTGTGGGTGAGAACAACGACGTGAGAGGCTTGTGGTCTGTCAACAAATAGAATTTTCTGCCATAGAGATAATGATGAAACTTTGCGACGCCGTAAATTATTGCTAAGGCCTCCATTTCTATCTGACTGTAATTCTGTTGCGTTGGCGTCAGTAGCTTGGATACAAAGCTAACGGGACGATCGTGAGAACCAATACGATGCGACAATACTGCACCCAGAACGTACGACGAGGCATCAACTGCTAGCACTACAGGCTTCTGTGAGTCAAAGGGAAACAAACATGCATCACTAAGTAGTGCAGTCTTTAAATTGTCAAATGCAACCTGGCAATCTTTAGACCATACAAAAGGAACATTCTTCCTACGTAAGTGATGCAGTGGAGCTGCAATCTGAGAGGCATTGGGAATAAATCTGAAATAATAGTTAAGCTTTCCCATTACTGCTTGCAATTCGTGCACATTCTTAGGAGGAGGCAAGTCTTTGATTGCTCGAAGATGTGACTGTAAGGGATGGATTCCTTGGGCATTAAACACATGGCCTAGGTACTCTATTTCAGTTTGAAAAAACGAATACTTTGCTTTATTGCAACGTAGACCTGCTGCAGACAACACTTTGAAAAGGCACTCCAGGTTTGATAAATGTTCTTCAACTGTACGTCCGGATATCACAATATCATCTAAGTAGTTTGAGCAACACGGTACAGAAACTGTCAGCTGTTCCAAAAAGCGCTGCAAAATAGCGGGGGCGGAAGAACTGCCAAAGAGTAGGCGTTGAAATTGAAAATGGCCCATGTGAGTAGTAATGACGAAAAACTTTTTTGACTCGTCATCAAGTGGAATCTGTAAGTATGCCTCTGCTAAATCAATCTAGAAAACAAGCGAGACTGTCCTAATTTATCCATAAGTTCCTCAGGTCAGGGCAGGGGATAAATGTCTACAATTGTTAAACTGTTCACTGTTGATTTGAAGTCCGCACAGAGACGAAGTTTTCCTGACGGCTTGGGTATAATTACTATAGGCGAGGCCTACTGACTCGCAGAAACAGGAGAAATCACCCCACTAGCTTGCCAACGTTTAAGTTCTGCAGCAACATTATCACGAATTGCGATAGGCACTGGTTCAGCTTTACGAAATTTTGGAACTGCGGGTTCTTTTAAAGTTACATGTGCCACGAAGTCTTTTGCACAACCAAGTTTCGGCGAAAACAAGTCACTGTATTTGTCACACAATGCATTTATTTTGTCCTGAGGCACTACTGACGAAATTTGCAGTACATTTCTTTGAATTGATAATCCAAACAAGTCAAATGCATCTAGTCCAAAAATGTTCTGTGTAGATTTGGCCTGAAGAACTACAAAAGCAACTGTTTTTGTTACACCTTGAAAAGATGCGGGCAGGCTACACGTTCCGAGCACGGGAATATTTTGACCTGTATAAGCTGTTAACACTTTCTGTGACGGCGATAATTTTGGCGAACCCAGAAGTTCATAAGTATCTTTATTTATTAATGTGACAGCGGAACCAGTTTCGAGCTCAAATTGCACAGTCTTATTGTCTATGTAAAGAGTCACAAAAAGTTTTTGCTTGTGGCGCTCAACAGGTGCGCGAATGTGGGCAACGTCTGCTACGGTTTGGTTGCTGCGCATGCGCGAGCCGCGTAGTGAAGTAAGCGGCGCAGACTCGGCACACAGCGGATTAACAACACTGTCACTAGATGGCACTACCGCCGGATCGGCGTCCGCACATTGCGAGGCTACTACAGATTCACTAACTACTGCACTAAACTTTTGAGTAGCTACAACAAGTCTACTGTCACTATCTACACAGTACTGGGCACTTTTACAAGGAGAAGTTGCAGAAGGCACTAGGTTCACTACAGGATTGCACTGTACATAGTCATTTTGCTTGTCCCGAACCCGTTTCCGTTGCACTGTTTTACGCACTCGACGGTGCTTGCGGCGTGGCTCACTACATAGTTTGCAGTAGGCGCAGAAGAACTTTCTTGCAATTGAGAATCAAAAGAAACACTGTCCAAGTTCACAGTGCGAGTGACATTCACAGCATGAACTGTTCTTGCACTGTGCAAAGCACTGCTTCCAACGGTACCGTTCCTTGGGTTTTTATTTTGCATACACACTGTTTGTACATGTCCTGATTTGCCACATCGATAACAAATGGCGTTGCGACTTGGGCATTGTGCACGTTTGTGGCGAGATACACACTGGGGGCAAGACTTACGAACATTTTTCTGAAATGAGCGTTGGCGCCCGTTATTCAAATTACTGTTTCTAACACGACGGGTCGACCTTTGTGTCACACTTTTACACTGGCTTCTGTTCCCCGTCTGTTCAGCACGACCGGTAGAAAAATAAGAATCACTAGTGCTATACTGAGAACTACGGCTAGGATAGCATCCGTTCCGGAGCACTGAATTTACACTGTGGCTTTGCATTTCTATGTCTGCTAAGTCAAAAGTATCATGCGCTTCTATAAGCTGCAGTACACTGTCTAATGAAGGGTCAGATTGTTTTAGAATTGCTACCCTAATTCTAGGGTCCTGAATGGTCTGCGTAATCGCATCTCTTAACATAACGTCACTATAAGAAAGTCCACAAGAGCAATTAAATTTAAATTTGTGGGTTAAGCCTTTCAATTCCGTGATCTATTCCTTGTGTGACTGCTCAGGTAATTTCTTTAGTCTGAAAAATCGGTACTGTGCCGCAGCTACGAGAACGTTTCTCTCATAATGAGCATTCAGTGCATCTAAAATTTGATCGAATTCTAGATCACGAGGTGATGCATGGGGGAAAAGTTTCTTCAGTAACACGAAAGTTGGAGTTCCTACAGTCGATAAGAAAAAGGTTCTTCACTCTCTGACCTGTAATTTGATGAGCCGCGACGAGTTCTTGAAACTGCGCGAAATAGTCACCCCATTCTTCCTCACGTTCGTTGTACTGGTGAAACGTAGGAAGCTTTGCGGCGGCAGGTGTGGGCTGCTGAAGCGACGGCTGGCTTTGTTGTTGGTTAGGGGCTTGCGCTGTTAGCTGCGAAACCGCCTGGAGTAACTGGGTGATTTGCGCCGTCTGTAACTGAATAATTTCCATTAAGTTTGGGTTAGGGGTAGTGGCCATGCTGACCGATTAGGCGCAGCTTATACAAATAACTTATAACAAAACACAAATGCAATATGAAAGAGGACGCTCTGCAACAACAAAGTCAACAAAACACGTAACTGAATATATTCCCCCAAAAATCTTATAAAAAGGGTGGGTGGGCGAAAACAATTTCTGCTTGCTCCGACTGCTGTTGTCTGGCTGCTGCTAGCGGGCTGGTCCATGGTTCTTCTATCACTCCTCATCGCCACTTTTGTGTCCCAGCCTCGTCGCCGCTTTTGTGTCTCATTTCCGTGGTAGGTGTCGGTGGCCGAGTAGGAAGACCGACACAGGAATAAAGGTAGCACGCTTGTGCAGGTACGGAGGGGAGCAGCCAGTGGGACAGCAGAAACTAGAAACACTAGAGTAAATTAGAACGAGATATATATTGCACAGAATGTATACAATACTTAACTTTTACATAGCTCAGTACGGCAGAATGCTGGTACATAGTTGACCTAGAGGCCTGGCTAGTACTGCTTCCTAGTGCCTACACGATAGCCAAGTTTTCACTGGTGCCTATCTGATTACAAAGTGTTAACTGGTTACTATCTCAGTCCCAAGTGAACGATGTCGTTCACTGTTGGCCACGAGCGGAGTTGTCTCAGAGGGCGCTCGTGGCTGACGTCGTAAGAACGCCGCACCGTGCGTGCATGGTGGTGCGCGGCGAAAGTAGGTGGTGCGCACTTTGGACTTGTGCGACACCACAGGATAACTTGTCTGTTACTGATGGCGGTTATAACACCGTCTGTGGGGGAACTTATGAGCTGGTACTGAGTTAGTGACAGCTGTAAAGAAAGCCCTGTCTGGGTTGCGTTTGGACGTACACAGAGTTTGCAGCATGCTAGTTGGGTCGGAAAAACGAGTTGGAATGGCTAGATTCGTTTGTTGCAGGTTAGTGTTGCCTGAAAGGTGTAGCTCTGTTACTGTGTTGGAAATTTTTGGCGGTTACAGAGAGTGCTGTAGGCTAGAAGGAATGGAATTTAACTAAAATGTGTTGATATACTCTAAATACACATAGCAGTAGAGCTCTAAAGAAACCGACATTAGTAGTTGAAAAACAAACTTGGCAGTGATCTTTCGTCGAAGCATCGCCTGTTTAATCATATGCTAGTGTTGTCTACTTTACGGCTGGTGTGCATTATGTTACGTAGCGGATATGCCTACTGCGGTAAATCATAATTCTTTCGTCGAAAATCAACGTGTTTTATAATACAGCTATAGCTTGGTAACTTAAAGTGCGCTAGTTGTAGCCAATGTAGTGCGTGTGTGCGGATCTACACGTATAGTAAATTCAGCAAGTTCGGTACTGCAAACGCTGGAGATAAGACGAAGTTACTATTTCAGGAATACATGGGGGAAATATGTACGTCCTGTGGGTATATATCTTATAAACTGCAACTAATCGATGTTTTTAATAGAGGCGCTCCCATCTATACAACAGCCGCGGTGGAGTAGCCGAGCGGTCTAAAGTTTCTCGCTGCGGAGCGCGCGGTTTGTCGCCGTAGAGGTTCGAGTCCTCCCTACCTAGGTTTAAGTAATTTGTAAGCTACGGACTAATGACCACGCAGTTTGGTCCGATAGATTTACAAACATTTGAACATCTATACAACAGCAGCAGCTTCGTGTACAAGGCTTCTATCTTCTGGATTTCGAAGGATTTTTTTTTTTTTTTTTTTTTTTTTTTTTGGACTTTTATTTTTCGCTGGGTCGAGAAGATGGAACTGCCAGGATGGAGGATTGTGGTTATGGTTCTGTGCAAGAAGATTGTTTAAGTGTTCTATAAGAGAAGATACGGTATTTTCAAAGTGCGCCGTTGTACTGTGCGTCGCTCCCGGTTAATATACGCTTTTAGATTTGATTACTTGGGCATTAAGAGCACCCGAAAATTGACCGCTCTCTCGGACATTATGTTTCTTGGTTTCAACTGTAAATTACTTGTAGAGTCGAGCAAGGGTCGGGTCGGGTCGGGTCGAATTTGTTCTGAAAATCGGTGTTGCATTGGGCAGGTAAAGTATTACCTCAGTGCTGTGGTTGGTGTCTTTTCGAAGAAGGGTGTTGTTAGGCCAATACTTTCGTGAAAAAGAAAAGTTTTAGTGTAGACGGGCGGAAATCGGTAAATTACTTCGCGTTTTTTTTTTTTTTTTTTTTTTTTTTTCGACTCACCCTTGAACAATAGGGTTAAATGTCTTCTGGGGCGCTGGAATATTGCTAATTGAACTGCGTCAGATAAATGTTGTTTGCATTGTAACAGGACATTTCTTAGATGGGTATACGCAAGAAGATGCGTACTGCTGTAACAAGGAAATAAGAGGTAAAATTAAACTACACCAATTCTCGGAAGACGCATCTATACCTCGAGCTAATAAGGAAACGTAACAGGGCAAGATCGCTAAAGAGAGAGAGAGTGTTAAATTTCGGAACATTCGGTATGGCTCAGCTCTATTAAATAAATGCAATGCGCGCTATTCTTGTCAGAGTGGTGCGTCTGCGTAAAAGGTTTTGATCTATTGGAGATGTAACTTAGGTGTTTTTAAGAGATTTTGTTTAGCCTGTATTTTTTTTTTCTTTTTTTTTTTAAATGTAGCCTGCCGTGAGAGCGCTCTGCATTCTGGACGATTGTTAACGGTGCTTGCAGATGTATATATAGAGACGTTGTGCTAGATGTCATTGGCTATTTTCGTTATTTGGAATTTTTCTATAAACAATATGTCGTCTCCTGCTGCTGCTGTTGTTATTGCTGCTTTATCGAAAGAGTGGTTGGCATACAAGTTTGTAGCGTTACATTTCGTTCGATGGCTGTTGCTTGCATCGTCTAAACGAAGAGATACATTTATAGATCTAAGGTTGTGGTCGAGTTACAAAACAGATTATTTCGTTTCCTTTGGTTAGTCCCAAATGTTTGGCACTGGTTAGAATTGTTTTTGTGTATCGAAAGAGTATGTGTCAATATGGATACGTAAATTTGTGGTGTTCGTTACCGTTTATTATGTGGCCTGCGCTGTCATAAACACGCCTGTCGGCTGTAGTCTATGCGAAGAGCATGGAGAGAGATGGGAGTGTTGCCACATCGATAAATTCTTACTTGCAAATTTTGCATATGAGTTTTAATATTTTACTGCTACAAGCTGTAGTATTCGGTTATTATTATTTTTCCAGAGACCAACTAAGCAAATTCTTGTTAAAAATACACACGAAGAACACTATGGTAGCTTTATTTTTTCCGAGAATAATAAAGAGCGGAAATTGTTACACAAATCGAGATGTGGCGAATGGATCGCTGCGGCGCGCTTAATAATAAATATCGAATTTAATTGACTGCTGACCTGGCGGGGCGCGGTCGCCGTAAAAAGAGTGCAGCCGACCCTGCCCGGGGCGCAGGGGTCGGCTGTCGGGAGCGGTGTTGTTTTGAGTTGTCGATGCGGTCAAGACATTCGTCACGGTATTGTTTGTTCTCGCAGGTAGGTCGGCTGGCGGCGTCCTTTGAGAAGCGGCTGCGAGCGTGGAGGAGGGGGTGGCATCTGTCGGCGGCGGCGGCGGCGGCGGCGGCGGTCCGGCAATCGGCCGAGCGGGTAGGGGTGGCGGTGCCGGCCAGGTGTGTGGCAGAGCGTCCAAGTACAGACGTGTCGAGGGGTCGACAGGTCTGGACCTGTTGGAGGTGCTGCCTGTCTGGCGGCGGAGCCGAGGGGTGGAGGGGGCGTCGTGTAGGTCATGTGTGTGGCCGAGAGAGGTGTTGTTTGCTTGCAACCTGTCAATCATCCTTAATTGCGTTATGGCGGCGTCCTTTGATTAGCGGTCGGACATGTAGTGTTGATGACAATCAAAAGGACCTACTTGTAAACTGTCAATCATCCTGTTCTTCAAGGAAGACCTATCAATCATCCTATGGCGGCTTCCTTTGATCTGTGGTCCAACAATTGGCCATGCGTCTGACGTCGATGACATTATTGTCGACAGGCGAAAGTTCAAGATCAGTGTGCGTCAATCCCCACTACCATACTACTTCCATTTGATCTACATTACCAAATTTGGTAACATTTCATCGCATGACATTTGTTTACATATTTTATTGGTTTAATGTCATCAGTTTTCGTCATATTTCCTCTTTTAATTTCTTACTTAAATTCATGAGTGTCATGTTGTATGTCATTTTGTACATATAAGAAAGTAACCATTAAGTATTTTTTTAAATGATTGTAAGTCTATGACATTTATAATAAACATAAACAATTACTATGAAACTTTGATAAAGGTTAAGTCAGACCAGATGGCAACCTTAGTGCAGGAGGGATTGCACTAAAGTATGCGGAAAGATAAAGATAAAGATTTAAAAGAGGGGTTTATTGCATAATACAGAGGGAGAAAAGCATCGCTGTAATAAGCATACGCATTGCAAATTCAGCATTACAGTTCCTAACTACATCAGATACTACTCTCACAATCATAAATTACATTAAAGTTACAATGCAAGTATCAAGTTTAAATAAAAGCATCACGTTATCTCGCTTCTCCCTCGCCGTACCTCTCTGCATCCTATACGTTTTGTTGCTATTGTCTAACTAGTGTGAAACTACTGAGTACAATGTGTTAGGAAGAATATCCTCTGTCAACCTTACGAATGTTCATGTCGTTGTCCAATCCATGTTTGTCAGTGTATGTGTCTTTTGATGCATACACCGTGTAAAAATAGACATAGCTATATCTGATGTCTCTCAGAAGTAGCTTATAGTTCTGACGATCTCGCTGCGATGACGGCGGCACCAAAGTTCTCGTAGACGATGGCATCCAGCTGAAAGAGAAAACTTAATCTATTCTTACGCTATTGATATGCTGATGTGTAATAGATAAGAAATGTCGCAGTTTTAGATACATACCTGCATCAAAAAGAAAATAAAAACTATTTTACATAAACAAAATTTAGAACATTTTCCAAGGATTAAAATTTTCTTACAGTACAGTAAGACAAGATACTACTAGGTGTAGCGTGTGTGCAAACATAAAGAAGTAACTAGCTGATACTATTTACATTTCACATTCCTGGGTGTTCATGCACTATCGTGTTTTACGAAGTCATGTATTGCTGTTGTTCGTCACGCTTACATGTTATTTTTATAAAAGCTAGTTGATAAACAGATAAATTCATGATTCTTCTCATGTGTAACAAAGGTATCTGCAGAATATGTCTTTGTTATGCCTATGTCAGAATATTTGTTGCTTGATCTAAAATGACATTCTTGCAAACGGGTCCTAATCTAAACTCTTCCATTCACTCTCTCACACTTACAAACTAAACCTAGACAATATAAATTCATTACGCAGTAGTGGGTTCCCGTGCTTGTGCGCTCCATCTGCATAATAATAATATTTCCCAACTACTAGCCATAATAAATTGTTCGTTGTATTAAACCTTCACATAAATAATAAAGGACGTCATTCATTTAATTGGAATGTTACACCACCCGTTTCCAGAAACATTACTTAGTACATTTGTTACACAGCATAAATGTTGGTAAGTTTTAGTGCTCATTCGCTGAAAAGTGTTTGTTATTGTGTCGGTAATTAAAAGTGGTATCTGTCAATCGCTGAGTATTTCAAACATAAGAGTACATTCTAGAAAGGCTTATGGTACACATTAAATCATAGAATCAGCTTACTAACAATTTATGCATGATATTTCTTAAGATCTTTGTGTGGATAGATTCCTCTAGGTCGTCTTGTGTGTACAGGTGACAATAAATAACTTCCTTCGTGAGGAATCTGTAGTATTCTGTACGGTCCGGAATAAAGGTTTTGCCATTTTTTGTTTCTTTTTTGGACAACTGAAGACTTTGGACGTACCCTTAGCATTCGCAAATCATTAAGTTTGAATGACTGTGTGCGTTTTAATTGTTTGTCGAAATAGCTTTGACGTTTGAAAGCTGCGTTCGTTAGTGCTGTTAAAATTATCCGTACCTTCTCTTCCAGCGATGGCTGCTCTCGTGGGATTTTTGGTATTAGGTTTACCCACTCATTGTTTTCTTTAGTTTGCAGAACTAAATCAGTTGGTGTGCATGGTGCGGAAAATAGGGGTAAATTGTTGACTACTTGTTCGAACAGTCCTAGGTATTCTAGACAGCCGGCCGCGGTGGACGAGGGGACTGAGGCGCGCCAGTCACGGTCTGCACGGCCACTACGGTCGGGGGTTCGAATCCCCCATCGTGCATGGATATTTGTGCCGTCCTTAGTATAAGGTAGTAGATAAGTAGTTTGTAACTTTAGGGACTGATGACCCGGTAGTTAAGTCCCGAAAGCTTAACAAACATTTGAAAATTTATTTTAGACAAGTTGTTTTGAGGCCACGTATGTGCGGATAAATCTATTCAATTCACGGAACATTCGTTCCATGGGGTTTGCAGCAGGGTTAAATTTTGAGATTAAAATTTGTTTGACGTCATGACGACGTATGAAACTCGACCAAGTATGGCAGGTGAATATTTTTGCATTATCAGATAAAATACTGGTTGGTTTTCCAAAGAGCGGGAAAGAATCATTTTCAAGGCGGCGGATAACTGCCGTAGCAGTGGCGGTCTTTAAAGCATAACGCTTTACGAATTACACAGATTCCCAATATATATTTAATACCATCTCGACCACTGGGAAGAGGGCCGGAAAGATCAACTGCCGCAAGGTTTAGTGGTTCACAAGGTAGAATAGTATGGAGAGGCATTTTGCTTGACTGAGTGTTTGGTTTGCACTTTTGACATATTAAACAAGACTTAATAGTGTGGTGAATTTTCCTCGACATATTAGGGAAGTAACAGTACTGTTTAAGTTTTCGTAGGCATCTAATAGCACCAATGTGACCTCAGACTGTGTGTATATGCCACGACGAATCCGAATCATACATCTGTGTGATGATTTTTGACCAACGCTCATCTGCCTGTTGCAATTGTTGTATGTCACGACACATATGAACATAGTACTGTCTAAATTCAAGGTCTTTCATCAGCATGACTCTGAATTCCGTTTAGACACAAGGTGATCCTGAAATTCAGGAAGGCCTTGTGGAAGTCTGCTCAATGAATCGGCAATCTGATTGTCGGTGCCTTTTATATGAATAATTTCAAAGTCGTATTCTTGTAGCAACATTGCCCATCTAGCAAGGCGGTTGTGCAAAAGACGACATGACACTAGAAAACTTAGGGCTTGGTGGTCACATAAGAATCGGGTATGTTTATTAAATATACAGTGGCGGAACTTTTTGAACGCCCAAACTATTGCAAGAAGCTCCTGTTCGGTGGTCGAATACCTACGTTCACATTCTGTGGGCACACGGCTGGCAAAACTGATAACTTTTAAAGATTATGGGTTTAGTTGTTTTGAAATTTGGAAGAGGCAGGCCCCAGGGCCGTAAATTGACGAGTCAATAGCAATACAAAAGTCTTGTGTCATATCCGGATGATGTAAAATGCCCGAATTCACCAAAGCCTGTTTGATTTCATGAAAATCTTTCTAACAACCTTCCGTCCAGTTCCATGTTGTGTTCTTTCGTAGAAGAGCAAGCAGATTATTGCTGTTCAAGAGTTGTTTTGGTACGAATCTCCTAAAGAAAGAACAGAGCCCAAGGAAAGCTTTCAATTGTTTCCTATTGTGTGGGCAAGGACAATGTTCAATTGCTTTAATTTTCTCTGGATCAGGAACACGTGTGTGCCGCCTGACTCGGACGTGTCCGCCCACTACTTATGTTTGTTTGTCGGTCTTTAAAGTCACAAGTCGGTTCGGTTTTCTGTTTATGGTTTATGTGTGTTACAGGTTTTAGTTCTTTAACTAAAGATTTCAGTTCAGTCAAGTCATCCTGCATTGCTTTCACAGTCGTACCGTGCTTCTTATAAACTTGTTCAGTAACATTACTTATAACAATATTCAGCTCAGAGTCTATCTCGTCATTAAGCTCGATTTCTGTTTTTTTGTAAGAATTCTTGTACTTGATTCTGATTGTCTTTAACAACAGCTTCAGCCTGACTAGTTATTTGTGCGACAAAAATTTCAAAGCTCTCTCTCTCTCTTTTTTTTTTTTTTTTTTTTTTATTTTTTTTTTTTTTTTTAAAGTTGCGTTACGTCACGTGTAAGTGATTCAATAACCGGTGGAATAGTTTTCACAGACTGGCCTAGGGTAGCAACTTCGCCGACAACAGAGGAAATTGTGCCACTGATTGTAAAATGTTTTCAGTAACCTTTCCTTGTTGTGTATCAGCGAATTTACTGTCAATAGCTTGTTCAAAATTTTGCATTTGAGCACTGATTTGCCGGTTAACTTCTTAAGATATTAAAGTAGGCAAATATTGTTGCACTTTTTCTAGTTTTACAATTTTCTCCTTTGTCTGCTGTTGTTGTAATTCTACTCGTTCAAGGTGTTGTGTAATAGTAGAGGAAAAAACAGGAACTTGATTCTTTTGATCATTTATCTGCTGTGTAAGATTTGAGGAGAAAGCAGAAACTTGGTTCTTTTGTTCATTAATCTGTTGTTTTAAATTCTTTGACATGTTTATAAGTAAAGCTTCAAATTTCCTTATCCAATCACCTGGTGGATTATGTGAACTGCCCTCGGGTCTAGAAGTGTTATCGGACGCGATAGTCGTGACCGATTGCTCTGTGCCGAAATGTTCTGTTATTAATTCCGCCGGCCGGGCCGCCATACTGACCTCTGCGGACGGAACTAATTGTTGTGTGTTACTACTACTTTCTTCGATATTCATTGCTGGGGTTCGGCTACTGGTTTTTACCATACCAATTGTGAATGTAATGAGAGAAACTGATTTCTATCTTCAGACGCTCAGTTAATTTTAAATAAATTAATGAATATCGTTCTGTAATGGCTGACTTGATACAGAACGGAGGACAGCACACGGAACAAGCGAGAGTCGCGAAGCTAATATTTGCGCACGGCAACCATGTTTGTGCACTTCTAGAATTTTCCTAACAATGAACTAGCTAACTATGGAAAAATTTGGAGAAAAGGACAATATTGCTAAAAGAAATGCTGAATAAAATGCCGATACAAGCGACAGATAGAAGAATCTATTACAGCACCAAATAAGCCAAATTAGTGGTCCGTCCTTACCTGTGTGATGTGATCTCTTGTTAAGCGACGTGACGCCTCCAGATAATACAAAATTTTATACGTCGTTCTTGCAATCTTGTTCTCCTTCAAAGATCGGTTCAGGATCGGCTCGTACAATATTGTAGTTGTAGTAAATGAAATAAAATAAATAGGATTAGACACATACAATGATGGTATGAAACATTGGTAACAATAATACGTAAATCTTAGTTATTTTCAATTACTAGCTTTTTTACAAATTTCACAGGGTGGATATTAATGAAAAGGAAACAATCATAATATATTATTTTTTACCAACATCCAGTCCTGTCGCAAAGGGAGCCAATTATAACGTTGCCCTTGCTTCGTATGATGCCATAATTGTTAAAGTAGATTCCGCGGTGCCTCATCGTGGGCCGATTCGTCTGACATTTCTCCTGCTGAGGTGTGAATGCATCCGAAAAGCCGGCCGCGGTGGCCGCGGGGACTGAGGCGCTCCAGTCACGGTCTGCACGGCCACTACGGTCGGGGGTTCGAATCCCCCCGCGGGCATGGATATTTGTGACGTCCTTAGTATAAGGTAGTTCGTAAGTAGTTTGTAAGTTTAGGGACTGATGACCCTGTAGTTAAGTCCCATAAGCTTAACAAACATTTGAACATTTGAACCCGAAAATTGACGTATTGTAGCTAACACCCTCTGGCGTTGTTCCTTGGTCAGTCCGGGCCCTATTGGCAGTTCCACGTTTGTTTCTTCCAGCGTGTTGTCTGTACTAACAACAGAGCATGGGTTTTTGTTGATGACGTTGTGCTCACCATCCTGGATTGGTTCAGCTGTCCCGATACACATTCCCTTGGGGATAAGTTGCGACTATTCGTGAAAGGTAGTAATCCAAATCTCTCCTCGACCACCGGTAATGCTTATGATAGCCGCTGGTATGTAAATTTCTTTGGTGACTCTGATAAACTTTTTACTATCAACAAGCATTTCACAGTTTAATCGCTCATCTGTGTTTGTGACTGCAAATCTTCTCATCGTCAACGGCGGCATTGTCACATTCTCAACGGCAAGTAGCTTCCCAGAAAATTCTGTATTACGTGTATCCGTCGGAACAACTTCTTCATTTTGCAGCTCAGATCTTCCACAGTCAATGATAGCTTTGGGATGCCTGGAGGAAGTCCCATCCGAGGATGACACTGTGACTACATGCTGTTAACACGACAAATTCAAAGCTTGGTTCTGTTGCTGGTTATTCTTGCGACACAAGTTCCTGCTGGCTGGACGTACTTTCCATTCGCGACCTTCAGCACAGTTGCCCCCAGAACACAGAACATAGTCTTCTTTAGTGTGCAGCAGTAATTATCCGACAATACAGAAAGAGACGCTCCTGAATCAGCAAGTGCCCGGATAGGTTGGTCGTCGATTGTGACGTCGATGAGATTTCCCGACATCTTAGCGACTGTCGTCCATGGAGGATTTTCATCTGCGGCTGCCTCACTTCCGTAGATGGTCGCCTCGCTTATTTTTCCTGGGCGCGGCGGCTAGGGGTGCGGATGGTACCTCTGTACGGCGACGGTGAACGGCAGCGGCGCGCCGGCGAGCAACCTCGTCTCCTTCCCATAGAACTGGTCTAAAAAAATGTTCAAATGTTTGTTAAGCTTATGGGACTTAACTACGGGGTCATCAGTCCCTAAACTTACAAACTACTTATGAACTACTTACGAACTAGGACGGCACAAATATCCATGCCCGAGGGGGGATACGAACCCCCGACCGCAGTGGCCGTGCTGACCGTGACTGGAGCGCCTCAGTCACCTCGGCCACCGCGGCCGGCAGAACTGGTCTGATGGCGGACGTCGAATACTCGCCTTCTCTCTCTGCAGTAGCGTACATGTCCAGGTCGCCCACAGTGGAAACACAGTGGTGTGTCGTCTTCTGTCCTCCAGACGTCTGTTCTTCTGCCGGGCATCATAGTTGCCGGGGAAATTGGTTGTGTCCGCGTCGGCCGGTCCATGGGCTGCAGTTTGGCGACTGCAGCGTATTTCATAGCAGGGCGACGCCATTCTTCACGTCGGGTGCGATTGGCGGGGCAGACAGGAGCTAATGTCTGAAATACTTCTTCCTCAGCTGCGTCGGCTCCCTCGTCACTTACAGGTCTTACATCCAAGGCCATGATATGATGCTCGCTCGCTGTTCACTGCCATAAATTGCTGTAATTCGCCTCTTAAAATTTGTCGTATGAGAGAACCGAAGTCATGCTGATCTTCTCCAACGGCCATACTGACTACTTTGTGGAGTCTGTCTCACTTCTTTCGTCCAAGCCTCCTTTGTTGCATCTCTTCAATACGCTGGCACCACTTAATGAACTCTTCCGTCGTAACGACGTCTTTGATCACAAGAGCTTGGTCCATGTCTTCTGTAATACCCTTCATCAGGTGCGTGATTTTGTCGGCCTGAGTCATATTCGGATTCACTACGTTACACAGGGCCAAAACATTCTGTATGTACGACTGTGTCAGCACATCAAATCGTTGGGCCCGGTTCTTCAGTTGTTCGTCCGCCGAGCGGATTTGCCGCTGGCGGTCTCCAAACGTCTCCCACTCATTCAGTTTGTCTTCGCTGTTCTCGAACAATTGCTGGTCTGTTCCGTCCAGGTAGAAATAAACGTTGGCCAAGCACATAGTATGATTCCACCTGTTGTACTTGGCTATTAGGTCGAAATCTTTTAGCCATTTGTTGGGGTCCTGTCCAACGTCTCCAGAGAACACTGACGGGTGTCTGATGTGCAGCTGGCTTACCGCTGGTTTCGTGTCAATGGTTCTTCTGATGATTCGGACTTTTGGAAGGATGTACTCGGTGAGTCCCTTGTATTCCGGTTCCAGTCTGTGTAAGCCACGGCTCTTACTTTGCCTAATCGTAGCCACGGTGATGCAGCTGTTACACAGTGTACCCGGCGCCTCCACCGAACAATGTCTCGTTAAAATGGAAGCAGGCTTGACTTCGATGGAAACGGAACACAGCACTTACACTGAAAGCACGTTTATTACGAACTTAAGATACACGCAGCACTGACTGCCTCTCGGTCAGAGTGCTCTGATATTCATGCACAGACAGAATGTACCAGAAATTATAAGAACAATGAACATAAAAAGCAAGTAGAATTTACAGGTGAAAATAAGAAATATGTAGAACATTCTATAATTGTTAAATACCACTAATTAAATTTTTGCACGTTGGTGGGATTGAACCGGCGCCCTGCAGCACCGCAGGCGGTGACGCTATCCACTGAGCCACGCCGGCAGTTAGTTTGCATGGTGTCTCGCGGTAATACACAATTTTTGTTTACAGCTTTAATAGTAGTGTTATTCATGCCATCATCAGTTATACACACTAGATATTAATAAGCTCATTTTTAAAATAAACTCGAAGAAGTCCAGTGCCGTGGCATTTAAACCGTTGAAACTAAAAATCACTTCGTTAGCGCCGTCTATTATTTCTGAAACGGAAAGCAGTGCTGTACCAAAGAAAGTGTTCAAATGTTTGTAGAGTTTATGGGACTTAACTACGGGGTCATCAGTCCCTAAACTTACAAACTACTTACGAACTAGCCAATGCTAAGGACGAAATATCCATGCCCGAGGGGGGAATCGAATCCCCGACCGTAGTGGCCGTGCAGACCGTGACTGGCGCGCCGCAGACAGCTCGGCCATCGCGGCCGGCGTGGTGCTCCAATACCGTCAGAAATTTGTGAACTGCCCGACAAGCGCTTATCAATATGGCAGAAGATCCCGCATCTTGTTGTTCTAAAATTATGATAAAACGTATTTAAGTTATACATATGTACGAAGGAGCTGCTACCTTTCTATAACAGGTAAACCTGATACGAATTCGAACCATCATTTAATAAAGTTACAAAAAGTGGAGATTTAAACTGACAACGCATCAAGAAACGGGTCGTGTAGCGGAGTAAGGCGGTCTTCAGATGAGGCTAGGAGCTGCTAGTACGTCACGGCTATTAGGTTTTTACACAACAGGTTTTCTGAACTTCGGCTATCTCGTTTCCGAGCAGAACCTGGCAGCGCCGGCCGGCTGCGTATCCCCGCCTGCAGGGCCTCTGGGCGCCGCAGCCCCGTGCCCCGGTGGCCGAGGCGGTTACTGTCCGCGGCCGTGCCGCCGCAATAGATAGCGTGCTGTGGCCCTAGTCCACGCCTAGCCTGGCCCTAGCCCCAGCCCTACCTCCAGCCCTAGTGCACGTCTAGCCTGGCCCTAGCCCCAGCCCTACCTCCAGCCCTAGGTGTCGCCCAGGGCACCCCGCCGCTGCCGCAGCGTGCGGCCAGCGCCGTGTTTCGCACCTGGCAGTTCCTGGCTGTAGCAGTGTCGGCGCTTCGTTCATTGCGAGAAGACCTGGGAATACGGGCCGCGTTGACGGAAAATCTGATCCGCCGCAACCCGACGAGGACTTGCTTTCAGCAGAGGCCGCCGCCGGCCTGTGCTGCTCCGCAAACAGCCAGGGCGCTGGCACGCCTCCACTCCACTGCGCTTAGTACTTGTCTCTCGTGAGAAGAATAAGGAATGGGCTGCAGCAATGATTCACTGATATCAATACTGAAGAGTGCAACACGAGAGTGTCCCGTAACACGATTTTAGGTTAAAATTCGAATTGGCCTCTTGCACCCAGCTATCACAACCGAGCGAGATGACGCGCTGCTGACACACTGTATTCCCATTCTGGAGGACAGTGTTTCAAATCCCATTCCGGTGACAGATTTAGTTTCTACGTGATATACCTAAATTGCTCCAGGCAAATTCCGGGGTGGTTCATCAGAGGGTATGGCCTACTTATGCCCACCGACGTTACTCTAAACCCCGAGTGCGGGCCTCGTTTGTGCTGAGCACGCAGCCCAGCGGCGGCAGACCCTGACTCTCCTTCCCTTCTTGCCTCAGCTCCGTCTTCTCCCACCACCTCCCCCGAACGCTGCCAGTCTCTCGCCACCCCCCTGTGTGCATATCTGCCTACCCCGTGAAACGGCACTGTTGGATCGCTTCATTACTTCCTCTTATGATTCTTCCTCATTTTACTAATGGCTACAGGATGGATAAGTCGTTTATTTTGGGAGAAATTACGAGACCATTTTGGTGTATATTTCATGGCAGGGCAGGTTAGGGATAGAGGCAAGTTGACACGGAGGTGCTATAAATAAAGAAATTCGAGAACCAGCCTCCACAACATCCATATCCCCTCCCATGTGTGAGTGTGGTAAAGGTGGTTTGGAAACAGTGTTTACAGCGGGTTAGCAGTTTCAGAAAAATGAAACAGACATTTGGAGACAAGAAGAATAAATGTACGAATATCAACAACTCATATGGAAAACCAGTTTTGAGTAGAGAAGGGAAAGCTGAAAGTTGGAAAGTATATATAGAGGGGCTCTACAAAAGAAATGAAATAAGAGACAATATTGTGGAAAGGATAGAGGAAGTAGATGAAGATAAAATAGGAGATACTATACTGAGAAATATTTTTGACAGAGTACTAGAACACCTAAGTCGAATAAAAACGATGGAGTAGATAGAAATTCCTAATAGCTGCTGATGTCTCTTGGAAAACCAGCCATGACGAAACTATTTCACCTAGTGAGTAAGATTTATATTCCAGGCGAAGCAACCTCATATTTTAAGATAAATATAATGCTCCCTGTTCCAAAGAAAGTGCAGACATACTTGAATATTACAGAAGAATAACTTTAATAAGTAATGGAATGCAGTCTTAGAATATCAGGCGATACTGACGGCATTACATTAGGTAACGAAACAATTAAGATGCTAGACGAGTTTTGTTAAATGTTCAAATGTTTCTAAAACTTATGCGATTTAACTGCGGGGTCGTCAGTCCCTAAACTCACAAACAACATATGAACTCACTTATAACAAAGACAACACAAACATCCGTGCCAGACGGAGGATTCGACCTCCGACGCTGGAAGCCGCGCGACCCTCAACGTGGCGCTCCAGACCGCTCGGCTACTCCCGCGGGGCGAGTTTTGTTATTTGGGGAGTAAAATAACATATGGCGGTCGCAGTACAGTTGATATATAAATCAGAATAGGAATGGGAACTGCGTTTTTGAAAAAGTAAATTAGCTAACGTCGAATATTTATTTAAGTGTAGGGCAATCATTTCTGAAGGCATTTGTGTAGTGTGTTGCCTTGTGGAGGAGTGAAACTTGGACGATAAATAGTTTAGACTGAAGGAAATGTGGTGCTACAGAAGAATGAAGAAGATTTGGATGGTAGATGGCGTAATTCATGAATAAGTACTCAACGGATTTGAGGAGACATGGAATTTTTGGTATACTTTGACTAAAAGAAGGAATCGATTGGTAGAACACATTGTTAGACATGAAAGTATCGTAAATTTAGTATTGAAAGGAAGTGTGTGGGGGAAAATCGCAGAGGGAGACGAAGAGAGGAATATATTAATCAGATTCAGATGGATTTGTGTTGCCGTTCTTATGAGGAGATAAACAGGCTTGCTCCGTATAGAGTTGGGTGGAGATCTGCATCAAACCACTATCGGGACTGAAGTCCACAACAACAACATCTACAACAACAGGTATGGACGTGCAGATAGCGAGGATGATGGCTCTTTGCCAAGCTTGCCCCTCCTCAATGATTCTTAGCATGACCCACCCCTATCACGTCATGGGCGCACATGCATTTAGAATTTGCAGGTCTATTCTGGAATTCAAGGTGGCTCATCATTGCGGACGCTTACATTAATTTTCCTTTCATTGTCCCCATGATCTCTACGATTCTTCGCAGCACCCTCCAAGCCCTTCAGTCTGTTTTGCATTGAGGTTCCAACAGAACTGATAGTGATGGAGAATGGTCCACAGTTTATGTCGATGGAATTTGAACAGTTCTACCAAGCTAAAGGTGTCTGCCGTGTGTCCATTACTTCGTTACACACACAATTAAGTGGTGAGGCTGAACGTTTTGTTAGAAAATTCGAATCACAAATTTTGAAGCTCAGATACCACCTCACGCGTAAACAAGCTATTCAGCATTTCCTCGCCTCCTACCGCTCCTAGGCGCATAGGCGCATGGCATAACGGGCCATCGGTTGCGGACGGGGGTACTGCAATAAAAAGGACAAGCCGAAAAAAAAACAAAAAAACGCGAATGCACTAAAGAAACGTTCATGGCAAAGAAAAATATTCAGTCTCTCCGAAGAGGTTCAAGGAAAAGAGACAGAATGCATCACATGTGGAGAAATCTTCGAAGAAGACTGTATTCAGTGCTATAACTGCAAGGACTGGTACCATGAAAACTGATTTTATGCAGATGCTTGAGATATTTATTTCAATTGCATGTTTTCCAGGCCAAAAAACAAGTGGAGTATCACTGAATGCTGTGTCCGGGGCTACCCTCCAAAGTTTTTAGTGCCAATAAACTGATTCAAAAGTGTATTTAAGATAGCTCATAAAAATTTATTATCTATGCTTAGTTCTAAGTGATATAACTAAAGAAGTTACTGGTTTCATTTTACGATGAAAGTTAACACAGAAAAATTGTTTATTGATGTTTTATTAGCAATTCATTTTTGTGTCCGTGGCTACCCGACCTTCCCGTACACTAAGACGTGGCAGCAACCCACTTTGGAGTAGCTCCTGCCATTTGTGCACTGCGCAGTGAAACACAGCCGGCGCCGCCCAGCAAGAGTGAATCACTTTCGCAACAAGTTAATGAACTGCGGTATTGTCCCAAATGTAATAAGGCACATCACATTCACGTAGCAACTGCCTCTCCCGGCGTGTGACTTGTTATTGTTGTTCCCGCAAAGGTCGCGTACAATCCGTGCGCCTCAAAAGAAAATCTCTGCTGCATTGGGACAGAACAGTAGGCCTACCCTCGTGGCTACACGCAACGATGGTCGTTGCTCGCGTAAATATAAGCCCCAGTCCATGGAAATAAATCAAGTGTTTGACATTCATAGTGAGACCAAAACACTGGTTCTAATCTGCCTGTGACACTGCCCAATTCTTGTGTGTCTACTTTATGCCAGCGGGATGAAAATAAAATATTTGTAACTGTTGAAATTACTAGCAATCCAGTTCGTGTGCTCGTAGATACGGGTGCGTTTGTTTCTCTCAACAACGGTCAGACATATGAATAATTAGGTGCTCCCCAGTGAGTTCAACTAGTGTACATTTGTCTGCTTATTACAGACAGGACATACCAACCGTTGGTGTATGTAGTTTGCCAGTTTCCGTCCGTTCGCAGAACAGACTAGTTACCCATCAAAAAATCAAATGTTCGTAGAGGTTATGGCACTTAACTACGGGGTCATCAGTCACTAAACTTATGAACTATCTAAGACAAAGGACGGCACAAATATCCATGCCCGAGGGGGATTCGAACCCTCGACCGTAGTGGCCGTGCAGACCGTGACTGGCACGCCGCAGTCCTCTCGGCCACCGCGGGACACACAGAACATTTATGGCCTTGATTTATTTGATTTGTTTGCTTTTCCCATACAAGACAAGGTACTGTCGGTGAATGTTAGTGTTCCAACAAACAGTATAGAGGACTTGTGTAACGAATTTGGTGACTTGTTTTCGCCGGGTTTAGGTTGTGCAAGAGATTTCCATGCGCATGTTGTTCTGAAAGGCAATGCCCGCCCGAATTTTTTCCGTGCGTGTTCAGTGCCGCACGCCCTACGTGAAGACGTTGCGCAAGGTGTACTGAAACCAGTGGTAGCTTCCCAGTGGCGTTCTTTAGTAGTCATTCGGAAGCCATCGGGAACCCTTTGACTGTGCGTGGACTACAAAGTGACTGAATCCACAGATAATCATTGCTTCGTACCCCATGCCACGTCCAGAAAACATTTTCGACAAATTAGGCGCGGGAAAGTACTATTCAGAATTTGATTTGAAAGACGCTTACCTGCAGATTCCCCTGGATGAAGAATCGCAAAAGTTTCTGGTTGTCAACTCGCATCTGGGTATGTATAAATTTTTGCTATTGCCTTTCGGCTGTGCCTCCGCACCAGCCATATTTCAGTGTTATTTACAAAACCTTTCCCGAAGTGTTCCATGTTGCTCGAACTACTTAAATGATATCGTCGTTTCTGGTAGCACCCCTGAACAACATCTGGACAACTTACGTGTTCTCTTTCTGCAGCTCAGAGCACAACAAAGCCAAGAGTACATTTTTTTGCAACTTAGCCAGCTTACTTGGTTCATCTGATGAACAGTCAAGGTATCCACCCATCGCCCACCCTGTTAAGTGCCATTCAAGATTTACCTGCGTCCCGGAACTTGAAAGAACTACGAGCTGCACTGGGTAAACTGAATTATTACTCCCGTTTCAATCCACAGGCTTCTACAATCGCTAAACCTTTGGGTAGGTTATGCCGAAAAAATGTTCCTTTCGTGTGGTATTCAGAATGTGACGCAGCATTTTAAAAAAATCAAACAAGCTTTGTTGTTCAGCAATTGTTTAGTACCATAAGTTCCGACCAAGCCACTTGTGTTGTCTGTCGATGCATCTTCTTAGGGCACTGGCGCTGTGTTATCACATTAGTAGATCAGGTCGATCGTCCCACAGAATTTACTTCAAAGTTGCTGTTTTCGGCGCAACAGAAGTATTCAAAAAAAAAAAATGAAAAAGAAGCTCTTGCGATAATCTATGGTGTTACGAAGTTTCACGATTTCTTGTATGGCCGTAAATTTTTGTTAGTCACGAATCACAAACCATTAACATCTTTGTTTAGCCGGTGTCCCCGCACCGCCCAGAAATTGCAGCGCTTGGCCGTATTTCTTTCTCAATATAATTACGAGATCTTGTATCGTCCTACATCACAGCATGGCAACGCTGACGCTTTATCACATCTTCCGTTCCGCTCTGCCGAATCCCCCGACTCCTCGGAACATGCTTGTTTGTATATTGACGCTCACAATGAAGACGTAGTGGATGGCTTCCCCATCGATTATCGCCGCGTTGCGGAAGAAACGGCATAAGATTCTTCTCTGCGTTGTATTTTTCGGTACTGGGGTACCCAGTGGCCGATGTCAGTTACACAGATTGTAGATCCAGTCGTACGTCGTTACTTCGCACACCGCCACAGTCTGTCTGTATTACGTGGTGTTACGTTGTTGCGCACTGACAACGGCAATACTCGCTTCGTTGTTCCACGTGCTCTGCAGAAAGAAATTCTTCGGCTTCTCCATCAAGGACATTGGGGCACAGTCAAGACCAAGCAGTTGGCCCGTCGTCATTGTGCATGAATAGGGATGCACTATCAGAAAGAAAAATTTTGTTCCTCTTGCACGGCGTGTGCTGACATTCAATCTGCATCATGCCAAAATGCTTTCCTGGGCCCGCAGCTACCGCGCCATGGCAGCGCGTTCATATTGATTATGCATGTCCTTTCTGGGATTTTGGCTGTTTGATTGTAATAGATAGTTTTAGAAACCTTCCCTTTGTGGTTCCCCTGCACTCAACCACGTCTGCTAGCACCATACAAGCTCTTACGGCTATTTTCTGTCTTGAAGGCTTGCCAGATGTAATTGTTTCGGACAGTGGTCCCCAATTTGTTCTTCCGAATTTCAAAATTTTTTTCCTCATCTGACTTCAACCCCGTTCGACCACCAGTCGAACAGCGCCGCCGAACGTTTCGTTCGTGCGTTTAAAGCACAGGTGACAAAGTCACGTGGTACACACTCGCGTCAGCAAGTCTTACGGATTTTCTTGCCTTCTTACCGTGCGCATCCACGCAACGGTCAGTCGCCGGCAGAATTTCTCCGTGGGCGGCATCACCGTACCCTGCTGCACCTTCTGCCCTCCCCGCAGCATACGTCTGTGCCAGAGCCGCCGCACCCCACGACACAGTGTATCTGCGTGGTTTTTCCCGCCCACAACGCTGGGCACGAGGGCGCCTTCTTCTCCGAATCGGCCGCGCCATGTACATAACCGCAGGACCGTCTGGTCACGTGCGCAGGCACCGCCGCCAGATTCGCCGTTGTCGTGGGCCGGATCCTGCCGCGGGCCCCGATGCCCCTGCTTCGGCACCGGCGCGGTTTCCCCCTGCTGTGCGCGCGCCTCAGCCCGCACCGCGCGCGGCCCAGCACTGCTGCGGCCGTCCCAAGGGTCTGCGGCGGTCGTGGTTCAAGAATCGATGCCACCGCCACAGTTGTCGTCGCCACCAAGACCGCCTTCGCTGCTGCTTTCGACTTCCAATGATTCCTTCAAATGTTGTTCAGCTTATGGGACTTGCCTACGGGGTGTCAGTCCCTACATTTACAAACTACTTATGAATTAGCTAATACTAAGGACGGCACAAATATCTGTGCCCGAGAGGGGATTCGAACCCCCGACCGCAGTGGCCGTGCAGGCTTCCCAGATCGACCGTGTGACACCAGATCGTGAGATGTGTGTAGGAGGCGGTTTTCATCAGGGTTTCCCGGTCTCCCCTCGCTCAGAACAGGTACACACGGATAGGCATTCCCCCTTGCCAGTTAGGTCCCCTATCCCATCAATGGTCTCACGATCAGGTCCTCCTCCCAGCTGGTGTAAGCCATACTCCACGGTAGTTCGTAAATTTGAGGGGGGTGGAAGGGAGGGGGAGTGTAGTATCACTGCCAGATACTACGACACAATCGATCGCAGCGACAGCTCTAGCGCCCACCGAGCGCCCCTAGCGCCACCTGGCGCCAACCCGGACAGAGGCGGGTGGCAGCCCGCGCCACACGGCGACGTGCACGCGAGCAAACAGGACAGGCCTAGGCGGTGCTCTGCGGCTCGCGCCATGTATCAGCTAGCCAGCCGCCGAGTTGGCCATCACCTCGCGACCCACACCTAAAGGACACACTACAGTTAAGTTGTTGTCCAACTAATTGTAAATAGTATTCGACTAATAAATAGATCTTTTTTCTAGAAGCGACAATCCTAATTTCGTAACCTACGCAAAATGTTCTGAGATATTGGACAGAACACACTGTGTGTTGCGTCTGCAGTCTCAGAACCTCTTTGCCTGCCTTCCACGCCGGCGCACAGGGAGACAGGGGCTGTCGGCCGCGGTGGCCGATCCGTGTGCGGCACGCCGGTTACGGTCTGCGCGGCCACTGCGGTCGGGGTTCGAATACCCTCTCGGGCATAGATATTTGTGCCGTCCTTAGTATTAGCTAATTCATAAGTAGTTTGTAAATTTAGGGACTGATGACCCCGTAGTCAAGTCCCATACGCTCTACAGGCATTTGAAGATTTAGAAAGGGGCTCGTCTAGATATGCCGGCGGCCCACAGCCATGGGGGAGAGTTCGGAATTTCCGGTCAGTGCGAGGCAGCCCCAGCTCCAGGACGCTCATCATTGCAGAGCCAGACTTCACTCTGTGCACGCCAGAACAGTTTTCTATTGCTTAGCAGAATATTCTACTAACACAAGCACATCAAAATTCAGTACTGATATCTTCTGTCAATAATCCTTTGTGGGCTAGCCAGCAAGACGCAGCACTTAGTTTTTACCGAGGCCCTGTGCTTTGCAGCTGCATTCTCTAACTGTGAATTTGTATACTTCTGACATGAGACTAATTAGTTTTCGGCTTCTATAATAAATGGTGATTAAGGGCAGTGGAACCTTAAGTAACAGATATGTGCCATTATTAATAGGAATCCTAGTAAAAATGCCGAGATACTAAAGTATTGAGTTTTTAGCTTTTCCAGAATGGAGAGTTTAAATATGCAGTCTAAAGAGTGAGTAAAACTTAAGAATTAATTATAAAATATGTAGTGAAGGGAGAATAATTTGTAACTAGGAATTATCGCTCAACAAATGTAATTTATTGTCAAAAGACATAATCAAAAAAAGGGGGGGACACCAATGTAAATGTAATAAAAATACACTCCTTAAAACGTAGTCAAGAATACAAATAGTGTAGTTTAAATGGCCCTGAATCTGCCTACCTGAAAATGGTAGTACTTGTGCAATTAAATTTATTACTATTCAGCGGCGTGAAGGGAGGAATTGAGACACCTTCACACATAGATTCACGCGCCAAGCCCAGCTGGTACTTAGCAAGCATCAAACACGCGAAAGCAGCAACGGCAGCAGCAGGTCGCCTATGGAAACAGCAGGACGAAGGTTTCACACTCGCGCACCACACAGTGGTACTTGCTCCCTTAACGTAAGGGCTCCTGGCTTAAGATCAGGGTATTGATAAATGGGACCAGCCACACGCGGCTCAAAAGCACGAGTTGGGGAGTAGAGTCACAGCGAAAACGAAATACTGTTTAAATACAACTCGCGAATTAATGTGAACAGACGTTCATACTGGTACGATGTGCAGTGTCCGTGTTTATTGACAGAACTGGTCAAAGGTCCTTCAGACATGTATGCATGTCTATAGGACATTTGTTTGGTTCTAACAATAAACACGGAAACTGCACATCGTATTTAATATCAGTCATAGCAAGGCTTGCGTCAAATGAACTAAAATGTCTCACCATGTGCGGGAATTACTCCATAGAATGTACGAGCACACATGGGCAGAAGACAATTTGTGGCATATGAAGGTCTGGGTGGTTCCGGGAAGCGTGCGCGGGTAGCGTAGTGGTAACGCGACCGCTCGCGACAAGCGGGCAATCCGGGTACGAGTCCCGTCCCGGCACGGCACAAATTTTTATGTGACACCGTTACACCATACAGTTATACACAAAATACAATCGCGAGACAGATAG
Source organism: Locusta migratoria (assembly GCA_026315105.1). Taxonomy (NCBI): domain Eukaryota; kingdom Metazoa; phylum Arthropoda; class Insecta; order Orthoptera; family Acrididae; genus Locusta; species Locusta migratoria. The sequence continues at coordinate 676,878,586 of CM048746.1, read as the reverse complement.
TGTAACGATTCCCAAACTTTTACTTAGATGTGAGTTAACAGTCCTAATATACTTTAAAGTGTAACGATTCGTTCCACCCAGGAAAAGAGATTACCTAATGAAGAAGGTTTAATGATTATACAAAATGCCACGCGCTCAGATAACAAAAATTAAACAAAGTGAAAAAAGAAATCAATTTTAAGAAAATAATGTCACGAGGTAGGTCTGCTCCGCAAAAGGTTATCCATTTAATATATGTTATAACAGGACAGTACACGCTACATGGAAAACACATGCAATAGAAAATACTGAATTCACGATTTTAGGTGTGCCACAACACGGCGACAATTACAGCGTTACACATGCTAGAAACCACGGAATTTAAGGGAAGGTGCACAGAGTGATGGGGTAAGCGGAAGTCTTTGTTCCATCCCGTTGCCACATGCTCCATGAAAAAAGGGCGCACACCGGATGTATGGAGAACGTCCTGAGAAATAAACAAAATTAGCAACAAAGAAGCTTGCAAAACATTTAAACTGAGTGAAGGACTCTGTAGTTTTGGAAGGTAAGTATTCTGCTAACGAACAGCATCAAACACGCGAAATTAAACTTGGGCAATAATCACATGAAAACTTGCAGGTTATAATAAATGTAAATAAAATCTCACCGCTACGCTTTGAGGGGATATTACAGGCGGAACTATTGCCACGAAAGGACATTTTGACTTATAAGCCTATCTGAAGGAAACCTGACTTCATGCTCATCGAGAAACGAACACCAAGTCACCACTTAGCAGACCACCCAGCAGAGTGCAATCTTCAACTTTGCACCCGAGGGTGGCGGGGGAGAGACCCGCGTTCAAAGGGTTTAGGCTTCTGCCAGGTAAGCCAGCTTGACGACTCAGGCCGTCCCTGTTGGTCATCTATCTTAGTTGAAGATTTGCCTCTGGCTGTCGGCTGGTAGCACCTGAACAGCAGCAGAGCAAACTGCTGCCAGCATGTTTGAACGAGCAGACGACAAGAAACAGACGAAGCGTCACAAATGTTTTAATATGAAAGCTTTGTGCACAAATTTCATTCAATCCATGCAATCAGAGTTCAGTAGGAACATATCAGGGCACAACACTACTCTACAATAGATTCCTCCAAAATTTTTGAAGTTTGTACCTCCCCAATCATTAAAAACTAAAAATGGAAAGAATAATTATTTAATATTTAGGAAAATATCCTTGTTCTATCATGGTATGTCGCATAACATGATTAGAGTGTCTCACTATTTTCGTTGTATGCCCAAATATGTATTAGTGTGTATTGGCCCAGGCTTCCACAGAATGATTGAAACTTTGTATGTAAGAAAGTTTAGGAAGTGCTAGGCACGCCTCGTCTGTTTCTGTCGTCGTTTCTTTCAAACACTGGGTGTTGAATGTCTCTGGGCGAGAAGTAGGTTTGCCAACTGCTGAGCAGAACCCAGTCTTAGCAAAGATTCCTAATGTAGCTTGCTCTTAACCTCCTTCGCTGGGGGTTGGTCAGGTTACCTGCCTGACGAACGATGACGCTCTCTGTGCTCCCCTCCACTACCTCTCTCTGGTAACGGCTAGGCCATGGTGAGGAGAGCTATTCATTCGTTTCCTGGTAGGGTAAGTACCTCTGGGTTTGGTTCTGCTGTGGCCTTGTGGCTCGACTTAGTTCAGGCTCGCCGTGGAGGTTCGAGTCCTCCCTGGGGCATGGGTGTGTGTGTGTTGTCCTAGGTTTAAGCAGTTTGTAAGCTATAGACTGATGACCACGGATTTTGGTCCGATAGAATTACAAACATTTGAATTTTGAGACTTTAACTTCCGTCTGTACACCACACTTTGTGGTCTTAGACCAAGCGCGTTTGTTTCTGATAGTTTATCATGAGCCTAAGCCACGTTATGGAATCAAGGTACTATTTCATTGTGCGTGAGTGAACCTCTGATCTACATTCCCCACATTGCTTGGCTGTCGTCTTGGTGTATTGGTGTCGATGTTGTTGTTGGTTATTTCAACGGGAATAAACGGCTAGGTTATCAGTCCCCTGTTCCTAGCTGAGAATCAACTGTCAATAACGTAAAGATAAAACAATGCTCGGAAAATGATAATGCACATAAGGGACAGGTTGACAATAGACAAGCCACTGACAATACAAAACGAAGACGCACAGAATTGGTAAAATTAAGCCACGGATAAAACTGGATAGCAGAGTACCATGGCTGGCTGATCACAAAGAAAAAACAAGATGAGCCAGCCATACTGCACACACTAAGAACCCCTAAGGGTGTGAAAAGGTAAAAAGCTGGATTGGTGATGCCTTAAGATATCGGGCTGCAGCACCTACCGTTAGATAGTCATAAAAACCAGCAGCGCGGATGAAACTTAAAACTGCGTTAGCCATAGGGGCGTCGTCTTCTAAAGCTAAAGATAGCGCGTCTGGAATATTAAAAGATCGCCCCAAATCGGCTAAATGGGACAGTCCATCAGAAGATGGGCCACTGTCAACACTGCACCACATCGACACACGGGTGGAGCCTCACGCTGAAGGAGATAGCCGTCGGTTAACCACGTGTGCCCAACACGGAGGCGGCAGAGGACAACCGCCTCTCGGCGGATCGGCCGCAGTGAAGACTTCCACAGGGCTGTGGACGGCTTCACTGCCCGAAGCTTATTTGGTGCATCCACCGTAGCCCACTCGGTGCTCCAAGCCTCCCGCACCTTCTGGTGCAACACCAGTTTGACATCCGGTTCCGTGACGCCAACATTGAGAGGTGGCCTGCTTGGCGAATCGATCAACATGTTCATTCCCTGGTATGCCAACATGGCCCGGGGTCTACACAAAGACCACAGAACGGCCTGATTGGCATAGGGAGTGAACAGTATCCTGGATCGACCTCACTAGTGGGTGCCGAGAGAAACACTGGTCTATCGCTTGTAAGCCACTCAGGGAGTCTGTACAGATGACAAATGAACCCTGGGGCAGGCTTTGAGATATTGTAGAGCTCTGAGAATGGCGACCAGCTCGGCGGAGAAAATGCTACTCTCACAGGGCAGAGAATGTTGTTCCACGTGCTTGTCACGTAGAAACGCATACACAGCACGGCCATCCACAACGGAAACATCGGTGTAAATGGCGTCTGCAGCACGGAATGACTCTAGCACTTGCAGAAACTGGTGACAGAGATGTATGGGAGAAACAGAGGCCTTCGATGCATGGGACAGGTCCAGACGGAGCTTCAAAGGAGGAATGGACCAAGGAGGGGTGTGAAAGGAATAGTGGAAAGTGGTAGGAAGTGGATAGGATGCGAGAGACGAAAGAAGGAGTGTGTATTGGTGTCGGGTGCTTGGTAAGTACCTGCATGGCTTGGCGTATGAACCTGTGTGTGAATGTGCTGCCATTTCTCCGTTCCCCCCTATATAACGCGATCGTAATTAACCTGTACTCAACTTTGCAGGTGGGCAATTTTAGGGCCATGTAATAGTGGATACTTTGAATATATTGTAAGGTGTGTTTTTATTGTATTTAAAAAAATTGTCTTCCACCCTTGTTGTTCTTGTTTTGAATAATAAATTAACTTGTTAAATTATATTCCTTTTGTGCTAATTTAAATTCTCTCCTCATCATTTATTTTGAATTAATGTGGGGTAATTTGTTCATGTATGTTGTGGTTCTGCTCCCTTCTGGAGTATTATTTGCGTTTTTGTTGCCAACATTCATGATTTTTTACTTATATCCATGACTGCGGATCATTATTTAATTGTGTGCAGTTTCTTCTAAAGATTGCATTAAAGGTAGACTGTTTGCTTAACTTATAGAATAAGAGTTTTTCTTAAGGGAACTGTATACTTTCGCCGCTGTGTGAATATCGCCGTAATGAGATTTTGTGAGCAAACAGTCAATTGTTAACTAAACAAACACGGCTAGTTAACAGTCACAAAAGAACAGCGGGCGAGTTTCAACATTTAAACATTTGAATAAACGTCGACCACTGTACGTAACAAGAGCCTTGCTTAGTCACTAATTTGGTAAATAAGGTCCTAGCCCAAACTGAAGACAGACTCGTTTCAAATTACTTCAATAACAGGAAATTAATACTACAGTGGTCAATGGACATAGCAGCTCACACGTTATTAAACAGAGACATTAATAGGCAAGCAATCACAATTAAAGTTATCTTAGTAAGGTGGCTAAGAAAACTTGTGGCACAACGGAATTTAGTCGTAAATAAGTTGCATCTGATTTTGTTTTCAGCACTTGTGAAGAACAATATTAAATAAAAGAGGAAAGGTGCTCTAAAACTAAAATTTATAGGCAACTTTCGGATTATACTGACCTTAAACTTGTTTATTCAGATAGAAAACAAGCAAAATGGGTAACCAATTTTGTTAATACAGGAAAATGCATTTCTTACATGAATTAATACGAACGGTGCCCAGCCTAAATTATACGTGATTTAACGCTACTAGGGGGGGAGGATTCACAAACAACACTCATTCGCTCACACACACGCAATGCCACAGCGAAACTCACCAAAAACGAGGCGGAAGCAGGCGCCGCTATCGTAGTCGAAATCCAGCAAGTCGGAGGAACCACAAAACACAATATACAAAAACACTTTGAAGCTGCCTCTGGTCTGTCGTGTCTGTTTTGAGATGGTGCGTGTGTATAACAAGTTAAATTACATCTGAACAGAAAACGTGAGCAAACACGCTAACGGCGACACACGGCTATGTTACATGAACCAACTCCACTGAAGGTGAAGTGGTTGAAAATCGGATTCATTATAGAAAATCGCGGTGGATTCTTAAATTGCAGTCTGTTAGACATGTAGCTAGGTACTGGTTTTATAAGAGAAGTGGCGTGAACTATGGCGACTAGCTGCATACCCCGGAAGTCGGAACTCGGACCCACGTTGTTCCAAAAACCGATTAAATTGAATAAATTCAGTTTCCAAAAAAATAAAGAAAATTAACTACAGCATGCAACCCACAGAAATTCTTAAAATAATATAAGGAAGCGAATGAAATACAGCTACACGCGATAGAGGGCGTTTACGGATGAAGTCCAGTCTCAGAAAAACCACAAAAATTAAATAATTACAAAGTCGGAAAAATGAGATAAGAATTACGGCATACAACCCACAGAAATGTTTAGAATTACATAAGGAAGCTATTGAAGGAGGCTGTACAAGGCTCAGAGAAAATTAATGACAAATCAGAGTGCACATTACAAGACGGAGAAGAAACAGCGAAATTAAAATAGGCGGGGAGAGAAGATCGCAAAATACTACTGGAAATCGGAAGGATCCCCGCATTGTTACTTGCCTGATGGGCATGGAACGAATAATAGTGGAAGCTGAAGGCTTTGTTCTATGAGCAACCACGTGGAACACATGTCACTCACGGAAGGAAACGATGAGAAGAATTTTACATGCACTGTATGAACATAGCACCTATTAGAAATGTGGCCCCACAAAGCTAGATAGTATTTACATAGAGTTCATACACCGCCACATGATCACAAAAGGTTTTAACATCCCACGTCGTTATCAAACTGCAACTAGAACCGCATACACCGCGTTTATCTATTCAAAATCACTTAATTGAAAAACGAGAACACATTTCCCCACACAATCGGAGAAAACATTCAAAAAAATTGGTTCTAAGTTCACGAATCTAAGTTAAACGTGCTAGCCAATGAAATGCTACCACCTCGCGGATACCAGAGAAGAACCAACCATACCTCGCCAGACGTCCAGCATGCAATGGCTCGCCGTGCGGCCACCGGGACGCGGGGAAAACGACCGGAAACAGGAAAATCTTCGAAAAAAGCGGTGGTGGGGACGGACAGCGAGACTCGCGCTAAAGAAAGCTCGTTGACTGGACTGTAACCAAAGGGTGTAGAAACCTCTTTGGTAGTAACAGAAGCAATCGATACTGAGCCAGAGAGAAAGATGCAAAGCGAGCTATCGCTCCCCACATTCAAACAGCCATTGATTCTTGCACACACTTAAAAGTACAACAGCAGCACATTCTCACAGGGACAGTGGCGTAGAGGAGAAGCCGTACTTACGTCACATTAATTAATAGAATAAAAAATTATTAAAATAACAAAATAAGAAAAACCTAGCAATATTAACTAATAGTTTCACACATGAAAAACAAAATGCTATCGCTCCAGCCTTGAAAAGTGTGCGGTTCAAGTTTTAACAAAATAATAATCTAGGGACATTAAATAAATTATAACTTTATAGAAATGTACAAAAAACATATCGAAGACGAAAGACGGTGGTCTTTCATTACTCCTACATTAATTGAAAATTTTGATGTAGGTTGAGGTAATTATATTACATCATATACAGCGAACTTTTCAAAACTAACATGTTGTTGCCTTGTGGGTGACATATAGAGCTAGGGCACATCACACAAAAAACTACACATTGAAAAATAATAATTGCCATAAAAACTAAACTATTAGGGGTGCAAATGTGGCTGGCGACATCATGGGATTGGGAGAACATGCAAAACAATGCAAAATTTACATAAAAACATACATAGATAAATCATAATTATAAAATACACATGAGGTTGAAACAAACGAAAAATAAGATCACAATTTTGAATGTGTCCTGTTATATTACATCAGTTCCTCAATAATAATAAAAAATGGATGAAACGTTTTTAAAATCACTTCAAATTAGGAAAAAAGTATGTTCTTGTTGATGACACCTTTTTAAATTTGCTGAGGGCGACCAGGGTAGCTCAGGGAAAAGTGCCTCTTAGCAGGTGAACCGTATTTTGCACTCTCAGAGCCGAAATGGGAAGTTTCTGTTATCAACCCGAATAGCGGTGTGTAACTTATAGTACACAAAACATGCATACAACATGAAGATGCTTTATGGCGAAATGAAATCGCAAAACAAACACATACATATTCAATGTACACGTATAACAAAGTACACTATTAAAACAAACCATTGAAAGAAAACACTACAAAAGACATACTAAATATAGCCCAAATCTACAAACACAAATGACTTGGGTGGTAAGAATATCAGTTAAATTGACCTTAGCAAACAGAAAATTACACAAAACCTATGACGTATATGCTCATTCCGGGCAGGTTGATCGAGTGACGATGTACCACAGCAAATTATTCCTGCATTATTCCTGGATCCCTCGGTTTGTAATGGTGCGGATCAGCGGACCTGATTTCCACGTCTTCTGTTGGCGGGTCGCGAGGTTTTCGCGGGCCTTCGTCGGGTCGGTAGCCTTTATTACCGTTTCCAAACTTTCCGCTCTTGTCTTCTCGCCTCCGACCCCAATACCTGTGCCCGTTAGTGATGCTCAGCGTTGGGAGGATCGGACCCGCGGTAATATTGCTTTCCACACGGTCGTGCCTAGCACTCGTAGTGCTACAAATACTTCTCCTTGAAGAGCCATTGTCGTCTCTCCTAGGTCCGTAACCTCCGTCATATTCTAAGTCCTCGCCGGCCGTGGTGGCCGAGGGAACTGAGGCGCTCCAGTCACGGTCTGCACAGCCACTATGGTCGGGGCTTCCAATCCCCCCTCGGGCATGGATGTTTGTGCCGTCCTTAGTATTAGCTAGTTCACCAGTAGTTTGTAAGTTCAGGGACTGATGACCTCGTAGTTAAGTCCCATAAGCTATACACACATTTGAACATTTTTTCTAAGCCCTCCAGGTGAGCCTAGAAGGACTCAGTGACCTCCTTGCAGCTCCCCGCAAGGATGGGATTGCGCACATCTTGTGGGAGCTTCGACGCGCAAATTCGGATCAGTTCACGTGGAGTGTATGGTTAGCCGAGTAATTGATTTCTCTGCATCATTCCTCAAAAGAATTCTCTGACACGCCTGCAATTGCTGTTAGCAAAGTGGTGCATCACTAGAATGCTGCTTTTTACTCATTCCTGTTGCCTCTCCGACCAGTATGCAGACAAAAATGTTCCCTAAAATCATCGTAGTAGTGGCAATATTATAGGAGAGGTCTCACCCGCATGGCGGGCTACCCCCCCCCTTCAGCCCCCCTCCCCCCCAGAGATATCCGGACACATACTCGATTTTCTGTCCTTCTGGCCAGTTCGGAGGCAGAGAGTAATTGAATTGCTCTAGCTACGCATGCAGCTGTATGCCGCTTGCAGAGTTTTCGAAGACCTGGTACTTTTTTTACAGTGAGAAAGTGGTTATAATCAAATGCCTGCACTGTCTCTCGCACAGGCACGTGACTCCTTCTTTCTCTTATGGGGGAACGGGCACGCAAAGGTTCGACCTCCTCCTCCTCGAAAGCCGAATCATCTCCGCGGTCGGAACGACAGGGCCGACCTCCCCACAAACTGCGGCAGGCGTTTTCTACTTGCGGGGGAGGCGGGGGTGGAATGGAGACTTGCTCCAGATGCGTGACGCGTTCTTCTAGCTCGGCCGCTAAATCGCGATTTTTGTGGTTAATTTACCACTGTTTCTCCTTGAATCGGAGTAAGTCGCAAACTTCTTCCAATTCATTTACAACAGCGGGAGCTGCCCTGTCTGCCTCTGTCTCTCCAGTCTGTAGAAGCTGCAACACCGAGGTAGCCAGTTCTTCAAAGTGTGCACCAAGTTCAGCTGTGCAAGTGCCTAGTTCATCGGCGCGCGTTTTCGCCTGAGCGTCTACCTACTTGCCTCTCTCATTGAGAGAGTGGACCTTGATCTTAACTAATTCGACTCTCTTCTCAAGAGAGCAGATTTTAGTATCTACACGATTGGAGAGGACAGATTTAGCTTTTGCATTGCCTGAAATTTTTGTAGCGTTTTCTGAGATACCATTCATTGCTACTTCTTGCCGTTCTGGAACTAGCCGCACTATACCGGTGCGCAACCCATCCAGATTATTGTTGATAACCTGAACGATGGTAGTTTGCGCCTCCCGGCATTGCGCAGCAACCTTAACAAGTTCGGCCTGGACTGAAGCATTTTGCGCTTCCATCCCTAATTTATTTCTGCTTTTAGTTCCAGAACAGAAGCATTTTCCGCTTCCTTCATAGAATCTACGTCTGCTTTTATTTCTGCATTCTGCGCTTCCATTCCTGCTTTTATTTCTCTCATGAAGGCCATCGTATCAGATACGCACACGGTCCTAGTAACACTGGTTGAACTAGTTTGCGCAGTATCAGAAACTGGCATGTTGGTATGCGGTTCGCTGCCCTCACTTCCGGTAGCGTCCACGTTTAAACAAGCCGAGTTTTCAACGCAAACACAGCCGTCTGTACTCGCAGCTTCTCCATGTCGGTGGAAAGTTGTGACCTAGACGACTTTTCACGATCCTGACTTTGGTTTAAACGTCTAGAACGAGTGAAAACAGACGAGGCAGAACTATTCTCCATCGTCACAAGGAATTTAGAACAAAAGTAACAAACACAGAATTTGTCAAGCAAAGACCGCGTAATAAAACCTTCACATGAAATGCACTGTGGCTGTACTCTTTTTAGAAAAACAATGAAATAAAATAATCCTTTCAAAAATACACAAAAAATACACTGAGAGATGTGCTAAAAACCTGGAATGATATAGATTAATGCGGGATGCTAATCTCTCACATTCATCCACTGGGAGGGGAAAGAATTTTTTTCTTAAGAATATTCCCGCATACATTTAACGCAAAAAACTATTTCATTACACAGATGATCCGCTAGAAGAGCGAATCCTGGCAGTGGTAAGCCAGATAAAAGTCGACCACTATACATAACAAGAACCTTGCTATGTCACTAAAATTGGTAAATAAGGTGTGTGTGAAGTACTGGTTACACCCTGCTACAAAGCCTTGTTCCCTGGCCCAAACTGAAGACAGACTCGTTTCAAATTACTTCAATAACAGGAAGTTAATACTACAGTGGTCAATATACGCAGCAGCTCACGCGTTATTATACACAGACATTAATAAGCAAGCCACCGCAATTAAAGTTATCTTAGAAAGGTGGGTAAGAAAACATTTGTGACGCAACGGAATTTAGTCAAGAAACATTGCATCTGAGCATGTTCTCAGCACTTGTGAAACAATATTAAATAAGAGAGGTAGGGTGCTGTAAAACTACAATTTATAGGCAACTTACGGTATATGGTGAACTTAAAATTGTTTATTCAGATAGATAACAAGCAAAATGAGAAACCAATTTTACGATACAAGAAAACGCATCTCTTATTTGGATTAATACGGATGGTGCCGAGCCTAAATTATACATGATTTAACGCTACTGGGGGGAAGAATTCACAAACAACACCCATTCTCTCACACACACGCAATGCCACAGCAAAACTCACCGAAAACAGATGTGCTGAGACGAGGCGGAATCAGAAGCCGCTATCGTAGGCAAAATTCACCAAGTCGGAGGTAGCACAAACACTTTGAAGCTGGCTCTGGTCTGTCGAACCTGTTTTGAGATGCTGCGTGTGTGCAGCAAGTAAAATTACATCTGAACAGAAAGCGCAAGCAAATACGCTAGGCGACAAACGGCAAGGTTACATGAACGCACTCCACTGAAGGTTAAGTTGTAGAAAGTCGAATTCATCATACATAATCACGGTGGATTCTTAAGTTGCAGTCTGTTAGAACATATCACCTATTGGAAAACTGGCCCCACAATGCTAGAAAGTATTTACACAGAGTTCATACACAGTCACATGATCACAAAAGGTTTTGACATCCCAAGCTGTTATCAAACTGCAATTAGAATCACACACACTGTATTTATCTATTCGAAATAACTGAACTGAATAACGAGAACACACGATCGGAGAAAACATTTAAAAAATTGATTCTAAGTTCACGAATCTAAGTTAAACATGCTAGTCAATGAAATGCTAGCATCTCACGGATACCAAAGAAGAACCAACCTAACCTCGCCATACGACTAGCATAGAATGGCTCGCCGTGTGACCAACGGGCCGCGGGGGAAACGACCGGAAACCGGAAAATCCACGAAAACAGCGGTGGTGGGGGCGGACAGCCAGACTCATGATAAAAAATGCTCGCTGACTGGACTGTAACCAAAGGGTGTAGAAACCTCTTTGGTAGTAACAGCTGCTGTCGATACTGAGCCAGAGAGAAAGATGCAAAGCGAGCTATCACTCCTCACATTCAAACAGCCATAGATACTCGCACACACATAAAAGTAGAACAACTGGAAATTCTCACAGGGACAGAGGCATAGCGGAGAAGCTGTACTTATACCACATTAATTAATGGAATAAGAAAATTATTAACATAACAAAATAAGAAAAACTAGCAATATTAACTAATATTTTAACACATGAAATAAAATATGCTATTCCTCCAGCCGTGAAAAGAGTGGGGTTCGCGTTTTAACAAAATAATAATCTAGCGACATTAAATAAATTATAAATTTATAGAAATGTACAAAAACATATGGAAGACGACAGACTGTCGTCTTTCAAGCAATCATCAAAAAAATCACAAATTACCGTTTATGATATGCCAGGGGCATTTTATAGAAAGACGAGACTATGTTCTACTTCTGAATTAAAATGTCAGTCAACTAACACCGCTCTAGATCATTGTCGAATTTGAAAATGAATCCATACGTAAAGGCTAAATGTAAAACATTATATAAATTTTCATATTAAAAGTACGTAAAAAATTAACAATTATTAACACCACGCATGTTGGACAATCTTCAAAAATTTGTTGTAAGAAGGCGATCTCTCAACATGACACAATGGAGAATGTCTTTTAAGTATTTTAACCGTTTTATGTGTGACGTACAATTGCTTAATATTTTATAATTGACAACCATTTTAATGGCATGCGCCTTCACAAAACGAAAACATAGGACACAAAAGACCAGATGACAAAACCCTAAGTCTATAGAAACCTGTCGTAAACACAAAAAAAAAAAACGAAAAAATAAAATAAAATAAAAATAAATAAATAAAAATAAAATAAAATGAATATTTGCGAACTTGGCATTTTAATATTACAAGAGATAGTTATTTATGAGTACCCACACTGCGATAATGTTGAATCACGCTGATTCATTGTGCCTCGCTTCTCGCACATATATCTGTTCTTAAGAGACTGAGGAACTGGACAATCTCCCCCCCCCCCTCCAATATTCACACCTACTCCGCTCCTGCAGTGGGAAGCGGTAGTGACACTAAGGCGGCTGAACCAACATGGCGAATTACCAAATAAACAAATGGGCTCCCATGAACCACAGTCATTACCAAGCTGGGGTGGCTTGCGTGCCTGGGGTGGCTTGCGTGCCTCAACGATACAGATAGCCATATCGTAGGTGCAACCGCAGCGGAGGGGTATCTGTGGAGAGGCCAGACAAACATGTGGTTCCTGAAGAAGGGCAGCAGCCTTTTCAATAGATCGGGGCAACAGCCTGGATGATTGACTGAGCTGGCCTTGTAACATCAGCTAATATGGCTTCGTCATGCAGTTACTGCGAACGGCTGAAAGCAAAGGGAAACTACAGCGGTTTCATTGCCCGAGGGCTTGCAACCCTACTTTATGAACACATGATGATGGCTTCCTCTCGGGTAAAATAGTTCCCCAATCGGATCTCCGGGTGGGGTTTACTCAGGAGGATACGATCATCAGGAAACACAGCACTGGCATTCTATGAGTCAGAGCGTGGAATGTTGGATCCCTTAATCGGGTTGGAAAGCTAGAAAATTTAATAAGAGAAATGGATAGGTTGAAGTTAGATATAGTGGGGATTAGTGGAGTTCGGTGAAAAGAGGAACAGGATTTCTGGTCAGGTGAGTACAGGATTATAAATACAAAGTCAGTTTGAGGTTTTACAGGAGCAGGTCTGTTAATGAATGAGAAAATAGAAATGCGGGTAAAATATTATGGGCAATTCAATAATCACATTGTCATAGTCAAGATAGATACGAAGCCAACACCGACCACAGTAGTACAGGTTTATATGCCAACTAGCTCTGCCGATGATGAAGATATCGAAGAAATATATCGGGGAGACTAATTCGGTAGTAGGACAAGGAAGGGAAGGGAAGATAGTAGGTGAATATGGTATCGGCAAAAGGAAAGAAAGAGGAAGCCGCCTTGTGGAATTATGCACGGAACATAATTTGGTTATAACAATTACCTGGTTTCAAAATCACGAAAGAAGGCTGTGTACGTGGAAGAGACCAGGAGACACCGGAAGACACCAGATAGATTTTATAATAGTAAGACATAGATTTCTAAACCAGGTTTTAAACTGTAAGACATAGTCAGGAGCAGATATAAACTCTGGCTATAACTTTTTGATCATGAATTCTAGGCTGAAACTAAAATGACTACTGAAATGTAGGAAAATAAGGAGATGGGATTTGGATAAACTGATGGAACCTGAAGATCTTGAGAATTTCAGCGGGAGCTTTAGGCAACAGTTGACAGGAACGGGGGGAAATGAAACAGTGGAGGAAGAATGGGTAACATTGAGAGATGAAATAGTGAATGCAGCAAAGGAAAAAATAGGAAGGAAGGCAAGACCTACAAATAAACCTTCCATATCAGAAGATATACTAAGTTTAGTCGATGAAAGGAGAAAATATAAAAATGCAGTAAATGAAACAGGCAAAATGGAGTACAGACGACTAATAAATGAGATAGACAGGAAGTGCAAAATGGCTAAGCAGGAGTGGCTAGAAGGCAAATGCAAGATGTAGAGAAATGTATAAATAGGGGAAAAATAGATACAGCCTACAGGAAAATAAAAGAAACATTTGGAGATAAGAAAAACAGCTCTATGAATATCAAGGACACTGATGGAAAACCAGTTCTCAGCAAAGAAGGGAAAGTTGAAAGGTGGAAAGAGTATTTAGAGGGGCTCTACAAAGGAAATGAACTTCGAGACAATATTGTAGGAAGGGAAGAGGATGTAGATGAAGACGAAATAGGAGATACTGTACTGAGAGAAGAATTTGACAGAGCCCTGAAAGACCTAAGTCGAAACAAGGCCCCTGGAGTAGATGATATTCCCTCTGAGCTACTGAAGTCTCTGGGAGAACCAGCCATGACAAACCTGTTTCACGTGACTCACATTTTCACTTGTCGCCATTGTTTAATTTCATTGCCCTAATGCAGCACTGTCGGTCCTTTTCTTCCTAATCCTTATTCCGTCACCTACTGCATAATTGCTTGCTAGGCAGACTACTCTCCACTAGACCATCGCAACACTAGCAATTAAGGCGCCTCCACGTCACAAACATTACTTCAGATTCGGTATTCCAAAGAATGTTGGAACTACTGCCAAGTCTCTCCACGCAGCGAAATAGACTAGTAAGCATCACAAATTTTAATTCAGTGCTTCACCTTCATCCTTAATGTATTTGACATGTTTGAGAAGAAAAACCGTCACAGGTTTAGTGTATTTGCATTTACATTGATATTCCTTCATAACTATTTGCAAATTCTTGTTTCCTTTTCTTTGGGCCTCTCTATCTCCGTTTCTAGACTGAACTTCCCTAAGAAATTACGCCTGCATCAGCGATCTTCTATATTTAAACTTTTCGCAGATTTTTTAAATACAATTCTTCACAACCATATTTGTTTTAGAGATTGATTAAATTTAGAAAATGAGTACTTCTTCTCTCGGAAAAATGAATATTACGATTCTTGATGAAAATTAGTCTGTGTGTCCATCTTAAACTTACAGATTTCTTTCAAATAAAAGTAAATAACATTTCTTTGCAAGAAATAAATTCTCTGACTGCTTAAAAAAACGAAGAAAACAAAACAACAAATCTCTACTAATAGTGCTCAGTATCGCGTACAGCCGCCTTCAGCCTCAACGACGGCTCGAAGTCTGTTGGGCATTGAACCCACAAGTGTAGGCTAGTAATGTGGACATTCAAGTAACTCGTCGCAAGCGTCTAGAATCGCTTCTGAAAGCTGGCGGCGACTGGACGGTGCATTTCTTTTGTCTTGTATTATTCTCACCATTTCTGCCCAAACATTCTCAATGGGATTCATGTCAGCTCCTTTAGGTGGCCATTCCAAAACAGATATATCACATCCTCTAGCACTGAAATATAGGAACGCGTTAAGTTTTTCTTCAACTTCCAACAGGAGACCGCACCCCTCGGCCGATATCCATGCCCACACCGTTACCGACTCCCTGCCACTTCTTCGGCAACTGTAAATATATTTGGGGTTATACCTGGCACCTTTTGGCCGGTAAACAGTACTCTTCCTGTCGATGCCGTACGGAAAACCTTTTCGTCGGTGAAAACCACTAGTCTCCAAAACGCAAGAGGTCTGTCAATATTTTCTGTAGCAAAAGCAAGGCGGGCTTCTCTGTGGGATAGACGACGAATGACCGTTCTACTGCTAACATCAGGGATCAAAGCCTGCTGAATCTGTTGTGCGTTGAGGAATGGATGGTTTTCACTGACATGACATAACTGCCGATCCTGAACTGCTGTTGTTTTGTGGTGAGCACCACAATGAGGCCGTTCGTTCAGGTTACCATCCTCTTCCATCCGTTCGATGCACTTGGCAACCGTTGACTTATGAATGCCCATAGTCCTTGTTATGTAAACATTCGAAAATCCTTTTTCATGTAGTGCACCTTTGTCTGCCTCAGACAAATGAAACATTTGGTGAGTATGGAAACTTAACATTGCGAGCAATACCCGCTGCAAAAACGCTGCTAGCAGGAAAGAGACTGCGATAGCGCTCTGTCACTGGTTTTGCCCCACGCCACGCGGGGCCTACGAGAAAGACAGGCCCCGGCGCGCACGCCATGCGACGTAAGCATAGCAGTCCTGAGCCGGCCGGCCGCTGGGGCACGGCCCACCGCCTCACAGCGGCCGGACAACCAGCTAGCCGGCCGGCCGGCTCAGGACTGCTATGCTTACGTCGCATGGCGTGCGCGCCGGGGCCTGTCTTTCTCGTAGGCATCGCTCCACGGCTGCAGACCTAACGCTCACTGGTGAAGCACGACACTCACTGTCGAGTCGCAACACGGTTTTTCATGTGATTCAGAGCTCTTGGAACATTTTGAAACAAAATCCACTTCGACTGCAATTAACTTTAAAAAGACTACCGGTTTCGCATCTGTAGACGCATCATCTGGTGCTAAAATTCCTTAGAAAAAAATATCTCCCATTTAGCCTTCGCCAGCGTTCACGTTAAATTTAAAACAAATGATAGCTTAACTTAACGTCCACGTTAAAAAGTATAAAACTTAAACGCAGTTGCATTAGTCATAGTTTTTAAGAATATACTGGGGGTGGATGGAAATTTAAACCATGCCATGTGAAAGCGGTGTTGGCGCGGCACCGACCGAGGCAATACTCTTGGAACCAGTTACTTGAATGTCCACGTTACGTGATTAGAGTTGTGGGTTCACTGCCCGACGGACTTCGAGCCGTCTTTGAGGCTGGCCAAAGTGGCCGAGCGGTCTGCGGCACGCCAGTCACGGTCTGCGCTGCCACTTCGGTCGGGGGTTCCAATATTTGTGCCGTCCTTAGTATTAGCTAGTTCATAAATAGGTTGTAAGTTTAGCGACTGATGACCCCGTATGTAAGCCCCTTAAGCTCTACAAATATTTGAACATTTTCATTTGATTTCTTGTTTTGTTAGCTTCGTTTTTTATGCTGCCAGATAATTTATTTCTGATAAAGAAGAGTTATTTACTTTTATTTTAAGGGACAGTTGTAAGTTTAAACTATACGTATAAAACTAATTTTCATCAGGATTCGTAATAATAATTTTTATTTTTACGTGAGAAGAACTATTCAGTTTCTAGACTCAATCGCATGCAAAATTTAAAAAGAAACAGAATCCACAAGACTTGCAATCTTTTACTGAAACTCGCAACCTAGCGTGGACATCAATGCGAGAAGCCTATAGTAGTTACCACAACGAAATCTTGTCTCGTAATCTTGCAGAAAATCCAAAGAAATTCTGGTCATATGTGAAGTATACTAGCGGAAAAACACAAACAATACTTTCACTACGCGATAGCAATGGTAATACTACCGACGACAGTACTGCTAAGGCAGAATTACTAAAGACAGCTTTCCGAAATTCTTTCACCAAAGAAGACGAAGTGAACACTCCAGCATTCAATCCAAGAACAGATGCCAGCATGCGAAACTTAGAAGTAGATGTTCCTGGAGTAGTAAAACAACTTAAGTCAATAAACAAAAACAAATCTTCCGGGCCAGATTGTATAACAACTAGATTCCTCTCAGAGTATGCTGATGCAATAGCTCCGTACTTAGCTATAATTTACAACCGATCACTCAGCGAAAGATCTGTACCCAAAGACTGGAAAGTGGCCCAAGTTACTCCAATATTCAAGAAAGGCAATAGGAGTGATCCCCAAATTTACAGGCCTATCTCATTGACGTCGATTTGCAGTAGGATTTTGGAACATATACTTTGTTCGAATATTATGAACTACCTCGAAGAGAACGACCTATTAACCAATAGTCAACACGGATTCAGAAAGTATCGCTCTTGCGAAACACAGCTTGCCCTTTATTCACATGAAGTGTTAAGTGCCATCGACAAGGGATCTCAAATCGATTCTGTATTTCTGGATATCCGGAAGGATTTTGATACTGTACCCTACAAGCGGCTTCTAATGAAATTGCGTGCTTATGGAATATCTTCCCAATTGTGCGATTGGATTCACGATTTCATATCGGAAAGGACACAGTTCTTTGTAATTGACGGTAAGTCATCGAGTAAAACAGAAGTGATATCTTGCGTTCCACAGGGAAGCGTTATAGGTCCCCTACTCTTCCTCGTGTTTATAAACGATTTAGGAGACAATCTGAATACCTCCCTTAGACTGTTCGCGGATGATGCTGTCGTTTATCGGTTAGTGAAGTCAACAGAGGATCAAGAGCAACTGCAAAGCGATTGAGACAAAATTTCTACTTGGTTCGAAAAATGGCAATTGACACTAAATAAAGAAAAGTGTGAAGTAATACACATAACCACTGAAAGAAATCCGCTGAACTTCAATTACACGATAAATCAGTCAAACCTTAACGTCGTAAATTCTACCAAATACCTAGGAGTTACAATTACGAACAACTTTGACTGGAGAGAACACATAGAAAATATTGTGGGGAAGGCGAATCAAAGGTTACGTTTCATTGGCAGAACGCTTCGAAGATGTATCAGCTCCACCAAAGAGACTGCCAACATCACACTTGTGCGTCCTCTCCTGGAGTACTTTTGCCCCTTGTGGGACCCTCACCAGGTGGGTCTGACGGAAGATATTGAGAAGGTTCAGAGAATGGCAGCTCGTTTTTTTTTTATCACGTTACGGGGGGGGGGGGGGGGAAGCGTCACGGAAATGTTGCACGAATTGGGGTGGAAATCATTAAAAGAAAGACGTTATTCATTGCGGCGTGATCTGTTTGCAAAGTTTCAATCACCGACTTTTACTAGTGAATGTGGAAATATTTTGCTGCCACCCACCTACTTAGGGAGACATGACCATCCCAATAAAATAATAGAAATTAGTTCGAAAACGGTACGTTTTAGGTGTTCTTTCTTCCCGCGCGCTATTAGAGAATAGAACGGTAGAGAAAAGTTATGAAAGTGGTTAATGAACCCTCTGCCAGGCACTTAAATGTAATTTGCAGAGTATCTATGTAGATGTAGTAGATAATAATAATAATAAAACATGGATGTGCAGAACTGTATTTGAAACATCTAGACAACTGCAAAAAGTTTAGAGTACAAGATCGCCGATGAAGGCGTAACTAGTAGGAGAAGTTCAGTTCAGCATAGAAGAGCAGATAAGGAGTTCCAAAGAAAAAGAAACAAAAACTGGCAAATATTTATGAAGGAGGTGAATGAATAAGAATTATGAAAGAAAGGAATGATAGTACTGAATTAGGGTATTGAAATTAAACAATGGCAATAAGTGGAAATATGAAGTGGGCCGGGAATCGAACCCGTGTCTCCCGCTTCGGGCCAACGGTGGACTTAATCACGTGGCTACCGGTGCTCGCCACGCGCTATGACTCACACGATCTGTTGCATTTCTCTGGTGGCAGTGTCAATCTGCTCAGAAGGTCTGACGTAAATAGACTGTCTATTTCGTTTATTCATCCAAAACTTCTCTTTGTTATCATATGAACTGGCTGAATGAAGAGTTAAAACTTTTTGATACTATATTCGTTACCAAAGTTGTTACTGAGCAGAATAGTTACGTATGTAAAAAATACGGATTGAAACTCGTGAAAATAGTGAATAATTAAAAATACAAGTGCTGCGGATGTCAGCTCGTTCCTAGGACCTCGTGTTACGCATCTGCGCATTTATGCCGGCGCCACCCACACATACTATAGCATAGCCGTTTATCGAATCTCTGCAGGAACATAGGCCTACTAAGTGACAGGAAACGACGCACGCTTTTGACGAAAAACCGTGGTTTTGTATTGTGCACTGTAATTGCAACCCACCGGTGTGTAATACTGTCCTACTACAGAATAAACGGCTGCGGCTTCTAAAACTAAGGGATTAGCTTTAGAATCTTTCACTCCTTTAATTCCTACGTTGGAGAATCGCCAAAAGTCGTCTCTTAGGTTCGAGATTTTACAAATTATTCTATCTACTCCTTTTTGCCGTTTGCATTATCAAATTAATGCCTGCTTCTTTGAATAGATGACCGACATCACTCGAAGGTGATTGTTCAGACGTCTACATCCTGCATGATGTTTTCCTAGGTGCGGGTGGTTTGGCGGGTTGATATTTTTGATTAGTATGCGAAACATATCGTCTTCGATACTCGCCAGTGACAAACTCATACCAAAAGATCTCTTTAACCTCTGGGAAAGCCAAGTGGCGAACACCGAGCTCCCCAGTATTCGGAATTCTTGATGCCGTACTACTGTCTGGATTGAAATAGGATTAGATTAAACGACTACGGATTTGAATGTCACAGCGATTTAATATTCCTAATGTTGCTTACACGAAAAACGTAGCTTTTGCGTCGTTATTGAAAGAAACTGAACAAAAATATAATTATGTGTTGGATACGATAGTTTACAGAAATTCATTTGATGCAACATAATTCTCTGTTGCAATGTTTCATATTGTATTATCAATATATTTTCATGGTTACGGAATAATAATTTCCTCACAATGTTTGCGATACAGATTGTCACTCAATTATCATGTGTGTTTGTTATTGTTACGTGAGAAACATAATGTGCCATATTTCAAAATAGAAGAAAAATTTCAAAGAGTCAGTAATCGAACTGTCACTCGTTGGTCAGTAGTAGGCCATTTAGCGAGATAAATAAGCTTATCTTTATCATTTGTTTGCTTCTCTGCACATTTATTTGACATAATCGTATCTGGTATTATAATAGTCCAATATGTTGTCGAATGCTTAATATTTGGCATTTCAATAAGACATGGACTATGGAAAAGTACCAAACATCTGAGGGGAACTGTAATTTGTGGTGACACAGCTGGCTTATGTTTGTTAAATTGGTGCTGATATCTTAGTTTCAACATCAACCGAAAAAGAACCAGTGGAAATGACACGATACGTTCACTCTCGGAAATACCATCAGTGATCTGCCGCGCCAAACTGTTGTCGTCTTTATAGGGCAACCGAGGCTGTGGGCGGAAACCGTCAGCCATACTCGGAACATGATGCACCATGATGTAACCCTTAGCTTCATAACAAAGTGTTTAGAACAGGATCTGTTTTGTCTGCTCTCTCAACGAATACGTGTTGAAGCGTGATTCCAGCCAGTGTGCCGCTGTAGCACCCACTAGACATTTGTCGACTTGCACTTGTGTGATGGTTACCTTAAGTAGTGGTTAATGTCGATAATTTGCTTCCAGTCATGTAATTGAATTAATTCTATGATATGCAACTTTTCCATTTGAATGTGTAAGTAACGTCCGAAAATATTTAGGGACTGCAGCATCTCAATTCTAATTGCTGTCTTTGTTCATTGAAACTATAAGAAAAGAAAAAGCCTAAAACGGTATGGCTAATACGCATAGCAGTTTCTAAAATTAGTTTTCGAAGTCGCCTTCACGTCGCATTCAAAGCACGCGTGTTGTTACAACTGGCTGCGATACTGGAAGATAACTTTTTTCCTCTCAGATTTCGTGTAAGATGTGTAATCGACAGTATGTACGATCGTGTTGCCTAGCTGTATATACTTCCCACCAAGCAGCAGAACTTTGCGGTTGTGTATAGTGATTAGACGAGGGGTCTCGCGAATTCTGTCACCGACTGTACATGTCAATATCCTTTGGTGTCAATCACGAATTATCAGTCAGCTTTTCTGAAAATTGATTGATGTTTCTGAGTTAATAATATCAGGTTTCTGTCTACCGCAAATGATGATGTCTAAAGATTCTGATGTTTGAGGCACTACACCCAGACGTAAATTTTTTACTCTCACCATAAAACACCAACAAGCTGCACATACTTTGAAGTCCAGTGTCAAAAGGTCAGAATGATAGACACGCTATACAACTAAATAAAATGCGACTGTGCTTAAACACCAAGTCCGTTTAGGAAAACCACAACGCAAAACAATCGTTACCTCAAATAGGTCATCTCAACCAACAATTTTATTACACACTTTTACTATCATCCAATATACTGGAGACGAGTAAATAATGCAAACAATGACCAATGCAAACAATGGAGGTTTCATGGAACCACTTTTGTGATACTTCTCTACAGGTCCATTTTCTAATAGCGAAAGGTAAAACGTTTTCGATGTGATTACTATCATTTTATTACAAAGATCATGTCTATCTATGTAGGAGAATACTAACAAAGTATGTTGGCATTCGGATGAATGCCGCAACGACTAACACCTTGCTTTTAATGGTTTTCACTCCGTATCATTTCCGTGTCGCACTCTTCCCCTATTTCTATATACCACCTTGGTCATTAAAATTGCTACACCACGAAGATGACGTTCTAAAGACGCGAAATTTTACCGATAGGAAGAAGATGCTGTGATATGGATATGGTTAGCTTTTCAGAGCACTCACACAAGGTTGTAGGTGAAACCTACAACGTGCTGACACAAGAAAAGTTTCCAACCGATTTCTAATACACAACCAGCAGTTGACCGTCGTTGCCTGGTGAAATGTTATTGTGATGTCTCGTGCAAGGAGGAGAAATGCATACCATCACGTTTCAGACTTTGATAAAGGTCTGATTGTAGCCTATCGCGATTGCGATTAATCTTATCGTGACATTGCTGCTCGCGTTGGTCGCGAACCAATGACTGTTAGCAGAATATGGAATCGGTGGGTTCAGGGCGGCAATACGAAACGCCGTGCTGGATCCCAACAGACTCGTATCACTAGCAGTCGAGACGAGTGGCATCTTATCCGCAGGGCTGTAACGGAACGTGCAGCCACGTCTAGATCCCTGAGCCATCAGATGGAGACGTTTGCAAGCCGACAAATACCTGCACGAACAGTTGGACGATGTTTGCAGCAGTATGGACTATCAGCTCGGAGACCATGGCTGCGGTTACCCTTGACGCTGCATCACAGACCGGAGTGCCTGTATTGGTGTACGCAACGACGAAGCTGGCTGCACGAATGGCAAAATGCCACTTTCTTGAATGAATCCAGGTTCTGTATACAGCATTATGATGGTCGCATCCGTGTTGGGCGACATCGCGGTGAAGCGTGTATTCGTCCTCGTTATACTGGCGTATCACCCGGCGTGATCGTATGGGGTGCCATTGGTTACACGTCTCGGTCACCTCTTGTTCACATCGACGGCACTTTGAACAGTGGCCGTTACATTTCAGATGCGCTACGACCCGTGTCTCTACCCTTCATTCGATCCCTGTGAAACCCTACATTTCAGCAGGATAATGCTCGACCGCATGTTGCAGTTCCTGTAAGAGCCTTTCTGGTTACGGAAAATGTTCGACTGTTGCCCTGGCCAGCACATTCTCCAAATCTCTCAGCTATTGAAAACATCTGGTCAATGGTGGCCGAGCAACTGGCTCGTCACAATACGCCTGTTACTACTCTTGATGAACTGTGGTACCGTGTTGAAGCTGCATGCGTATCTGTTGCTGTAGAAGTCATCCAAGCTGTGTTTGACAAAATGCCCAGGCGTATCAAGGCCGTTATTACGGCCAGAGGTTGTTCTTCTTGGTACTGATTTCTCAGGAACTATGCACCCAGATTGCGTGAAAATGTAATCACATGTCAGTTCTAGTATAATATATTTGTTTAATGAATACCCGTTTATCACCAGCATTTATTCTTGGTGTAGCAATTTTAATGGCCAGTAGCGTAATACAAATCGAGCTGCCGTTCTGTGAACTTTCTCTATATCGTCAATCAGTCACATGTGATAGGGATCCAACAGTGTGCAACTATACTGCAGACAGGACGTAAATTGTATCGGACTCTGTTTGCTTAGTAGAACTGCTGTACCAATCATTGTTGGTATTCCCTACGATATTATCTCTTTGTTTTCCAATTTAAGTCACTCGTAATTGTAATTCCTACGTATTTAAGTGAATTTACGACTTGTACATTAGATTGGAAAGAAGAATGTAGAACTCCTTAAACTGACAATCATTACTCTACGCAGAGTTAAAATCCTGAGAAAACGGCCATTAACCAAGCAGTTTCTATCGTCCTCGCTAATAATTCAAGTCAGTTATCCCGACTTGTCCTCCTCTTTCTTCTTCTTGCTCCAAAAGGTATCAAAAGTTTTTTTTACATACCCAAAGAGCTGTCCACAGGAATTATTACCTTTCATCTAGCAGTTACCATGACTTTTGTTCACCAAAGTGTCATATCACTTAACGGTACAGATAACTGAGAAATATCTGTATGTATGCCAAAACGAAGTTCATTTTCCTAGACTGATTAGTCGCGTGAATGTCATATGATCTGATGAAACTGCCTGTACACCACGCATCCTTGTAATGCAGTGTTGGGCAAGTGGGTGAACGAAGTGTGTGCAGGTTACTGGCCTCAGAGGGGAAAGCACTAAAGGGTTGAAATTCGAGGTGATTCGGTTAATTTTTGTTAAGACAAACGATCCGAGAATTATTTTTAGGTTTGTTCATGACTAGAGGGCCACTAGGGAATACACAAAGGCTTGTATATTGTCGAAAGAGGCACATGACCACACATTAGGCATGGTTTTAATGGTTCATCACCTAGAAATATTACTCACAAGAATAATTCAAAGAACACCTATGTGTCTTACTAGGATAGGATCGGGTGGTTGTGTCGTGAATTTCTCAAATCTGTGTTTCGATTTCCCCTAAATTGTGATAGACTCGGATTTGTTACATTGTAAGTTTTCGTTGCTCTGTACATTTTTCGTGTTGCAGTATGCGATGTGTAAGCATTCTACGATTCTGATACTTTTAGTCTTCGGCGTTACATACAGATAAGCTTACAAGATGTCTTACCGATAATCTTAAGTTACCTTGTACTGACTCTTAATGTTATCGAATTGTGACCACTAGCACGTAATCGTCGATATAATTACAGTAAATATGTAATAGTATGTTAATCTGATGTCTTACTAGGTTGGGATCCTGTGGTTGTGATGCGAATTTCTGCGATTTGTGTTTCGGTTTACCTTAGAAACAGTTATCGGTGTGTCTCTTGCGTTGTATGTCTTTCATAGCTCTGTAAATTTTTCGCGTTGTAGGATGCATTGTATAAGCATTCTAGGATTCTTCTTCGGTTGACTGACACTTTTACCATTCAGTAGTGCATACAGATGACGTTACAACTTCTCTACTGGTAGTCGTAAGATACGTATAGTGTACTGCTGCAATGATGAACAATCTATAGATTATACTAGCTGCAAGTACCTGGCTTTGCCCGGGTTTAGAAGCGTAAAAAACCATTTATTTGAATGTAATAAAAGGGTACATTTATTTTAAAGGAAAGTGATAAACAACATTTTTGGCGGTTCCGTTTGGTGTATGTACAAAAAGATTTTCGTCTTTGCCCCCTCTGGAGCAGGCCATATACAACTGTCCATGAGAGAAGCATGGTTTCTGCAAGATTATACCAGCAATCACAAAATTTCATCAAGATCGTGGCAAAACTGTGGATTTTGGCTAAATCCATAAGTAGCTTCCACCATGCACTGAACGAAGTTTTATGTATACAGTGCCCTTCCTCTTGTTTTGAAGGTCAATTGTGCAAAGTTTCATCAAGATGAGTGCGAAGAAATAGATTTACACGGACACATTATAAACGCAATTCCAATATATCTCAAATATTCCGGTAGATTTTCCAAAAAATGGAATGAAACCTGTTTAAGAACCTTCCCCATGTAATGTTGTGTATGTGTACCAAATCTCTCGTCATTTGGTTGTCTGGATGTTGAGTTATAAGCGAACAGTCAGACAACAAATGCGACTTATAAGTGTAGAGATAATTTCCGAAAATATGTAATAGTGCGTATTCGGCTACTTTAAGCTAACTCAGCCTGGATGACGGATAGTGCAGTAGACTGTTGTTAATGTGGGATAATTGTACAAGGTGATACTGGCATATGCGGTATATGTAATGAGAGTTGAAAAGCTGTGTTCGGTCTCTGGTATGTGATTCTACCAGGTTCTCGAAGGCATATGGTGTGATCGTTTACATTTGCATAGCCTTATTTTGATAAAACAAAGTCGATATGTGGTGTGATTGTATGTAAAGTACAGTATTTTCCGCTAATAAGAGGTTATTGTATTCTATTTTTGTCAGTCGTATTTCTTCCTCAGTAAAATGAAAGAAATATTAGATGATCGATCAATATGTTACATGAAAGATGTAGGGCGTTGCACTTATCAGCGGGTCTGTATGCTTGATATGTTGTGCTGTGTGGGATCTAATTTCCTGATGTATGGATGAGACTAGTCGAATGAATCTCATAATATCACCGTGGACTTGGTTTCAAGTATTTCTTCACCTAAAGTTGTGCAATTGTGTTGTTAGTTTTCACAGCTCAATGTAAGTAGTGTGATGATAGCGGTAGCACGCCACTGAGATTCGCACGTCATTTGTTTGTCATCGACGCCACTGGCCACCATCTAGGATGACGTCATTACTCCGGGAATTTGAATTTTGAATTTTTCTTGAATGCTATTGGCCCTTTCCCAATACATTTTTGTCAGGAAAACCTTACAATTTGTTCGACTACATGTCAGCCTCCGACACGTCCAGACGTGTTCCCCCCACCACTACCGACGATCGCCCTCTTGTGGCAGACTGCACACGCCAAACACTTGTCGCGGTGCATTTACGGTGTCCGCGTGGCGAGAAAAGCGTGCCGCTCCCCGCCTCCCTGACGTCGCACAGAATTATTCAAGCGCCCCGCGAGGAAAGCGCCTCCGAAAAATTGTATTAAATTTGTTTATCGAATTAATTTTGCACAACTTAACCGCCCCGCCCGCCCTCATTAGCGCCCCCACCTCCACCCCACCGACAGCCAGAAAGATTGCCGCCCCGCGAGACCCAGTCCGGGACTCGAACGCCCGCCTATAGATTTTTTTTTTTACTTATTACTTATAGACGTGCCCCAGCATCGGAGAAAAGGAGCCAATTATTCCGACGCTAAATGTTGGAACAAAATATTGTAATCTTTTATTATTTTAAGCAAGTTAGATAATAAACGGTATGTAGTGATAACGAACGCCACAAACTTACGTATCCATCTTAACAAATACTCTTTCGATGTCACGATAATTTAAAAACAATTCTTACAAGTCTAACATTTGGGACTACCAAAAAGAAAAGATACGTTCCGATTCAGAACTCGATCGCAACCTTAGATCTAAACAAAATAAATGTATCTCTTCGTTTAGACTGTCTGCAACAGTCGACGAATGTGTTAAAAATAGTTTGCATTAGATAATAAACGGAATGTAACGGTAAAAAACGCTGCAAACTTGCATATCAAACACTCTTTCGGTAACACAACGACACAGCAGCAGAAGATATACTGTTTATATAAAAAAAAATTAATTAACTGGTGGAAATAACGAAAATCGGCTGATCGAACCGGGTGCCGGTATGGCTCCCCGTCTCGGAAATCGGTGCGTTAGACCACGCGGCTAACCGAGCGGGTAGAAGATGACATATTGTTTATAAAAAATTCAAATACACTCGTAGAAATAAGAAAATCGGCAGACGCCTATTGCAACGTCTGCACAGAAACTAAACTTTTCCAACACTGCAGCTGACACACGTGGCATTTCACCGGACGTAGCGAATGCCGCCTTGTCAGTCAGCCACCGTTACACCAGCACCGAGCTGTTAGGAATGCGTCTAAACATCTGCAAACACCGTTAACATGCGTCCCAACGCAGACCGAGGAGTAACACACACACACACACACACACACACACACACACACACACACACAGTGCTCTCTCAGCAGGCTGCATAAAACAAACATATGCTGCTAAATGTTTAAGCAAAATATCATAACGTTTTAAACATTCTCTCTGAAAAACATATATATCCAAATGACCAAGACCTCCTACACAAGACCTTTGCAGAAACTACTTGGACGAAGATAGCGCGCATTACATTTATTTAATGGAGCTCGGACAGGGCGAAATTTCTCTCTCTTTAGCAAACATAGCCTGTTAGGTTTCCTTAGATCGAGGTATCGCTGTCTCTCATCCAGTATTTCGAAAGGTAAGATTTCGGTCTTCCTATAATCAACATAATATCCAGTTCTGCGTCTTCCGCCTACTCCGAAAATTCAGGTCGTTTAATTTTACGTTTTATTTCCTTGCTACAGCAGTAAACATATTCTTGCGTATACCCATCTCAACATAGCAATGAGAATCTGTCTTGTTACAACGCAAATGATTCTTTACAACATTTATCTGACACAGGTAAAATATCGATAATGAAGCACTCCAGAAGACGTTTAAACCCTATTCTACAACGGATAGTTGTAATGAAAAATCATATGTGTAATAATATTTCGATTTACGACCGCCTACTGTGGTGTCGCACAAGTCTGAAGTGCGCGCCACCTACTTTCGCCGCGCGCCGCCATGCAAACACGGCGCGGCGTTCTTACGACGTCGGCCACGAGCGCCCTCTGCTGCAGCCCCGCTCGTAGGCACCACTGAACTGTATCTGTCACTTGGGATTAGGATAGGCACTAGGAAAGTCTCTCATCAGTAGGCAGGCTCTACCTAGTTAAACTATGTATCTGCATTCCACTAGTCTTCAGTTAACAAAGTTAAGTATTGTACTATCTCCATGAAATACATTTTGTTCTAATCTACCTCAGTGTTTCTAGCTTCTGCTGTCCCACTGGCTGGTCACCTCAGACTCTGTACCCGCACACGCATGCATCATATTTCCCTGTGTCGGTCTCTCTTTACTCGGCCACCGACACCTAGGACAACCGGAGGAAACGAGACACAAAAGTGGCGACGAGGAGCGATAGAAGATCCTTGGACCAGACCGCTTGCAGCAGCCAGACAGCAAAAGTCGGAGCACGCACAAATTGCTCCCACCCACCCAAGCTTATTATAAGATTTTTGGGGAACAACATTCTGTTACGAGTTTTGTGGATTTTTTGTTGCAGTGTGTCCTCATTTAGCTTGCATCGGTGTTTTGTTCTATTTATCTTGTTTGCGTGGCGCCTAATCCGTCAGCAAGGCCACTACCCTGATCAAACGTAATGGAAATTATACCGTTACAGAGAGCGCAAATCACGCAACTACTCCAAGCGGTGTCCCAGTTGACGGCGCAGGCAGCTCACCAAATACAGCCGCCCACATCTGCCGCCGCACCGCTTCCTACGTTTCGCCAGTACAAATGAACATGAGGAAGAATGGAGCGATTACTTGGCGCAATTTCAAGAACTCGTCGCGTCTCATCAACTTACAGGTCAGACAGTTAAGCATACGTTCTTATCAGTAGTGGGCACTAAGACCTTCGTATTACTGCAGAAACTTTCCCCCCACGCATATCCTGGTGATCTAGAATTCGATCGAATTATAGATGCACTGAATGCTCATTTTGAGAGAAAAGTTCTCGTAGCTGCAGCACAGTACCGATTTATCAGACTAAAAAATCAAAAATCACCGGACCAGACCCACACGCAATGGATTATAGAGTTGAAGGGCTTAACCCGCAAGTGTACATTTGCTTGTTTTGTGGACTTTTTTATAGTGACATTATTTTGAGAGATGCTATCACACAGAACATTCAGGACCCCAGAATTAGGGCAGCGATTCTGAAACAGTCTGACCCCGCATTAGATACTGTACTGCAGCTTGTTGAAGCGCATGATACCTTTGACTTGGCAGATGTAGAAATGCAAAGCCACAGTTTTGGACGCTTTCCTAGTCACAGTTCTCATTCTAGCCGTAGTGATTCTTTCAATTCTACCGGCCATGCTGAACAGACACAGAACAGTAGCAAGTGTACAAGCACAACTACAAAGGTCGCCCCGTCGTGTTAGACAAAGTAATGTAACAAACGGGCGCCGATGTTCTTTTCAGAAAAATGTTCGTAAATCTTGTCCCCAGTGTGTATCTCACCACAAGCGTGAACAGTGCCCTAGGCGCAACGCTATCTGTTATCAATGTGGCAAATCAGGACAGATACAGACAGTGTGCATGCAGAACAAAGATTCCAAGAACGGTGCCGTTAGAAACAGTACTTCGCAGAGTGCAAGAACAGTTCATACTGTAAATGTCATCCACACTGTGGACTTGAATTGTGCATTGCTTGATTCTCATATGCAAGAAAGTTCTTCTGCGCCTACAGCAAATCTATGTAGTGAGCCACGTCGCAAGCACCGTCAAGTGCGTCAATCTGTGCAACAGAAAAGGGTTTGGGACAAGCAAAATGACTATGTACAGTGCAATCCTGTAGTGAACGTAGTGCCTTCTGCAACTTCTCGTTGTAAAAGTGCCCAGTACTGTGTACCTAGTGACAGTAGACTTGGTGTAGCTACCTTAAGTAATTTTAGAGCAGTAGCTGGTGAATCTGTAGTAGCTTCGCACGCTTGCGTGGAAGCCGATCCGGCTGTAGTGCCATCTAGGGACAGTATTATTAAGCTGCTGTGTGCCGATTCTGCGCCGCTTCCTACCGAACGCAGCATGAGCATGCGCATGCACAAGTGCAGCAAACAAACTGTGTCAGACGTTGCCCACATTCGCGCACCTGTCGAGTGCCACAAGCAAAATCTTTTGTGACGTGTTACATAGAAAATAACACTGTGCAATTTCAGCTCGACACTGGTTCCGCTGTTACATTAATGAATAAAGACACATATGCATTTCTGGGTTCGCCAAAACTGTCGCCGTCTCAACAAGTGCTAACAGCATATATAGGACAAAATATTCCCGTGCTGGGAACGTGTAGCCTGCCGGCCTCTTTTCAAGGTGTTACCAAAACTGTCGCTTTTGTTGTTCTTCAGGCGAAATCTACTCAGAACATTTTTGGACTAGATGCATTTGACTTGTTTTCTTAGCAAATCAAAGATGTTGTGCTTCAAATTTCGTTAGTAGTGGCTCTGGACAAAATAAATGCATTGGGTGAAAAATATAGTGACTTGTTTTCGCCGGAACTAGGTTGTGCAAAAGTCTTCGTGGCACATGTAATTTTAAAAGTATCTGCAGTACCAAAATTTTGTAAAGCTAGACCAGTGCCTATCACCCTTCAGGATAAAGTTACTGAAGAACTTAAAACGTTGGCAAGATAGAGGGGTGATTTCTCCTGTTTCTGCGAGTCAGTGGGCCTCGCCTTTAGTAATTCTAATCAAGCCGTCAGGAAAACTTCGTCTCTGTGCGGAATTCAAATCGACAATGAACAGTCAAACAATTCTAGACACTTATCCCCTGCATTGTCCTGAGGAACTGATGGACAAATTAGGACAGTCTCGCTTCTTTTCCAAGATTGATTTAGCAGAGGCATACTTGCAGATTCCGCTCGATGACGAGTCAAATAATTTTTCATCATTAATACTCACATGGGCCTTTTTCAATTTCAACGCCTACTCTTTGACAGTTCTTCCGCTCCGCTATTTTTCAGCGTTTTTTGGAACAGCTGACAGTTTCTGTCCCTTGCTGCTCGAACTATTTAGATGATATTGTGGTCTCAGGGCGCACAGTTGAAGAACATTTATCAAACCTGGTGTGTCTTTTCAAAGTGTTGACTGCAGCAGGTCTACGTTGCAATAAAGCAAAGTGTTCGTTTTTCCAGACTGAAATAGAGTACCTAGGCTATGCGACTAATGCCCAAGGAATCCATCCCTTACAATCACATCTTCGAGCAATGAGACTTGCCACCTCCTAAGAATGTGCATGAATTGCAAGCAGTAATGGGAAAGCTTAACTATTATATCAGATTTATTCCGAATGCCTCTCAGATTGCAGCTCCACTGCATCGCTTACGTAGGAAGAATGTTCCTTTTGTATGGTCTAAAGATTGTATGCGCTACTCAGTAATGCATGTTTGATTCCCTTTGAACCACAGACGCCTGTAGTGCTAGCAGTGGATGCCTCGTCTTATGGTCTGGGCGCAGTATTGTCACATCTTATTGGATCTCACTATCGTCCTATTGCCTTTGCATCCAAGCTCCTGACACCAACGCAGCAGAATTACAGTCAGACAGGAAAGGAGGCCTTAGCAATCATTTACGGCATCACAAAGTTTCATCATTCTCTAGATGGCAGAAAATTCTATTTGTTGACTGACCGCAAGCCTCTCACATCATTATTCTCACCCACAAAGCCTAATCCGCCACGAACGGCACAAAAGCTTCAGAGATGGTCCTTGATACTGTCTAATTATCAGTATGAGATTTTGTACCGACCTGACACTAAAAATGCCAACGCAGACTTACTTTCCCGACTTCCAGTTGGCCAGGATGTGCCGTTTGACTGTTCAGAAATTGCATGTTGTCAGATAGACTCCAGAGATGATTCCGCTGTCGCAGACTTCCCTTTGAACTCTCGTCAGGTTGAACAGGAAACAGCTGCGGACGAAAACCTAAGTGTAGTAGCAGTTTTTGTTCGCTCTGAGTGGCCAGCCAGAGCCAAAGGCATTGAACGGCATCTGGTTCGACCTTATTTTGCACAACGTCATGCATTGTCTTTAAGTTAGGGTGTTGTGTTGTTACATACCGACAACGACCAAACAAGAGTGATTGTTCCTCGTTCCCTGAAAAGAGAAGTCTTACGCCTCCTGCATCAATGACATTGGTGTATTGTTCGGACAAAGCAACTGATCTGACGTCATTGTACCTGGGTTGATATGGACGCTTAGATAGAGAGTATGACGTCACAGTGTACGGTTTGTGCGGAGCATCAGGCAGCTCCTCCGCAAACTTTCTCAGTCTGACCACGCCCCAATTGACCATGGCAACGTTTACACATTGAATTTGCCGGATTTTTCTGGAATAAGCACTGGTTAATTGTTGTAGACGCTTTCAGCAATGTACTTTCGTGATTGCCATGAACTCAACGACGGCGTCTAGTACAATCAGTGCCGTAACATCAGTTTTGCACCGAAGGTTTGTCTGAAACTATCGTCAGTGACGATGAACCTCAGTTTATTAGTGCGGAATTTCAACAGTTTTGTCGTGTGAATGGTATTTAGCACATCACCACCGCACCTTTTCACCCTCAGTACAATGATGAAGCAGAACGTTTCTTTCGAACATTCAAGTCTCACATAGAAAAGGTGAAAGGTCAGCACACCAGGCAGCAAGCTCTTCAAATTTTCCTGGCTACATATCGGTGCATGTCACGTGACGGCCCGTCTCCAGCTGAGATGCTCCACGGTCGCCGTCACCACACTCTCCTTCACCTGCTGCAGCCTTCGTAAGGCGCTTCGCTTTTACAGGTTTCTACAACGGTGCTGTACAAGGTGTTTGCTGAAAAGAAAAGATGGATGCCGGGCACCATTCAGCGCGTGCTCGGTCGCAATATGTATGTCGTACGTTCTTCCACAGGGTCGAAGCTACAGCGCCACGCAAACCAATTGCGCCTGCACAGGCCGCGCGATCCTGTCTCTGGTTTCTTGATTCCAGACCCAGTTTACCGCCAGGGAGCACAGCCACGGTTGCAGTGTCCCCGGACGTCGAGATCGTCCCTATGGAGGTCGACGCGCCTCCGATTCAGTCGTCCCCGCCGCTGTCTGGGATACGCACCTCAGAATGAGAAGACCTGCTCCCTCTGGGCGAAGGTGTGCGGTCCGATCGAAGAGGAAACCTTTCAAGACAGAAGCGTGAATGCCCTACTCCCAGCTTCTGGTGCATTAGTGATTATCAATGGATAATAATAATATAATAATAAATAACAAAGAAATACTATGCTAAACTATAAAAAAGCACGGCTCTTGTTACGATTGCCTTTTTATTGTCTGATCGTGTCCCTTGTGTCTGTCGGCATATGTTTTCTACAGACTGCTCTTCCTTTCCTCCTGTGGCTGTAATTACTGATGTAAGGTGCGTAAATTATACATACGTTGCTAAACTGAAGAATATTTCATCTTGCAGCATAAAACGTAAACGTTTGTTTAATATGTAATTATTTGGTGTACGTTAGAACCCTTAGTTGCCCTAGAATGAACCATTTTTTATGAACGTAATATATTAATTTTTGGCAGCTTTTATACCACAAAAAATTATTTTCATAAATTACTGGGACAATTTTACTTTCGAAATTTACTGGTGGCTTTCATTTATTAAACATAAAAGTTTCTGTGTCGTTGATGATATATTTTCAGCCGTATTTAGCCGGAATAATAGTGTTTTGGACACACCAGATTTGTGTAGGCTATGACGCAATAACATATCGATATATTTTTTCACTAATTATTAAGAATGATTACCTGCCTGTTGTAGTAACAACTATAAAGAACCCGCCTGAGATAGCCGTGCTCTGCAACATATTCATTTGTTGAATTTTAAAATTTTGTTTGTGTGACGTTAACAGATCTGCTACATCTCATTTATTACAAACGATACCCCAAACCGTATTTATAAATGTCATACCCACATTAATTATAATTAAAAAGGAAAGAAACAATTTTTTTTAAGTAATACTATCCACAAGGAAAAAAATGTTTATAACGGATGCCTAATCAGCAGGAAGTCAAAGGTTGGAATCCCAGCCGTGGCACAAATTTTAATTCATTTTCTCCCCTTAATTCAATATCTTTAAAATACATAGCTCTTTAATTATAATTAAAAAGGAAAGAAACAATTTTTTGAGTAATACTATCCACAAGGAAAAAATGTGTTTATAACGGATGCCTAATCAGCAGGAAGTCAAAGGTTGGTATCCCAGCCGTGGCACAAATTTTAATTCATTTTCTCTCCTTAATTCAATATCTTTAAAATACATAGCTCTTTGGATTCTTATATCTACTGGCCATTTTACTTACCATAGTCAAAATTGAGAAAAATGCGCTAATGACCGTCTACCATATTTACACGAGCAATCTGACAAATTATAAAAAACCGAATTATATAACAGTTTCATTTACATAGTTACAAATTAAGCGAATCTATGTACCGCTTCATTGTAAGTAATGAACCCTCCTCCGTGAACAACACATATATTATGTAGATAGTGAACTTCCTTTTGGTTTGTTCAGCTGTGGAAAAGTTCATCATGATTACAACAAAAATGTAAATTTGTGAGCCATACAAACACATATAGAGAAAATTTGTTTGAAAAATATATAACATGCCTATAAAGTACAAAACACGATAAACCAGAAAAACGTTTTCAAGATACTTGGCAAAAAGTTTATCCATGATTTGTCTTTATATAATAGCATTCATACCCAGGTTTATCATGCCTCTAGAAGTTCCTGATATTTCCTGAATTATGTGTCGTACATTGATGTAATTATGCCTGCAACCTCCGCGAAAGTGGAAGCAATATGTCAACTAAGTTTCAGCGCCGTCTGATGAACGTTAGGACAGTCCGTAAACTATGAACAAACCGATACTGATATTTATAAATTGCATGTAGTTGTAATGAAAGTTCAAGCACTTCTAATGACCTGACCGCCACACCTGCTTCATTATCAATTTTCATCATCTACGTTGTTGCCGTATTCCTTAATTACGTCATGGTGCACTGCTGACACACCAGATGTCATTCGTTTTCGAATTATGCACAGCGTCCCTTGTTTCCGACATCTCTTACAAATACGACTTACAACATTCGCCTGATGTGAGAGCGTCGACTTAAAAATGTCGCGGAATTATTTGTCCGAATTTCAATACAGTAACTCGGTGGACCAGAAACAGACGTTGAATGAATAATTACGCGGCGCACAAATTGTACTTGGAACCAATTTCAGCTTCTGTTCGGGAGGTTTATTAATATTGCAAGGCTCTTACTGCTCAATGTATTGCGAAACACGCTTCAGTAAACTCCGTCATTAAAAATACGTTTGAATGTAATGGGTAAGGTTTGATACGATTCAGTATTAATATACAGAGAAGACAGAATAATAATTACTAGCAAAAGCCCGGCAGTCAACGAAATTGCCTGCTGTTCTAGATGTTATGAATTGTGATTCATAATATGTGTGCAAAGGTGTCTGATAATTCAAATAACGAGATACAGCTGGGATTGCAAGCTCAAGACTATCATTACTGACAGAAAAGCTCGTCAGTATGTTACAGATATTAAAGTAATACCCAGTGAGTGCCTAGACCACCGGCTATTAATTGCCGACCTAAAAGATGTTCATGTGTCCAAATTTAACGAAAAGAGAATGCCAAAATTAGGACTTGTCTATTCAAGGACACGTAAAAGAAAAGGAACTATGAAGCACAAATAGCAACCAAACTACAAAAAAAAAAAAAAAAAAAATAAATAAAAAAAAAATAAAAAAAAATAAATAAAAAAAAAAAAAAAAATAAAATAAACAAAATGGGGAAGGTGGTGTAGAAGAAGAATGGCCTTTATTCAATGAAACCCTAGTTAAAGAAGCCACGTACATCTGTGGAAATTCGAGAGCCACGCAAAACAGAAGGAAACATCTTTGTGGAATGATAGGGTGAAGACAGCAGTAGAGGATAGGAACATACTAAAAAGAAAATTAGACCATGAAAAACAGAAAACACATGCTAGACGAAATGAGGTTACAATTGAACATCTCGCCCAGGAATACCGCAGAAAGAAACTAGCTGTAAATAGAATTATCCAGGAAGAAATGAAAAAGAGCTGCAAGGTCTTTACCATATGGATAGAGGAAGACTTTCAGGGCAGTGGAAAATTACTATACAAAATGCTAAACATGTAAATATCCTTGTACTGGAAACCAATGATGTTAACTTAATACAAACATACAATCTCTGATCCCTGATCAGAGATGAAATGAAGAAGCACTTCAGAATGCTGCTAAATGGAGATGGAGACAACACCACCATCAATGTCTGTAGAGTTATTAATGAAGTCCAAACCAATGGAAACCCATTAACATTGCGTGAGGTAGCTAGAGCCTTAAAAAGCATGCGGAATGGAAAGTCAACAGGCTTTGATGAGCTCAGCTCAGACATGATGAAGGCAGTGTGAACAGCAGGCTGAAACTGGCTGCACAGAGTGCCATCAGTTAACGATTCCACAGTCTCTGACGCAGGGTCCCAGATTTCTTGTTTACAAACCAAATCCTCTACCGTA
Source organism: Locusta migratoria (assembly GCA_026315105.1). Taxonomy (NCBI): domain Eukaryota; kingdom Metazoa; phylum Arthropoda; class Insecta; order Orthoptera; family Acrididae; genus Locusta; species Locusta migratoria. The sequence continues at coordinate 676,841,927 of CM048746.1, read as the reverse complement.
ACACATCCCTAGGGAATCGCATAGTTGTTGCAAAGTACCTTAGAGAAATGATTTTACAGCAATCACATGGTAGTATACAATCTTGCCAAAGTCGCAAAAAGGCAACCAATGCACGAATCTCTTCACAGTTCACTTCGTAAAAAGATGTTGATGGTTAAGTGATTACCGTGTGCACAAAGGGTACAATATTTAAAGCCAAAAATGCGCCTTAAAACTCCTCCTGAGGCCACAAAACCGTTCAGTTTGGTCGCCTCGACATCTGTGGCCTGTTTCCAATTTGATCGCAAAATCATAAATATGTTCTGTCAATTATAGAAAATTTTCCTGTTATGTAATTCTGGTGCCTCTAGCAGATATGACTGCGGAGAGTGTCGCTAAAGCTTTCGAGGCACATCTTGTTTTGCCACACGGCCGCCCTGAAGCCACAATTATACACGGAGGGAGTAATTTTTATCATCTATTTTCACACAGGTTTGTAAATTATTAAAAATAAAAAATTGTACACTACCCCATTCCACCCAAAAAACAGTGGTTGGGTAGAGCATGTCCCCAAGTGTGTGTTCTGAACGTTGTCTTAATATGTGATCCACAGCCGCACAAATTGCCTTTCATAGTGTCCATACAGTCCAAAATAGCATGAATTGATTGGCTGCACTCCATTCGAAGTGGTATACAGACGCAAAATGCGTTCGCCTTTTGAACTAGATAAGTTGCCTCCAGATGTTGATGCTCCATCAGTAAAACAAATGTTTCGACGATTAGCAGGTGTCTGGACCAAGTACACAGAAGCAGCGCCACGCCCTCGCTAGCTGCACAGTGGGCAGCTCACACTCACTGCCCACCAATACCGGCCTGGCGCCTCTCTGACCGGTCTGCTACCTCCTTCATGTCACCAGAAACATCAGATGCTTTTTACTGGAAGCCCAGTGACTTACATGTTACTGTTAATATCATTCTTATGTATAACACGAATGTAATTGAGTTTGAGAGGTCACTTCTAGTGACCGCTAATGGTGTCTCAGTTTGTTAGTTGCTATTTTACATAATTCAGGTGACGAATGGTCAGCCCTTACATAGATATTAGCAATACCGAACGACTTGGGAAGCAAGATGGGCAAAACGGTGTTATTTATTCCATTATTAAACCCAGGACCTCCTTGAAGCATATCCCTTCCTTCTTGATTTTCCTAATAATTGTGTAGTTGGTTTAGTGCCACAATACTTAGAGTTGAATGTAGAGCAGAGATATACTTCGCTGGCCACTGGTCAATGCGAAGAGTAGCGGGTGTTTCTATCTGTGCTAAGGATCGACTGTGCGAGTTCTATCCCCCCCCACCCCCTCCACTATCTCTGGGTCAGGCACTTCCGCCCCGGTGGGCGTCCTTAGCACTCTGCTGCTCTCCGTCGTTATGCTAAATAACTGGTCGTCGAGGATCCGTCGACTGCCGTGATCTTCTTGGTAAGTATGTCCGGAAATCTCATAGAATTCCCAACGAGTCGTATGTAAAGTACATCGAGCTTACAGTGGACACCCTCGGTAAATTCATAATTAAAATCACCACGTTAGGGACTTGTAAATTTCTGCTAGGCCGTTGTTCCTTATGAAAAAGGCAATTTTGACTAGGAAGCACTAGATCATTCATTCGTTACGTTTAAAAGTAACTTCTAATAGGGTTGTAATGGGCGAGCCAAGCCGTAATTTTCTGGGTTAATTGTGCTGCGACTTTTCATTGTAAAGTAAATATGGGAAAGTTCACGTGGCCAGGGAGCCACAGTGCTGCACCTACAACTAGTGTTTAAATGTATATCAATGTAATTTCATCTTCAGCAACAGTAGGAAATGCGTGTGTTTGATTTTAATTAACGTGTGATTCAAATTGTTATCAACTTTTGTTGGGAATTGCAGTAGATCGGTATTTCAGCCAAATCTGTTGGCAGACGGAATGACCCCAAAGCTCATCCTAATTTCATTCTTTTAATAAAATTGTGTGTTACAATTAACCACAAATAGAAGAGAAGTAAAAGTTGCTACGGGCAGGCAACGTGGTAGTTGATTTGATGCCCACAAAAATGCTTCAAAGGTTCTAAATCTAAATTCAGATAGGATATCGTGTGATGAACTTGGTGAGTACCAGGGCGGACAATAAGGTGAGTTATTTGAAAGCCTTGCAGACGCAGAATTAATTGATAAGCAAGAGCGTCCGTCCTGAGTGTACTGTAAATGATAGGCACAAAACAAACGTGTGAAGAGAGTAGGGTGTTTAAATTTGAGAAGTGTTGCATGCATTCTTGATATTCCTGTCTGGATAACCACTTAACTGCCCCAATATTTAAAAAAAAAAAAAAAAAAAAAAAAAAAAAAAAAAAAAAAAAAAAAAAAAAAAAAAAAAAAACTTATTCGCAGTTCGAGCTTAACTGTAAAGTGGCAATAGGCAATCAGTAGCACCATACTAACCGTGGTGACTTTTGAGCCCTGAATAATTTCCCTTTCCCGTGTTTCAAGGAGACCTCGTTACGAGGCCACATTATGCTAATTCTAGTAACGGTCTGAGAACCGAGTTTGTTCAAATGTTAAAATTAATAACGGACATAGAACCAAGTTTTGTTTAAAAATTTTGACTGTAACATGATGGAAATAGTAAGAGAGCTACGTCCCGAATAAATATGAGACAGTAATTCAATACATGCTCTAATTTCATACCTCAAATCCCTCCCCCGTAAATGAATCCACATGCTAACTAAATTGTTCAACACTTCCCTGTTTAAAGAATAAAAGAGGCTGCTGTAGCTGATGCTTAGTCCCACTGATAAAAGGCGCCCCTGTAAGCTCAGATTAAAATTGTTTCTGTTGCGCATTTGAAACTTTTTTGTTAGCCATTTACTATTACCAGAGGAGGGAAGTCCTATTAATAATCAGTGTGGCTAGCGCACTCGCCACCATGACGGTCTGCACTACAGAACTGTGTAGTGGGTACAGCAGGACTCTAATAACAACCAAAGGAGAGAGTAACATTTGGCAACAAACACAGTAACAGCATAGATTTTAGGTGGCATGCTCAATCTCACAAAGAACGGTGACAATTTCGAGCGGGTTTTACGGCCAGAGCGGTGAGGCCAGGCAGGCCCCAGAAGGCGTCCCGCCAGTGCTGATGTTGCGGCGCAGGCCAGGTGAACAGTATGTTACCAGCAACGGCACGCGCTGGACTGGTCTATAAGAGACGCAAGATTGCTGCACTTCCTCCCCTATGTAGCCCCTAAATAAATTGCTTAAGTTTCAGTTATTACATTCAACGCTTATCCATTAGCCCACAATCCCTGCTTGGCCATTTTGTACACTTCGCCAACCCCCTTCCTCCCTCTCTCCACCTATCCTGGAGGCCGCAAGATTTCTTCTCACAGCCTACCCCAACGCCCTCGTAATGTATATGTAATTCTTCCAATTTTGGCATACATACTCCGCCACTTCCCAATATCTTCCAACCCATCTTCCCCTACAGCTCCTCAGCACTGCAAAGATGCTGTTACGCTAATCGGATATGTTTGTAGTTCTATGGGACCAAACTACTTTTGTCAACCCCATACACTTACAAACTACTTAAACTAACCTAAGAACAACATACACACCCATGCTCGAGGAAGGATTCGAACCCCCGACATGGGAGGCTGCGAAATCCATAACGTGGCGCTCCAGACCGCTCGGCTACTGCCGCACATCCTACTGTAAACATAGTATGTTACATCTTCATTAATAAGAGTAGCAATCATTAGCTGTTCAATGTTAAGCGGTTTTAAGATAGGTAATTACCAACCCATAAGTGAGGAAGATACCGGTTTAGTGAAAAAAAGAATAGGACAAAGAGAATTTGTGATAGTATTTTGAAACAATGACTTATTAACCTGAAAGTTCTGTAGTTTTTCACCGCGGCGGAGCGACAGAGCGCATTGACATGCTATGATGCGCGAGTTCGTTCCCCGTCGGGGGTTCGAATCCCCCTCGGGCATGAATGTTTCTCCACTCTTTAGTATAAGCTAGTTCGTAAGTAGTTTATAAGTTAAGGGACTGATGACTCTGTAGTTAAGTCCCATAAGCTCTACAAACATTTTAAAATTTTTTTGTAATTTTCCACTTGTCTATGATGGATTTCTTTTGTATTCGAATTACTATATACCAGTATAACAACTGCGGAAACCTGCTTCGCACAGGTTTATATATTTCCAGTCGTACAACAGAAATGTCATGCTCCATGGGGAGTACTTTCATGAACTTAATTCCTTTAGATTTCATATATCCTGAAATATGTATCTATTATCGTGTAATTTAGAACGTATATTCAAAGGAATATCTACATACTGTCTGCCAAATATGTCGCGAATAGGGTTAGTAGTAAATATGTAATACAACAAAACTCTTGCATGATGGTGCCCTTTTTTCATGAACTAAATTGTTTATGAGTACATATCTGATGAACTATATGTCTAAATGTGATGTAATATCCAAGGAAATTTCAATGGTAAGTATGTGTACTGTCCGTGAAATGTTTCGAGAATACAATTTACCATGTAGAAGTAATAACTTGAAACGTCATCACCGTGGCGGAGCAGCACGAGTCCATTACCCATTGTGGGTTCGAATCCCTTCTCGGGCATGGATGTTTGTGCTGTCTTTAGTATAAGTAGTTCATAAGTAGTTTGCAATTTTAGGGACAGAAAACCTTGTAGTTAAGTCCGATATGCTTGACACACATTTATACATTTTGTAACGTCATGCCAAACGCCATAGATATACATCACGAAGATCAGAAAAGTAGTAAGCAAATAACCTTTTTCCTTTCATCATTTTGTCGGGGTTGACAGCGAGACAAAATTTCGTAAACATTTGAAATGATGTGCTTTCATTCTCAAATAGTTAACAAATGAAGTAACGCTCTCACGTGCGGCAAGATGAGGCATTTGTCATTCCTTATTATATGATACTGTATTATGTATGTATAGTAGGTGGTTTCGAAAACCATAGCAAATGATGTCACACATTAAAGAATATTTGTAGCAAATGTGGTTGAAATTGGGCCATTAGCTTAGAAAATGATGTAGAATATTGTAGGACGATACGGGCCATCTTTGACGAATGTCATTGTTTATGACGTTAAATCTCCTGTTGTACGGGTCGTAGGTGTTTTTTGGTTCTTACCCTGACAGCAACTGTTATCTGATAGTAAGGAACATGTATACCATGTTTGGTTCAAATCGGTCAAGTAGTTCAGGAGAGGTGCGGAACGTACACACACACACATAATACTAATTCTTTAAGATGTACATATTCCAGGAAACTTAGGGTTTTCCCCTGTCGTGTACATATGTTTAAGAGCTGCTAATGTGACGTCAGACGGCGCCGTCCTGCTCGGCGCGCCAGCAGGCAGCTCAGTACGGTCCCAGCTCCCAGCTGCCCCCTGACAGCAGCCAGCGGTCCGGTGAGAGGGGCGGCGCTTTCCGCCGGCCGGCGGATCGCGCACGGATTGGAGGCGTCGCGCGGCCGCCGTTGTTTATTCATGCGGCTGTTTGCTTAAATAATGCACGCCGAAGGCCGGCCGGCGGCGCCCTGTTTACTCGCTCCCCCGTAAAACACTGGCCGCGCGCCGCCCTCCAGATAAGGGTTGGCGCCGTCTCCGCGGCCCGGCCCGCCCCTCAGGGCTGCCGCCCGCCCCTTCTTCACCCCCGCAGCGCTGGCACCTGCCTCTTCTTCCCCCCCCCCCGCAGGGCTGGCACCTGCCTCCTCCTCGTCGCCCCCCTCACTTCCGGCGGCTTCTCGACGCCAGCCCTGGCGCCGCTCTTTTCCTGTTTCCTGCCGGCTCCTCGTCTCCCTTCCCCTCAGGGCTGCCGCCCGCCCCTTCTTCACCCCCCGCAGCGCTGGCACCTGCCTCTTCCCCCCCCCCCGCAGGGCTGGCACCTGCCTCCTCCTCGTCGCCCCCCTCGCTTCCGGCGGCTTCTCGACGCCAGCCCTGGCGCCGCTCTTTTCCTGTTTCCTGCCGGCTCCTCGTCTCCCTTCCCCTCAGGGCTGCCGCCCGCCCCTTCTTCACCCCCCGCAGCGCTGGCACCTGCCTCCTCCCCCCCCCCCCCGCAGGGCTGGCACCTGCCTCCTCCTCGTCGCCCCCCTCGCTTCCGGCGGCTTCTCGACGCCAGCCCTGGCGCCGCTCTTTTCCTGTTTCCTGCCGGCTCCTCGTCTCCCTTCCCCTCAGGGCTGCCGCCCGCCCCTTCTTCACCCCCCGCAGCGCTGGCACCTGCCTCCTCCCCCCCCCCCCCGCAGGGCTGGCACCTGCCTCCTCCTCGTCGCCCCCCTCGCTTCCGGCGGCTTCTCGACGCCAGCCCTGGCGCCGCTCTTTTCCTGTTTCCTGCCGGCTCCTCGTCTCCCTTCCCCTCAGGGCTGCCGCCCGCCCCTTCTTCACCCCCCGCAGCGCTGGCACCTGCCTCCTCCCCCCCCCCCCCGCAGGGCTGGCACCTGCCTCCTCCTCGTCGCCCCCCTCGCTTCCGGCGGCTTCTCGACGCCAGCCCTGGCGCCGCTCTTTTCCTGTTTCCTGCCGGCTCCTCGTCTCCCTTCCCCTCAGGGCTGCCGCCCGCCCCTTCTTCACCCCCCGCAGCGCTGGCACCTGCCTCCTCCCCCCCCCCCCGCAGGGCTGGCACCTGCCTCCTCCTCGTCGCCCCCCTCGCTTCCGGCGGCTTCTCGACGCCAGCCCTGGCGCCGCTCTTTTCCTGTTTCCTGCCGGCTCCTCGTCTCCCTTCCCCTCAGGGCTGCCGCCCGCCCCTTCTTCACCCCCCGCAGCGCTGGCACCTGCCTCCTCCCCCCCCCCCCCGCAGGGCTGGCACCTGCCTCCTCCTCGTCGCCCCCCTCGCTTCCGGCAGCTTCTCGACGCCAGCCCTGGCGCCGCTCTTTTCCTGTTTCCTGCCGGCTCCTCGTCTCCCTTCCCCTCAGGGCTGCCGCCCGCCCCTTCTTCACCCCCCGCAGCGCTGGCACCTGCCTCCTCCCCCCCCCCCCCGCAGGGCTGGCACCTGCCTCCTCCTCGTCGCCCCCCTCGCTTCCGGCGGCTTCTCGACGCCAGCCCTGGCGCCGCTCTTTTCCTGTTTCCTGCCGGCTCCTCGTCTCCCTTCCCCTCAGGGCTGCCGCCCGCCCCTTCTTCACCCCCCGCAGCGCTGGCACCTGCCTCCTCCCCCCCCCCCCGCAGGGCTGGCACCTGCCTCCTCCTCGTCGCCCCCCTCGCTTCCGGCGGCTTCTCGACGCCAGCCCTGGCGCCGCTCTTTTCCTGTTTCCTGCCGGCTCCTCGTCTCCCTTCCCCTCAGGGCTGCCGCCCGCCCCTTCTTCACCCCCCGCAGCGCTGGCACCTGCCTCCTCCCCCCCCCCCCGCAGGGCTGGCACCTGCCTCCTCCTCGTCGCCCCCCTCGCTTCCGGCGGCTTCTCGACGCCAGCCCTGGCGCCGCTCTTTTCCTGTTTCCTGCCGGCTCCTCGTCTCCCTTCCCCTCAGGGCTGCCGCCCGCCCCTTCTTCACCCCCCGCAGCGCTGGCACCTGCCTCCTCCCCCCCCCCCCCGCAGGGCTGGCACCTGCCTCCTCCTCGTCGCCCCCCTCGCTTCCGGCGGCTTCTCGACGCCAGCCCTGGCGCCGCTCTTTTCCTGTTTCCTGCCGGCTCCTCGTCTCCCTTCCCCTCAGGGCTGCCGCCCGCCCCTTCTTCACCCCCCGCAGCGCTGGCACCTGCCTCCTCCCCCCCCCCCCCGCAGGGCTGGCACCTGCCTCCTCCTCGTCGCCCCCCTCGCTTCCGGCGGCTTCTCGACGCCAGCCCTGGCGCCGCTCTTTTCCTGTTTCCTGCCGGCTCCTCGTCTCCCTTCCCCTCAGGGCTGCCGCCCGCCCCTTCTTCACCCCCCGCAGCGCTGGCACCTGCCTCCTCCCCCCCCCCCCCGCAGGGCTGGCACCTGCCTCCTCCTCGTCGCCCCCCTCGCTTCCGGCGGCTTCTCGACGCCAGCCCTGGCGCCGCTCTTTTCCTGTTTCCTGCCGGCTCCTCGTCTCCCTTCCCCTCAGGGCTGCCGCCCGCCCCTTCTTCACCCCCCGCAGCGCTGGCACCTGCCTCCTCCCCCCCCCCCCCGCAGGGCTGGCACCTGCCTCCTCCTCGTCGCCCCCCTCGCTTCCGGCGGCTTCTCGACGCCAGCCCTGGCGCCGCTCTTTTCCTGTTTCCTGCCGGCTCCTCGTCTCCCTTCCCCTCAGGGCTGCCGCCCGCCCCTTCTTCACCCCCCGCAGCGCTGGCACCTGCCTCCTCCCCCCCCCCCGCAGGGCTGGCACCTGCCTCCTCCTCGTCGCCCCCCTCGCTTCCGGCGGCTTCTCGACGCCAGCCCTGGCGCCGCTCTTTTCCTGTTTCCTGCCGGCTCCTCGTCTCCCTTCCCCTCAGGGCTGCCGCCCGCCCCTTCTTCACCCCCCGCAGCGCTGGCACCTGCCTCCTCCCCCCCCCCCCGCAGGGCTGGCACCTGCCTCCTCCTCGTCGCCCCCCTCGCTTCCGGCGGCTTCTCGACGCCAGCCCTGGCGCCGCTCTTTTCCTGTTTCCTGCCGGCTCCTCGTCTCCCTTCCCCTCAGGGCTGCCGCCCGCCCCTTCTTCACCCCCCGCAGCGCTGGCACCTGCCTCCTCCCCCCCCCCCCCCGCAGGGCTGGCACCTGCCTCCTCCTCGTCGCCCCCCTCGCTTCCGGCGGCTTCTCGACGCCAGCCCTGGCGCCGCTCTTTTCCTGTTTCCTGCCGGCTCCTCGTCTCCCTTCCCCTCAGGGCTGCCGCCCGCCCCTTCTTCACCCCCCGCAGCGCTGGCACCTGCCTCCTCCCCCCCCCCCGCAGGGCTGGCACCTGCCTCCTCCTCGTCGCCCCCCTCGCTTCCGGCGGCTTCTCGACGCCAGCCCTGGCGCCGCTCTTTTCCTGTTTCCTGCCGGCTCCTCGTCTCCCTTCCCCTCAGGGCTGCCGCCCGCCCCTTCTTCACCCCCCGCAGCGCTGGCACCTGCCTCCTCCCCCCCCCCCCGCAGGGCTGGCACCTGCCTCCTCCTCGTCGCCCCCCTCGCTTCCGGCGGCTTCTCGACGCCAGCCCTGGCGCCGCTCTTTTCCTGTTTCCTGCCGGCTCCTCGTCTCCCTTCCCCTCAGGGCTGCCGCCCGCCCCTTCTTCACCCCCCGCAGCGCTGGCACCTGCCTCCTCCCCCCCCCCCCCCGCAGGGCTGGCACCTGCCTCCTCCTCGTCGCCCCCCTCGCTTCCGGCGGCTTCTCGACGCCAGCCCTGGCGCCGCTCTTTTCCTGTTTCCTGCCGGCTCCTCGTCTCCCTTCCCCTCAGGGCTGCCGCCCGCCCCTTCTTCACCCCCCGCAGCGCTGGCACCTGCCTCCTCCCCCCCCCCCCCCCGCAGGGCTGGCACCTGCCTCCTCCTCGTCGCCCCCCTCGCTTCCGGCGGCTTCTCGACGCCAGCCCTGGCGCCGCTCTTTTCCTGTTTCCTGCCGGCTCCTCGTCTCCCTTCCCCGAAAATGCGTCCAGGTTGGTTATCACCACTTGCATGGGGAAGGAACTTGCGAGTGAAGCTTGCAGCCTTCCGCACCCATTGTTTATACGTTATGTTAGTTCCCCGACACTATTTTAAAGTGATATACATCGAAGGTCCACCGTCTTTATATTTAAAAAAAAAAAAAAAAATATTTGAACGAAAAACCCCTTTATGTAGAAAAAGGACACTTTACATAGACAGTATGTACAGGTACCATCTCGTTCAAACCTCGTTTAACTTGATGACACATTCGTTTATACAGATAATTGGAGTCTGCCACACCTAATCTGTGATTCTTCAGTTTGTAGATCGAACAGTCCATTAGCTATAATACTGTGGCGACCGTACACATGGCGGCACCGGGTCCTCTGGAGGACTAGTTTCCTGAGGCAGGGCCGCCTAGTGATGGGAACAATCGAATTAAAACAATCGATTCATTCGGTTGTTGGGAAAAAATCGATCATTCGGTTGTAGTTTCTCGTATCGGTTGAATTATTCATTCATTCTTCTGAGTGAAACCAGTCGGTGGGACCAACCGAATGAAACACCCGATTCAGTCGGTTGGACTATTCATTCGTTCTTTTGAGTGAAACCAGTCGGTGGGATCAACCGAATGAAAAAATTGACGCAGTCGGTTCGACTACTCATTCCTTCTTTTGAGTGAAACCAGTCGGTCCGAGCAACCGAATAAAATCGACACAGTCGGTTGGGCCACTCATTCCTTTTCTTTTGAGTTAAATCAGTCGATGGGACCAACCGAATGAAAAAATTAACATAGTATGTTGGCCTCTTCATTAGATGTTTTGAGTGAAACCAGTCATTGGGAGCAACCGAATGAAACAGTCAGTCGGTCGTAGTTTTACTATGTTGGATTTATATCCGTTTATTTTTTTCGAATGAAAGTAGTCTGTGGCAATAACTGAATGAAAACGTGCGACACTTTTGCAGTTTTGTACATTGACTGAATTACTCATTCTTTCTTTTCAAGACATTATGTACTGAATGAAGTAACTTTTCGTTTAATAATATACAGTAACAGTGATTCATATTTTGTTGTAGATTAAATTGTTTGAGGTGCCATCAACGAGTAACTAATTAGATGTCATATCGCTGGAGCAGGCCTGCGGTCACTTTAATTTCCCACCACAGACTTCAAAAACGCCGATCATCTGGGCCCGATCAGATTACTTTCGCAGACACCCACAATGTGTAGAAGATAAGTGGGCGATGACCACGAAGTACCGTGGGGAGCGGGGACACGAGAGGGGGTGCTGCCTCGCTGGCGTTTTCACTGCAGACAGCGCCAGCAGGTGCGCGCCAAACTCCACACAACAGTGTCTGGCGGGCTGGGCGTTCCATCGCCTATTGTTGTCGGTTTCTGACTGTCTCAATAACGAAGCGTGGAAACTACAGGGTGTTCCAAAATGATCACTAAACGTTTAATCTCGCATACCGTATCTCCGAAGTGGGAACAGGTAGAAACGTGCGGTTTGCGGCTTCTTGTTCATACATATCTGAGGTTCTAGCAGGACAGAGTTAAGTATGTTAACTTTGAGCATACTTGCTAGATCCAAATTCTAAGATCACTAAAACATTAGGTATTGTAAAAAAAAGCCTTCATTAAAGTATTTTGTATAAAAATATTTCCTATAAAAATATTTTTGTTAATTCCATCTAATTTGAAGGAGTACGAGAAGACATACAACATTTATCAGTGCTGTAAATTTTCTCCAGCGTGTCTGTATTCGTCAACAGTATATGAAAACATTCATCTCAAGTTTCATAATTATTCACTCTTGACACGCCGCGGTGGAGTAGCCGAGCGGTCTAAGGCACTTTGCTGCGGAGGGCGTGGTTGCTCGCCGTTGGAGGTTCGAGTCCTCCCTGGGGCATGGGTGTGTGTGTGTTGTCCTTAGGTTAGTTTACCTTAGTTTAAGTAGTTTGTAAGCTACGGACTGATCACCACGCAGTTTGGTCCGATAGATTTACAAACATTTGAACATTTGAATTCTTGTTACAGATATTTCTGTGGTTATCGGTGAAACGGTGTGGAGGTTTATTCCATCCCTCCGCCATGTACCATACAAAATCTTAGATGATCAGTGAACTGCCACTTGTTTTGAGAGTCAAGTGTTCAACATTTCATCAAGATCGGAATAAAACTCTATATTGGCGTCAAAGTCTGGAATACCTTCTGTCATGCATCGAACTAAAGTAGATGTAGACGGTGACCATTCTCTTTCTTTGAAGGTGAAGAGTGAAATATTAAAATTCGAATACAAACGTAATTTATCGAAGTTAGTAGGTAAAATACCCTCCGCCATGCACCTACGAAATTTATTGTACACAATTATCTTCGTCTTGTTTTAAAGGTCAAGTGTGCAAAATTTAATCAAGATCGCAGCCAAATTGTGGTTTCTGTCGAAGTCAGTATGTAAAGTATCCTCCGCCATGCACCGAATGAAATTTGATGTAGACAGTGACTTTCCTCTTGCTTTGAAGGTAAAGTGTGCAAAATTTCATCAAGATTGAAACAAAACTGTAGATTTGCATGCGATAAAAACCCACACACGGACATACTGCTATATTTATAAGATTTGTCACTAAGAAAGTTTCATGCTGAATCATGGTTCATTTATACCCGAAAAGACTGAAGGAGTAAGCAAATAGTCACACAAAGTCGGTGAATTAATAAAAACATCCATATAACTGCAGAAACCGACAGACTTTTTCCAGCCGGTTGTATCGCATCAAGTGAAACCACTCAATGCCGAAAACATTCATATAAAGGACAGAGACTTGTTTCATTCGGTGGTCGCACATCGATTGAAACCACTCAAACCCACTGAATGAGTGAAAACATTCATATAGCGGCTGCAACCGATAGCGACTGGTTTCATTCCATTGTTTCGCATTGACTGAAACCACTCAAACCCCGCCAGCGAGTGAAAACATTCATACGGCCACAGAGACTATTTTCATTCGGTTGTTTCATTCGACTGAAAAAACCGACTGAACCAAAAATCAACCGATTGAACAATCGGTTGTTAAAAACAGTCGGTTGCCCCATCACTAGGGCCGCCTCCCCACCACCAGGTGTTCACTCCTCAGACCGCGCCCGTGGCCGCCCCACACGTTACTTGTTTCGCCCTCACGAGGCGCTTCCCCTTGTGGGGTACACGGTTTTAGCTCAGTAACGTCTTTGGTACGTTTTGTTTGAACAGTAGTTATCGTTGGCATGCAGCGACAGCTGCTGGGCGACAATGCTTTGGCTGGAACGTTTCTTGTTTGTTGGAGGGTGTACGGCAGTCTCCCGCCGACCGCAGAGCGAGGCAGTAGCACGTCGACAGTGAGTCTGTAATCTGCGTTTAGCAGTGGCTAAGATTTTCCATCAGATGTATTACATATAGGTTTCGGTTGCAGCTGCGTATTGAAATGTTTCAGTGTGGACTTGTAGACATTTATCATAGTCGCACGCTGTTATTTAATTATTAACATTTGTCGATCCGTAATAAAGGATTTGATTTGATTTGATTTTTTCAGGGAAGCCAAAACAGTCTTGGTCCAACCCGCCACTGCCCGCACCGAAACTAAGTTTATTGTGCGGTGTAGCTCCCTGTACGTCTATTAAAGCCAACCAATGCCTTGAACAGTGCAAGGAGTCCCTTTACCTGTTCTTTAGTAGTCACAATTTCTTCGGGTCTGGTTGTCCCAAATGTTCTGTGCCTTTTACTCTCCAATTCAATGCATTCGAAGATTAGATGTGATGCAGTTTCATCCCTGTTATCACAGATCCTACATTTAGGGTCCTCTTCTGTTATTCCCATTGTATGTAGGTGTTTTTTGAAATTCCCATGGCCTGTCAGCAACCCAACCATGTTCAGACCCAGGATTGCAGAGCTTCTTTTAAAACATGGCTTTGGCATCATTACCTTGCCATGTTTTTGTTCATGGACTTTCGTCCAATATTCTATGTGCTGTCTTCTGAGCCAGTTACGTAGCTGCAATTTGATCATTGCCTTGGTGATTGCCAGGACAGGTTCCGGTCCAATAAATGGAGTCTCTGCCCCCATCCTGGCTAATCTGTCGGCATGTTCGTTGCCACTGATCCCCGAGCGGCCAGGGACCCACAATAGGTTTACTCTATTGCTCTCCCCTAGCTCCACCAGAACCCTGTGACATTCTGCAACAATTTTAGACCTTGTTGCAGGAGCTGCCAGTGATCCCAGGGCTGCCTGGCTATCTGAATAGATATAGATGCTACAATCTTTGTAGCACCTACGCAAATTCTCCTCCACATATGCCCTGATGGCGGTGATTTCCGCCTGGAATACTGAGGCCAGTTTCCCTAGAGAGATGACCGTAATAAAGGGGGTTAACAAAGTTTATTGTTATGGATCAACCCAGTAGTTGTCCGCATCCCATACAGTCAAATCATTGGAACAATAATTAAGGATTAATTAAACAGCAAATAAAATATAACGGCACCTTCGCATATCGAGGATTAGGTGGACGCAGCAGTGACGTAATAAATGGCGACACGGTGACAAGGACGTCGATTACTTCAACAATATTCGGATCCGGAGGGCGATGGACAGCAACAACACATGGTGCGAGTTAAATATTCAGCCGGGCCTCGAATTTTAATCAATGTCGGACAGGATTAACAGAGTGAACAGTTATGTCACCATTCTTAAAGTAAGTGTGATAGAAGCTTCAACTTATAACGGCACATCAAATAGCAAATGGTAACAAAAAGGACAATGTGAACTTAAATAATCAGGACAGTTTTGGAAGTGATACTAATAACATGGTAGAAATAGTTAATGATAATATGGGACAAAAGGTAGTAGAAAATTAATATTCAGATTTGGTTAATAGTAAGCAAATGAGAGAAGTATGCAGTAACAATGTAAGTAGAATATTCGGATCAGACCATGTAATGATTCAGCTTTTGTAGGTAATAAAATTAGTTCGTTCAGAGATATAAGAATATAAGAAGGCTCAAGAAGAAAATAGGAGGGAACTTGAAAAAATTGGTCAAAAAATTAGTAAAGCATTAAGATCAGATTTGGCATTAGACTTAGAGCAAAGAATCACAAATTTTCGTAACGATTTTCAAGGTCAATTTGACAAGTTTGTAAAAGAGTGTAACAAATGGTTACAGCAGGAACAATCAAGTTTTAGAACATAGATCAAGATGCATTGTCAGGCACTTTGTGATGAAGTAGTTGAAGTTGAAAAACAAAAAGCCAAATGGAATCTCAAACAAATGTGGTTAAAGAAGCCATGTTAAGTATTGCAGTGACAAAAACAGGAGGTATTTGGTGCAAAAACCTTATGTGAAGAAAACAAAAAAAAAATCATTCATCAAAGTTGTAGCGGGATTACAGGAACAATATTCAGTGTTGGAATCTAAAGTGCAGCAGCTCGAACAGTCTATTCAAAATGTTAAAGTTTCTAATCAGGCGATAGATACAGCGGTAATCATAATGGAAGTAGACTCTATTATTAATACAAATGGCATTTCTGGAGGTTGCACAAACATCATTGTTTACAATATGTGTAGTACGAAATTGTTTGAATCATTTGACCCCCACAAGTCATTGCATCCAATTTCAAGTAGCGTTTGCAAGGATTCACAAAAAGCTAAAAAAATATAGACATTTGTGTTCGACATATGACTGCAAGAGCGAGAACATGGGGAAACCGTGTGCTCGATCAAAATACTACATTTGCTGATTTTGAAAATGCCTTCCTCAAGTATTAAGTATTGGTCAAGTGAGAAACAGCAAAGCATTAAAGAGACGATTCTTTCGATGAGCAACTATGACCGGAGGAGCGGCTCAATGCGCGACTTTCTTCAACACTACTGGGAAAGAAACGGTTGTAAACTATTCTGTTTCCCCTCCAAAATAGTGACAAAGGAACGTTCTTAAATGAAAGACGATCTGCTCAAAATCAATTTATTATAATTAAACATTCAGATGACATTTCCTATCATGTAAAACAGATAATGGTTTTCACACAATATTTTACATAAATGTTAAAATATTGAGTCACAAAAAATGACTGGCTGAGTCAAAGGTCGGAGGTTTTGCAAAACAGAATGCTATTAGATTGGCTACACAGGGGGTTGAAATTATTGTTAGCCCTAAGTTGCCCAAAGTAAATAGACAGATCTCAAAAGAATAAAATGAGGGACAGAATCCAACAAGTCTGATTCATATAACCCTCCAGCAAGTGCGTCACCTTACCCACACAGATGATCATTGACGGCAGCGTCTCAGGCTCGCAGGCAGCAGGCGGTGGGAGCGGATGAGCTGAAATTTTTATCCCACCGTAATTGCTGCGACCTGTTAAGCAGGGTCGACATGTAACTTAACACAGCGTCACTGGCGTCGGCGTCGCTAAGCAGTTGCTGTGTGATTCTATCACGCTAGTAGACTAATCAATATTTTGCATAGGTGACACAAAGGCCACTTGGCACAAATCGATCAGACACTTGCGCAAAGGCGCGAATGCTCAAATAGAGACTTCTAGCGAAACGTAAACTAAACTGTGGCCGCTCACAGCGTAACCACAGGACAATGTAACGTCCTAGACGTAAACACAAGTTCTACAAGGTCCGAATCTTCGGAATCACACACAAGTCTAACCAGAGGACCATTTAAGACTAGGTCCTCCCCGCGAATTTAAACGGAGTATTCCGTGTCTCCCAATGTCTGTACACTTCGGACGCTCAAACAGGAGTCTCCTGAGGTCCTTACCCCTCGGACGCACAAACAGGAGTCTCCGACGTCCATACACTTCACACGCTCAGACAGGAGTCTTCCGAGGTCCGTACCCCTCGGACGCACAAACAGGAGTCTTTTCGTGCCCCCTCGCGCTCTGCCGCAGCTCACGGAAAGTGCCGAGCTACCACACCCACGCGCAAAAAGACACATCAATATCTGGCAACGTCTAATAGTCAAACCAATTGGATGGCATAGCACAGTGGACAAATTGTTTAGCTGTCATACTAAAATATTCTGCCGAATCAGGACGCGTTCTCTGCGGCTGCCAAGAGGCCTCGCCCACGCCACCAAAGCTTCCCGCGGATTTCACCGTTCCCAGGGCGAATGCCCTGCAAGGAATCTCACACGACCTAAAAATGTTAACGTTGTGCTATATATACAGCCACTGGAGCCAAACCTCTGGGGTGCCAGATGGACAGAAAGCTTTCATCTCAACCTAACCATTTGTCACACTAACTGTGTTCAAACTCTGCTGCTTACTAGGTTTTTTTTTTTTTTTTTTTTTTTTTTTTTTTTTTTTTTTTTTTTTTTTTTTTACGTCTCCATAAACAGCCCGGGGCCCACAGTAGTCTGCCATTGTTTGTATCCAGCAAATTCCTCTCTTGTGGAACAGCCGAATGACTAAAAAGGCAGTCCCACTATCGCTCACCGTAAACCGTGGGCCAGCATTGTGTAAAAAGTCCCACACTCTCTAAAAATTGAGCCAGTTATACTCCGCTGCCTGTAGCGTCAGCGCCAAACAGGTCAAGCCAGCGCCTCTCGTGCTTCCCCGAAGGCAAGCGAAAGTTGGTGGGAGGGGGAGACCCCCAAGAGCGTCTCTGCTCTGCGTGGTCTGGCCGTGCCCAACACGTAAAACCACTTTTTAGCAGCCAAGCTGCGCCAATAAACATTAAAATCCCGAAATTTTTATATAAACAGAGAATGTAATACAATCCCAGGAGCCTATCACCCATGATGTGTCCCCAAAGGCACAGTAATCAAAATAAATAAAGATCTATAAAGAAAAATGTCACATATTTCAATAATTAGCATAAAGAGAAAGGTACAGTAACACAAGGTTAGTATGAAAAATAGATTAATTACAGCCCCCGTCTCACACGGTTTCTTAGATAGACCCGTTAGTGAAGACGACTTGAATACCCTCTTGATAAAGCATTTACCGCGGAGAATTAGGAGGCAGTTGGCAATGAAAACCTATGATAATTTTGATGAATTATTGCGAGTGGTCGACCGATTTGAAGAAATTGATAATGAGGAATCACAGGCGAGACCAGTTCAGAATGCAAATCCTAGTCCAAATTCTCACTTAAATGAATCGCTGCAGTCTAACAGTAATTGGTATTCGCAATTTAATCCCCAAAATGATAAGTCTAATCGAAACTGACATGATAATCAGAGAAGGAATTGGAGGTCAAACAATGAGGGACACCAGGAGGACGTGAACAGGAGAGATGAAGATTCGAATAGGAGAGAACATCATCGTTCGCGGTGGCGTAATAATGATGACAGACACCGTCAACGCTTGCGATCTCGGGAAAACTAAGAAGAGTTTCTGATGGGACCCGCTCCAAAACTAATGAACTTAATAATGGGTCAGAGATTGGAGTACAACTCATTAAACCTGTAAAGGATGAAATTAAAGCAGAGCTGTTGCGTGAAGATGTGCAAGAAGTGGAAGAGATTTTCGATCCAGTAATTGAGTTATGTGTTAATGGTAGAAAAATTACAGCTATTGTGGATTCTGGGAGTGATACTACAGCTAAATTGTATGAGCAGCTCAAAAAGGTTGAAGAAATTCCTGTTTTTCCAGTTAATAGTGTACATAATATTAACGCAACCGGACAAAGAAGTCGTGCTGTAATGAGACAAGCACTTATAAAATGTAAAATTGCTAACAAATGTTTTGATGTGGTAGCATTAGTTCTTGATTCACTGGCCGTAGATTGGATCTTTGGTAATGATTGGCTTGCCGAGAAGAGACTATGCTAAAGGATGTTTAAGTATTTGTCACCATAACGAAGAAATTGTGAAATTTGTCGGACTACTACAGGAAAAGGAAAATGCGTCATCAGGATTGAAGATTAAAGTTATTCGCAATGAAGTAGCGGAGGTTTTTGACAGAGATGTAACTGTTCGAATTGTATACCTATTGATGAAAAAGACGAAGATGTAGCATTATGTTTAAAATTGAAGAAAAAAAATAATGACCTAGATCATTTGCCACAATACTACAAGGAAGAATTGCTTGAATTTTTACGGATACATGCCAAAGTATTTTCCAGTCAACCAGGATTGATGAAAGGATGCAAATGTTATATTAAAGTTCGACCGCATGAGCCTGTTAAATGTAAACTTTATTCGGTGCCGTTAGCAAAAAGTGAAGTTGTGAGTAACGAAATCAATGTTGGACAATGACATTACTGAGAGGCCAGGCAGTGAGTACTGTAGTCCGAAACACCCAGTAATTAAGTGGGACGGGTCAGTCCGCTTGGTTTTACATGCGAGGGCAATTAATATAGTTATCTTGCTGCAGAGAGATCAGCCTGAAAGTATTGCAGAAATTCTGCAGACGTTTGCTGGTACTCGATATCTTAGCACCTTAGATATGACAAGTAGCTATTTGCAATTGGAATTGGATAAAATAGCAGAAAGTACACAGCCTATTTGCATAATAGACGATGATATCATTTTAAACGGATGCCTGTTGGACTGAACATTTCCTCAGCTGCGTTTGTTAGAGCTTTAGATGAAATTCTTGAAGAAGAACAAGATGTCATTGTCTATGTAGATGACATTTTAATTGCCTCGCCATCGTGGGAAGACCATATGGAAACACTGGCCCAAGTTTTACATACGTTTCAATCAGGGGGAGGTGCACTTTATCTCAAAAAATCTGAATTTCGAAAGAAAAGGTACAATTATAGGACATGTCATCTCATCAGCTGGGATAGAACCTGATCCGAGGAGAGTGGAAGCAGTCAGGAACTTTCCTGAACCTATGTGTAAGAAAACAACTTCAATCATTCCTTGGTTTCTGTGGATACCATCGTCGGTACTTAAAAGGACACTGTCATCACCTGCACTTTTGTCATTAATGAAGAAAAATGCCGTTTCGAATTAGGGACCTGAGCAAAGGGAAGCGTTTCTTGAAATAAAGAAACAACTTTAGGAAGCTCCGCTTCCACATCCGCCAGACCTTAAGGATGCAAGTGAATATGGAATTGGAGTGCATTTGTAGCAAATTATTAATTAAAATGGGCAGGAACAACATCGTACTGTTGCTTTTGCATGTCGTGTATTGACATCATGGGAAAGGAAATAGACTGTGACAGAACGAGAAACGCTTGCAATTGTTTGGGGATTTGAGCGCTTCCGTTATTTCGTCTTAGGACGTCATACTATTGTCAGAACTGACCACAAGGCTTTATCTTTTCTACTCTGTTGTAAGTTGCTTCACAACCGCCTAACTAGATGGATTCTGGCCCTCCAGGAATATAGTTTTGAGATACAGTACATTCCAGGTGAAGAAAACGTCGTACCTGACACTTTATCGCGATTGACGGCAGATCTGACAGGTGTGCGAACAGAATCACCACGTGTGAAAGAAATAAAAATTAACTTCATCCGAGGAGTAGAAGGAGAAGCTACTATCTACCGTTTTCTACGTAACATCAAGAATGAACAAGACAATGATGATATTTTGAAGATGATCAAATCAATGTATACAAATGAGACGGAGAAAAAAATTAGAGATTACTATTTATTTCACGATGACCTTCTCTACCGCAGAACGGATGTTAATTCGCGTTCTTGGAAACTTTGTATCCCACAACACATGGTCGATGTTTTAATACGATACATTCATCTGAGATTCGCACATTTTGGTCCAAAGGAATGTTTGCAGCAACTACACAGACAAATGATTTTTGCCAATATGTCTAGGCGAGTGCGCCAAATTATTAAGGAATGTGATTTATGTCAGCGTACCAAGGTGTCAACAACGCAACATAAAGGGCGTATGTATAACATTTTGCCAAAAGAAGTAGGTGATGTCATTGGAATTGACCTGCACGGGCCTCTTCCACGATAGCAAGGAAATTTTGCTCAAATTCTCGTGGTTGTGGAGCTATTTTCAAAATACATTCGATTCTTTCCGTTAAGAAGCGTCAATAGCAAAATAATTGTGAAAAAAGTAAAGGAAAACTACTTTCAGAATACTATTCGAACTAAAAGCATTCTCCCTGATAACGGACCTCAATTGTGCTCCAAAGTTTGGAATACGTTCATTGAAGAACAACAAATTCGTCACAATACTACATCCACGTCTAGGCCTACTTCTAATGGTGCTGCAGAACGTACTATGCCAGAGCTTGGTCTATTTAAAGCATATTGTGGCCACAAACATAAGAGCTGGATAACAAAATTGTCTAACTTTGAAAATGTTATGAATAGCCTGGTACACAGTAGTACTGGTCTACCTCCCTGCACTGTTTTGTTCGGAAAGGAACCAGAAAACATATTTGAAGAGGTTATTCAGTTTCCATTGCGAGATGAAATGACAGATGGAGAAAGACAGAAAATCGCGTTAAGAAAGCTGGAGGAAATGGCTAAAGCACGAATTCAGTTGAATTGCAAAAGCTTAATTGCGAAAAATACTTTGGACTACGTTCTGTAGAGAATATTAAATTGTACCATTGTAGGATGGAAGTCAGTGATAATAAAACAGATTAGAGGAATGATTATTTGTTGATTAATTTGGACTGGTTCAGTATTTTTCCCAAAAATGTAGGTTAAAAGACAGGTTGAGTTCGGTCCCAATGACTCTTAGTTTTTTTTTTTTTTTCTTTTTTTTTTTTTTTTTTTTTTTTAATTTTGTAGTGTTTCTTTGCGTGTAAAATATGTATAGATGAATAATATGAAGATGTGAATCACTGACAGAACATATGATCACGTGTGACGGGACCGCGAGTGTGACATGATGTAGCGGCGCGTGCTTTATTGTGAAACACAGTACTGTGCGCTTCGTTTAATTCTGTTACAAAGAGACGCGGCAGTTCCGACGTCCGTTACTAATCCACGCAGTTGTCGTCAGCCAGCTGCTGTAGTTCGACTTTTCTACACAACGCAGAGCAGAGGTCGCCGGAGCGCAATTCAGCTGTGATGGGCTGAAGTGTGGCACTCAGCGCGAGAGGGCGCGCAAGCTGGAGTTGCTAAGCGACGCCGCCTTCGCGTCACTGCTGACGTCACGTGTTGTTTATAAACAAAGCCATGTGCGACGGTGTTATAATTTCGTGCATACGTGTGAGTTAGGAAAATATTAAAGCAGAGTACTCATGTGAGCAGTGATTAATATTTATATTTCAATTTTCGTGTGAAGTATTTTGTGTGGTAGGACCATAAAGCAGAGTACTCGTGTCAGTTATGATTCATAGTGTGACGAAAAGTGACAGTGAGAGGTATTCATTTCTCAAAATTTGGATGTTCTGGTCGAAATAAGTTATTTATGTAATAATATTATTGTACGCTGATTGCCACTACGACAAAAAAGTGCCCACTTTTCTTTTTCTCTTTCTTACCTCTATATTTATTTTTAATTTTACTTAGCATTGATGAGCTTGTAGCGACGAAACAGATTCGCTTCGCGATCGGCCGTCACCTGTCACCAGGCGATCAACTGTTCAGTGAAATGTCAAACGTTTCGCGCGCCGACCACTAGGAGCGCTTGCGAGCTGTCTGCTCCGTGCTGCTAAGCGAGCGTTCTTTGAAAAAAAAAAAAAATAATAATAATAAAATAAAATTAAAAAAATAAAAAATAGAAAAAAAAAATCGTTGTTCCGAGTGAACAGTCTAATTTTTACTTTTGTCGCGACTGTTGATATACATGTTTATTTAAATGTTCTTCTTCCAATGCTTTTATTTTCATTCTAAGTTTTACTTACACTATTTAATTCGAGTTTATTTTACATACTAACGAGCTATAAAAATAATAAAGTTAGTGCAACTGCAAGTCGTCTTCTTCATACATGAAAACGAAATTTGTTCGCTGGGTTCACATCGAGAAAACCTTAGCGACAAGCTTTATGTATTTTCGTAGGTAATTTTGTAGTATCAGTTATCAATCTGAGCCTCTTATTACAAGGATACCACTCTGTGTTTACTGAGTAGTTTAGTTTATTTTTTACTGTGTTTGTTTGATTGTTTGATGACCTATATGCACAGATATTACTAGCAATTTTCAGTAGGTGGATTTCTAATTACATATAGGAAAATCAGAGCAGTTCTATGCCAGGCAGTCACCTGCTAATGAGTTCAGTCGACCTATGGGAAGAAGCCCATCGCCATACCCTGGACGAGGTCGCTCCCCGATTCACCATTGCCGTTCACCGTCGCCGTATAGAGATATCCACTGCTCCCCTACCCGCCGCGCCCAAGAAAACTAAGCGAGGCGACCATCTACGGAAGTGAGGCCTATGCAGATGAAAATTCTTCATGGATGACAGTCGCTAAGATGTCGGGAAATCTCTTCGACGTCATAATCTACAGCCAACTTGTTCGGGCACTTGTTGATCAAGGAGTTTCTTTCTCTGTATTGTCGGATAATTACCGCCACACACTAAAGAACACCATGTTCTGTGATGCGGGGGGCCACTGTGCTGAAGGTCGCGAATGGAAACTACGTCCATCCAGCAGGAACTTGTGTCGCAAGAATAACCATCAACAACAGGACCCAGCCGTTTGAATGTGTCGTGTTAACAGAATGTAGTCATAATGTCATCCTTGGACGAGACTTCCTTCATGCATCTTAAGCTATCTTTGACTGTGGAAGATCTGAGTTGTTCCGACATGTACACGTAATACAGAATTTTCTGGGAAGTTATTTGCCGTTGACAATGTGACGATCCCGCCGTTGACGATGAGGAGAGTTGGAGTCACAAACACAGATGAGCAAATTAAACTGTGAAGTGCTTGTTGATAGTAAAAATATCATATATCCGACGATGACGTTAATGCAACTGGTTAGCTGTTGTCGCCTCGGCAGCTTTACGTATCGCATTTGCAAAGAGCAGGCGAGATGCAGACGATCGCTGCATGTATCGTCACTGTCTATTAGCTTCAAGCATTCGTACAAAATTCCATTTAATGCGAGATCAAACCCGCCGGTGCGGAAGCGCTTGGGATGTGCAGTTCCCGCCTCTGCCAAATGTTGCTCGGCCAGCGCGGCCGGCAGTAGCCGTTCCACGGGAAGCCGCTGGCCGCGGCCGCCGGCAAAGTTTGCCGCTGCGGGCTTTCCGCAGAAACAGGCGAGGCGGGTCCAGTTGCGAGGCAGTTAGCGCCGCTGTTAAGAGCGCGGCCGCGGGAGGGAGGCCGGCAGGCTGCGAATGGAATTCCGCGGTGTTCTGCCTCTGCCGCTGCCTGCGGCGACACGGCAACGGCAGCGGCAGCGGCAGCCAGTTTGCAGCGCTGTTCGGCACCAGGCGTGCCGACGGCGCCAGCCCTCTGCGCCGCCGAGGCCGTCTCCCTCCCGGAATCGCAAGCAGTTTTGCACGGTAGTGTTCGTTACAGGAACTAAGCGGCGAACCAGTGGTACTCTGCCGAGGCATAAAATAATAACGGTTTACACAATAACTGAATAAAAGGGTGGTACAATATTCCATGGACTAGGTAAGGGACAAACAGTTAACAGCAAGACATAGTACATTTGGGTGTTTCAGTTCGTCAAGTTGTTATTACACCTTTCAAGTAGATATACGATCAAACGGAACGCAAATGTTTTTTAAGGTTAAGGGACTTTTCAGCGCAGTCATCAGTCCCTAAACTTACAAAGTACTTATGAGCTAACTTCTACTACAGAGAGCACGAACATCCATTCCCGAGGGAGGATTGGAATGCCCTATGGGGAAGAGCCTCGTGCATCGTAGCATAGCGCCTCAATGTGCTCGGTCATTCCGCTATGGCAAAACGAACTCTATGATGAAACAAGTGAATTTCTGAAAACTGATCAATATAACGAGTTCCCAGAATTATTACAGTGTTAACAAAAGAACAAACTACTTTCTTCATCGTTGTGGTTCCTGCTTTCAACAAACTCGTCAGGATGCTCACAGGTCTAGAGAGGTTAGGAACCACTGATTTCGGTAATATGTAAGACATATTTCTAGAACATACATGCATCAAGATCTGCCTGAAGAAAAACCTTCACAGTTGAGGAAAATGAATTCCACCTACGTTTAGCTGCGACCCAAAAATTTGTCCTCACAAGTAATAACTGAACTGTCTGTAACTAGAAGGCCATTACAAAGATTTTTAAACAAACACATGTTCAAAATTATGATTGCAAGTTTATTATATAGGTTTTGAATAGATGCATGACCAACTGAAACATGAACCAACCCTATTCACTAAACTTTTGTGGAGTACAAGACCAATTTCATTTAATGGGACAAGCTAACACGACTGGAACCAACTGTAATCCCATTCGGGAGGATGGTGGTTAAATTCGACCTCCGGCCATCCAGATTTCGGTTTTCCGTTGAAGCTCTCCCGCTGTTCTTTTGACTGTTAACCAGCCGTGTTTGTGAAGTTAACAATTGACTGATTGCTCACAAAATCGAATTACGACGATATTTACACAGCGGCGGAAGTATACAGTTC
The DNA here is from genome assembly GCA_026315105.1 of Locusta migratoria. Classification (NCBI taxonomy): domain Eukaryota; kingdom Metazoa; phylum Arthropoda; class Insecta; order Orthoptera; family Acrididae; genus Locusta; species Locusta migratoria. The sequence continues at coordinate 676,816,939 of CM048746.1, read as the reverse complement.
CCTCAAGCAAAACTCTGATTCCATAAGTTAAGCAAACAGTTCTACCTTTACTGTAATCTTTAGAGGAAACTGTACACAATTAAATAATGATCCGCAGTCATGGATCTAAATCAAATATAAGGGAGCAGAGACACAGGATACATGAACAAATTACCCCACATTAATCCAAAATAAATGATGAGGGGAGAATTTAAATTAGCACAAAAGCATTATAGTTTAAATTAATTTATTGTTCAAAACAACAACAACAAGGGGGAAGTCCATTTTTTTTTAAATTACAATAAAAAATTAAAATTAAATTACAAAATATCCACAACTACATGGCCCTAAAATTGCCCACCTGCAAAGTTTAGTACAGGTTAATTTACGATCACGTTTCATAGGGGGGAAAGGAGGAATTGCAGCACATTCACACATCGATTCATACTCCAAGCCATGCAGGTACTTACCAAGGACCCAACAGCAATACACCAAGACGACAGCCAAGCAATGTGGAGAATGCAAATCGAAGGTTCACTCCCTCACAATGAAATAGTACCTCGCTTCCATCACGTGTCAAGCTAGTGGCTTAGGCTCATGATAAACTATCAGATACAAAGGCACTTGGTTTAACTTATGCATAAAGTTAACAAAATCAATTTCGAAGAGAATAAGATCACGAAATATATCGTGTAACCATTCTTTCTGATCAGAGGAATGATATCTATTAGATAAGCAAGATTGCTACAGCACCATTCTGAGTTCAGTCACAAAAATTCAGATAAGTGAAATAATTGTATATCATGAAAATTAAATACACGATAGATGTCGAGCAACGGTTCTTTCTACATAGACGAAGAATATGTATTTAATAGTAATAACCATAACAGGGAACACGCTGATCGGCGCACCTGTGGGCCGACAAGTACACAGATTACAAGTTAGAATGGACAATTTTCGGGGAAAATTATCACGCTACACTTACTAGGAAACACCTTAGAAAAATTGCTCTACAATTATTAACCACTCATGTGCACTGAATGATGGAAAAGCTGAAGGCTTATTCTGATATGTCCACGTGTTCTGTCGACAAAGTACGAACAGTATAGGCACCTCGAATCCCCAAAAATATTATAATTCAACTATGATGAGAATGCAAAAGACACTGAACATATTTAAAACAGGTGAAGAAGTGATTTAAAAGTTATAAAATGCAAGAAAAATGCTAGCAAAACACCATCAGAGCCTCGGAATCAGATCCCAGTAAAAATCGACATAAAATTAGCAATCCTCTAGGAAATTAAGCAAAATTTCACTACTACACATAGTGAAGCTGCTACTCATGGAATTAAACTCGTGAAAAGGCATAAGTAGGACTATGGAGCCTGAACTAAGTCGAGGCACGAGGCCAAAGCATAAGCAAACCCGGAGGTACTTACCCTACCAGGAACCAAAAAGCAAATGAATAGCTCTCTTGACCACTGCCTAGCCGTTACCGAGAGAGGGATAGTGGAGGGAAGCTTAGAGAGCATCTCCGTTCGTCAGGCAGCTAACCTCACCAACCCCCAGCCAAGGAGGTTAAGAGCGAGCTACATTAGGAATCTTTGCTAAGACTGGGTTCTGCTCAGCAGTTGGCAAACCTACTTCTCGCCCAGAGACATTGAACGCCCAGAGTTTGAAAGAAACGACGACACAAAACAGACAAGGCGAGCCTAGCACTTCCTAAACTTTCTTACATACAAAATTTCATTCATTCTGTGGAAGCCAGTGCCAGTGGGAGCACATCACAGTACACTCTAATAGATATTTTGGGCCTCACATACAACATAGTCACTTAGAATTTTACATGCAGGTAAAACTAAATCAATATATAATGCCTGGTATCTCGTATATTGCGAATGAAGTGTCTTGCTACACTAAAAATAATGTCTGAAGCTCGTCAACATTTGTTCATGGGGAGTCAATTAAGTGGAACATGTTATGTGGACGTGTTCCATCACCCCTTCCTTAGTGAGAAAAAATTGACTGAAATCAAATTTATCATATAATTTTGGGCTTCAGACACTTTTTTATTTACCAAGTTGTCCTTAGAAAATCATGGCATAAAATAGATCATGGGCGGAGTGGACTTGCCTCTTATACAACTAACACCTATTTATGAAATCAAAAGAAACTAAATGGTGTGTCTGCTGGTGTGGCTGGTTAGACCACAGGTTGGGGACATACATCAGTCTAATATTAATACATAGGTCACATAAAAACACATCACAGACAGACACACAAACAGACAGACAGAAAGAAAAAAATATAAGACAAGTATTCAAACACACTCGTTGTAGTCTGTCATACATTCGTAGGTGTGCCCTTGCCCGAAGGCTAAACTTAGGTTTCGATTTTCAATATTAGAAGTTCAAAAACATAACAACAGACCACTGTAACCTTGTATCAACACATCTTTGTACATCACACAGGTTTTTTTTTTTTTTTTTTTTTTTTTTTTTTTTTTTTTTTTTTTTTTTTTTTTTTTTTTTTTTGTTATAGTTGTCAACACAACTTTTGATCATCACACATGTTTAACACAATTCAGTTCTAGGGGCATGAGGAGGGACTTTCTTCCACAGCAACTTGGAGGACACAACTGACCACACTGTAAGTATGTCATACTACTTGAGTGTCTCTGACAGTAGATCCAGCGCCAGCACAGCAGCATCTTGGACCCGTCACCTCGCGCATGACTGATTAGGAGAACGTCTCGCTGTCGCTATGGATGGAACATCAGCTTGCCTGACCATCAGTGACAGTGATTATCTTGCTGCATCCAGTTTTCACCCGTGGTATCGTCTTGCATTATGTGGGGCCGTTACCTTGTTACCCTCTTCTGCCCAAACATTAGCAACAGACGAGACTAGTATAGCACAAATGGACCGTGCAGTTACTGGGTGACAGGTTATGCAGCTCTTCTGGCACAACACAGCGAGGAGCTGTCAGTTTTGTCGTTTTTGACAGCTCATGACAACCCGATGGTGTGAGGTCCGCGATCCAGCTGTAGTCCATGTGGGATCGCCGCTCTCGGAGCCTCTGCTGCAGAGCCAGGAGTGGATCGCCAGGCGCTCGCTGTCCTCAGCGTTGTCAGCCGGGGACGCCTCTGGACTGGACTGGACTGGACTGGGGTCGTCGCCCGCGCCGTTTCAGTCAGCTGGCCCCGGGTGGCTACGGCGGCTGCTGCTGCTAGGGGCGTGTCTGCTCGCTTCTCGCCGGCCGGCGGCGCAGCGAGGGTGGCGCAGCAGGTTGCCGGCGGCTGCCCGTCGACGTCACAGCGGGCCTCCCTGGCAGCCGGCGGTGGGACGAAGGACGGCCAGTTGCCACGCTGGGCTTGCGGTGGCGAGCAGGCCGCTCCACGGCGCACGTGCTCACACTGTCGGTGGCGTGGAGTTTCCCAAGTGTCTGCGCAAACCTCACACTTCACAAGATTCTGAATGTTAAACCTCGTCACCTTAATTGTCCATTCTACAGGACGACGGTCTTCAGATCTTTACAATTACATATTTAAAAACATAAAATATATATGTCCTCACAATGGTTGTTTTAATAAGACAAATAAAACTGAATCACTGCTGCCATAGCAGACGTATCACTTAAGACTAAGTAGAAGAACAGAAATTTTACAATTAAACAATTTGATAATCTATGAGGCCAAAAGAAAACGTAGTTATCGCTACGTGGCCAATACATACACAGATTCACGCACACAGGCAGCCAGCAAGCAGAAGGTGCGCGAGCGGCAGAAGAGCGGAAGTGAAATACGGCTGAGCGGCAGTGTTACAAGCGAGGCTCTGCAAACATTGGCAATGGCGCGTTGCGCTGCTACTTGTCAGGCATTATCTACCCCTTAACCCGAGCTACATTACCGCAACTAGCTACCATCTAACTACTGGCGCCATTCCTTCCCTCTTGCGTGCTGGGTTGTCTGAAAATGGAGAACAAACACAGGCACAAACACTTTGCATTTCCCGGTAGCGGAAATTAGTATTCTTTTTAAGTATTAGTGACTTCCTATCCCGTTTCAGTGGGTTGTAACTTTGTATCGTTCTTCGTAACATGTAATTGGCAAACCAACCGCACCTAGCAGTGGCGTGCCGTCATGAAGCAACGAACGTTCACAAAATGCTATTTGCGCAACAAAAACAAGGTAAACAGTTTGAATTTTTCCCAAAAGGTTACGCTAGAGAAAAACCGCAACAGTACTAGAAACTAACACATGTTAAGATGCAGTGTGACACAATAAAACACACTATACCTATATAATAAAAATGCAACATCAGATAATTACAGACACAAAATACATTATTGTATAATATCTAGGGAAAAAAAAACACAATAAAAACATTAACCTGGATAAGAGAAAATGTACGTCATATTAAGTGATACAAGATGATATGACACATACAATACATCAATTATTTACAGCTTTATTTACTTAGGGGATTCCTGAAATAAAAACATGTTACTGTTTAGTGCACCAAGAGCGGGACTTATACCACCTGTTTTGTGATGATGGTGACTCTACTCATTTCTACTGCTTCGTAAAATTGATTGGCCGTACTGTTCCGAATCTGTTTTCTTCTATTCCACAAAACTGATGGGCTCACGGTCGGTCGTCTGTTTACTTCTATACCAACCCTCTTCTGGTCTTTACCAATTACACATTACTCAGGTACAGTCTGAAATATTACACTGGAAGATTTCATTACTGGGTGTACTACGAATGGTTACTTATAGCGCCGAAGTTGCAGAAAATTCTAAGAATCATTCCAATTCATCGTGCCCTTTTTCAAAGACAAATAACACGTCTCGCGAGCCAGGGAAACTTTCTCCAAATTTAATAACGCCAACCCCACTCGTGCGGTGGAAGCCTGTACAGGCACTACGGTGGCGGTACCGTCATGGTACTAAATAAATACTATGACTCTCTGGAGACCGTGCACTCTAACACCTGCCGTGCCAATTGTATTGTACTTCCCTCTACCTAAATGGAGGTACTTAGCACAATCCTACAGCAAGGACATTGCAACACATATAATGACTCCAGTTACTCCGTACAGACCGTACCGGGAATTGACACTTCTCGCGTCCATATACACGACCAAAAGAGAAGAGCTTATGAGACGGGGGCTGTAATTAGTCTATTTTTATACTAACCTTGTGTTACTGTACCTTTCTCTTTACGCTAATTATTAAAATATGTAACATTTTTCTTTGTAGATCTTTATTTATTTTGATTTCTGTGCCTTTGGGGACACATCAGGGATAATGGGCTCCTGGGATTGTAGTACATTCTATGTTTATGTGAATATTTCGGGATTTTAATATTTATTGGCGCATCTTGGCTGTTAAAAAGTGGTTTTACGTATTGGGAACGGTCAGGCCACGTAGAGCAAAGACGCTCTTGGAGGTCTACCCCTCCCACTAACTTTCGCTCGCCTTCAGGGAAGGACGAGAGGAGCTGGCTTGACCTGTTTGGCGCCGACGCTACAGTCGGCGATGTATGTGGAATGCTTTACAATGCTGACCCACGGTTTACGGTGGGCGATAATGGGGACTGCCTTTTTAGTCATTCGGCCATTTCTCAAGAGAGGAATTCGCCAGATACAAACAATAGCAGAGTGCTCTGGGCCCCGGGATGTTTATGGAGACGTATTGCTCTTAGGCGTTATCTAAAAAAACTTCCTAGAAAGCAGCAGAGTTTGAACACAGTGTGACGAATGGTTCGGTTGAGAGGAAAGCTTTCTGCCCCAGGGGTTTGGCTCCAGCGGCTGTATATATAGCACAACGTTAACATTTTTAGGTCGTGTGAAATTCCTTGCAGGGCATTCACCCTGGGAACGGTGAAATCCACGGGAAGCTTTGGTGGCGTGGGCGGAGCCTCTTGTCGGCCACAGAGAACGCGTAGAGTATTTTAGTATGACAGCTAAACAATTTGTCAACGCCACTCGATTGGTTTGGCTATTAGCCGTTAGCAGATATTGGTGCGTCTTTTCGCGCGTGGGTGTGGCCGGCCGGCACTTGCCGTGAGCTGCGGCAGAGCGCGAGGACGTACGAGGACTCCTGTGTGAGTGTCCGAAGTATACGGACCTCGCTAGTCTCCTGTCTGAGCGTCCGAAGTGTACGGACCTCGGGAGACACGGAATACTCCGTTTAGATTCGCGGGGAGGTCATCGTACTCTGGTTAGATCTGTGTGTGATTCCGAAGATTCGGACCTTGTAGAACTTGTGTATACTTCGCGGACGTTACATTGTCCTGTGGTTACGCTGTGAGCGGCCACAGTTTAGTTTTCGTTTTGCTAGAAGTCTCTATTTGAGAATTCGCGCCTTTGCGAATCGGGCATTGTTTTAACAGATCTTGTTACGCAAGAGACTGATCGATTTGTGCCAAGTGGCCGTTGTGTCACTTATGCAAAACATTGATTAGTCTACTAGCGAGATATAGAATCGCACAGCAACTGCCTAGTGACGCCGACGCCAGTGACGCTGTGTTAAGTTACATGTCGACCCTGCTTAACTGGTCGCAGCAATTACGGTCGGATAAAAATTTCAGCTCATCCGCTCCCACCGCCTGCTGCCTGCGAGCCTGAGACGCTGCCGTCAATGTGATCTGTGTGGGTAAGGTGACGCACATGCTGGAGGTTTATATGAATCAGACTTGTTGGATTCTGCCCCTTATTTTATTCTTTTGAGATCTGCCTATTTACTTTGGGGAGCTTAGGGCTAACGATAATTTCAACACCCTGTGTAGCCAGTCTAATAGCATTCTGTTTTGCAAATCCTCCCACCTTTGACTCAGCCAGTCAGTTTTTGTGTCTCAATGTATTAACATTTGTAAAAGATTGTGTGAATATCATTATCTGTTTTACATGATAGGAAATGTCATCTGAATGTTTAATTATAATAAATTGATTTTGAGCAGATCGTCTTTCATTTAAGAACGCTCCTTTCACTATTTTGGAGGGGAAACAGAATCGTTACAATAACATGCTAATGTGACGAATTACCAGTAGATCATGTTTCGAGTTGAATGTGTATGTTAAGGGGTAAGATAAACCGACTACAAATTTCCACCTAACATGGCCAGGGCTTGGAACGGCCTGACTGATTTAGTTCACACATTGTCAGTAGCAGGCCAGGGGTTGGGACGGTGTGACTGATTTGATTCAAAATGTCCAAATGATTGTTAAGTTTAACGGACTTAACTACGGGATGATCAGTCCCTCAACTTACAAACTACTTATGAACTTCCTTACACTAGAGACGACATAAATATCCATTCCCGTGGGGGGATTGGAACCCACGACCGAAGCGGCCATGCAGACTGTGACTGGCGGGCCGCAGACCGCTCGGCCACTACGGCCGATGTGATTTAGTTCACACATTGTAAATAGCAGTAGGTAGGTGCTCAACACAATATTTCACGAGAGAAGGCTAATAGGAAAATGTAAACCGCTCTGTCAAGACATACAAGTGGGACAGGTAGAGTTTTTGAGGATCACATGTCAACTACATGGTGTGCATTAGATGTCAAAATCAGAAATGTACTACCAGTTGTGCTGGCTTCGATTCCCACGGCTGCCGGTTCCACTGCTTTTCGTTTGTTTACTCCTCACCGAGTTAACCTATCTCTTAAAAATCTGATATATTTAAAAAGCTCATTTTATATATGTCAGTTTAATATGTGAATAGATAAACTGCGACTACTCTCGTTTTCTAATTATTTTGTTTTACTCCATTTACTGCCTTCCAACCTTTACAGAATCGTAGGCAGTTGGCGCACAGAATGTCACATCAGTATATCTTTATGGTAAATCTGGGTGATAAGTGTGACATAAAAAGATACTTAAATTTATGGCCAGGAGGATGGTATAGTAGTGGAATTGTATTCAAAATGGATATGTACTGACTGTGACAATATCGGTACCTTAGCACTTTGAAGAGCCAAAGAAACTGGTATAATAATGCCTGTGGAAACACAGAGACATGTGCACGGTCGGAGGACTGCGCTGCGCCCGGCACCGTCTGTATAGGCAGCAGGTGTCTGCGGCGCACAGTACAGCAGCCACTGCAAATTACCACGACTGGAGGGAGTTTGAGCGTGACGCTATATTCGGCTCACGAGAGATGGGACACAGCATGTCACAGGTAGCGATGATGCGGGACTCCGATAAAACATCAAATCTCTGACAGCCTTGCGGCCGGAAATCGACCCTGCAACAAAGGGACCAACGACGGTTGAAGAGATTCGTTCCGCAAATCGCTGCGGGTTTCAAATCTGGGCCATCAACAATTGACACCTTGCGAAAGCATTCGGCGTAAGATAATGGAAATGGGCTTTCTAAGTCGAAAGGCCACTTGCGTTACTTTGGTGTTTGCTGACTGCCGACACACAGCTTTACGCTTCACCTGGGTCCATCAAAACCGACATTGGACTGTTGATCCCTCGACTCGTAATGCCTGGTCTAAGGTATCGCGTTTCTACATATCTAGAGCAGAATGATGTGGAGGGTAATAAGACATGGAACGTGAATATTTTCAGAGTAATATTCAAGCCCACCCTCATGAACCAGAGATAATGCAGAGGTGGGGTGGCTTGCGTGCCTCAACGATACATGTAGCAGTACCGTAGGTGCAACCACAGCGGATGGGTATCTGTTGAGAGGCCAGACAAACGTGTGGTTCCTGAAGAGGAGCAGCAGCCTTTGAAAAATTACACGGGCAACAGTATGGATGATTGACTAAGCTGACCTTGTAACTTCAGCTAGCATGGCTTTGCCATGCAGTTATTGCGAGTTGCTGAAAGCAAAAAGAAACAACAGTCGTTAATTTTAACGAGGACATGCAGCAATACTGTATGAATATACGATTGTGACATCCTCTGGTGTACAATAACAAGGAGGTGAGCCTTGCAGACTGGTTTCATCGCTAGAGAGATCTTTTATTGGTATCGGCGCGCTGGTCGATAGCGTGAATGAAGATTGATGTCAGTTTATTGACTTTTACGACTCGTCGGCATATTCCTGGTGCAAGTTTCGTAGGAGCTTACGGCTGGCTTCAGTTTCCTTTGCCACTGCCGATGGCGCATGGTTTTGGTGGGTCTCTCGTTAGGTTCTGGTGTCACGGGCTCGTTGTGGCTGCCACAGGGGTTCTGGGTGTCGCGCTTCGTATGTGGACGAGGCAGGCAGGAGGACCGCGAGAGAGCCGCCGTGTGCTGCGTGGCCGCAGGGCGGGCGCCGCGGCGCAGCGGCCGGGGACTGCCGGAGCCACAGCCGCAGTTCCGTCGCCCGGGCCTCGCAGCCTTATCGCTTGCACTGCTTTTTTTTTTTTTTTTTTTTTTTTTCCTTGCTGTGTTACGATTTTGGCTTAGGCTAGTCTTGGTACGGGGCGGTAGCTTGAGTGTTGGGCTGGGGGTATGGGGGGTCCCACTGCTTCCATTCCTCCTGTATTTCCTCGTTTCAGAGGGACAGAATCTGCCATTAAGTTTCGAGGTTTCTTCGGAAGTGATTAATTATCTTGTAAAATTAAACAGCCAATTATTTGCCTTTTGGCCTTTCGCGGAACTGACCTGCGGTAGTAATTTCAGTAGCACGGATTTTTTTATTTATTATTATTATTATTATTACCTTTTTTTTGGTGGGGGGCGGTTTTGTCAAGTGTACTTCCAGTGGAATTGTTTCATTTGTTGTTGCTCACTGTTTCTCGTTATCTTTCGTGTTGGTTTCTTCGCCTGGGCTTCGGGCAAGGCCGTAGGTCCTCAACTGTTGTTTGCAGTCTTGCACCAGACTGCCATTTGCGCCACGTTCGGAACTCACGCCCGGCATTCGGGTGCCACCGGCTCTGTTCACTTGCGTTCGGTTTGTGACTTGGCGCCGGTCGCTCGTTGGGCGGACAGCCGTCTTCAAACGCCCCTTGTTTTAACCAGCGTGACTGTGTGTTGTGACCTTTCGTCCTCTGTCCGGCTGAGAAACAACGTGTCTCACGACACTTCTATTGTTCACGGAGTGATGTCTTTTGAGGTGTTGCAACGGCTCCAGTTCAAACTAGCTGTCGTTTGTCCAGATTTTACAGAAAATGGTGCGCAGCCTCATAATACATGGAAGTTTAAAACGTTGGGTGCAGAGATGTGATATTTTATGTGTGACTTTTATTAAAACAACTAGCTGAAAACCCGGCGTTGCCCGGGTATTTATTTATTTATTCGAACCTTGAGTTAGTACTTTTCCTATCCACTCTCTTTTTCTAAAAACATGTTACATTTATCAGTGACAATATAACAAATCTTAGGTAAAACTCGTTTCGAATAATCCAATCACGAAATTCAACAATAAAGATTGTAATAATATCACAGATGGATCACTTGATGTAATGCGCGAAACGTCAATTGATTTTTTTAATCACACGTATTAAAAGAAATTTATTTTTTATTGCTTTATTTTTTTATTCTTATATTTCCTTATTCGCATGCTGATCCCTACAGAGAAAGTGCTGAAGACATTGTAGCACGCATATACCAAGGATATGGTCTGTGGCATCACGTTTCGCTGTACCTCCTTGCTATAGAGTCGCAAACGTCATCGCTGGCCTTCAGTCCGAATTTTTTTTATATATATATATATATATATATATATATATATATATATATATAATTTGACGACATTCAACCATTCCTTTGCGTTCCGTAGTTTCGTTGCACAGCGAAATATTAACACACACACATACACACACACACACACACACACACACACACACACACACACACACGCGCGCGCGCGCGCGCGCGCGTAGAATTTTATATACACCAATAACTTTCCATCCTAATTTAATACATCCTTTTATCATTATCAACCCTCAAACAACAATGCAACCAATAAAACCATTTCCAAAGAGTAAATACAACTTTCAAAGAGTAATTATTGTTTCGCATTTCGCGTTATATTCTTCAAATTACTAAATATTTATCACATCGCTACAAAACCGTGCCGAACACCTTCCTCAGGTATAAATTAGTAACTGTAAAAATATTTAAGTCTCTGCGTCTTGTCGTTCGGACGTGACAAGCGTATACCGAACAGATATTCACATTAATATGTATAGATAAATACCTATCCGATCGCCAAAAAACCGTGCCTAAAGCATACCCCGGGTAGACGATAGTAACCGTACAAATATTTAGCTCTTTATGTCTTGTGGTTCAGACGTGATAGACGTACACCGAACAGACATTCACATTTATAGATATAGATTGTCTGTAGAAAACGTGGCAGTCCTGTAATATTTGACGGTTTAAAAGCTGACTGCGAAATTTATGACATTGTGTTACGTTATTAAAGCAACTGTCTACGATAAAACCTCGCAAGCCCATAGTACCAGAAGGTTTAAGAAGGATGACTGCGAAATATATGATATTTGGTGTGTAATTGTTAAAGAAGTTATCTATAGTACAACTAGGAAGTCCTGTAATATTTGAATGTTGACTGCGAACTTCATAATTGTGTATCATTTGTTAAAGGAATTGTCTATAGTTAAATCATGCAGCCCTGTAATATTCTGAAGGCTTAGCTGCGATGATCATGATTTTCTGTATGTGTCACTTTTAAAGCAATTGTAGGTAGTAAGATAATGCATTCTTGTGATACCTTAAAGATTTAAAAGTTTCGCTCCATCTTTTTAAAAAGTTAGTGGCCTGTAATTAAATTCCTTCACTATACTACTCACAAATTTCATTTCTCAATTCATTGTTCCTCAGACAATAAACTTATGTTTAGTTTTGGGCCTAAATATTTAAGGTAATTGCTTTTGGACAAGGATTTACCTTAGCAAAACACTGTTTCCTCTTTTAATTTTTTCTGTGCCCATTGTGTTTCACTACAGTAGTAGTATATTCCGTGGGTTACTCTTATTGCTTAAAAGTGAACAACAGGGCATATATTTAGCTTTTACAGTTATTACACGTTCATCATGTTGATTATAATTATGTACAAGAATTTCATATATGTAAATATACCTTGTTTTACATGTTGGATTACTTGGTGTTCTTACATCATCCCCCTGGGTCTATGCTCACAGTTTGTCATCTGCAACCACATGGCACTTATATACAAAACACTTTGTTGTTGAAAAACTTGATCTGCTTTCATGTGTTGTTTTAACGTCAGATTTACAACTCTCTCTCTCTCTCTCTCTCTCTCTATCTCTCTCTGTGTGTGTGTGTGTTTTATAAATTGGTGTTTTTGCCACTTCTTTGAACCATAGAATAAAGTTGCAGAGAGCTATGTATTCATTTATTATTAGTTTTCCTTCAACCATGGCTTTCTGTATTTAGTAGTTTTCTTCAGTTATTAATTTTTGTTGGGGGCTGTTGCTGCACTTTAGGATTTTCAGATCTGTGTTGATACCTGGTAAGGTGTTTCAAGTCCACGAGGTGTTCCGCAAATGTAGAGCGACAGCGGTTACCTTTTATTGCTCTTCCGTGTTCTGCATACCTTGTGTTAAAGTTTTCGCATGTTTGTCCAATGTAAATGGATTTGTATTCTCGACGTGTGATTTGTTAGATACCAGATTGCTGTATTTGTCTGTGTTTGTGTTGCGTGTTTTTATTTTCCTCTGTACTGGATTGTCAATTGTGTCCGCTATTTTTAAACCTTGTTTTTTTGAGTATGTTGCCTACTTTATGTGTTGTTTTGTTGTTGTAGGTGGAGTGTTGCATTAGTTATTGCAGGTGTTTTTAGCTAATAGCTGTTTGTGCATGAGTTCTCGGTTTGTGTGACCTGCGTGTTTCTACTTTTGTGTCAGACTGTGGAAGGTCATCGGTTTGATTTTTTGCATTAGGTATCGGCTTCATTTTTTATTTAATTTTTTTATTTAGTTTGTTTATAACGTTTGTGTCATAATCATTCTCTAAAGCAATTTGCTTGATGGCTTGTAACTCATTTTTGTAATCATCTTCACTGAGTGGTATGTTGTTCAGTCTGTGCAGCATGTACTGGAAAGTGGCCAGTTTTTGTGCAATCAGATGGTTTTAATTATTGTGAAAGGTTGTAATCGTGGTGGTAATCTTTCTTAATGTGGAGATCTTATGTCAAATGTGGTGACTGCACATGGTGATGCCCAGGAAATTTGGGATTTTATTATTTTCTGTTTCTATCGTCAATTTTATACCTGGATGGACAGTATTTAAATCATTGTGGAGTTCGTGGATACAGCTTGTGTCTCGTCTAGGAGACATTGGAGTCATCTACATAGCGGTACTAGTATATTATCTTGTAATGTTTTGATTTTACTAGATTTCAAATATTATGTTTTCTACGTGATTGAGGAATTTATATGCTAGGAGTCCACTGATGGGTGATCCCATGGGGAGACCTTCCTTTTGCGAGTAGAACTGATTGTCAAATGTAAAATAATTCTGTTCTGTGATTATTTTCACAATGCTTGTTATTCTTTTATGTGGAATATGAGAGGTGTCATGCTGTTGTTCTTGTTGTTGTTGAATGATGGTGATAGTGACTTTAGTGAGTATGTTTGGGTAGATAGATGTGATATGGAATGTTGTGAGAGAGGCTATCGTAGGTATGTTGATGTTCCTTATTTTTGCATTAGTTCATCAGTGATGTGTATGCTTCTGTTGTTTGTGTATATATAATGGATCTGTATGTATGTCTGCATTTCTCTGGCTAGGTTCAATGTAGGTGCACTTCTGAAATTAATAAATGGGCAAATTGGCAAATTTTGTTTGTGGATTTTTAGTAAGCTTTTTATGTAGATGCCTTAGGATATTTTTCTTTTAACCATTTCACTTTTGGTTACGAAAAGGACCCACTGAAGAAGCTACAATTGTAGAGAAACATGTATGGGCATACAAAAGAAAAAGCAGAGTTTTGCTTAAGACAAATCCTTATTGAAAAAAAAAACCCTAACTTAAATATCTACACTTGCAACCTAGTCACCCATGTGTATAATAGGGAATAAAATAATTAAGTCATGTTTAATTAATAGTATTGATAGGCTTACACACTTACCTGACATTCATAGAATGATTAATAAAATAAAAGATTTATTAGTTTTTACATAATTTTTTTTCAATACTTTAATTTTTATTGATTTATACAGTAAAGTACCGAAACTGCAAATTCAATTCTAGGATACAGTACCTCCAGGTATGGGACCGCCGGAAAGGTGACATTACTACAACAGATCTGACTTTCGAGAGAATTGTACCCTCAGTAGGCAGCAACCGCTGATGGCAAACACGTGCTCCAAGAATATAAACAGAATTTTCACGAACTGAGGCTCACCATATCAATCCGCTTGCTCGCGTAATGGTCAACATAGTCTATATAAGGCCACCGGAGGTCTCTGAGGCAGTTCTCACCGAGCTACGATTCTGCAAGCGTTCCTGACGAGGAAGACTCAGAAGATCATCACAGAAGACGACGCTGCAAGAGGGCCCTACGTGTATGACGCCTCACCAAGATGGGTTAAGAAAATCTGCCTATGCCTCATTGTAGAAGTTTTGCATTGTGGAAGTTGGAATCACTACTGAGTATTTAACAATACAGTTATCTGTGCATAGGTGCTGTTTGGCTGAGAGCTGTAATACCTCAGATTATTAATTAATAATAAGAAAGGTACACTTAATTCTGTACCCAGGGACGCGATCATCAATAATAAAATTGTGTGTTCTTGGTCATTTGAGAGAAAGTTTGTTTTGTGAATTGATTTACCCTAAATTAATGTTTAATAAGTGTAAAGAATCATGCTTAGAACGGACGGATCCATTCCAACACGAAGTCAGTCGCCTCTGTACTTACATCCACTATCAAAAAATGTTTCAAATGTTTGTATAGCTTATGGGACTTAACTAGGGGGTTATCAGTTCCTAAACTTACAAACTACGTATGAACTAGCTAATACTAAAGATGACACAAATATCCATGCCCGAGGGGGCATTCGAACCCCCGATCGTAGTGGTCGTGCAGACCGTGACTGGCGCGCCTCAGTCCGCTCGGCCACCGCGGCCGCCATCCACTAGGGTAAGGTGGTACAAATTCGATATAGGTACAATTCCTATCAACAAGTTTTCGCGCCATTTGTCTGTCTCGTAGTGTCTCGTTGTGTCGCGTTGTAGAGTAGCAGGTTTCTACAGCTCCTTCTGTCTTTTCCAAGAATACACCGCTTTCCGGTTAGGAGATATAATTTTTTCCCCTTTAAAGAGGTAAGTGAAGCTACTTAGTCTAACGCGCTCTTATAAATCATCTAGTTAAGGGTGACTGGATTCGCTGCCAAAAATGCACTGTTTGGTACCACGAAGTATGCGTCGGTGCATGACAGAAAAAGTGTTTTTTATGTGAAAGATGCCCGTAATCAAAATTGTACGATGAAGTGATCACAATTGTACCTAGTGTGGTACATTTTCGATCGATTTTTCTCAATTTCGTAGCCTTTTTTGTGTTTATACCAACATTTGTAACTGTATAATATTTGTGCTACATATTCATTAAAAATCCTAGAACAAGTGCCACAGTTAAAATTATTCCTTTTCTCAATTTATTTCCACTTATAATAACATTTGTCCGAAATGACCGAAATTGCACCACCTTACCCTATCACTGCCCTTGCTACGTAACGCTATTGCCTACGTTCTAGTCGGTCGGAAGACAAGTATTGGGGACGAATAATAACACCACCTTAAAGTAATCTAATTATGTTATTCTTGTTGGGATTAGGAAGTAAGTGGAAACTTTTGTTCTCATAGCCTTCTGAATCACCTGCGATTTTTAGCTTCCTCCTCCCTCCCCGCGCCACTTCCAAAGCACCCCACACACATACATCACCCCACGATCAAATTTACCATTGTTTTTCCGTTAGAATGTATCCTAACATTAGATATTATAAACAACGTGGACCACATATTTAATTTTTCCCCATTTCTGCTCATATCTCCTCACTAGTCATGCGACCTACCCATCCAATTTTCCACAATCTCCCATAGCATCAGATTGCTAGGCCTTCTATCCTCTTCAAGCCAGAACCGTTTGTCATCCACGTTTCTCTTCCGTACAAGTCTACACTCCGGACGTTTGCCTTTAAAATTTCTTTCTGCATTTACTTTAACATTCGATGTAATAGAAATAGCTCTTTTATAGAAATGCTTCCATCCCATTACGATTCTTCCCTCTCTACTTACTTTACACCTGCTATGGTGTGTTACTTTCAGGCGGAAATAATAAAATACCATCTACTACGATTATTGTCAATTTTCATAGTATGGTCTTATTTAATTCGACTACAATCCTTCACACTTCTTTTGCTCTTATTAAGTTTGATATCTTACCCCCCATTCAAGACATTGGCCATTCTGTTCAACACATTCTACACATTCTCTGGAAGAATTACGGCATTGCCAAACTGAAAAGTTTTTAGATTAGTATTATCACTCTGCAGAGGAGTGTACGCTGATATGAAACTTGCAGGCAACTAAAACTACGTGTTTTATCAGGATTCGAACCTGAGACCTTTGTCTTTCAAGTTAGCCCATAACGCTTCTCGGTCCATTCTCAAAGCTTTACGTTTTTAATTCTTATCTCACTATTTTAATTTGCTTTCGAAACACCTATATGGTTCTCTCCATAGCTTCCTAAGTGTACAGGCTGCGTAATAGTGGGGAATCCGTACATCCGGGTTTCACTCCCTTCCCAACCACTGCGTCTTTGTCATGCATTTACATTTGTATAACTGCTCTTTGGTTTCTTTACAAGATGTCAGTAAATTTTCGTCCCCTTAGTTTTGCCCCTGGTACTTTCTTCATTTGATGGATTAAGATTCATTTAATGTTGTGAAAAAATGCCTTCGAATCTGCCAAAACTATAAATCTAATTTTGCCTTTCCATAACGAATCTTCTAAGATAAGTTGCAGTGTCTGTTTTGCGTCACGTGTTCCTATATTTTTCCTAAATGCTACCGATTTCTACGTTTCCCTTTATTCTGTAAGTAATTCGTGTTTGTACTTTTCAACCATGATTTACTAAACACAGAGAACTGTTACATTGACACATGTCTGTATCTGAGTTCTTTGGAAACGCAATTATTACTTACGTCTTGAAGTCTGAGGAGATTTCGCTTGTGTCGTGCATTTTCACACAAGAGAGAACTGTTTTCCAAAACAGAATTAGTTAGGTCAGAGGAGAGGCGTCTTCTACAAAGCTTTCTTTCGACCTCGACCTTTCAGCGGTCTGTCGAATTCTTCTCGCTGTGTCCTGTCTCTTCCTTTTGCACTATCATGACGTGGCGTGATGAACAAGCAAGTTTCCACCATTTGCATAATGTAGGAGGAATTTTTGGCTGCTGCCTGTATTCTGTAACAGCCGACCCGCGGCAGCTGGTATCGGAGCCGCCGGCGAGGCCCCGCTGAGACACCTGTGAAGCGCGGCAACGCGCGCAGTGCCGCCGCCGCCTTAATTAGCAGACTTCGGCGCACCCGCTGGACCGGCAGCGTCGCCAGAGCGCCTCCGTTTGGTCCTCTGAATGCCGGAGGCGGCGCCGCGCCGTGGCGGAGCTGCGCAGTCGGCGCGGCCCCAGCGGGGGTCCGAACCACGAACCAGCCCAGAGTGTGGCAGCCCGGGCGACGGCGGCTCTCCAGGCGAAGCGGAAGAACCGCGCTGCAGTAAGACTCTGCTGACTTCAATGCCACTTAAATCATAAACGGCACAACGAACTGAATTTTATCTCTAAACTATCATTTCTTATGGCAATCTACGTTCCGACACACTCCACGAGCGTTTCAGATTGTTTCGGATATCGGTGTAGTTAGTTTTCACTATGGCTAAGAAGATAAATCCAGTATTGAACAACTTGATTTCGTACTTCATATGAGTTATATAACATCTATATAAAATGTTTACAGCTCTCAATACGATTACAAAACTTATGAAAACGATTATAGCCGGCCGCGGTGGCCGAGAGGACTGAGGAGCTCCAGTCACGGTCTGCACGGCCACTACGTCGGGGGTTCGAATCCCCCCTCGGGCATGGATATTTGTGCCGTCCTAGTTCGTAAGTATTTCATAAGTAGTTTGTAAGTTTAGGGACTGAATACCCCGTAGTTAAGTCCCATAGACTGTACAAACATTTGAACATTTTTTTCTGTTTTAAATCTCTGGAATGTAAAACTAGAACACATTTCCGCGCACTATCAGAAAAAAATATTGCGATAAATGAATCTAAGGTCAAGACTCGAAATTAAACATGCAAGACAACGAATCGCCACCATCTTCGCGGACACTAGAGCAGAACCAACGTCACCTCACCACGATCCGAGCACAAAGGTGAAGACCGAGCGGCCAGGGGGCGCGAAGTGAAGCTACCGGAAACTAGCAAAACCCGCTAAAAACAAGGTGGTGGGGGAAAGACGCGCCTTGGAGAGGGCTCGTCGACTGGCTTGTAACCAAATTGTGTAGAAACCTGTTTGTTCGCACCAGCAGTAGAGGTTGGTAATCAACTAACTATCGACTCTGAACCAGAGAGAACCATGCCAAGTGAGCTATTACTACCCACATTCAGACAGCCATTAATTTCTCGCACATCCGCTTAAAATTAAAACAAGTAGACATTCTCACAGGGACAATGATAAATTATTAAAATAACACAATCCTAGAAATATCAACTAACATTTCAGACACTAATATTTTAAAACATGATATAAAAATACTATTCCTCATGCCTCGAAAAGACTGGGGTACTGGTTTTAACAAAATGCTAGTCCAGCGACATCAAATAAATAACAATTTTATTAAAAAAATATACGGAAAGACGGTCGTCTTAACACTAAGTTTCTTAGTTTCCTTTTTTTTTTTCATTGGTTATTCGGTTTGATTTGTCCTTTTTGGACGTTGATTTGTTTTGTTTTATTTTAATCATTTCGACGTCGTCTTAGTTTTTTCGTTACACAGGTCGTCGAGCCCTCTGACCGACCACGCTGAGATACCAAGCCGTCTAACATGTTTTTGCATCACAAACTAACTAGTTGTGCATTACGCAACGCCGAGCAGCAGAGAGAGGAATACGTAATTCATGTACCATCGATGGGAGATGGTATCTCATAACATTGGATTGTTTTTAGAGCATTTGATAATTTCGACTGCGCTGTTGCTTTGAAATGACAACGGTTTAGTTATAACAAGAAAATCATCAAGTACATTAAAAAAATTGAAAAATGGCGTATGCAAAAGAGAGAGCGCGGATTTAGTCGAGGAATATCTGCCGAACGTGCAGATAGCTATCGCCCAATTGCACTTCTCAGTGTATGTTACAAGCTGCTCGAGAGACTCATCTACAATCGTATTGTATCCATTCTCACTGCTAGTATCCCTGTTGAACATGCTGGTTTCAAACAAGCGCGTAATTGCTGTGACCAGGTCCTAGCACTTTCATTGAGATTGGTTTCGAAAAGAAGTGTATCACTTCCGTTGCTTTTCTGGATCTCTCGACAGCTTATGATACCGTCTGGAAGAAGGGCCTCCTAGTGAAGCTTTACAATCTCATTCCTTGTCCTATTTTATTGTGACTTGTGAACTCAATGCTAAGTGGCCGTCTGATCGAGATCTATCTCGGCAACACTGAAAGTGGGTTTAGACAGCTTCACGATGGCCTCCCCCAAGGTTCGGTTCTTGCTCCCATTCTTTTTAATGTTTACACCGCTGATATTAATGCTACACAATCTAGAAAATTCATTTATGCCGATGATATTGCCATAGCGTCACAACACAGAGACATCCATGTGACGGAAACTACTTTAACATCTGACCTAACTCTCCTCAGAAATTACTTCGCAGTGTGGAAACTAAAGCCAAATCCAAATAAAACGGAAGTAGCTTGTTTACATCTCAATAATAGGATGGCCGACTATGAACTTAATATCTCGTTTGATGGTGTTCAACTTGAACATAATAAACATCCAAAATACCCGGGAGTCATCTCGGATAGATCTCTTACTTTTAAGTACCACCTTCATAAAACAGCAGACAAAGTTAAAACTAGGAATAACATATTGCAGCACTTAGCAGGATCATCTTGGGGAGCCAGTGCTAAGGTTTTGCGTACAACAGCTCTGTCTCTAGTTTACTCTGCAGCTGAATACTGTTCTCCTGTCTGGCTGAACTGTGCTCATGTGAGAGACATTGATGTACAATTAAATAGAGCAATGAGGTTGGTCAGTGGCACTCTGATGGCTACACCACTTCAATAGCTCGCATTATTATGCAACATCGTTCCTCCTGATCTAAGACGGAAGGAAGCCTTAATGAGAGAGTATAATAAGATCTTGTCCACTCCTGAGCTTCCTACCCTGCAAGACCTTCCACCACAGGTAAGCCGGCTGAAATCACGTAAACCACCTCTTAAAACAGCTGTAAACTTCATGAGAGTGTAGCTTCTCGCCTAAATCAAACTGGGCAAGAATTTGGGATTCGTTTAATGAAAAAAACACGATCCCTCTAAGCAGCTTCAAAGAATGGACCTCCCCAGGAGAGAATGGTCTTTGATCAACCGCTGCCGAACTGGTGTTCAAATGGAAATTCAAATGGGGACAGACAGATCAGTCATGTGACTGTGGAGCAGACATACAAACGATGACTCACATAATTACTAATTGCCCATTACGATCATTCTCCATATAGTCAGTCAAGTAGCTGTCCAGTGGTTAAAGAATTTAGACTTGGCTCTGTGACAGAGATTTTTTTATCTTATTAATTAGACACTAGTATATCTTACTAAAGCATTATATGTAGCTGACATTATACGATATATATATATATATATATATATATATATATATATATATATATATATATATATGTGTGTGTGTGTGTGTGTGTGTGTGTGTGTGTGTGTGTGTGACTGATTTCCGATCGCCAATTGTACGCTACGTTCCTTTCAGGCAAAGATAATAAATGTTCAAATGTTTGTATAGTCTATGGGACTTAACTACGGGGTCATCAGTCCCTAAACTTACAAACTACTTATGAACTACTTACAGACTAGAACGGCACAAATATCCATGCCCGAGGGGGGATTCGAACCCCCGACCGTAGTGGCCGTGCAGACCGTGACTGAAGCGCCTCAGTCCCCTCGGCCACCGCGGCCGGCCAAAGATAATAAACTAGGAACAAACTACCTAAGTAAGACTAGTGATAATATTTTAACGTAAAAAGATAATGAAAATGTGGGAGAGATATTAAAATAATATTTTAAAGAGGTAAAAGTTCAGAAAGAGTACCTTTGTCAAAGCTAAACTCAAATATCAAATAATTTTGGCTGTTTGTTAAAATACGGCCGGAAATAATATTACGTTGGGTGCAAAGATATTATCACAGTGGTAGAGTCGTCATCATTTCTTGTTATATATATTTCCGAAACGTTTGCAAAATATCATGAATACTGGCTACTCCGCTGTTTCTTCCGGATCAACCCGGGGCTCCTCCTTATCCACTAGCATCTCAGGATCGACCTGCATATATAGTAATCAACTAAGTTATCAGATACTTTTTTAACGTTAAAAAAGTATCTGATACCTTAGTTGATTACTATATATGTAAACATATTTGGCAAAGCTGCAGTCGATTACGAAAAAAATATAAAAGTTTTCTTTAACGTTTTGGCGTAAAAAGCTCCATAATACCTGACAGCTAAAAACCGTATACAACAACTAAATACATGTATATTTCCATATAGTTTACGCAACAGTTACGCCAGATGTCAACATATAACGTCCAAACATCGTAGACGCGCTTGAGAATGACAAACTTTCGAAACAGCTGTAGCACTATTAAATAAAATATAAGCAGCAATCCGGAACTTTATTGCAATGTCTTTCTACGATATATATGATGCTGCAGGCCCAACAATTAGGAAACTCTTTGTCAAAGTTTTTGCTACTCAGAGATAATTAGTCTGAAAGAGGAATCTTGGTAAATTAGGTCACTACATCAAAACTGACTGTCCGATATCAGAGATTTTATTTCGGCAAAGAAGTCAGCGCAGTCAGAGGAGCAAATTTTTCCAGGACACCGAGACAGCATGCTTTGGGTCTCGTTGACGCCGGTTGTCCTAGGTGTCGGTGGTCGAGAAGAGAGAGACCAACACAGGAAAGTAGAATGCACGCGTGTGCGGGTACAGAGTCTGAGGTGATCAGCCAATGGGACAACAGAAACTAGAAACACTAAGCTAGATTAGAACAAGCTGTATATTTCGTAGAAGTAGTACAATTCTGAACTCTGTTAACTGAAGACTAGTGGAATGCAGATACATAGCTTAACTAGGTAGAGGCCTGCCTGCTGATGAGAGACTTTCCTAGTGCCTGTCTGATTGCCAAGTGGCCGATCCAGTTCAGTGTTGGCCACGAGCGGGGTTGTAACAGAGGGCGCTCGTAGCCGACGTCGTAAGAACGCCGCGCCGTGCTTGCATGGCGGCGCGCGGCGAAAGTAGGTGGCGCCCACTTCAGACTTGTGCGACACTACAGTATTTCCTCCAGCTGACCGAGGAAACGCCACTGGTTTAATGACTCGTGAAGACTACCATAATAAAATGTATAGTTTACTGACTGATAGCACATACCGAAAGCTTACTAAAGTCCCCACAAATCAGGTGGTGAGGAATATTATATCACTTCTGAACGCGTCTGTTTTGCCTCAAGACGTTCTGTGAAGATTAAAACCAAGTGGTCCAGTTCCTCCAAGACTTCATGGACTTCCAAAGTTTCATAAAACGTATGTACCATTGCGTCCGATAGTGACCAACATTGGCCCTCCTAACTATGATTGTGCCAAGCATTTGCGTCGTTATTCAGGTGATAAGTGGGAAAATGTTCTCATCACATACGCAACTCCGCTGACTTCATTTCAAATTGGACAGCTCTGGCTTGTTAGTCAGTTCTTGTGTAGTGTCCTTATTTACCAAGGTCCCTCTTTCAGACTCACTAATTGGGAAAAACGTTGACAAACAGGTTTCAGCTTTGTTCAAACACGACATGATCTCCACATATTTTTTATTCATTAACGAATTCTTTGAAAAAACTGATGGTGTCGCCATGGGTAGTCTCTTGTCGCCAATATGTTTATGGAGGACGTCTTGGAAAAGGTGCTGGAATCTGCCAGATTAAAGCCCACATTGTTCTGGAGGTATGTTGATGTCAGATTTGTTGATGGCCTCTCGGTGAAGATAAGTTACAAGAATTATTAAACCACCTGAATTCTATTCATAATCAAATCCAGCCGGCCGCGGTGGCCGAGGAGACTGAGGCGCTTCAGTCGCGGTCTGCACGGCCACCACGGTCGGGGGTTCGAATCCCCCCTCGGGCATGGATATTTGTGCTGTCCTTAGGATAAGCTAGTTGATAAGTAGTTTGTAAGTTTAGGGACTGATAACCCCGTAGTTAAGTACCATAATCTTAACAAACATTTGAACATTTTTTTGAATCAAATCCAGTTTAGAAATGAAATCGAAAAAAATGGATGCCTTCCACTTCTGGATGTAATGGTACTACGCAAAGACGATGGCACGTTAGGACATTCAGTATGTAGGATACCGACACATAGTGATTTATACATACCTGCAAGTAGCTACCATCATCCATCCCAGACGATGATTGTTCTCAGAACTTTGCTCCATAGAGCACACGTCATTGCTGATGAGAGCAGTATGCATCTGCCATTTGAAAACTGTGGTGTGAGTACCAAAGTTTGGTTTCAAAGAGATCTTTAAAAGCAAATTAGAAATTCGGAAATCGAAAACAAGTGCAGTTATATATTTAAAACTATGGATGTCTTTATATCTTTATACAGTAGACACGATATAGTGACCAAAGTAGAAGAGAAGATATCTGTTTGCTGGCTTTCCCCTCAAACATTTCGCTATATATACGAAACGACGAACCTAATTATGATCATTCCCACACAGCACGTTGTTTGAACTTCCCCTGGGTTTCGTAACGACGTAGGATGGTTCCGTGTTACCGAAAGCTCTCATAAGTCAGACGGCGACGGAGCCCGCGCGTATCTGCGGCGGACGGGCCGCCGCACCCTGCCTGTGGAGCACCGCGCCACCGCCTGCAGCGTCTGCGGCCCCGGGAGAGTGGCAGCACTGTCTGTGCACTGTGCAGGCAGGTGTCGCACACGGAGATGTGACAAAAGCACCCAGTGACATTTGCACCCAACCCAAATCTGCGACATTTGCACCCAGTCTGACCTGTTTACTGCGCCACGACCTACCTGCAGCCCGTACCCTCGCTAATCCGCCACTGCGCCCGCGGTAATGCCACGCCGCCGTCCCCGCACACCGGAAACGCTCTCTCGACACAGTCTGCCTGCAGTCCCGAGGTTCTTGTCCACCTCAGCGGATAACAGCTAACTGTCAGTACGATTCTGAAGGTCGTACCTTCGGTTCATGCAGCTTGTGTGTTTGTGAGCTTATGGGCCACTATGAAGGCTACTCTTACATCATAAAAAGAACCGAAGCAAACGGAACAGTGATTTGATGCTATTGAAAACATAAAACAAGCACTGTCCAGGAAACCTTGAGTCAAAGGACTGTGCGGTGCTTAGTGCAAACGATCATCAGTGTGGAGCATTTAGAAGTACAAAAGACTATTAGTCAGGCGAAGAAGAGATCACAAGACAAATATACACCGAAGAGTTAGGTGATTTGCACAATCGTAGATATGATTTTGTGAAATGCCCCAACAGTAGGTAGCGAAGAGGACATCATACCGCCACCGGGACAATACTAACACAAATAAGAAAGAACCAGAAACGAAAAATGAAATTGATCTTTCGGAAGCGTTATTATCAATGAATGATGTTCCAATTTTCGACGACAACTTAGTCCAGTCAATATGTATTTTTGCCAAGAAACTTTTGGGGGAGTTTCGATTTCTTCGATTCCGTATGTTTTTTGGGGTGCTGAATCCGAATCTGGCATTTCCCAACAAACTTTCTTGACGCAACGCTGAACGATATGCAATAATTCGAAAAAATAGCATTTTACGGCGGTTTTGGCTTATAATTGGATAACTGTCAACTTTCACAAATGACGTCCAAGTCCAAAATTGAAGTCCATAAAATTTCCAACATATTTCACTATTTGTGTTTTCCTGTCGGAAGAGCCGTTCCGACTCAAGCGCTAATTGAATATTGGCGTATTTTGGCTGTCTCCGCTAAAATCCACTTTTTCACTCAAGAAGTCTAAATAATTATTAGAAGCTAACATTTAGTGAATCCCTGCAAGTCCTATGTCGAATAGAATGTAGACTGGTATCGACTGTTTCTCCCAGTTGTCTATGCACACCTTCTTTGGATCATACACCTTACTCATTCGCAGTTCATGTCATATATTCTGTGAATATCAAAGAATAACTGCAGGATCAGAAGTGACGTCTGTTCTTTCGGAACAGACGCCACATATATATGCCGGAGACGGGCAATGATCCTTTCGTTAGAGGGGAGGGATGGAAAAGTTTGGGGCCTTACTCTTACGGTAATTAGTTTAAAAAATTACAAGTTTGAGTACTGTAAAGCAGGGTAAAGCTGGGAATTTGTGTATGACGGGAGGCGTGCTTAGGTAGACCTTGCAGGTGCGCTGATCACTGTGTCCCCAGTGGTGTAGTGGTCAGCTTAAATGCCTTAAATGCAGGAGACCAAGGTTCGAGTCCCAGCTGGGTACACATTTTCAGCTTTGGTCATTCGCAGTTGATGTCATATATTCTGTGAATAGCTCTGTTATTTTTTTAATTTTTTTAAAAAAATTTTTTAACGTACCCACACATTCGAAAATTGTCACTTATTCGGAAATAAACACCCAAATATGTGTTTCTTCCATAGTTTTCTAATCATAACATGTAATACTATACAAAATCCTTTTAATATACAATAAAAAGGCTTAGAATCAGGATTTTGACTTTTATCTCTGATACATCGGCGATATATCAGCGGTATATCGCTGTTCAAACCATCAATGTTTTTGGGCAAAGCGTCTGTGTTTTCATAGCATCGATGTCTCGTTTGCATCCGTAGTCATTAGATTGCTTTGATGCGACCTGTCACCAACTCCTTAGCCAACCGTTTCATTTCAGAGTAGCATTGCAACCTACATCCTCAATTATTTGCTTGATGTATTCCAATCTGTTTTTCCCCTAGTGATGTAAAATGCCTCGACATTTGCAAGTTGGGGCAAATGTCCAGAATAAATGCCTGGGCAAATGCTAAAAATTCATGAATACCCAGGCATTTATGGATGTAAAAGGTAAACTTACAAGCAGTACGTACAATAAATAAATAAATTACGAGATATTTTGTACCACTCTCTAACTACATCTTACATGCTTCAATTCTCTTCTGTTCTCATTTCCCAGCAGTCCTAGTATCGCAAACATACAATGTTGGGCTGCAAACGTATGCGCAGAGAAATTTCTGCCACAAGTCCAGGGCGATATTTGACAGCAGTAGATTTCTCTTTCCCACGTATGCCATCTTTGCTTGTGTTAGTCTACTTTTTATGTACCTCTTGCTTCTTCCGTCGTGAGTTAGTTTAATGCAAAGGTATCAGAATTCCTTGTCTTCGTGTACATTGTGCACACCAATTCGGTTGTTATTTTCTCGCTATTTTTATTTCTGTTACTTCTCATGACGTTCGTCTTTCTTTGGTTTACCTTCGGTGCTCATTACTCTTTTCATTCTATTCAACAGGCCCTGTAATTTACCTTCGCTTTCACAGACGATATCAATATCATCTGCAAATCTTATCATTGATATCCTTTTACCCAGAACTTTTATCAGAGCCTTGAACCTGTTCTTTATTTCCTACATTACGTCTTCATTTCGCAAGCTGATGGTGACAGTCCACTATCTTTTCTTACTCGTTTTTAATCTGAGCATTTCGTTCTTGACTTTCGATGCTTATTGTATCCACTTGATTCTTACACAAACTGTGTATTACCCGCCTTTCCCTACAGCTTACTCCTATTTTTCTCAGAATTGCGAACATCATGCAGACCTTACATTATCGAAGGCTTTTTCCAGGTCACATATCTTATGAATATGCCTTGGTTCTTCTTTAGTCTCGCTTCCATTATACATTGCAGCAATGCTATTGCGGCCACGCATTGCCGTAAAGTACGGCCCGTGTCAATGCGACCTCACAGCCCTCGGCTCTTCTACCTGCCGGGCAGAGACCGGACCGAGAGATTAGCCCACCAGAACTGGGTGCTAATGTCACTGGGTGCTTTTGTCACTGGGTGCTTTTGTCAAGGGGGTTGGAACACTTGCGCGGGGTGACACTTGCGCGGAGTGACACTTGCGCGGAACCCGGGGCCCTTGGGGCGGCTTATGGCTTTTCCTGGGTACAGGCACACCAAGAAGTATAGCACTGCTGTGGTCAAGTTTCCATACTGTCAACATAACACGAAAATCAGTGAAATTGCACAACCCTTTCAAAGCTGAAGAGCAATATAGTAACTTGTTCTAACTACATATTAATCCGTTGAGTGTTCCTCCTGTAAACAAAAAGGTATTTTAATAGTGATAATGTTTGGAGAGTTATTAAGACAGTCTCTGCTACTACAAGACGATGACTTTTCACAGTCATACCTCCTAAAAGCATATTATTCAGAACACTAAGCATATCAAGACACCTGCGCAAGCAATAAATATATTAGGCATCCTGCACAGATACGTTGATGTAATTGACCGCTATGTAGTTAACCCCACTAACACGCAACTTCCATCTCTTTAAAAATAGCTACTATGCTTTTTAATAGGAGACGCAACCTTAAACCTTCAATTAAAAAACGTTAATAATAATTCAATGAGTATTTTACATACTTGAAGCGTTTATTCGTAGACCCCAAAAATGCTGAAGATAAATTCTATTTTCCATCACCGTCATATAGAACCATTTTTACTCCGAACTCGGCATAAACCAACAGGGAGAAACAAGTTGCAAGACTGCCAGGAAAAATGAAGCGAAATTGGCAGCCAATAGTTGGTTATAAATTACATTGCCTGTTAACTGTATAAATATAAATTACGGAATACGCGGAATTACTGTTCAGTACAGTCAAAATGGTCTAAGGTAATAGGCAGTGGTTTACAATCAGATATCCGTATCACTCTCCTCCTCAAGAAGTCTGTGTGAAGATTTATATTCAGAACATTCAAGAAAAAGGTGTTGAAACTACAAGAAGCAGCTCATTTACTCAGGAAGGGAAAATGTTCTGGTGGCCGTAAATTTGAATGGCTGTATCTCTTGTAGTAAAAAACAAAAGTAACATTCATTTTTTGATAAAATGTTGAAATCCAATACACCAGAATTTTGTTTCTCTAAACTCAGTGCCAACTTTTTTTGTCAAAATCTTTGCAGGAAGTAGTCTTGACGTGATTTCATACTTCTATGCATTAATATTATCAAACATGTAATTTGTGTCACAAATTGCGCGGCCGGTCCGGTCGGAGGTTCGAGTCCTTCCTCGGACGTGGGTATGTTTGTTTGTACTTTGCCTAAGTCATTTTAAGTAAGATTAAGTAGTGAGTTACTCTAGCGACCAATGACCTAAGTAGTTTGGCCGCATAAGACTACACATATACACGTAATTTATTTATTTCATAACCACATTTAAGTACTAATAATTAATGAAACTTAAATGTAGAAATTTGAAATAAACACTGAAAACAAATGATTGATATTTCTCATAAGATGAATGCACACAACCGTTGAATTATGTCTTGTGAATGTACCTACAAAATCTGCCATATGAAAATTTTAGTGTGAGTCCCAAATTTGTTTTTTCTTTAATAACATTAAAAACATATTAAAAATTCAGAACTCGAAAACCAGTGAAGTTATGGACTTGAAGCGTTTTGTGTTGCTAAATCTTTACATAGTAGACACGATTCTAAAATTTGGTTGCTATCGCTAAAGTAGACGAAAAGTTAAACTTTTTGGTGTAATCTTCGCCGTGTAGACTGTATGTTGTAGAAGTCTACGCCGAACCCAATTATTATCATACCTCTGAGGAGAGAACGTTGTTTGCACTTCTCCTGCGTTTCTAGTCGGCCGTGCTGTGGTACGTAACGACACCATACCGTTCCATTTCACCGATAGCTATATATGTATTGGTGCGATGTCTGTTCTTTCGAAATAAGACAGCACACCAATATATGTATCATTTAGACGCAAAGATTCTGGGTTCTCTTTTCATCGCTAACGCGATTAACAACGTTAGACCTTGTGTGTAAACAGTTAAAGGTTATGAGTGCCACTGGAAAAATGCATAAGTAACACCTGTTGTTTGAGACTTGAAGATGACCTCAAATTAGCCGAAATCGATATCTCATAATAAACATAAGGTGTAGCTGTCTATATTTCATAATGCAATTTCTAACATATTTAAAAGCTGCTCAAAATCACCTACAAAAAAACCTTTATAATGAGATTGTATATAATTCCACGATCAAATTGTGTTTTGATTATTTGTAGAAATACACCTAAAGATCTGCCCTTGCTTTTAGTGCCTTGATCAGTTGTTTATTTTTAGAGGTAATTCTAGGGACAGGAAAAATTCGTATTTGCGATAAATTCGAATATAGATGCGAATTCTGACTCAAAATGCAGTAAATCCGAAATTGTCATAAATGGTATTTTGGAGTGAAACACTATTTAATCAGAAATATTGGGAGATAACTTTATTTTCTGCCCTTAAATATGTAGAAAGTAAACAGTAGGTACCGGAAAAATTCGCATTTTTCAATGAATGCGAAATATAGGCCCATGCTAATTTTGGGCCGGAATGCGAGAGACGTGAATCTTGTAATATACCCTATTTTTAGCGAACGTCCCGTTACTACTGCTCCACCTCGCTCGGTGGGCCTTTCCCTGAATACGGCACAGGTAGCGGCTGGAGGGCGTGGAGTAGGGGTGGTTTATCGCTACTTCTGGAACACCCTGTTCACTACCTGCAGCGTCCGGGTCTCCGCGCAAGTGTCTACACATTCCCTTTCCGCGCAAGTGTCACTCCTCGCAAGTGTCACAAACTCTTTGTCAAGACACCGTCGCACACTCCGGCGGGATGCTCTGCGCAGCGGGTGTCTCAACTCCCCACTCCCCCTCCTGAACCGTGCCAGATTTGGAAACCACCCTGAGGGAGGGCTGTGGCAACATCA
Source organism: Locusta migratoria (assembly GCA_026315105.1). Lineage (NCBI taxonomy): Eukaryota > Metazoa > Arthropoda > Insecta > Orthoptera > Acrididae > Locusta > Locusta migratoria. The sequence continues at coordinate 676,786,712 of CM048746.1, read as the reverse complement.
CAATGTTGTAAGCGACTTGCTGATATTATCAGTCGCAAGAAGTTAAACTAACTTTTACTAACGACCAAAAACACACAGACAAACCTCCGACGTCGAGCAACCGCGAGGGCTGCAGCAAGGCGCCTTAGAACGATCGGCCACTCCACTGAGGCTGTGGCAACATCCCCTAAGGAGTCGTCGTTAAAATTGTTGGTCCTCTTCTGTCCTTTTCCCCTCAGTTGTTTCTTATATTAAAATGAAGATATTTATTTATTTAAAGCGTCTATGGAACTTAAAAATACAGACTTGAATAATAATTCGACGATGCAGAGTACGTAGGAATAACAAGGAGAGATTTCCAATCTGGATGCAAAAAGCATATCAGATGTTGGAAATATGAAAAAACAACTCCACACTCCCCGAGCACATAAAACAACACAATCATTACCCAACCAGTACAGACGAAGACGTGAAAACCAATCGGGACCAACATCCACAACGAATATCTTATATAAACACAATAAAACTACTATATACAGAAAATCATGCTTGAAAACAAACAATAAATTAGCTGAAAAAATCAGTGAAGAACCCACTGCTAAACTTAATGAAAGAACTGAGACGGGCGCCCGCACACGCACACACCCACGTGCACAGACACATACTCGTACTGTTTCGTAGAGGAAGAAAGGAGAAAAAAGGAAAAATGAACTACTTACACATAACCAAACCCGAGGCAAAAATCCTATATTACATTCCTTTCTCTCTTTCCCCCTCTTCCGCCCCCTCCCACTCTCCTTGCCCATGTCTCTCACCTCCCCCTGTCTCACCATGATTCTCTGTTTCCATAGGTCCTCTCTTCCTTTCTGTCTGTCTGTCTTTGTCTCTCTCTCTCTCTCTCTCCCACATACACGCACATATAAGTAAGCAGGGTAAAGTGAAACGGCGACCTCCTAGGGACACACGTTTCTTCGGCTCGCGAGTTTTTCCAGGAATAAGCCCACAAGTTGTACTTATTGACTCAGTTGAGCAACTATACTGATTCAGTGGTACGCGAACATTCTCACACGCCGGCAGATCACAGGCATCCGCCAGCAGCAGTGGCAGACATTACAGCTGCTGCAGCGCACATCAGACGCTTCATCCCGCGAACCACCGGCGTGGAACCGCAGGCTCCGCCTCGCCTGCCACTCAGGCCGCAGTAGGCCTGCCGGCTTGTGCCGGCGCCGGCCGCCAGCAGGAGGTGCCGACACTCCGGCAGTGGGGCGCGCTGCCGCGCTGGCGACTCGTCAGATGACAGCCACTGCACAACCACGTGCTGACGTCTATCGGGTTTGCAATAATGTATCCTGAGACAGTATGCGACACCTGTTTGGTAGAGTCGTTTGTAGGATGACCACCTGGAGTGACACGTGCGAGAGATGCACCTTCTACTAATATGGGCGTTTCGGCAAACGTCAACACCTGCCACCTGCGTAACAATCGAGCTGTTGATGTGCTGATGTAACGGTTTCGTGTAATCCATAAGCAATGTCTAAAAATATATCTCGAGTGACTTGGAAAACCCTCAGAGAGTGTACTAATTAACTTCTGGTATTGTAGGCGGCAGCTTGTCGACGCATCGGCTTGATGATAAACAATGTTACCACTTCTGGCTGCCCAGACCGTGTATATTGCGTTTGTAGACTGTTGCTGAATCTGTAAGTATATATATGGTCCGGAAGCCAGATGGAATTTTTTATGACCAACAGTGACAAAGCTAACCTTTTTCCAGCGGTTCATTGACTAATGCTAAGAATGGAACTGAAAGTCAGCTGATGTATTTCCTGTGTGTGTGTGTGTGTGTGTGTGTGTGTGTGTACCCGCGGAGGCCACCCACGTTCGTACAATAATTATTCAAAAATAAAGCTTTCTGAAGAAATCTGACACTTTTCTTATATACCCATCAAATTGTTTAGATATGCCAAAGAATTGCCAGTTGATAGCATGTTAATGCATTATGCGTCAGCTTCCCACATGCCGAAAATATTGTGTAAGTAGAATTACACGAAGAAAGCTGAAATTCTGTGAAGCGCTAGTTGACTGTATTACTTTAATATAAAAGAATAGCTCTCTCAGTTTTCTTGGTGGGCAACTAAATACCTGGCAATCGAAAGATACGGCGCATTGGTGCATTCCAAGGCAGGAGGTATTCTTTATTTACTCGGCTGATCACTTCCCCACGGCGAAAAATTCAACAAAAATTGTAGTCTTGTAGGTTTGACAGATAATAACTACTTTAAAAAGATGTATTTCGGTATCTATTGATTGATATCGGAAATATGATTGCGGTGGTTTCGAATCAGCTGCACTATTTTGTTTTCTTATTTGTCACGTGGACTACGACGCACTTATAACATTTATTGGTTCTTTTCGGACTGTTCTTTTGGATATGCGCGAAAGAACACACACAATTAATTGACAGTAAAGGCCGAAATTTACGAAGTAGAACTATTTAAACATTTCAACCGTTTGAGAGTGCAGAAATAAATTCAACGATGAAATTGAATATTTGTGCTGGGCCGGGATTCGAACCCAGATTTACCGCTTCGGGCCAACGGTCCCCTAACCAATTATGCTGCCGGCGCACGCTCTCCGGCCAACCCAAATTCTGGACTTCCGGCCCTCTTCCCGGTGATACGTGTTGCTCGCAGCCTGTACTGGACTCCCGCAAGGGGTCGGCGTTTGAATGCGTACACATTGAAATTCTCATTTCATGTTGCGGTCCTATTTACAGTTATTGATATGGTGTCTGTTGTTTTCGGATAGTAATGACCGTAAATTTACGAAAGTTAAGCTTTGGGTTGGAAGGGAAGCGTGCCTGGATGCACCAATTCGTTGAGGCTACCGCTGGCCCAAAGCGGGAGCTCCGGATTCGAATCCCGGTCCAGCACAAATTTAGCACTCTGCGTCGAATTTATTTCAACACCCTGAACCCGCCGAAAAGTTTAAATATTTCGATCTGTATTCGATGGTCGCATACTGATGTATAATAAATTATGGTGCAATCGGCTCACAGTTTTTGACACTTCTCAGCAGTATGGTATTGTTTTATGCGCCAGCGGTCGCGGTCGCGGTCGCCAGCTCTCTCTGGACGACGACCAAGAAGGGCGGACGCGCCCTGACTAGAACGCTCACAGCCACACTGGCGATCCACTCTCGCTAAAGCCTCGTTCAGGGAATGATGTAGAACGTGAACATCACACCATTACGATTCCTAATTCAATTCAAATTGTTTTTTTACTAATGGGTGTGTCGTGTTTCGAAAGCAAACAATCTTACATGTTGAAAAATCATATGAAGCCACTCGATCAGGTCGTTCTATCCGGCCGATTTCTTTAGATTTTCTTCCAAACGGAAGCTGTTCGTTCACAGATTTGTTGTCAAGTATCAGAATTCGATACTCAAGCCATCAAGTATCTTGAATGACAGCAACCACTCGCCTTTTATGCAAAATGTTTTTATTTCGTTTTTCCTATAATAGGTTTCGGAATGCCCAGCAGATGGTGAACGACTTTTTTTATTTTTGATTTTCATTTTTTTTTTATTTTTTTACATCACAGATGGTGTATAGCTGGATTTGTGCATACTTTGTGATATCCATAAATGCACCGCCACGGTTGGTAGCATGAACACATTTATTGTGCAGCTATGCACTTCACACATCTTACACAACACGACTGGTAACAGGCACAAATTTATTGTGCTGCTAAACAGTTCAGACATGTTATACTACACAGTTTCCAATTATGGCAATCTATTTATGAATATCACAAATTATGCACAAACCCAACTGCACACCATTTGTAATGTAATAAACCGTTCACTATGTGGTGATATATGCTAGACATATCGAAACCGGCTATCGGAAAAAAATAGAAACATTTTACATAAAAGGCTACTGGTACTTGTCATTCAAGGTATTTCATTTCACCACCGTTGCTGTGTTCCTCATCCATAATGGTTAAAAGTTCTACTCTCGCCATCGTTTATTAATAGTCAAACGCTACTTCCTCCGGTACATTTGTTATGGGACCGTCGTTTTTGAAAAGTAAAGTCAGTCGGTCAAGCATTTCTATCGTACCTATTTCTTTCATTTTGCTTTAAACGATTGTTATTCATCCACGGATTTTTCATTATGTTTCGGAATCCAGTTTACTCTATTCTTTATTTATACTCAATCGCGATATCCTTCTGGCTTTGCAGTCAATTAAGGTACGCCATTCGTTCTAGGCTTAGAAAAGTGAGGAGGTGCACACTTATCAGCAGATATGGAGCGTTTAAACACTCACATTAGTTGATTCGGAAAGAAGTTATGAGTATACATTCAACGTCCATTTCTGGAGTTTGTTTGTGATTACATGGCGGTACCACATCACTCGATTTATCAGTGTTGGTATCTGTAATATACTGTCAACACCATTTCAGCGGCGTCCAACATGTGCTTTTACAATTAACGTTTTAGTGTTGTTAACAGATTAGATATAAAAGGACATGTTGGACGCCAGTGATGTAGTATTGAAAGTGTATTATACAGAACAACGGGGAAATTACAATGATTTGGTACCGCCATGTAATCACAAGGAAATGCGAGGAATGGAAACTGGTTATAAAGTCGGTTACCAACAGTCGGTCTGAAGCTGAACGTCAGTAGGTTCGAAAAGCAGTTAATGGAATAATACAGAATCATTTTAAATGAAAGTGCCTGGTTGAATTAATCTTAAATTATACTGAACTATTCTTAATGGCATATCAAAATTCTGAAGAATTTTTTTAGTGAACTTTTTACAAATATTTTCTACACTGAGAATTTGCAGCCTTATTGTTGTTATGGTCTTCAGTCCAGAGACTGGTTTGATGCAGCTCTCCACCCTACTCTATCCTGAGCAAGCCTTTTCATCTCCTCATAAGAACGGCAACCCACATCCACTTGAATCTGCTTACTATATACGTCTCTTGGTCTCCCTCTACGATTTTTACCCCACACACTTCCCTCCAATGCTAAATTTACGATTCCCCTATGTCTAAGAATGTGTCCGACCAAGCGATACCTTCTTTTAGTCAGGGTATGCCAAAAATTCCTTTTCTCACCAATTCTGTTCAGTACCTCTTCATTAGTTATGTGATCTACCTACCTAATCTTCAGCATTCTTCTGTAGCACCACATTTAAAAAGCCTCTATTCTCTTCCTGTCTGCACTGCTTATCGTCCATGTTTCACCCCCGTACAAGGCAACACTCAACACAAATGCCTTCAGAAAAGACTTCCTTACACTTAAATTAATATTCGATGTTAGCACATTTCTCTTTTTCGAAAATGCTTTTCTTCCCATTGCCATTCTGCATTTTATATCCTCTACACTGCGACCATCACATGTTACTTTACTACCCAAGTAACAAAACTCATCTACCAACTTCATTGTTTCGTTACCTAATCTAATTCCTTCAGCATCGCCTGATTTTCTAAGACCGCATTCCATTATTTTTGTTTTGCTCTTGTTAATGTTCATTTTATACGCTCTCTTAAACACACTGTCCATTCCATTTAACTACTCTTCCAGGTCCTTTGCTGTCTCTGACAGAATTACAATGTCATCAGCAAACGCAATGTTTTTATTTCTTCCCCCTGAATTTTAATCCCTATTCCAAAATTTTCCTTGCTTTCCTTCACCGCCTGCTCTATGTACAAATTGAATAACATCGGAGAAAGACTACAACCCTGTCTTACTCCCTTCCCAACTGATGCTTCCCTTTCATGCCCTTCGAGTCTAATAACTGCGGTCTGGCTTTTGTACAAGTTGTAAGTAACTCTCCTTCCCCTATATTTTACTCCTGCTGATTTCGGAATTTGAAAGAGTGTATTCCAGTCAACATTGTCAAATGCTTTCTCCAAATCTACAAAAGCTAAAAATGTAGGTTTGCCTTTCCTTAATCTATCTTCTAAGATAAGACGTAAAGTGAGCATTGCCTCCCGGGTTCCTACGTTCCTCCTGAATCCAAACTGATCTTCCCCGAGGTCAGCTTCTACCAGCTTTTCAATTCTCCTGTAGATAATTCGTGTAAAATTTTGCAACCATGACTTATCAAACTAATGGTTCTGTAATTTTCACACCTGTCTGCGCCTGATTTCTTTGGAATGGGGATTATTACATTTTTCTTAAAGTCTGAGGGTATTTCGCCTGTCTCATACATCCTACACACCAGTTCAAATAGTCTTGTCATGGCTGGCTCTCCCAGAGACTTTAGTAGCTCTGAGGGTATGTCATCTACTCCTGGGGCCTTGTTCCAACCTAGGTCTTTCAGGGCTCTGTCAAATTCATCTCTCAGTATAGTATCTCCTATTTCATCTTGATCTACTTCCTCTTCCCTTCCCACAATATCGTCTCTAAGTTCATTTCCTTTGTAGAGCTGCTCTATGTACACTTTCCACCTTTCAGCTTTCCCTTCTTTGCTGAGAACTGGTTTCCCATCAGAGTTCTTGATATTCATAGAGTTGCTTTTCTTGTCCCTAAATGTCTCTTTTATTTTCCTGTAGGCGGTATCTACTTTTCCTCTTCTTATACATTCTTCTACATATTTGCATTTGGTTTCTAGCCACTCCTGCTTAGCCATTTTGCACTTCCTGTCAATCTCATTTTTTAGTCGTCTGTACTCCATTTTGCCTGTTTCATTTACTACATTTTTATATTTTCTCCTTTCATCAATTAAATTTAGTATTTCCTGTGATATCCAAGGATTTTTTGTAGGTCTTGCCTTTCTACCTATTTTGTCCTCTGCTGCGTACACTATTTCATCTCTCAATGATACCCATTTCTCTTCTACTGTTTTATTTCCCCCTGTTTCTGTCAATTGTTGCCTAAAGCTCCCTCTGAAATTCTCCAGAACTTCACTTTCCTTCAATTTATCTAAGTCCCATCTCCTTATTTTCCTATCTTCCTGCAGTTTTTTCAGTTTCAGCCTACAGTTCATGACTAACAAGTTATGGTCAGAGTCTATATCAGCCCCTGGATATGTCTTACAGTTTATCATCTGGTTCCGCAATCTATGTCTTATCATTATAAAATCTATCTGATACCATCCGGTGTCTCCTGGTCTCTTCCACGTATACAACCTTCTTTTGTGATTCTTAAACCATGTGTTGGTTACGATTAAATCATGTTCCGTGCAGAATTCTACCAGGCGACTTCCTCTTTCATTCCTCCTACCCAGTCCATATTCACCTATTATTTTTCCTTCTCTTCCTTTTCCTACTACCGAATTCCAGTCTCCCATAACAATTAAGTTTTCCTCTCCCTTAATTGTCTGAATAATTTCCTTTAGCTCCTCATATATTTCTTAGATTTCCTCATCATCGGCAGAGCTAGTTGGCATATAAACCTGTACTATTGTTGTCGGTGTTGGCTTCGTATCTACCTTGACAATGATAATGCGATCACTGTGCTGCTTATAGTAGTTTACCCGCATTCCTATTTTCTTATTCATTATCAGTCTTACTCCTGTGATACCCCCAACTGATTTTGTATTTATAATCCTGTACTCACCTGACCAGAAATCCTGTTCATCCTGCCACCGAACTTCACTAATCCCCACCATATCTAACTTCAACCTATCCATTTCCCTTTTTAAATTTTCTAATTTTCCTACTCGATTAAGGGATCTAACATTCCACGCTCCGATCCGTAGAATGCCAGTATTGTCTTTCCTGATGACAACATCCTCCTGAGTAGTCCCCGCCCGGAGATTCGAATGGGGGTCTATTTTACCTCCGGAATATTTTACCCGAGAGGATGCCATCATCATATTTCCATACAGTAGAGCTGCATGTCCTCGGGAAGAGTAACGGCTGTAGTATCCCCTTGCTTTCAGCCGTTCGCAGTAGCTGTGTGGCAAAGCCACATTAGCTAATGTTACAAGGCCAGCTCAGTCAATCATCCAGACTGTTGCCCCTGTAACTACTGAAAAGGTTGCTGCCCCTCTTCAGGAACCACACGTTTGTCTGGCCTCTCCACAGATACCCCTCCGCTGTGGTTGCACCTACGGTACGGCTATCTGCATCGTTGAGGCACGCAAGCCACCCCACCTCGGCAATGTCTGTGGTTATCTCTGATAAAAGTCGAGATATACATTACGGAGAGGGCTAATCGCAGAGGAAATACTGTTTTGGAGGGAACTACATTATGACGGTATCACCATTATTATCATCATGTTTTGATGTATACTTTCAATTACTTCTTCTTATTGCAACTGACCAGTGACGATGAGAAGTACTCGGAGTGAAAGCTTCAGGCTCCCTGCCCAGCAGTCGGCTGTCGCTGGCGGTGACGTCACGGGGAGGGAGCTGAGAACAGTCGCCAGCACCGGAAGGTGGCGAGAGCCGCAGAGCAGCAGAGCACGCCGGTGAGAACGTTGCCTCGATGCGGCAGTCTGAACGCAATCTGCCCCTTTCTTATGAGTGTTATGCGACTATATTCTGCAACATTCGATGTTATTTACATTTCCGTCTGATTACAGAATGAAGGGTGAAATAAAAACTCTCACTTGTCCCAAATATTCTGCTGTGTATTTCGCAGTATGCTGCCATTAATGAGTATATGCTCAGGTAGATGTTCAAATGTTTTTTAAGCTTATGGGACTTAACTACGGGGTCATCAGTCCCTAAACTTACAAACTACTTATCAACTACCTTATACGAAGGACGGCACAAATATCCACGCCCGAGGGGGAATTCGAACCCCCGACCGTAGTGGCCGTGCAGACCGTGACTGAAGCGCCTCAGTCCCCTCGGCCACCGCGGCCGGCTGCTCAGGTAGGAAAGTAAGCTTAAATAGCTTCGTGTGAAACGTATACACGTAAAATTCATGTTCTTCCTTATTTCAAATATTTGTGTCTCTTTCCAGATATGTGACCATATCCGGGAGTGTGGTCAGGCAGGGAAATATAAATTTTATTGCTGCTCTGGGAGCAATTTAAGCCTTGTCAGATTTATTTTACTTATTTATTTTCGATGTCCGTGAAGCCTTGCAGGGGTATATCACTAGGATGTAAAATATGTCACGTTATTGAAATAATAATCATATGTAAATGTCATGAGGATTACAGTCTGAATAGTTTGTAAACAGATGCATGAGAAAGGGTTACGCTTTACTTATGGGATGCAAGGGCTTGGTGTGCTTATTTTGGCAACGAATTTTTTCGCTTTACAATGATAATTAATTTATTATCCAGACATGGGTACATGAAACAACCTGTTAGTCATAGAGCAGGAACAGCATTAATTACTTGTCTCCTGCCCGACATAAAGGATTGTTCCGCTCATTCGATGATTATAGTTCAGAGAGCACATAAGGAAAAGAAATGTACTTGCTGAAGATTGTCAGGCGTTTCATTAAATCTCTGCTATGGTATCTAGGGTGGACTCTGACAGCATGTCGAAAGCACACAGTCTATTGTATGTGACAGCCAAATATATGTGACGGTGTCGTATTGGGTTCCCGAATAAGTGCACACTGTGAAATTATCATATATTGGGAAATAAAAGGGGAATTATTTGCGTCCTCGGTTTTAAATCACAGATATATTAATAATCTAGAACATGGCAAATCATACATGTATTACATTAATAATCCATAAAAATTTTAAAACAAGAAAGGAAGTTGACGGAACTCTTGTATGGGAAATCTATGACGCTATTCATTACACCATACTGACGATTGGTATTTGAAGTGTTGATCATTGAATTTATTAGAACATGTTATTGCTGCATCACAGTTTGATATGTAAAAATAAGACACATCTCCTTGTTACACTCTGTCAGTGCCATGACGCTTTGCAATGGCACCGTCTATCCTTAAGACAAGACATTTACAGTAACATATTACGGCAGAACGAACAACGGCGCCTGCAGATATCGCAGCAGTGTGTTGTGCAGCGCTAGCAGCGGTTCTCGGCAGCTCTCCCTGGCGCAGCGCCCGCCGCCGGCAGACGCCTGCGGCCAGGCTTGGGGTCGGTGGTGATGCGCGGCCCGGGGCAGCGCAGGGGCCGCCGCCTCTATAAACAGATGCCTCGAGATGAATGGCGGCTGCGGCTGCGGCCACACGCGCGCGCGGTTCGCCCCAAAAGCCTTCTCTCCTCCTACCAACCCCCTCCCACCCCCCGCCACGCTCTTTTTTCTCCTGCGCGTCAGGTCTCGTGATCGATCCTCGCACACATACACCGGACGGAGAACGGAACGATAAAAAATGTATCGTATTCACGCCGAGAGATTTATGTGCTTCTAGAAGTTTCCCGGATGGCCCCGGCTGCGACCCGACGTGTGGCCGGCCTTTTCCAGGTCGGTTTTGGGGGGAGGGAGGCAGTATAGCGGTGGGGGAGGGAGGGGGAGGGGGCGGCGGGGCGGACACGACACAGTGTACCGGCAGGGGGCGGGGGCGGGGGCGGGTCTCCGGGCCGCGAATATTGGATTCCGGGCGGAGCGGCGCTACGGCGCAACTTGCGCTGTCATCTCGATTAAAACTTGGGGCCGCCCCGCAGCCGCTCAGGTCAAGAATTTTAAAACTGGCCAACTTGGGCCGTAACCTCTGCGCGCTGGCTCGGCTTTACGGCCGGTAAATTGTGGCCGCCCCTGCCTAGTGGTCTGGGGGCCTGGCCCGCCTGGCCTGCCTGCACGCCACCCAGGCTGCAGAGTGGCGGCTCTCCGGCGCGCCCTCCTCTGTTCTGGCGGTTACCAGGGGAGGCGCCGAAGCCGGTGAGAGGTACGTGACGTCGAGCCCTTCGGCTCCTGTTAAGGAAAGGGCCGCTTAGTTACGTGACTTTTCTAAGGGGGTCCATCAGAATCTTAGCAAATCTCACCAGGCGGACCGGAGAGTCTCGGCAAATCCCACGTAATTGTTTTGCACGAGTAGCAGTTTACAAGTGCGAAATGAAATGAAACTACCTAATGGCTTTGCGTGCTCGAAATATCCCCGAAGGTGTTCGGTCACCTACGGCATTTCGATCTTGATGAAAGTGATCGTCCCCAGCCGGGAATCGAACCCGATCGCCTGGCATAGACAGTCAGCGATGCTGTCACTAAGCTACAGAGGCAGACAACTGCGAGATAACTTGGTCAAATAGAGTAGAACATGTATCACGTCCAAAATATGACGAAATCCTAAACAATAATACTAATTGCGGTTAAGCAAACACATAATAACATATTAAACGCTCTATCGTTTCTCTAACGATGCACTACCTTTTTTCACACACACGGTTCCAATAGAGCACTTGGCAAACGATTCTTCACAGCTGTGTTCGCCGCCCCATATCCCATTACTCGGGTTAATTGGCATCCATCGGTCCCGGGTCCTGAAAGTCGCTTGCTCCCTCCTTGCTCCACCATTGCCTACCAGTCCACCATTCACACGCCTTCGATCTATATACCCCAAGTGTACGCCATTATCCAGACAACAGATGCTGCAGGCCTTTCTCGCCTGTCATCAGAACTGCGGCTCGCAGCGCACCGACTGCGCCAGCAACAAGTGCGCTATGTCAGTCAAGTGTCTGTAAACATATAGGACTTAACTACTCTCATCATCAGTCCGTTGGCTTACAAGCTACTTAACTAAGGACGACAATTACTCGAAAACACTGACGGCGGGCAGCGGCGCGCTCCGCACCTAGTCGCCTTGATTTGATTTGATTCTTTCAGGGAAGCCAAAACAGTCTTGGTCTAACCCGGCACTGCCCGCACCGAAACTAAGTTTATTGTGCGGTATCGCTCCCTGTATGTCTAGTAAAGCCAACCAATGCCCTTGAACAGTGCAAGGAGTCCCTTTACCAGTTCTTTATTAGACACAATTTCTTCGGGTCTAGTTGTTCCAAATGTTCTGTGCCTTTTACTCTCCATTCGAAGATCAGATGTGATGCAGTTTCATCACCGTCATCACAGAGCCTACATTTAGGGTCCTCTCCTGTTATTACCATTGTATGTAGGTGTTTTTTGAAATTCCCATGGCCTGTCAGCAATCCAACCATGAGTTTACTCTCTCTCCTGTTCAGACCCAGGATTGCAGAGCTTCTTTTAAAACAAGGCTTTGGCGTCATTACCTTGCCATGTTTTTGTTGATGAACTTTGGTCCAATATTCTACGTGCTGTCTTCTGAGCCAGTTTCGTAGCTCCAATTTAATCATTGCCTTGGTGATTGTCAGGACAGGTTCCGGTCCAATAAATGGAGCCTCTGCCCCCATCCTGGCTAATCTGTCGGCGCCTTAGAACGCTCGGATGCTTCACCGTGGCCAGGAAGTGTCACACGACGATTTGGATTTGCGCGGCTTCTGTGTGCAGGCGAGACCGGGTCAAATTGACTGTCAGAGAGTCGCTGAAGGTACACATCTTTTCACTGAAAATCCTGTGGACTTGCTGGCTTCAGTAGTGAGTCTGCAGATCATAAATCCGTCCCAGTGGGCCAAATTAGCATGTAAATTGTTGTAATGAATATAGTAGTTTTGTGAGACGGGGGCTGTAATTAGTCTATTTTTCATACTAACCTTGTGTTACTGTACCTTTCTCTTTATGCTAATTATTGCAATATGTAACATTTTTCTTTGTAGATCTTTATTTATTTTGATTTCTGTGCCTTTGGGGGCACATCAGGGGTGATGGGCTCCTGGGATTGTAGTACATTCTATGTTTATATGAATATTTTGGGATTTTAATGTTTATTGGCGCACCTTGGCTGCTAAAAAGTGGTTTTACGTATTGGGAACGGTCAGGCCGAGCAGAGCAAAGACGCTCTTGGGGGTCTGTCCCTCCCACCAACTTTCGCTCGCCTTTGGGGAAGGACGAGAGGGGCTGGCTTGACCTGTATGGCGCCGACGCTACAGGCGGCGGAGTATGTGGAATGAAATTCCTTGCAGAGCATTCACCCTGGGAACGGTGAAAACCACGGGAAGCTTTGGTGGCGCGGGCGAAGCCTCTTGTCGGCCACAGAGAACGCGTCCTGATTCGTCAGAGTATTTTAGTATGACAGCTAAACAATTTGTCAACGCCACTCGATTGGTTTGACTATTAGCCGTTAGCAGAGATTGGTGCGTCTTTTCGCGCGTGGGTGTGGCCGGCCGGCACTTGCCGTGAGCTGCGGCAGAGCGCGAGGACGTACGAGGACTCCTGTGTGAGCGTCCGAGGGGTAAGGACCTCGGGACAGTCTCTCGTGTCTGAGCGTCCGAAGTGTACGGACCTCGCTAGTCTCCTGTTTGAGCGTCCGAAGCGTACGGACCTCGGGAGACACGGAATACTCCGTTTAGATTCGCGGGGGGACATCGTCTTAAACGGTCCTCTGGTTAGACTTGTGTGTGATTCCGAATATTCGGATGTTGTAGAACTTGTGTTTACTTCACGGACGTTACATTGTCCTGTGGTTACGTTGTGAGCGGTCACAGTTTAGTTTTCGTTTTTCTAGAAGTCTCTATTTGAGCATTTGCGCCTTTGAGCAAGTGTCTGATTGATTTGTGCCAAGTGGCCTTTGTGTCACCTATGCAAAATATAGATTACTCTACTAGCGTGATAGAATCACACAGCAACTGCCTAGTGACGCCGACGCCAGTGACGCTGTGTTAAGTTACATGTCGACCCTGCTTAACAGGTCGCAGCAGTTACGGTCGGCCGACGGCGGTGGCCGAGGTGACTGAGGCGCTCCAGTCACGATCAGCACGGCCACTACGGTCGGGGGTTCGAATCCCCCCTCGGGCATGGATATTTGTGCCGTCCTAGTTTGTAAGTAGTTCATAAGTAGTTTGTAAGTTTAGGGTCTGATGACCCCGTAGTTAAGTCCCATAAGCTTAACAAACATTTGAACATTTGAGTTACGGTCGGATAAAAATTTCAGCTCATCCGCTCCCACCGCCTGCTGCCTGCGAGTCTGAGACGCTGCCGTCAATGATCGTCTGTGTGGGTAAGATGACGCACTTGCTGGAGTGTTATATAAATCAGACTTGTTGGATTCTGTCCCTTATTGTATTCTTTTGAGATATGCCTATTTACTCTGGGGAGCTTACGGTTAACGATTATTTCAAGCCCCTATAGCCAATCTAATAGCATTCTGTTTTGTAAAACCTCCGACCTTTGACTCAGCCAGTTATTTTTTGTGACTCAATATTTTAACATTTATGTAAAAGATTGTGTGAATACCATTATCTGTTTTACATGATAGGAAATGTCATCTGAATGTTTAATTATATAAATTGATTTTGAGCAAATCGCCTTTCATTTAAGAACGTTCCTTTGTCACTATTTTGGAGGGGAAACAGAATATTTAAATTCCACAGTTTACCAATAATTTTTCAAATACATTTCATTTGTTTGGTACAACTGATACATTGCCATGGAGTAGGGATACTTATTATATGTTTGAAACTAGGATCACATCATAGCTGATCAGTAAGAATTTAATTTTCCATAATTTGGATAAATATGGTGGCGACCCTAGATAATTAATTGCTGTCCTAAATATATATATACATATATTAATTCCTAACCAAGGACATAGGTCACACGTGACAACTCCAGCCATAGAACAATCGACTTCGTTACAGTTTCTTTTATTTTTCTGTGTTAAATACAAGTCTCAACTAGTGTAAATAGCAAATGTGTTCTTTTTAATAAATCTAATGCAATTAAGCACAGATTACGTTACGTTAAAATACGCATTTTCAAAAATTTCACGTGGCATTAAGGAGGTAGAATGGGTCGAGCCAGATATCACGAGATATCAGCAGCCGCGGTAGAGTAGCCGAACGGTCTAAAGCGCCTCGCTGCGGAGCTCGCGGTTTGTCGCCGTCAGAGGTTCGAATCCTCCTGGGGCATGGGTGTGTGTGTGTGTGTGTGTGTGTGTGTTGTCTTTAGGTTAGTTTACCTTAGTTTAAGTAGTTTGTTAGCTACGGACTGATGACCATGCAGTTTCGTCCGATAGATTTACAAACATTTGAACATTTGAGATATCAGCCGGCAGAAGGAACTGAAAGGGTGAAACAACCCCTAAATGACCCCACGCTAGGAGTGGACGCCACTTAACTCAAAACGTGTCACCACTGCCGTTGTGTTACCGTTTCTCCGTGGAGATTCCATACGCATGATGCAGGTTACAGAGTATGTAGACTCTTGACTGCGGTTGATCGCTGTGAGAACCTATATGCAGTTCCAATATATTTTGGCATGTAATTGTGGAGAGTCATATGGGACTCAGGAAAGCTATTTTTATAACGTCAGTAGTCTATTCCGGCTGCAATGATTTACGATTTCTGAAATTTGTTTGCTTAATGTTTCATCGTCAATGTTAATAAGTACTACATCATTATATACAACAACCAATGTTTGAAGTTATGAAAAGTATAGGGTTATGTAAAATACAAGTATTTGCTTGGATATCTCGAGCGGTACTACAGTTATGACTCTGCATAAAATATCAACTTACTATCGTTTTCGGTAAAAAAAAAAAAAAAAGCTTCGTTTCGATGTCTGGAACAGTTCACGTACTAAAATGGGTGTTACGTCTCACTTGACTCAGGATGTACACAGCAACTCGCTAGAGAGGCCTTCGTCGAACTGCGCATAGGCATGCAGAAAATTTATTTACTACGTATCTGTAGATAAGAGGCCAAAAAATATGAAACAAGTACATGTGATTCCGTACATTGTTTCGTATTATTAAAGAATACATTTTTGAGCAATTTACAGGCAAATAACAGTAAAAAATAACAGCTTCTAACATAATAACGTTGATGAAAATAATACATACAACGATTGTTTGCAACATTGTTGCAGCTTCTCGCATCCTAAGCGACATCGGTCCTTGTCTGCCCAGCCTCCTTCTTCCAATCTTCATTTCTACATCTCCTCGTTAGTACTATTTATCGACGTTTTACGTTGTTTCTCTCTCTTTGTGTTGGAATCACACTCGACCCTTGTAGTGGTATACTTCTCTGCCCAATACATCTCAAGGTTCCATACCATTTGAGTTTTTTATCATTAATTTTATGTTTGTTTCAAATATTTGTAATTCCATCGGACCAAACTGCGTGGTCATCAGTCCGTAGCTTACAAACTACTTAAACTAACCTAACCTAAGAACACCACACACATCCATGCCCCAGGGAGGACTCGAACCTCCATGGCGAGCAACCGCGCGCTCCGCAGCGACACGCTTTAGACCGCTCGGATACTCCACCGCGGCATTAATTTTATCTCTGATGGTGATTGTAGCTATCATCCTTCCTCTAAGTATTTCATTCTTCATGTGATCAGATAATGTTAGGCTGCATCATATTCTCCAATATGACATCTCTGCAGCAATTAATTTCCGTTTTCTGTTTTCCTGTGAGCCGCACTCCTGGCCCATGGATCACGACTGGTTCTATTATTGCCTTAAATATATTCTTCTTTGTCTCTTTCGACAAGTTATTATTCCACAGTATCGGGTGTACAGTCTTAATCATGTTCTTTCCTTTCCCAATCTTCTCCGTTATGTCCTGCCCTTCTATCTTCACTAAATATGACCACTACAGATTCATATTCACTTACGTTATCTATCTTCCCTTATTCAATTTCTGTGTCTTGTCCTTTACCTCCAATTAACATATACTTTGTTTTCTCAGTATTAACTTCCAAACCCTATTTGTCAGATTCTTCAATTAACTTCATAAGCATATAATTCATATTCTGTAGCTCTTCTGCTGTTTCTGTTTGGTCATCAGCAAGGAAATTGGTATGTAAATGCCTCTCTATATGGTATATTCCCAACCGTCTACATTTCCGATCCAATGTTTCAGAGCAGCAATGAAGAATATTTTAAATAAAGTGGGAGAAAGACAGCATCCTGCCTACAAAACGTTCAAATGTTTGTAATGCTTAAGGGACTTAACCGCGGGGTCATCAGTCCTTAAACTTAGAAACCACTTATATAGTATCTTATGCTAAAGACGACACAAACATCCATGCCCGAGTGAGGATTCGAACCCCAGACGGGTGACAGCCTCGCGCATCGCAGCATAGCGCCTCAGTGCGCTCGGCCGCTCCGCCGCGGCTCCTTACTTCGCCCCCTTTGTTGTTAAAAATGGGTCAGAGGTGTAATTTACGATTTGTACTATGCCGTTAATCTCTCTATACATTTATTTTATTGCAAGTATGTAACCTTTACTTATTCCTGAATATCTCTAAAATAGTCCATAGTTTCTGGAGTGGGGATGAGTCAAAAGCTATCCGCACATGTATAAAAGCTACATGTAGTTCCACTCCCTTTAACAAAAAATTTTCTTCTGGGATTTTTAAAGCGAACGTATTGTCTGTGCAAGATCTGCCTGCTCTAAAACGATTGTTGTCTACCATTTTAGCAATGACTTTCTCTATTTTAGTTCCCAAAACATTTCCGTAGAACCTCTCAAAAGAGGTCGTAATGCTTAAACATGTGTAGTTACTCCAGAAATTTCGGTCTTCCTTCATGAAGATCAAAGAACTTTTCAGACTTTGGAAAATTCTTCCCCTTCAAACATTTATTAAATATTTCACAAATGATATATAAAGTTTTCGTAGTAGCATGTTTTACTAATTCGATATGCAGATCTCTTGGTCCTAATAGTCTATTATTTCTCATCTTTTTTAGTTCTTCCCTGGTCTCCTTCACACTAGAATCTTCTATGGTGTCATCTCCTAGTTCTTTACCATCTAATGTAGTATCCAAATATTCTGCTCTAATTTCCTTCAATAAATCGCTATAGCTAACTTCCCATCAGTCAATTTTATTAGATATGTTTTCTTCGTTCCACTGAAGTTTTTCATTATATAAGTTACCTTCTTCCAAGCTTCTAGGAATTTTGATACAATATCATTTAGTTTATTTGTGCACATCTGTTATCCCATGTCACATTCTCCCATTCCTCCTCCTCTTAATTTCCATTTTAACTGTATACTTATATCTGCTTAACTGTTTGTGTTCCTCTGTATGATCACTAGCCAACCATTTTAGATACGTTTCTCCTTTTGTCCCAATGCCTGCGGTGCTGTTCTTGTATTTTTTGTTTTTGTTTTTAATATTTCATAAATGTCTTGTTCCGCTTCAGTTAAGCCTTAAGCTTCCTTCTGATTTTTTCATCAACCGCAGTTTGTAAAGGATTTTCGTTGACTCCTCCTGTAATTTATCCAAATAGTAAGCTTTACGTCTCTTAGATATTACGCTTGGCTCAATTTTCTCCACACTTCGATTGTCGTAATTTGTTTCCATTCTTGATTTAACTAACAATTGGTCGGATCCACATTCCACACCACTACAAGCTTTTACATCAAATGGTCCTATCGCTTAATGTTGCTTTATTACAATATCTACATCTACATAGATACTCTGCAAATCACATTTAAGTGCCTGGCAGAGGGTTCATTACCAACTTTCATAACTTTTCTCTTCCGTTCCATTTTCTGATAGTGCACGGGAAGAAAGAACACCTAAATCGTTCCGTCTTCGATCTGATTTCTCTTATTTTATTGGGATGGTCATGTCTCCCTAAGTAGGTGGGTGCTAGCAAAATATTTTCACATTCAGAAGTAAAAGTCGGTGATTGAAACTTCGCAAACAGATCACGCCGCAATGAATTACGTCTTTCTTGTAATGATTTCCATCCCAATTCGTGCAAAATTTCCGTGACGCTTTCGCCCCCGTAACGTGTTAAAACAAAACGAGCTGCAGTGGAGTAGCCAAGCGGATTAAAGCACCTCGCTGCGGAGCGCGCGGTTGCTCGCCGTGAAGGTTCGAGTCCTCCCTGGGGCATGGGTGTGTGTGTTTCTCCGTAGGTTACTTTACCTAGGTTTAAGTAGTTTGTAAGCTACTGACTGATGACCACGCAGTTTGGTCCGATAGATTTACAGACATTTGAACATTTGGAAACGAGCTGCACTTCTCTGAACCTTCTCAATGTCTTCCGTCAGTCCCACCTGGTGAGGGTCCCACAAGGGGCAACAGTACTCCAGGAGAGGACGCACAAGTGTGATGTAGGCAGTCTCTTTGGTGGAACTGGTGCATTTTCGAAGCGTTCTGCCAATGAAACGTAACCTTTGGTTCGCCTTCCCTACAACATTTTCTATGTGTTCTCTCCAGTCAAAGTTGTTCGTAATGGTAACTCCTAGGTATTTGGTAAAATTTACGACCTTAAGGTTTGACTGATTTATCGCGTAATTGAAGTTCAGCGGATTTCTTTTAGTGGTCACACTTTTCTTTATTTAGTGTCAATTGCCAATTTTCGCATTATGTGGAAATTTTGTCTAAATCGCTTTGCAGTTGCTTTTTATCCTCGTTGACTTCACTAACCGATAAACGACAGCATCATCTGCGAACAGTCTAAGGGAGCTATTCAGATTGTCTCCTAAATCGTTTATAAACACCTACGACTTGCAAAATTTCGCCTACGATAGCGACGCCTGATCCCGCCTCATCTAAGCATGCAGTATTTGGTAAGTTTCGCTGTGGCATTGCGTGTGTGTGTGAGAGAATGAGTGTTTGTGAATCTTGTGAATCCTCTCCCCCCCCCCCCCCAATTAGCGTTAAATCATGTATAATTTTGGCTGGGTACCGTCCGTATTAATCAATGTAAGAGATACATTTTATTGTATTAACAAAATTGGTTCGCCTTTTTGTTTGTTTTCTGTATGAATAAACAAGTTTAAGTTCAGCATAAACCGTAAGTTGCGTATAAATTGTAGTTTTAGATAATCTTTCCTCTTTTACTTAATACTGTTCTTCACAAGTGCTGAGAAATAGTTCAGATGCAATTTTTTCTCATATTTAGATTCCGTTATGCCATAAATGTTTTCTTAGCCACCTTTTTAAAATAATTTCAATTGTGGTGGCTTGCCTATTAATGTCTGTGTATAATAACGTGTGAGCTGCTATGTATGTTGACCATTGTGGTATTAACTTCCTGCTATTGAAGTAATTTGAAACGAGTCGGTTCTCATTTTGGGCCAGGTAACAAGGCTTTGTAGCAGGGAGTAACCAGTAGTTCACACGGACCTTATTTACTAATTTTAGTGTCGAAGCAAGGCTCTTGTTACGTATAGTGGTCGACGTTTGTCTTGCTTACCGCTTCTAGGATTCGCACTTCTAGCGGTTATGTCTGGTTAATGCGTGCGGGGATAATGTTAAAAAAATATTTTTCCTTCCCTTCCCAGCGGATGAATGTGTGAGACTAGCAGCGATCATTAATCTATTTCATTTGTTGTTTCCAGGACATCTCTATGTATTTTTTGTGTATTTTTTGGAAGTTTTTTTTTTTTTATTTACTTGTATTTGTAAAAAGATCACAGCTACAGTGCATTGCATGTGAAGGTTTAGTTCGTGTTTTGTTACGCGGTCTTTGTTAGGCTAATATTCTGCTTGTTACTTCTGTTCAAAATTACTTGGGACGATAGAGAATAATACTGCCTCGTCCGTTTTCACTCGCTCTAGGCGTTTAAACCAAAGTCAGGACCGTGAAAAGTCGTCCAGGTGAGATCTTTCTACCGAAAGCGAAAAAGTGACGAGCACAGAAAGCCGTGTTCCCGCTGACAACGCGACTTTTTTAAACATGGACGCGACCGGAAGTGAGGGCAGGGGCGAACAAAGCGAACCGCATACCGATATGCCGGTCTCTGATACTGCACAAACTAGTCCAACCAGTGTTACTAGGCCCGTGTTCGTATCTGATACGACACTAAGCGAACTCATGGCCTTCATGAGAGAAATAAAAGGAGAGTTGGGTTCAAATGTTCAAATGTTTGTAAAGCTTATGGGACTTAACTACGGGGTCATCAGTCCCTAAATTTACAAACTACTTATGAACTACTTACGAACTAGGACGGCACAAATATCCATGCTTGAGGGGGGATTCGAACCGCCGACCGTAGTGGCCGTGCAGACCGTGACTGAAACGCTTCAGTCTCCGCGGCCGGTGGGTTCCATAGAGGAAGCGCAAAATGGTTCAGTTCTGGAATTAAATGCAGAAATGAAAGCCAGGATGGAAGCGCAAAATGCTTCAGTCCAGGCCGAACGTACCAAGGTTTCTGCTCAGTGCAAGAAGGTGCTAAGTAACACTGTTAAGATTGTTAACAATAATCGCGATGGGTTGCACACCGTCATAGTGCGATTAGTTCAGAAACGGCATGAGATAACAATGAATAGTATCTCAGGAAACGCGACCAAAATTACAGACATGCAGAAGCTATATCTGCTCTCTCCGATCGAGTAGATACTAATCTCCACTCTCTTGAGGAGAGAATCGAATTAGTAGACGGTCGGGCGAAAACACGCACCGACGCACTAGGTGCGCGCACAGAAGAACTGGCCATCTCGGTGGCGCAACTTCTGCAGGCCGAGAGACGGCGGCCGAAAGAGCAGTCCTCGGTGTTAGTAATGAGTTGGAGGAAGTTCGCGACTTACTCCGATTCAAGGAACAACAGTGGGGAATTAACCGTAGGTGTCGCAATGTAGCGGCCAAGTTAGAAGTTCGCGTCGCGCGTCTGGAGCAAGTCTCCGTTCCATCCCCGCCTCCCCCGCAAGTAGAAATCGCCTGCCGCAGTTTGCGTGGAGGTCGGATCTGTCGTTCCGACCGCGGAGATGATTCGGCTTTCGAGGAGGAGGAGGTCGAACCTCTGCATGTCCATCCTCCCATAAGAGAAAGACCGAGTCGAGTGCCTGTGCGAGAGACAGTGCAGGCATTTGATTATAACCACTTTCTCACTGTAAAAATGTACCAGGTCTTCCGAAACTCTGCAAGTGGAATATACCATCGTCCGCGGCTAGAGCAATTCGATTACTCTCTGCCTCTGAACTGGCCATAAGTACAGAAAATCGAGTATGTGTGAGGATATCTCGAGGGGGAGCCTACCACGTGGATACGACCTCTCTTAAGATATTGCCGCTACTATGATGATTTTAGGGAACACTTTCTGTCTGCTACTGGTTGGAGAGGCAACAGGAACGAGTAAAACGCCGCACTTTGCTAACAGCAATTGCAGGAGTCTTGGAGAATTCTTTCAAGTAATAGTACAGAGAAATCAATTCTTCGATTACGCATACTCTCAATGTGAATTCATAAGAATTTTCGCGTCAACGCTCCCATGAAATGTGTGCAATGCCGTCCTTCCGGGAGGCTGCAAGGAGGATATTGAATCCTTCCAGACCTACCTGGAGGACTTAGAATATGACGAAGATTATGCACCTAGAAGAGACAGCAACGGCTCTTCTACGAGAAGTAATCGGAGCGACACTAGTGATATGAACAACCGCGCAGAAAGTAATATCAGTACGAAGTCCAGTCCTTCCAGCAATGAGAATCAGCAACACCGAGGAACGGTCATGGTTATTGGCGTAGTAAGCGAGAAGACAAGAGCCGATAAAGGCCCGTGAAAACCACGCAACCCGCCAACAGAAGACCTGGAAATCAGTTCCGCTGATCCGCGCCATAATAAACCGAACGATCCCGGTCCTAGCACGAGCGAATGACAATCCACGGAAGTTGATCGACACTATGTCGAGTTGCTAGGAAAAGAGCATGTCCGTCTGAAACTAGCTGGGGCAGATGACATTAGGGACAAACTTCTCAAGGAAGAGCCTACTGCGGTAGTGCCAGCGATGCAACCGCCTATTACAGTAAGCGTTAACGACATAGTTCTGGAATGCGCGCTTGACACCGGAAGCGTCGCTTCGGTCATGAGCGATTCCGCATTCGGCCGTTGCCAGATTGTTGGGACATGGCCTGTCCTTCCTTTGCAAAGGAAAAAGGTAAAGGGCGCATTAGTCGGGTGCAGTGTTGATGTCAAATGGCAAGCGGAAGTTGTATTTGCGTGTCAGGGTCACGAATTCTGCGGGAATTTTATTATTGTGCCCTCTTTGATTGTAGATATCCTCCTAGGTATAGAATTTCTCCTCGCACATAATGCTCTGTTCGATTTCAGTGAAGGGGTAGTACGATTATGCAAGGGGAACGCCATCATCACCTTGATATTCGATGAGTGTGCTGCTAAGGTTGACTCTGCCGACCGCTGTTGCCAGTTTTTGTATGACTTCTGCCTGGCAAATGCTACAGGTTCTTTTAGTTCCAGCGGAGAGGACACGGTCGTACTCTACTGCGGTACTGACGACGAAAACGCGCTATTGAACGAGATTGCTAAGAAAGTCGAGCTTATAGACGACGCATCAGGTACTGCGAAATCCGAGCTTTCCCAAATCCTCCGTGACCACTCCTGTGTGTTCTCTGAGACTCATGCCACTACAAAGGGATTTGTTTACCGTTTCAAGGTCCAGGAACATTAGAAGTTCTTAGTTCGCCCATACCCGATTCCGTTGGTGTATAAATAGCAAGTCGATGAAGAAATTAAGTGCATGTTGGTGGAAGGAGTTATTGAACAAGTTGTAAGTTTATTCACAACCCGCTGCTGGTCGTTCCGAAACAAGATAACTGGATTCTGCTTGTTCTCGATTCGAGACAAATTAACACAGTGATAGAACCGGAGACGGACCGACCACAGACGTTGGATGAATTGCTGCAGCAATTTCACGGCGTGTGCGTGCTTTCCTCCATAGACGTGAGCTCCCAAGCTGCCGACCTTACACTGCCCTCCTATGTTTTGGAACCTGCTACTAATTCTGTAAGTTGCCTTTCAGGCTCAACGTCAGTTCTGCTGCGTTTATTCGCGGGTTCAACAGTATCTTGCCCGATGACTTACGGAAACGGGTAATCACGTACGTGGACGACATACTAATAGTCGAGAACCCGTGGGAAGACTGTAATGATGTTCTTAAGCGGTTACTTCAGGTATTCGGACAGTCAGGAGTCACTGTAAACCTAATGAAATCAAAATTCGGCCGCCGGGAAGTGAAGTTTCTTGTCCACATTATATCGGGGGACGGTATCCTGCCAGACACGACCAAACTAGAAGCAATTAGAGAATTTCCGGTCCCCTCAACCAAGAAACAGGTCAGAGCCTACTCAGGGCTTATAAATTTTTATAGACGATTCCTATCAATAGAGAGTATACGCACACCAAATCTTTGTGGGCTTACGAGCAAGAATAAGGAAAGTGGACTGCGGGCGCGCAAAAGGAATTCGTGGACCTGAAACGCTCCTTGTTAGCCGCGCCCCTCTTAGCCCACCCTGACCTATCGAAGGACAGCTCTAAGATCGGAATAGCTGCAGAGCTGTTTCAAGAAATTGAGGAAAATGGGGTGGTACAGCGAAAGTCGATTGTTTTCGTGAGTCGAGTTCTGAAAAAGTGTGAGCGCAATTACTCCGTGACTGAACTTAAAGCACTGGCCGTAGTCTTCGGTTTCCTTAAGCTCAGAGGGTATTTATTTGGGAGGACGACCAAAGTATATACCGATCACCGTGCATTAGAATTTCGAATGTCGGCTAAGTTGACGCTCGGTAGGTTGGCCAGGTGGGCGTCATTTCTCCAGGAAGTTCGTTTTACCGTGGTTCACAAACCCGGAAGCGAGAATGTGGTGTCTGACGCTCTTTCTCGCTCTCCGTTTGGTTTGACACAAGGGACCAATGATGAACTGAATGAAAATAACTTCAGTGTCTTATATCTCCGTGGCGTTGCTTTCGAGAACTTTATTACCGCCTTCCTTCAGGAAATAGCGCGGGAACAAGAAAAGATGAAAATTTGAGAGATGTGAAGGCCAAATGGCGTGATCACTCATCCGTCGATCCGACATTACTACCTAATAAGGCGAAATGTCTTGTTCCGTCGTAGCGACCCCGGAGAATCGAACTGGGTTGTGTGCATTCCAGATGAGTGGGTCAACAAACGCATCTGGTTTACTCACGTAAGCTACGCGTACTATGGACCCTGCAAGTGCTACCATAAACTCCGTGCTACCTGTTGCTTCCTAAATATGGAAACAAGGATCCGGAAATTGATCGACACTTGTAAGCTTTGTCAAAAATCTAAGCCTCCCACGGTTACACACCAAGCTCCCCTATTTCCTTTAATCCCTTCACGGCTACCTGAGTTAGCTATCACGCACAATGAATGGCTATTCCTACATCTTTGTGGCAGTGGAGCTAACGTCAAAATTTGTTACCTTGACTCCTTTAAGGCCTTTATCAAAGACTTCCTACGACAAGTCGGACCTGTAGAGAAAGTCATTGCGGACAACGGTTGCCCCGTCTGGAAGGAAATGCTGTGGAGGAGACGCATGAGGCCGGATTTCTTATCTGTTTATCACCCTGCGGCAAATCCTTGTGAGCGGGTGATGAAGGAACTGGGGAAGCTGTGTACTGCTACCGCGTCATAGAGCATGGGATCGGTATCTACAAAAGTTTCAGACGTCCTGAACGACCTCCCAAACAGCTCCACCTCTGTGCCCCCGTGCCTCTGGATCCGCCGAGACAGAGGAGGCAAGACGAAGTCAGTCGCGTGGTAAAAGTGTTTGAAGGGGCCAGAAGGTCCTCATACGTTCGCGACGACTCTCGAGTAAGCGTCATTCGCTTACCAAGAAGTTTTTCCCCCTCTTTGTGTCAGATATATAGCCCACGAGGACGCCGTGGAGCTAGAAACTTTTCGCACTCGGAAATCCAGAGGACTCCACCATGTCTCGAGCCTGAAGTTCTACCGCGAGTAGCCAGGCGCCTAATTGTGTCATAAGTTTTGTGTAATTGTCTGTTTGCTAAGGTAAACTTAAGTGATATTCTTACCACACATATAATTTGTGTTTGTAGATTTAGGCTCTATTTAGTTTGTCTTTTGTAGTATTTTATTTGAATGGTTTGTTTTAATAGTTATTTTGTTATGTGTCCCTTGTATATGTATGCGTTTGTTGTGCGATTTCATTTTGACACAACGCATCTTCATGTTGAATGCGTGTTTTGGGTACTATAAGGTACATGCACTATTGGGGTGGATAACAGAAACTTGCCAGTTCCATATGGTTGGCTGTTCCACGTACGTTACCGTGACGCTTCTTTTTGTACATAAAGATAATTACTAGCGTGACATGTTAAAGTGTCTCTGTTAGCTATAAGGCTGCCTGCCTCACATAGTCCCTCTTTTTTTTTTTTTTTTTTTTTTTTTTTTTTTTTTTTTTTTTTTTTTTTTTTTTTGTCCGTCCTTTCATTTTTTTGTTTCCATCATGAGGATTGATGGTGCATAATCTAGGATCTTTAGCCCATGTTAAGTATTTCATTGTGTATGTTTTGTTTATGGTAATTTGTGTCCCTGTATATCGTTTTAAGTGTGTGTGTGCTCTTCCTCTCTGTGCATGAAACTAGCCTTGTTTAGCAAGTGCTTTAGTTGCCACCTTTACTGAAAATTTTATATCGGCAATCTCCCCATTAGGTAGCATGTTTATAAGAGCCCGTGGTACGCGCCAACCCCGTAATTCATAGGATTTTTAGTTGCACGTAGATGCACTGTGGTGTTAACGCTCAGGGGTCTAGATAATTGTGTCTAGGGATTGTCCGTTTGAATAACAGGAGGTGTGCAATTCGACCTTAGATTATTAGCATCTTAGGATTTTTTAACTTATTTGGATTTCTAGTGTTTGTATATTTGATCATCTGTTTCTTTTTGTCTGGGATTGCTTGAAATGTGTAAATTTCTAGTATTTATTTTATGTGCTTGCTCACTTGATAATGTTTTGTCTTTTTTTTTTATTTCCAAGATGTATTATTATTTCTGTGCTAACATGTGTCACGGTTTTATTTCGCCTCTGCGTGAGCGTAAGATTGTTTCCAGGCCCTAACCACGAAATAGCGGAGTTGGAACCAAACCGCCGGGCACAAGAATACTCCCTCCACCCTTCGCACTGTAGTTAGTTAGGTTGCGCCCGGGCAGTAGGTAGTTATGCAGTAGTTAGTTTGCGTAGCGTTGCATAGAGTTTGGTAGTCGTTGTTTTCGTTGATTTTTTTTTTTTAATTATTATTTTTGCATAACGCTGCGTGCTGCATCAATAAAAGTAGCTTTGCTTCACTAACATTGACCCTGAGACTCCTGACTTAAAGTTTAAATTATTTATTATTAATATATTATATTCAATACGATATTAAGTTAGAAGATAAACTTTTATTCTTCTATTATTATTTGTTACTTCAATGTAATGTCTCAATTTTTGTGTTTTGCCCTTTAATTATTTTTTTATTTAGCCATATGGCTAATTTAAGTGAAATGTTTGTTATTTTAAAATGTTTTTGTATGAACCTTTATCAAAGTTATTTGTATTTTTGTTAAGTGTTTTGTTTAAATAAGAAGTCACTCTACGGTTGTGACACGATGGAGCTCCTCATAAGTTTAATATGTTCTGTGGTAACATGGTGCACCAAAGTGTTGGCAGATATCTGAGGGTGTTAGAGGCCTAGACTGAGGCATGCGTCCGTGGACTTAACTCACGCAAGGCAGCGGTGCGAGACCGACCTGGGAGTTGGCAGGGTCCGCGTAAAGCCGGAAGACGAGCGGCCGATCTGCCACTACCTCCACAGCAGGTGTGCGGTGGAGCGGTCCCAGCCGTCTACACAAACGACGTGACCGGCCGCCACCGTCTGTCGTCGCACACACAAAAGCAGCCGCCGCTAAGCTGGCATGGCGTAGCCGCCGCTAATCTCTTCCGGTGGTCAACCTCTCGCCGACGCCCCGCACTTGTCAGGCCGCCTTGTGACACGTACAAGGGACACCGGGCCTTGCGGACACAAGCACTGACCACACCATCCTACTCACGTCGGATGCAGTTCAATAGCTGAGGAAGGGACACAAAAGTAAAAGTCTCTTCTTATATGTATGAATTTTAGATTCCTCCCAGTACCTTCTATAAGATTGTCTCCCTCCCTTAAAAAACCACTGTTGAGTGGACGACAATGTGAAGGACAGCATCAGGTGTGTGTAGTAGAAACCGTGAACGCTCTGAGAGTGCAAAACACATTCACCTGCTATGAGGCCCTTTCCCTGTAGCGACCCTGGTCGCCCTCAGCTAATTAAAAGAAAAAAAATGTCATGAACATGATCATACCTTTTTCCTAATTTCGAGTGATTTTAAAAACGCGATTTTTTTTTTTTTTTTTTTTTTTTTTTTTTTTGTAATTGAGGAACTGTTCTATCATAGCAGGACACATTCAAATTTGAGATCTTATTTATTTTTTTGATTCAACCTCATGTATATTTTACATTTATTTGTCTATCTACGTTTCCTTGTAAATTTAGCATTGTTATACATGTTGTCGCAATCCCATGGTCTTGCCAGCCACATCCATTGTTTTAGTTTTTATAGCACTCATTACTTTTCGCCTTGTTTTCTCTTTCTTTTGTGTGTGACGTGCAGCAGCTGTCTATATCGCCAACAAGGCAACCATATATTAGTTTAGAAAAGTTTGCTGTACATGATGTAATATAATTACCTCAGCCTATATCAAAATTTTCAATTAACAAAGGGATGATGAAAGACGACCGTCTTTCGTCTTACATATATTATTGTATAGTTTCTGTAAAGCTATAATTTATTTAATGTCACTAGATTATCTCCTTGTTAAAACTGGAACGTCACTCAGGGCTTGAGGAATAACATTTTTATTTCATGTGTTAGAATATCAGTTAATATTGCGAGGTTTTTCTTATTTTGTTATGTTAATAATTGATTATTATATTAATTAATGTGGCATAAGCACGGCTTCTCCACTACGCCACTGTCCCTGTGAGAGTGTGCTGTTGTTTTACCGTTCAGTATGGGCGTGAATCTATGGCTGCTTGAATGTGGGGAGCGACAGCTCGCTTTGCATCGTTCTCTCTGGCTCAGTATCGATAGCTGCTGATACTACCAAAGTTGTTTCCACTCCTTTGGTTGCGAGTTTAACTTAGATTTGTGAACTTAAAATCATTTTTTGGGGATATTTTCTCCGATCGTGTGCGTGTGAGTGATATGTGTTCCACGTGGTTGGTTCACAGAAAAGATCTTTCAGCTTGCACTCTTGTTTGTTCCACGCCCATCAGGCAAGTAACTATGCGGGTATCCTTCTGATTTCCACTAATATTTCGCGATCTTCTCTCAACGCCTATTTTAATTTCACTGTTTCTTCTCCGACTTGTAGTTCGCACTCTGATTTGTCAGTAATTCTCTCCAAAACCTTGTACAACCTCCTTCAATAGCTCCCTTATGTAATTCTAAACATTTCTATGGGTTGCATGCCGTAATTCTTATTATATTTTTCGGACTGTGATTATTTCATTTTTGTGGTTTTTCTGAGACTGGACTTCATCCACCTCTGTAATCGCCCCCTATCGTGTGTAGCTGTATTTCATTCGTTTCCTTATATAATTCTAAGCAATTCGATGGGTTACATGCAGTTCTTTATTTTTCGGGAACTAAATTTCTTCAGTTTTAACGGTTTTCGAAAGGACGTGGGTCCGAGTTCCGGTTTCCGGTGTTCGCAGTTAGTCGTTTCAATTCACGCCACTTCTCATATAAAAAAGCAGTACCTAGATCGATTGCTAACAGATTGCAACTTAGGAATCCACCGTGATTTTGTATAATGAATCCGACTTTTAACGTAACATTGCCACTCACATAACATTGCCGTGTGTCGCGGTTAGCGTGTTTGCTAGCTTTTTCTGTTGAGAAGTAATTTAACTTGCTATACACACGCACCATCTCAAAACAGGCACGACAGACCAGACCCAGCTTCAAAGTTTTTGTAGATTGTGTTTGTTGCTACCTCCGACTTGCTGAATTTCGCCGACGATAGCGGCGCCTGCTTCCGCCTCGTCTCAACACGCTGTTTGGTGAGTTTCACTGTGGCGTTGGATGTGTGTGAGAGAATGAGTGTTTTTTTCTGAATCATTCCCGACAGTAGCGTTAAATCATGTATTATTTAGGCTCGGCAAAGTCGGCATTAATGCATGTAAGAGACGCATTTTATTGTATTAACAAAATTGGTTCCACATTTTACTTGTTTTCTATCTGAATAGACAATTTTAAGTTCAGCATAATCTGTAAGTTGCCTTTAAATTGTACTTTTACAGCACCTTCCCTTTTTTATTTTATGTTGTTCTTCACAAGAGCTGAGAACTAGTTCAGATGCAATTTTTCTCATATCTAAATTCCATTGCGACATAAATGTTTTCTTAGCCACCTTCCTAACATAGCTTCAATTGTGGTGGCCTGCTTATTAATGTCTGTGTAATAACGTATATTGACCACTGTAGTATTAAGTTCCTGTTATTGTAGTAATTTGAAGCGAATCAGTTCTCAGTTTGGGCCAGGGAACAAGGCTTTATAGCAAGGAGTAACCAGTAGTTCACACGGAACTCATTTACAAATTTAGCACTAAAATCAAAGGTCTTGTTACGTACAGTGGTCGACTTTTATCCTTCACATTGTCGTCCACTCAGCACTGGTTTTCAAGTCAATAAACACTGTTCTCATTACTTTGAACCGTCAAATAGGGTCTTTGAAGAGGGAGGGAGACAATCTTCTTGAAGGTACTGGGAGGAAGCTAAAACCAACACACATAAGAAAATAATTTACTTTTGTGTATCTTCTTCAGCTATTCAACTGCATCTGACGTGAGTAGGAGGGTGTGGTCAGTGCACCTGTCCGCAAGGCCCGGTGTCCCTTGTACCCGTGACAGGCGGCCTGACGAGTGCGGGGCGTCGGCGAGAGGCTCGCCACCGGAAGAGATCAGCGGACCAGCGGACGGCACAGCACGGCCGCGCACCAGCGGTGGCCGCGCAGCTTGTGTGTTGCTGCTGATCACCCAACTCCTTTTTGTGCGGGCCGAGGGACGGTAGCATTGTGTACCTTTCTGGAACCGCTCAACCGTACACAGTTAGTAGTTTTGGTGGGGCAGCCGTCCGTCTTCCATCTCCCTGTGGGCTCTGCCACATCCCAGGACAGTCTCGCACTCCTGCCTTGCGTGAAATTAGTGTGAAGTCGCATGGACACATGTCTCCGTCTTGGCCTCTGACAACCTCAGATATCTGCCAACACTTTGGTGCACCATGTTACCACAGGACATATTAAACTTATGAGGAACTCCACCGTGTCACAAACGTGGAGTGTCTTCCTATTTAAACAAAACATTTAACAAAAAAACAAATAACCTCGATAGAGGTTCATACAAAAACATTTTAAAATTAAAACATTTATTAGTATATAACAAAAAGAATGGTCTAAAATTAGCCTAATAGTGAGCAGATTGCCTAGGCCTTTAGTCCTTAATAAATATTTTAACATTAACGGTGCAATATTTATAGATATATATACATATAAGAAAAAATTCTACTTCCCATGAATTGAAGGGTAAAATACAAAAAATGACATATCACATTGAAATAACACATAGTAATACCAGAATAATAGTTTATCCTCTAACTTAATATCACATTGAACATAATATATTTATAATAAATAACTTAAACTTTGAGGCAGGACTCTCAGGGTTATTGTTAGTGAAGCAAAGCTAACTTTTACTCATGCAGCACTATCCAAAGGGGAAAAACATACCAAGCTCTATGCAACGCAATACAAACTAACTGCTGCATAACTGCCTACTGCCCGGGCGTAACCTAACTAACTAACTACAGCACAAAGGGGGGAGGGAGTTTTCTTGAGCCCGTCGGTCTGGTTCCAACGCCGCAAATTCCTGGTTAGGGCCTGGAAACAGTCTTATGAAAATCGCTCATGCAGAGGCTAGACAAAACCATGACACATATTAACAAAAGAAATTGTACATCTCGGAAACAAAACATGATCAAGTGTGCATGCACATAAAATAAACACTCCAAATTTACACATGGCAAGCAATCCTAGGCAAACAGGAACAGATTATCAAATGTACAAACACATAAAATAAACACTAGAAATCCACACAAGTTAAACAATCGTAATTTAATGAAACTATATCTAAGTTAAATTGACTTACCATGTAACCTATTGTTCCCACAATTAGGTTACAAAACAAAAAGATGGAGATTACAGTTTTACAGTCCTATCAATGTTAGAAATTCAGGTGTCCTCATGCTATATGCAGGGTGGACAGTTCCTTGACGTGGAGCTTGCCTTCTTTTAGCTCCTTTCGTTTTGTTTGTATTTCCTCACATCTGCGATTCTGCCCTCTTCTGAATGTTAGTCTGGCCTCTTCTACAGATCAAGCTCCTTCTTTTAATTTACAAAATTGCCCTGCAAAGCTTATCTGAAGAAGATTAGTTGGTTCTATTAAGAAGCCAGGGTGTATATTGCCAATGAAATTTTGATGAACCCTTCGTTACTGCTCTGCCACGACCATCTTCCGGTCGAATCGCACACCTGTTATTCAAACGGACAATCCATAGACCAAATTACCTAGACCCCTGAGCGTCAACACCCCCTTGCATCTACGTGCAACTAAAAAAATCCAATGAATTAATGCGTATGCGCGTACCACGGTGTCTTATAAACATGCTATCTAATGGGGAGATTGCCGATATAAAATATTCAGTAAAGGTGGCAACTAAAGCACTTACTAAACAATGCTAGTTTCATGCACAGTGAAGAAGAGCACACACATGTAAAACGATATACAGGGACACAAATTACCATAAACAAGACATACACAAAATATACATAATAAAAACTTAACATGGTCTAAAGAACTTAGATTATGTACCATCAATCCTCATGATGGAAACAAAAAGATAAAAGGATGGGCAAGATAAAAAGGTACTATGTGAGGCAGGCAGCCTTATAGCTAACAGAGACACTTGAACATGTCACACTAATAATTTCTTTATGCACAAAACGGAGCGTCAAGGTAACTTACGTCAAACAACCGACCTCATGGAACTGGCAAGTAGCTGTTATACACCCCAATAGCGGCGTGTACCTTTTAGTACACAAAACACGCATATAACATGAAGATGCATTATGGTGAATTGATATTCCACAACAAACACATACGAAGCACAAATATAACGAAATACACTATTAAAATAAAGCATTTAAGGAAAACACTACACAAGTCATACAAAATACAGCATAAATCTACAAACGCAAGTGACATAGGTGGTAAGGATCTCACTTAAATTTCCCTTAGCAAACAGAAAATTACAAAAAACGTATGACACATCATTGGCTCGTGCTAGGACCGGGATCCTTCAGTTTGCTACGCCACGGATCGGCGGACCTAATCTCGACGTCTTCACTTGCCGCGTCACGTGGTTTTCGTGGGCCTTTATCGGGTCGTAGTCCTTATTTCGCCACTTGTCTTCTCTCTAACCACGCCAATAACCCTGCCCGTTCCTCCGCTGAGGCTGATTTTCAGCGTTGGAGGGTCCTGACTCCGCGCTGCTATTACCTTCCACGCGGTTGTTCCTAGAGCTATTAGCTCTAGGACTGCGTCTCCTACAGCTATTAGCTCTACGGCTACATCTCCGATGCCGTCTCTTCTAGGCCCATAATCTTCGTCATATTCCAAGTCCTCCAGGTAAGCCTGCAAAGACTCAATGTCCTCCTTGCAACATATCAGAAGGACGGCATAGCACACATTTCGTGGGAGCTTCAACACGCAAATTTTTATCACTTCACGCGGAGGGTATGTGTAGTTGAAGAATTGATTTCTCTGCATCATTCCTCGAAAGAATTCTCCGAGACTCCTGCATTTGTCGTTAGCAAAGTGGGGCATCGCTAGAATGCTGCGTTTTACTAGTTCCTTTCGCCTCTCCAACCAGCAGGCAGACAGGAAACGTTCCCTAAAATCATTGTAGCAGCGGCAATATCTTAAGAGAGGTCGCATCAACGGTGCGGGCTCCCCCTCGAGATATCCTCACACATACTCGATTTTCTGTACTTATGGCCAGTTCAGAGGCAGAGAGTAATCGAATTGCTCTAGCCGCGGACGATGGTATATTCCACTTGCAGAGTTTCGGGAGACCTGGTACTTTCTTAGAGTGAAAAAGTGGTTATAATCAAATGCCTGCAAAGGGTCTCGCACAGGCACTAGACTCGGTCTGACTCTTATGTGAGGATGGACATGCAGAGGTGCGTGTTTTCGCTCGACCATGTACTAATTCGATTCTCTCCTCGAGAGAGTGGATATTCGTGTCTACACAGTCGGAGGGGGCCGGTATAGCTTCCGCAATCCCTGCAATTTTTGTCCCATTCATTGCTACCTCATGCCGTTCCTGAACTAGCCGCACTATATCGGTGCGCAACCCATTCACATCATTGTTAATAATGTGAACGGTGCTACTTTGTGCCTCCCTGCACTGCGCTTCGGCCTGGGCTGAAGCATGCTGCGCTTCCATCTCGGCGTTTAATTCCAGAACAGGAGTATTTTGTGCTTCTTTTATGGAACCCACGTCTGCTTTCTTTTCTGCTTTTAGTTCCTGAACTGAAGCACTCTGCACTTCCATCCCCGTTTTTAATTCCTGAACAGAAGCATTCTGTGCTTCCATCCCTGCTTTTATTTCTCTCATGAAGGCCATGAAATTATCTAGTACAGTATCAGAAACGCACACGGGCCCATTAACACTAGTTTGCGCAGTAGCAGAAACCGGCATATTGGTATGCGGTTCACTTTGTTCGCCCCAGGCCTCACTTCCGGTCATGTCGACGTATACACAAGTCGCGTTTTCAACGGAAAAGCGGCTGTATCTACTAGCAATTTTTTCCCTTTCGGTCAAAAGATCTGACCCAGACGACTTCTCACGGCCCTTGCTTTGGTTTAATCGCCCATAGAGTGATTGGTAGCGAACAAGGCAGAACTGTTTTTCATTATCACAAGTAATTTAGAATGACAAAAGTAACATACACATGATTAGCCTAACAAAAAACGCCTAACGAAACATGAACAGAAACCTTCACACGCAATGCACTACGACTATGCTCTTTTTACAAAAACAGTTAAATAATGTTTCCAAATGATCAAAAAATAAAAAACACATAAGCACACGGATGCTGAAAACATAAAACGAAATAGATTAATGCGAGCTGCAAATATCACACATTCATCCACCGGGAGGGAAACAATTTTTAAGACTATTCCTGCACGCATTATAGAAAAATCTATTGTATTTAACAGATGATCCGCTAGAAGAGCGAATCCTGGCAGCGGTAAGCCACATAAAAGTCCACCGCTGTACTAAACAAGAGCCTTGTTTTATCACAAAAATTAGCAAATGAGGTCCGTGTGAAGTACTAGTTACTCCCTGCTATAAAGCCTTGTTCCCTGGCCCAAACTGAGAACTGACTCATTTCAAATTATTTCAATAACACGAAGTTAATGTTACAGTGGTCAATATACGTAGCAGCTCACACATTATTACACATAGACATTAATAAGCAAGCCATCACAATTAAAGTTATCTTAGAAAGGTGGCGAAGAAAACATTTATGGTACAACGGAATTTAGACATAAAAAATCGCATCTCAGCTTGTTCTCAGCACTTGTGAAGAACAATATTAACTAAAAGGGAAAAGGTGTTCTAAAACTACAATTTAGAGGCAACTTTCGTATTATGCTGAACTTAGACTTGCTTATTCAGATAGGAAACAAGCAAAATGGGGAACCAATTTTGTTAATACAATAAAAATGCATCTCTTACATGGATTAATGCAGATGGTGCCCAGCCTAAATTATGCATGATTTAACGATACTGGGGGGAAGGATTCACAAACAACAGTGACCGTCTCACACACCCGCAATGCCACAGCGTAACTCACCAAAATCAGCGTACTGAGACGAGGCGGAAGCAGGCGCTGCTATCGTAGGCGAAATTCAGCAAGTCGGAGGAACCACAAAACACAATATACAAAAACACTTTGAAGCTCGCTCTGGTCTGTCTGGCCTGTTTTGAGATGGTGCGTGTGTATAGCGAACTTAAACAATAACTGAATTGGACTGCGTGCAAACACGCTAACAGCGACGCACGGCTATGTTACATGAACGCACTCCAGTGAAGGTGAAGTGGTGAAAATTGGATTCATTATACAAAATCACAGTGGAATCGTAAGTGCAGTCTATTAGTTGTAGGTTCTGGTTTTATATGAGAAGTGTCGTGAATTCAGGCGACTAGCTTCAAACCCCGGAAGTCGAACCTCGGACCCACGTGGTTCCGAAAACTGATAAAATTGAATAAATTCAGTTTCCAAAAAATAAAAAAAAAATAACTACATCATGCAACCCACAGAAAAGCTTAGAATTATATAAGGAAGCGAATGAAATGCAGCTACACGCGATAGGGAGCGGTTACAGAGACGGATGACTTGTAAAAGTGAAATAATTACATAGTCGAAAAAATAAAATTAAGAATTACAGCATGCAACCCATAGAAATGTGTAGTTACATAACGAAGCTATTGAGAATTACTGACAAAGACAGAGTGCATACTACCAGTCAGAGAAGAAACAGCATAATTCAAGTAGGCAGAGAGAGAAGATCGCGAAATATTAGTGGAAATCGGTAGTATACCCGCATAGTTACTTGCCTGATGGGCATGGAACAAACAAGAGTGGAAGCTGAAGGCTAGGTTCTATGAACCAACTACGTGGAACACATATCACTCCCGAGTCTAAGTAAAACGTGCTAGAGAATGAAACGCTACCATTTCCAAACACAAGATGAGGATCAACCATACCTTTCCAGAAGACCAGCACAGAATGATCAGAACGAGAGGCCACGAGACGTGGGAAGCCACCGGAAGCCGGAAAATCCAAGATCAGCGGTGGAGGGAACGGAAAGACTCGCCCTAGAGAAGGGTCGACGACTGGACTGTAACCAAAGGGTGTAGAAACCTCTTTGGTAGCCTCAGCAGCTATCGACACTGAGCTTGAGAGAACGATGCAAAGCGACCTATCACTCCCCACATTCAGACAGCCATAGAATCTCGCACATTCACTTAAAAGGAAAACAACTGCACATTCTCACATGGACAGTGGCGTAGCGGAGAAGCCGTACATATGCCACATTAATTGATATAGTAATATATTATTAACATAACAAAATAAGAAAAACTTAGCAAAATTAACTAATATTTTAACACAAGAAATAAAAATGCCAATCCTCAAGCCTTGAAAAGAATGGGGTTCAAGTTTTAACAAAATGATAATCTAGCGACATTAAATAAATTATAACTTTACAGAAATATACAAAATATACAAAAGATGGTCGTCTTCCACCTATCGTACATAAAAACACGCTGCTGTTGTTGTTATTGGAGCTTTAGGGTGCTCAAAATTCCGGTCATCAGCGCCCTAAGAACACTCGCATCACTTGTATTTCATATATATATATATATATTACAATAGACAAATGAAATTATTTCCATACCTACCTTCAACTCTATCGACCCTTTTTGTTCTTATATTGACTTTATTTAACATCGTAGTAAATTGAATGTACGTTCTCGCATGGGGTACTTACGCCAGTAAGCGTATACGTTACACGGCGCATGCGCTGTCCGTAGTGTTAACCGCGGTATCCGTTCACCGTCGGCGAGGGTGATTCCCATCAAATACACTGTCAGTGCCTGAGTTTTCACTGATGGACGTTCTCATTTAATTAACATTCATTTGCGTTTAAGGATGTTTCATCCACTGTACTACGCAATTATAGCAAGTACCATTCTTATTCTGGTAACTGTATTTCAGAATGTTTTTCACAATACTCGAGGTATGATGCATAATACAGGGCATGATTATGAATTAGTCATTTGTGCTGTCACTTTGTCGTTAGACGGAAATTGCATTTCAAGAAGACGGATCTATATCCGTCGAAATCATGGAAAAGATTTGTTGAATAACTATGTTAAAATGGTAGGCCGATAATTAAGTTTCTATCCCGTAACTATCGGTGAAGCGCATTCATGTTTAAAATATGCGTTTTCCTTCGTTGCTTCCAGTAATTAAAACTATTTATGAAAGCGCTAATGTTAATCCCTTCTTACTAAAACACCCATCAAAGACCCCCTCCCCCTTATTAATTACTTAATGTTTCCGTGCGGCTGTCATAGAGAGGGGTGTGTCGTAATGGAGCTGCGCATTGCGCGCTGCTGAGTTCAGCTCGAAGGGAGGCGTCCCTCTGCAGGCAGTTAGCTCAGTCCAGGGGCGCCGAGAGCCAGCGCCGGACCCGGGACAGGAAGCGAGGTGGGCCCCAACTCCAAGTATAGCAGTCAATTCTCTTAAAGAAGGTTTTGCGTTGTTTTAACCCTCTACTTCCGATTATCGTAAACTGGCATCCTACCGTTGTAAACCTCAAATGTGGCAGAATAAGTATGTTCGAGAGACATTGCCAACTGAAGCAGATTCCACACGAACGGTCCCAGTGCGTGTGGCGTTGACTCTGCTTATACGATAAGCCTCGTTCATCATGCTCGTCTTGCGAAAAAGAGTTGAGTTTGTGTTTATTCTTTATGAGATAAAGCAAAATACATAGGGGAGTGGCAATCTTAAAATATTTTGTGTTGTTAAGGGTTGCAGTTAACTGTTAGATGCGATACAGTAGATAAAACTTCCTGTAGACACGAAAATAATGTTTATGTAAAATACTATCATCCGGCATTTAGGCATCTTTATAGGCACATGCAAGAGATAAAATAAAATGCAGAAAGTATGGTAATTTCCATTCATATTCGGTGCTAACATACCTCATTGCCAGATTGTGTTTGTGATTGAAGTTTTTGCAGTATTCAATACAAGAAGCTTCGGGCTCTAACAAAACTACCTCCAGCTAAGACTCCCCTAATTGGTGGAGTAGATTGTTGGTCCTCTGTAACAGAAAGGCAAAGATGCAAAAGATCTAGCTCTAGACTCGTTATATATGCAAAATGCAAGCTTCACCCTTGGGAAAAATACATTGTTTCAAGCGATTTCATGAGCAAAGTAAACCTTATCCCATGAATTAGGTTTTGACATAAGCGCACATGTAATTCTAACATTGTTAATTATTGTTTTCTATTCTTCTAAGAAAGTTCAATAAACATTTTCCTCAATGAAGAGTTGTAAGCCACTTATTTCTCAAATACCTGTTGTCGCAAATTTAAGAAGTACTTAATAATATCAACTACATATAACATGTTTCACATTTGATACTATACAACGCAATACTAAGCACTAAAAGACGATTTATTATTTTTTCTTGCAGCAGAAATTAATTCAGCCACTAAAGGGGTCAACACACTATCATTAGGTATTGTAGCAAATATACGAAAAATACTCACTATAAAGTAAATATAATTTTTTACTAAACAGTTTAAAAACTTTCAAACATAAAATTTTAAGGAGTCTGACATGGTTTCAACACAAAGCAATGAGGTAAACATTACAAATACACTCATTAGAAACCAATACACAAATAGAGTAATAAACATTGGTTAGGAGACTAGTGATAGGGATATCTGACTACGACAACAGCTGAGGAATTGGGTGATAGCTTGACCGAGACGTACAAGATAAGAGAGAAAACTGATGTGACTTACAAATTAGATTTCAGATGTTTCTCAGTAACGATTTATTTTTGTTAATGTTTGTTCGCTTCATTTAATTCAGTTCAGAAAATTTGTTTGCACTTCACTTTTAAACAGACAGACAATTATCATTAAAACATTTCAGTAAACCGCAATGAGTCGTGCAGCATATTACAACCTTTCTGCCCCTAACACTCTCAACGGTGCTTCCCGAGCCTTTCGTTCAGCAAATGTTTGAATTCCATTAGCGAAGTACAGCTGCCTTGCCAAATCAGATTCAGTAGCCAAGGTCACCAAATCTGTGAGACGTTGCTGATGGGTGGTTGATCTGGTTGATCTCAGACAGATTATGACACGAACCAGAGAGCTGTCCCGGAGCGACAGTCACTGGGAGAATGCAAAAGATGCGCAGAGCTGCGCATACATTTGGAAATTAACCAGAAATTTTAATCTCTTGTATCTTATTCAAGAGTTCAAATGGTTTGAAAGAAATGCCTTCAAACTACGAAGTATGGATTCTCTTTAAATACTTCATTTCTGTCTTTAAATCTATTGTAACATTATTATGGTATTTAGTGATTAATAAATTGTATGCCTCAGCGATCTGAACATCACTCATCTTTGCATATTTCCACAAAACTCCAAATTTGTCATTTAACAGCTTTACTGCTTCATATCGTGTTGTTAAGTTAGCGATTAAGTTGTTAATAATGACATAGAAACATTCGCCTTGAAGACATCTGAATTTAAAACTGTTACTTCATTCATGCCTTCATTAAGAAATGATGTCCTCTTCCTAGTGTGTACCTGTGGAAATTCAGAAGCACTGGCAACAGCTTTAGATTCAGAGAGAATGGTGTCCCAGTTTTTACCAAGAGTTGTGATGTCACTTAATAAGCTCTCAATATTATTTACTTCAACATCAATTGTGGTATTTCTAGCTTGTAGTACTTTATCCTGTAGTCAATTGCTGCCAACAATTTTAACCAAATTGATGCCATAATTATACACTTAAAATACCTTACATAATCCAAACCACTTCGTGCTACAGGATGTATTTCAAATGAAAGATTTCACTTTCAGCTGCAATAGCAATCTTATCTCAGTGAACAGCAACTGGTCTTACAGAGTTGACCCGAGCACTCCAACGGGTGTCAGACGTACAATGTAAAGATGAGCCTGCACACTAGTTTAGAATTTTCAGTCGTTGTGGACTGCAACTGAAAAGGTTGTAACGTTGCTGCACCACGCCAAAAATCGTGTCTGCTTCTGGGCAGTTCTCAGCTGCATGTACTCCACAAAAATTAACGCTATGACAAGCACACGAAGAAAATGTTTAAGTGAATTACACGAAAGAAAATGTTTCTGAGCTCCATTATAGCACCCAATCATGCTACTTCCGTTAGCATATCCCTGTCCACGGCATTCACTAATAGGAACTGGGTGCTTCACAAGTGTTGATCGAATCATATGGGCAATAACAATCACTGTTTTCTGAAAACAGAAACCGTTCATTTACTTCATAATTATTAATTACTGTACTGAAATAAACATAACGTAGGATGAATGTTTTCTGTTCGACATTATTTGAATCCGGAGTAGCAACAACAATAATCGAATAATACTTGGCATTTACTCTCTGTTTCAAAATGGCAATCCTGACGTGATAAGCACAAGTAGAAATCCATCATAACGCTGCTGACGTGGTAATTTATACATCTCCACACTCGCTCTGCTTACCACTGTCCATTCACGATTGTTTTTAAATTCTCTGACTTCATTTTAGGAACTTTTTGTCCCACCGCTTGACGATGCTTTTGATAAAAATCCTCAGATTTTATCCAGTCAAAACGCTTAGCATCGTGTGTTTTTACACCAACTAAAGTCTTATGTATGTTCACGCCCCCAATTAATTGTTTTCTGATATTGTAATGGATAGGTCCGCGCCATGAAACTGACATATTTGTATATTTTCCCAGTTACAGTGTTCTGATGACGCACCAAAAGCAGGAAACGCGTTAAAAGAAATAAATATAATAATTTGCAGCAGAGACTGCCTTTCAATTCAAATATGGACTCACTGTTGCTACACCAGGCCAATTAACACTAGAGTAACGTATACAGAAATGAATTCATTCTGAATATCACTAGAAAGAAATGCACCTGTAAACGCTTCCCCGCTTCATGTACGTCTATGACCTTGATGATGTTCTTTGCAAGAATGGGGTCGTAGCAATTCAAGAGCTTTAATATTCCTAGAAAATTTCCATTATTTTGCTCCCAATTTTTCGAGATGAACCTCTGCAGGACAAGCGTCTCAACGTCACATCAAGTAATAGTCTTAAAATCTGTTTCCAAAAGTACACTTCATTATCAATCTGCTTCTGCATTATTTGGAATGTAGTAATAAAACTTTTCAAATGCATCTCTTCCGACATTTTATGTAACATTATTTATGAAGATTGCTAGATTGATGTTCTGGGATTTCGTCATATAGTTTTCTCTATTCCACTTGATATAAATACCTTGACTTTGAAGAGAAATGTGAACGAACTGCCTCAGACTGACTAGAAAAAGCCGGCAAAGAAAAAAAAGTAATGCTTGTTAACTTTCACTCCAAACTAACCAATCACATGGTACATATTCATTATACGGAAGTTTGCAGTGAAGCAGAGATGGAAGTGCTCGGGAATTAACATCAGCTGGAATATGTTTTGGATGATTAGGTGGTTCACATTTGACTGTCTCTTCTATTTCGTCTGTTGTAGCATTTAAAGTGTTCGTAGTTCCATCAAAGAAACCATTAAAGAAAAGGAAAAAAAAATGTCTTTAACAGCTTTCAAACTTAGGCTCACCAACATTTCATCGTGGTCTTAAGGGACATGGCCGACATCAGGCCATGATTTTAAGGGATATATAGGAGAGATATAAGCCGATAAATTTAATGTACACAACTACATCGTATTGGCATCTGTGACAGAAGCCTGGGCCCTCACAAGCCCGCCCTCCCGAAGGATCGAGCCTCTGGGATTTTGACGCCCCCTGTCCTCGCCCTCCCCCTCTCCTCAGCTTAGCTTACAAAGTCTGCTCGTTCCGAAGAACGCCGGTACTAGTCTGTAGAGAGGTGTTCGCTTGGACGTGTTGCCAACACACTCACACTCACCACGCCCACCACGTGCGTCATGTTGGCCGCACTGCGTCTGGGGAAGTCCCGCCGCCGGCCGCACTTCGCGCACCCCCGGCGCATATAATCCCTGCGACCCACTTGGGGGCGGCGCGCCGCCAAGTTCCGCTGCGGCTGCGTCGGCGGCGCTGCTGGGCCGTCTGCGCGACCACAGCTCCCTAGGCAGCACTGGCCGGGGACAACTGGGCACTGTACATACGTCATGAGATACAAGCATTCAAACTGATGTATCGTCATGTTCTTTTGCTGTAAGCAGTTTAATCGATGTTTCAAGAATGATCTGACAAGGAAAGTACTTAGGCTCGAACAAACACATATACACCAAAATCGTATGGGAGATAATGTGAAGATCCCTTATTGCATTAGTGATACTCCCACATCTGCAAAACTCTGCAGTCGTCCGTTAGAGGCCTCTGTGTGTGCCATGCCGCATTGCACTTTGACTTGTCGGTTCACCAGTAGGGACAGTGCAGTGTGCCTCCGAAGTTGCGTTTTCTGATGTTATTTGTGTAGTGAAGCGTCAGATGGGGCAGCGATTGCCAATCAATCCTGCTAATGTATGTGATTAGTTGAGATGAAGCTACGAAGAACCCTTCTTCATGAAGATGGTATTACTGTAGAAGATGAATCATTTGCATGCTTTCTCATATGGTACAGAAGTATGAGCATTAGATACTGTTGTTACAAACTCATAATAATGATAATAGGGATGATAATGACGAACAACTCATTGCAAGCGGTAGTGTTATGGTAAGTGCGGGAAGAGGCGATGGAACCAGTGGCAATGAATGCGAACACTCTTTCGGGAAGAAGGTTAAAGTTGCAACTATCAACACGGCTTTTGATGACAATTCGCTAGAGAACATGTACGATGATTATTACGTAAGTTATAGTTAAGATATCTGCATTACTTATGGCATCTACAATTACATCTATAGTGCTATCTACAGCATGATTGCAGAGCTTTGCAGAAAAACGACACCCACCAGCACATTGAGGTGTACGTAGAGATCCTGTAACCAAACGTTCATACAGATGTGTTTGTTCGAGCCCATGTTCTTTTCTTGTGAGTTTGACGTTTCAGCATTGTATGAATATATCACAGGATAATACATTCGTAATAACCCTGATTCATGATTACTGCGTTTCGTGTCATTGCTTCAAAACTCGCCCGCCAAAACGTGAGCATTTAGCGCACCTCTTTTCTGCCAGTAAGTTCCTCCATCCTCCCATACGTCGAACGCCACTTGGCCCACGCCTGTGGCGCGCGGCCGGCAGTAGCCACCTCCTGCCGTACCTCCCCTCGCCCCTTCCCCCACGCGCTCCCCATACGAGCCCCCCTCCTCTCCACAGCCAGTGTCGTGTGCAGTTGTCACGGCCTGAAGACCTCGCTGTCCCCGCGGCTCGCCGCTCACGCCGGCCTCCTGTTGTCTGCAGCCGACACAGCGCTGCCACTCCGCCCGCCTGCTGTCCCACCAGCTGATCTACAGCTGAAGAATAAAGCTCGTCATTCTGAGCCCAACCTTCTTTCATTAGTATGTACCCCAATCACACAGAACAATTACCACCGTTCCCTTTACTTGCAATGTACATAATATGTAACATTACATTTATTTATTTTTAACTTTTATCGTGTTTTATACTTTTTTTTCAACAACATTATATGCTTTTATTATTTATTGCTTCTTAGATTATTATGTTATATTTTTGACTTACCTAGCATCATGCTTACGTCACTATGATACCAGTGATACTACTTACGATCGCGTATCGATCCCTTAGCTTCCAAAGGTCCATTTAAGCTCCGCAAATTTATATAAATTTTTAAGAATTTTATCCTAATGTGACGCAATTTCCTAGATTTACCTTACATTTTATTTTTCAATTTCATTTCATTACGTTTCATATTTTCAACCTTTATTATGTCTATATTCCATGATATTGACTAATTAATTTTGTATCTAAATGCTACAAATTTAACACAATTTCTATCGTTCCTCAAACGGATATTTATGACTATAAATGTACTTAAAGTTACGACTGGTTTTGTTTCTCGGTGATATGGCCGAATCTGTCATCAAACCAGCATGATAGCGCCTCATATGACCACGTTTCTTACAATATTGTGGACGAGCGTGGGATTTGGTTTCAGCGCAAAAATGTTATTTATCACGTATAAAGTATCATCGTCAGCTTACACAGCCATTATGACTCTTAAGTATTACTTAATCATGAGAAATGGAA
The DNA here is from genome assembly GCA_026315105.1 of Locusta migratoria. Classification (NCBI taxonomy): domain Eukaryota; kingdom Metazoa; phylum Arthropoda; class Insecta; order Orthoptera; family Acrididae; genus Locusta; species Locusta migratoria. The sequence continues at coordinate 676,741,852 of CM048746.1, read as the reverse complement.
GTAGCTGCCTTATTTTAATGACATCTTACTCGTACAATCAGTCGGACGTCTGCTCAAGCACTAATAAAACAAGATTATGTTAGTGGTCCATATCAGTGATTGGCACAAAACTGACTACTGTGATCGTACCTACGGCAATTTCTGCTCCTGCAACGCTCCTAATCTGTGCAGTTCTTATAGGAATTTGCTACAAGTGAGGATTTTGTAAGCGTGCCGCTGCATCCACTCGAGTGGTGTTGGCCGCAGCCTGAAGGCGCTTTCCGTGAGTAAGGTTGAGTGGGTGCAGGCACGGCTCTCGCTTCCCACCAGGTCACAGTGGTCAGTGGCAGTAACCCTGCAGTTTATACGTTATTGTAGAACACACTCAGCTCACCGCCGAGGTGGTCATCACAGTGTGCTACAGTTCCATAGCGTTTGCCCCTGTTGACAAATTACCAATGTTATTGTAACTGTCGTCAGACATACGCAACACAGGCCCTCATCCGAAATATCGTTGCACGTTTCGATTTAATATATACCCTTTTACTCAATACCTTAAGCCTCAACTTCCATTCGCCTTACAGTACCACTAGGAATGGAAGGCTTTAGTGAACGTCACGGACAGTCACCTAGACATGAGGAAAATCACGTCGCATTAGATCGAGTTGTGTCTCGAGTTGTGTGGTAGGCAACATCACAAGATGAAGACCACTATTGCCACGCATAGCTCCACATCAGATCAGTTGTCAAACTTCCAGTGGGGCTCTTCTTGGGCGCTGTTGGCAGCGTCGCGGCCACCACACTCCAAACCAGGTACTGTCCCAATCAATCAAATACTTTTTACTTGAAAGAATAAATAATTAAATAACTACGACTTATCATTTTTATGCTTGTAAATTTTGGCTATCTAAACTTATTGAGAGGGCCGCCTGCCCTTGGGTACTGTCTATAAATCTCTATTGAATATACATTGCTAACTCCTCACTAATCTGAATGGCAACTGTACTTTTTGAAATCTCGTTTATTATTTTATTATCTTGTATCAATTCAATGTTACTGTTATCACTTATTTGCTGTCGATATTTTTTGCGTCCCAGTAACTACTACTTCATAGAAGGGGGAAGGATGTACGAGTCAAAGTTTCTTGCTTGTCCTCCTCTCTTACAAAATTAACGTCTGCTGCAAAAGTTAAGTGTTGTACCATATGATCTAAGAAATGTAACTGACTGACGCTACTTGAATGAAATGTAACTGAATGTGTTTGAACTTGTTCTGTCAGAATGCCTTTGCACAACGTTATGTTAATCTGACTGCGTATTTTTTTTTTCACTGTATTCTATGTGAATGTCAAAGTATTGCAAAACCTATCTGACTGCGTATTGTTTATTATAATGAAACACAAACTGCTAATTGTTTCTATATGAAAATATCGTAACAAAGTTTAATGTCTGAAAATTACTGATAGTAAAAAATCACTGTGTTAATAGTTCAGGCCCTACAATCCTGTTTCTGAATGAACTAACAATCTTTAACTGAATGTAACAAACACAATAATTATCAATGCAATCTGACTCAGTGTAAATACTTGTTAACCTGTACTGAACACTGTATGAACTGTCCTACCCCGAAATTTGTAAATCATACTGAACTGTAGGCATGACAACAAAAACTGATTCTTCCTCACTCTCATTTACTGCATAAGTTTGAGCAACACCAAACTGCTTTCTGCTGTACTAACTACTGGAATGATAACTACAGAAAACACATTTAATAAAAATGTTAGGAGGGATTATTTGGTAATCTGTTCACGGAACTCGAACTAATAATAATAAAACGAAATATCTCGTTTATTTTCTAACTGATGTAACTTAATGAAAATTACGAACAATGTCATGTTTTGGATTTTGAAATTTTTCAGAGAAAAGTATAATCTGACGCATTGAATTAAAACTTGTGGTGCGGCCCGGAATCGAACCCGGACCTCCATGTTTACTAGGCAGACGTCTTAAACGTTAGACTACCACACCACTAACGATTAAGGCGCCTTGGAATAGTCTATGTACGATTTCCCTCCACATCACAAATTTTAATTCAATGCTTCAGATTTATCAATAATGTCTTTGACATATTTGAGACGTAAATCCGCTTTTAGGATTGTTTATTTGTATTAATTGATATTTGTAACTCAGATATTTAAACTGCCTACAAAATTATGTTTAAAGAAAAATAAACATTTCTTTACTGTTAATAAATTTAACTCGATTCACACAAACAATGTTACAACAAGATCATATTTCAAGAACACTACCCGTGAAATTCATATTTCATAAAAAGTCTCAAAACTAAACTATTAGCCTGAATCGTGAGACCACAAGCTAAAAGCAAGATCTGTCCCGACCATTACTGTTACCATCAGTTCAACCTAACACTGCGAAGTTGTGCCCTAGAAACATGCCAAGTATTTCATGAAAAACTTTACCTTGTGAAAACTTCGAAAGATCGTTTCTCCAACGTCATCTATTCCTTTCGTCTCCATATCTTTAACAAAGAGCTTGGCTCAGCATTCAAGTCTCAAAATCTCATCTCCTCGGCTATCCCGCTCGAAGGACAACTGCACACAACCACGGTCCCCACGCTTCTGAAATCTCATCCGCGCGCCTAACAAAGTCTGCCCTCTCAAAAATTACAACTCTATTACAATACTATCGCCGTCTCCAATATCGATAGTACTGCCATCGAAAAATGAGCTTGCAACCAAAGATAAACAGCCCATGTCTGACTAGCTTGACACTGGTCTCAAATTCGCAGTACATTTGAATAAGAAAGGTATCTTTTATTCAACCTAGAGAGAGATGATAACCTTACACGAGGGCGACGCCTGCCCTGGGTGCATAAAGTTTCTACTCTTTAACTTTTTCCCCTCACTGTGGAGTGCCCGGCCGATCACGGGTCGTTCCGAGCGCGCGCTGCTAGAGAATGCCTGAGCCGTGCGCACGAAGGCGGCCAGCTGCCGTTCGCCGTCGCTGGTTCGAGTCTGCCCTCGGGCATGAGTGTTTGTGTTCACCTTACTGTGAGTTAGTTTAAGTTAAAGTTGTCTGTTGGCCTAGGGACTGATGCCCAACCTAGTTAAAATCCCTTAGATCCACAAACATTCGAATATCTTTTGAGGATGTTCCCAGCCGCGGCGGAGCGGCCGAGCGCATTGCGTTGCTATGGTCCGATGCGTAAGGCCGTTCCCCATCGGGGGTTCGAATCCTCCGTTGGGCGTGAATGTTTGTGCTGTCTTTAGTATAAGGTAGTTCATAAGTAGTTTGTGCGTTGAGGGTTAAGTCCCATAAGCTTCACAAACATTTCTGAGCACGTCTTGACTCGTGCCTGTCGCCTCCGCACGCGTTGGTGGCTCGGCCCTGCCACCAGCCACGGGCCAGACCGCGGTCACGTGGGCTCCGCTGCACCAGACCTGAGCGACAGGCTGCGGAACGGACGCTCCGAACTGCTTCAGCCTCTGAGGTACCGCTGCCTAAGAAGATGTCAAATATTGTGTCTCCTGTTTTGTGTCGAGTAACTGGCTTGCAAGAAAATGTATAATATTGCTTCTACTGTGTGTATCGATCTGTGTACTTACGTCTGTGAATTTTCATCTTTAGCAAAGATTATATATCGCATAGCGTTCTAGCTCGCGCAGAGAGAGAGTGGGACTTGTGGTTTAGCTCGCTTAGAGAGCGGTTGAGTTGTGTGTATGGCTCCGATGTAAAGCAGAGGCTGCTGTGTCAGCAAGTTGATTTGTTTGTATTTATATATATATATATATATATATATATATATATATATATATATATATATATATATATTACTATGAAAACGTTGTACCACCGCTGCAATGAAGTTAATTGCATTTGAAGTCATTATGAAACGGTTTTATTATGTAGGTAATGTAATGGTGATTATTAATAATAAGTAACATAGTTGACCTTTCTTTCCTGTTTCATTTATGTAGTTAGAATATTAACCTACTTCCTTTATTTGATAATTAGATATTTGTGGATTTAAAGTGCAGTATTGATTTCCGTACTCCTGTTGAACAGATTTCGTTATTTGTACCATAGTAAATGATTGTCATGCAACACTGCAGTTAATTGATTAAGATACTGAATTTTGATAAATCAGGTACTGACCTGCATAAAATTCTCGCAGTCAAACATTAAGAAAGTGGTTTGTCAATTTTTTTGAGTATAGTCAGTGTCTGTTTCATATGATGACTTGCCACAGTTGTGTTGTTAAAAGATCCGTTGCGCACATAATCAGTTTAATGCACTGTTTCTTATTTCACAGTACAGCTTTTATCTGGCGCCCTTTCTGCCAGGATAGTTCAAAAACAGGATCGTGACGTAGTTAGATACGTATTCTTATTTAAGTTATTTTGTCTTTCCCACTAACCAAATTACCTTTTGGCTCTTAATTGAATTTTTGTAGCACCATCCTCTGTTATAGCAACAGTAGCATAGTAATTGTTTCTGTAGTTTGTTACTTACCATTCTTGATGGTGTGTAGCATTGTTTATAGTAGATTAATTGAATATACAAAAAATTGCATTACTATTGAAAAAGTCTCTCTTTTAATTGTCTGATATCTGCATGTGTCGAAAGTTCTAGTACAGGGAAACTCGTGTGTTAATTAACGGCTAGCGTAATCTCGATTGCGATTGTATTTTGCAGTAGCCCGATTCAGCCTATTGTTCTCTCTTAATTACCGCGTGTAATTTTCAAAAATTTGCAGGAGGTGAAAATAAAAATTACTGTTCACTTTACTGCAAAAATTCTGTTAACAATAGAAGAATAGAAGAGCCCACGCTGATGCTAAAACTGCTCCCGAAAATGAGACCTTGAATGATGCAAGGAGAGAAGAAGAATTTTCACGAGTGTCTTCCCACTCCACTGATACAAATACGACAGTAAATACCGTGTCCGAAAACGCGGAACAGATTAGTTCAGTAACATACAATATGGATAATGATAAATTACAGGAATCGACAATCCAGAATTCCGATTCTTGTAACGTGGTTCGGAAAATAATGCATCGGTTCCGCTTAGCTCTGCTGAAAAAAAAAGTAAAATAAAATAATAATAAAAACAATACTTGTGCGACAGCTATGGAAAACGTATTAGCAAATGATTTCATGCAGATGTTACTGTCACAGCTCTCTAAGTTAAATGAGACAGTCTCAGAAATTAGGTGAAACACTTGAGAAACAAGGTGAAAAACTTGAGAAACAGTCTCAGAAATTAAATGAAAAACTTGAGAAAATAGAACAAACGTGCGATTCGAGGTTTGTTAGTATTCAAAGTAGTTTTGATAAAATATATGAGGACAACAATCGGTTCAGGAAACAAGTACTGAATAGTTTTAAACGTGAATCTCGGCAAATAAGACAAGATATTCGCGACGAGATTAATCCGGTTATGGAAAGCCTTGCGTCACGAGTCGAAAACGTGGAAAGTCATGCGCCGCGAGTCGAAAATATAGAAACCACTGAACTCGCTCAATTGAAGCAGCAGAGTAATATATTTGATGAAAAGTTGCAGAACTTCCAGTCATTCACGACTGAACAGATCAATAAAATTAATAAACAGGTTGAGGATATTACTGTTAAGATGACACAAACTGAAACTAATGAATATCTCGTCGTTGACCGTTTCAAACAAGGTCAAATAGGGTAATGTGGTACAATTTCGATCATTTCGGAAAATTTTATTGTAACTGGAAATATATTGAGAAAAGATGTAATTTTAATTACAGCACTTGTTCTTGGATGTTTAACTAATATGTAACAGAAATATTAGACAATTACAAATATCGGTATAGCCACACAAAAAGTTACAGAATTGAGAAAATTCGATTGACGTTTTCCACACTAGGTACAATTGTGATCACTTGTTAGTAGAATTTTGACTAAGGGCATCTTCCACATAAAATGCACTTTTTCCGTCAGGCACCAACGCATACTTCGTGGTTCCAAACATTGCATTTTTGGTGGAGAATCTAGTCACCCTTAAATAGAAAGTTTATAAGAGCTCGTTAGACTAAGTAGCTTTACTTACCTCCTAACGGGAAAAAATTTATCTCTCCTTAGCACAAAGTGGTGTATTCTTGGAAAAGACAGGAGGAGCTGTAGAAACCTGCTACGCTACAATGCCACATAACGAGAAACTACGAGACTGACAAATGGCGCGAAAATTTATGTTGATCGGAATTGTACCTATATCGAATTTGGACCACCTTACCCTAACGATTAATCAGCAACACAAGGCTGAGATCAGGAAATTAGATGATCGCGTGGTGCGAATAGATAGGAAATTTGACCACACTTGTGGAAATCCATACGAAGACGTAGAATAAAATTTGAACGAAAATGACAATGATAATGATTCGACTCAAGTAGGTCCCTTGGTACGTGAACGAAGTGTACCTTGTAGTAACAAAAATGAAGACGCGGTGCGTAGTTTACGCCCACTTACACCGAAAAGGCGAAAGGAACCGTTTGACTACAAGCATTTCCTGACTGTACGTAAATTTAAAATATTCAAAAACTCTCCGAACGACTTGCACCCTAAAGAGTGATTGCAATAATTCGAATATTGTCTTCGCCCGAATTGGCCACTTGAGCACAGATTAGAATTTGTTGTTGTTATTGTTGTTATGGTCTTCAGTCCGGAGACTGGTTTGATGCAGCTCTCCACCCTACTCTATCCTGAGCAGGCCTTTTCATCTCCTCATAAGAACGGCAACCCACACCCACTTGAATCTGCTTACTATACGCGTCTCTGCGATTTTTACCCCACACACTTCCCTCCAATGCTAAATTTACGATTCCTCGATGTCTAAGAATGTGTCCTACCAAGCGATCCCTCTTTTTAGCCAGGGTATGCCAAAAATTCCTTTTCTCACCAATTCTGTTCAGTACTTCTTCATTGGTTATGCGATCTACCCACCTAATCTTCAGCATTCTTCTGTAGCACCACATTTCAAAAGCCTCTATTCTCTTCCTGTCCGCACTGCTTATCGTCCATGTTTCACTTCCGTACAAGTCAACACTCCACACAAATGCCTTCAGAAAAGACTTCCTTACACTTAAATTAATGTTCGATGTTAGCAAATTTCTCTTTTTCAAAAATGCTTTTCTTCCCATTGCCATTCTGCATTTTATATCCTTTGTACTGCGACCATCACATGTTATTTTACTACCCAAGTAACAAAACTCATCTACCACCTTCATTGTTTCGTTACCTAATCTAATTCCTTCAGCATCGCCCGATTTTCTGAGACCGCATTCCATTATTTTTGTTTTGCTCTTGTTAATGTTCATTTTATACGCTCTCTTCAACACACTGTCCATTCCATTCAACTGCTCTTCCAGGTCCTTTGCTGTCTCTGACAGAATTACAATGTCATCAGCAAAACGCAATGTTTTTATTTCTTCCCTCTGAACTTTAATCCCTATTCCAAATTTTTCCTTGCTTTCCTTTACCGCCTGCTCGATGTACAAATTGAATAACATTGGAGAAAGGCTACAACCCTGTCTTACTCCCTTCCCAACTGATGCTTCCCTTTCATGCCCTTCGAGTCTAATAACTGCGGTCTGGCTTTTGTACAAGTTATAAATAACTCTCCTTTCCCTATATTTTACCCCTGCTGACTTCAGAATTTGAAAGAGTGTATTCCAGTCAACATTGTCAAATGCTTTCTCCAAATCTACAAAAGCTAAAAATGTAGGTTTGCCTTTCCTTAATCTATCTTCTAAGATAAGACGTAAAGTTAGTATTGCCTCCCTGGTTCCTAAGTTCCTCCTGAATCCAAACTGATCTTCCGCAAGGTCAGCTTCTACCAGCTTTTCCATTCTCCTGTAGATAATTCGTGTTAAAATTTTGCAACCATGACTTATCAAACTAATGGTTCTGTAATTTTCACACCTGTCTGCGCCTGATTTCTTTGGAATGGGGATTATTACATTTTTCTTAAAGTCTGAGGGTATTTCGCCTGTCTCATAAATCCTACACACCAGTTCAAATAGTCTTGTCGTGGCTGGCTCTCCCAGAGACTTTAGTAGCTCTGAGGGTATGTCATCTACTCCTTGGGCCTTGTTCCGACCTAGGTCTTTCAAGGCTCTGTCAAATTCATCTCTCAGTATAGCATCTCCTATTTCATCTTGATCTACGTCCTCTTCCCTTCCTACCACATTGTCTGTAAGTTCATTTCCTTTGTAGAGCTGCTCTATGTACTCTTTCCACCTTTCAGCTTTCCCTTCTTTGCTGAGAACCGGCTTCCCATCTGAGTTCTTGATATTCGTAGAGTTGCTTTTCTTGTCCCCAAATGTCTCTTTTATTTTCCTGTAGGCGGTATCTACTTTTCCCCTTCTTATACATTCTTCTACAGATTTGCATTTGGCTTCTAGCCACTCCTGCTTAGCCATTTTGCACTTCCTGTCAATCTCATTTTTAATCGTCTGTACTCCAATTTGCCTGTTTCATTTACTGCATTTTTATATTTTCTCCTTTCATCGATTAAATCTATTATTTCCTGTGATATCCTAGGATTTTTTGTAGGTCTTGCCTTTCTACCTATTTTTTCCTTTGCTGCCTTCACTATTTCATCTCTCAGTGCTACCCATTCCTCTTCTACTGTTTTATTTCCCCCTGTTTCTGTCAATTATTGCCTAAATCTCCCTCTGAAATTCTTTAGAATTTATATGTGGTTATCTGGCAGGCGAGCCAGCCAACAGAATGAGAGCTATCGCTCAAGAGTGCCATAGTGAGAATCAGTTCCGACGCTCATTTCTATCCGCATACTGGTCGGAAGCGGCACAAGACCGCGTTAAAAACAGTATTGCGACGTTCAAAACTTTTGAACGATCAAATTTCTCAATCCCGGTGGAATATTTCCAACATTTAGTATACAAAAATCAATTTTTAGCAGCTCCTTACTGCCCTGCCGAATTAATTAGAATTTGTTTGAACAAACTGCCTCTACACTTTCGTCAAATTGCCATTGCGGCACGATGCAAGAATGATATTGAACCCTTTACAAACCTCTTACAAGACTTAGAGGAAGAAGACGAGAAAAATTCCTCAAAATGTTCAAATGTTTGTAAGTCTATCGGACCAAACTGCGTGGTCATCAGTCCGTAGCTTACAAACTACTTAAACCTAGATAAACTAACCTACTGACAATACACATCCATGCCTCAGGAAGGACTCGAACCTCCACGGCGAGCAACCGCGCGCTCCGCAGCGAGACGCTTTAGACCGCTCGGCTACTCCACCGCGGCGAAAATTCCTCGAGCAGTCGATATTTTGAAAGAAACAGATATGATCGCCGGTCGCAACAAAGCCCGCCGCGTACTAAACGTTACGCAGAACACGAGGATAAATCAAAAAATAATTCTTTCAGTAATGAATCTTACAAACAAAGCCGTGACAATGACAACGGCGATTTTCAGGAACGTGAGAATAACCGTGGAATTTTTTGTGGCCGTAACCGAAGTGGTGGCTTTGGTCGCGGAGGACGCCACAATAATTATTATCATAGCAGTAATACTTCAAATGATACTAATTGGCGTGAAAGACACAACACTGACAATGATCGCGAGACTGAAAATAACAACAATAACGCTGAGAAGCTTAGTCGGGAGGGCACACGCGATAGTTCTCGTGATCGCCATCCACGACACGAAAACACAAACCGGGGTCAAAGTAGATCGCGTATCCCAGAAAGACAAGAGCAAAACATTGAAATCAGACTTGCTAATCCACGCTATAATTCGTCAAAAAAGGGGCCGCGTCAGGGATGACTAGCGGACTCGACGGCAAATAATTCGGTCGTGCAGGATTTATGTAATCCTAACTATACGCTGAAACTTTTTCATTGTGAACGTCCTCACACAGAGGAAGTTTACGATGGACAACCTCCCGAACAAGACAGATTAGTAGTTTGTGCGGAAGTTCACAATACTGATGCTGGTAGTACCTCACTAAGTGATCAGGCAAAACCGACACAACTTGTGTCAAAACCTAAAGCCGTTACTCCTGAAAGCAATGACAATAACAAAAATTGTACTATCAGATTTATCGAAACAAATGAAAAGGCATCGAACAAACATTATACTGCCCAACGGTTAAACGAGATAATTGTCGATCAGCAATATAATGACGACAGTTCAGAGTGGGAGACAGAAGCTTCGTCTTCAGACTCTGAGGAAAACACTATATATGAAATAAAAGTCTTACAGTATGAACCAACAATTGCATGACAGACTGATCATGCACTTTGAAATGCAGGACACGGTACTGCCACACAATAATGCAACTAACAGTGACCCTGGAACAGCAAAAAATGATTTCGAACAATTAGATTTGCAGCACACCTCTGTCGCTGATTGGATAGACAATTACATGTCTTCTAATGACGACGATAGTGAATGCGAAATTGATGAACAGTCAAGATTTGAAAAGCATTTATCTTGTGAAAGCCTCATTAATGTAGGTAACACTTGTCTCAAAAAGAAATTTCTTATGAACCTTCTACCGAACAAGACGTAAAATTTGTACAGTTAGATGACATAAAAGAGGCACTATTAGAAGAAAAGGTAGAATCTCTCGATATTCCAATTCATCCAATTGTATCTATCAAAACTGGAAAAATCAATCTGTCTGCTGTCTTAGATTCTGGTAGCCCAGTGTCAGTAATTAGTGAAGTAACTTTCAAGAAATATCAGAACTTGCTTAACGGTCCTACTCTGCCTTTGCATTGCACTAAAATTCGTGGTGTCATTTCTAGCAGACCTGTCGAAATTCGACAGCAAACATACTTAGAAGTCATCTCTTTTCTGCCATCCTATTGACTGTCCCCCGCTTAATTACACAGATAATATTAGGTGTGGACTCCCTATCCAAGTACAAGGTTATTTTAGATTTCAATAGGGCTAGTGCCACTGCTTTGCTTCAGGAAAATGCTATTCAAATTAAATTCGAAGACTGGAATACCAGATATGAAGAAGGTGCCAGTTGTTTAAAATTCTTATCTACTTCTAATGTAACGCAGGATGTCAAACCTGATGATGATATAATAGATAAACATTTCGAGACTGAACGAATTGACTTGCTTTCTGACATTATTAAGAACAAATTAGTAGAAGTTGAAGGTACCTCAGAACGTGATAAAGAATAATTGTTCCGTATATTTCGGCGTTGTTCCCGTGTATACCATAAAAAATTTTCTTTATGAATTTAAGATCAACGAACATAATAAATTTTTGTACCTCTATATCCCATTCCTATAGTATACAAGGAAAGAGTTAAGGCTGAAATTCAGTTCAGGCTCCAGCAAGGTGTAATTGAACCTGCAGTTAGCTCATATAACAGATCATATAAGAGATCAGTCAATTCGATTAGTGGTCGATTCCAGACAAATTGATACTATTATTTTATCTGAACCGACCATATCGCCTTCTGCTCCACTTTTTTTCCGATTATACCTTCAAAATTAAAGCAGTTAGCAGCCGATGACCTGTTTGGGCCTCTTCCGAGAACTAACAATGGTTTCTCTTTTGTCTTTGTTGCTATTGAGCTCACATCAAAATTTGTATCTTTTACTCCGTTACGCCGTGCCACGGCGAAGACAGTAACTAACGCCTTTTTCAAAAACTTCCTAAAAGATGTTGGCCATATAGATAAGATCATCCCCGATAACGGACCTCAATTTCGTTCTCATGATAGGGCACGGATGTTGCAGCTCAGAAACTTCAAACCCGTGTTCATACCACTTTATCATGCTGCCTCTAACCCTTGTGAACGGGTGATGAAAGAGCTTGGAAAACTATGTAGACTGTATTACTACCGACGACACGACACATGGGATATATATCTTCTGTCATTTCAAAATATTATAAATGACCTTCCTAATGATTCTACAGGCCTTTCACCAATTATGGCTCTGAAAAACGAGCAACCTCCCGACCGTATTACAGAAGACTACGTCGTCATGAGATCATTGAATTGGCGCTTAAAAGCATTAAGAAAGCCGTTGAAAAAAGGAAACGCTCTCAACGTAATTGTTAAGCCAAACAACTCCATGTAGGACAAAAAGGTATTAATTAGATCCCACCACTTATCCCACAAGGGACGATCTATGATCCACAAATTCTTCTTATTGCACAAAGGTCCGTATCGCTTCAAGCGTATCATCCACGACAACTTTAAGGACGCACAAGTCGAAAGGCATACACCACATTTTCAATATTAAAATTTTCAAGGCATAAAATTGGGTAGAGATTCCATTAATCTGTTTTGGACACACCAAGTGGCGATTGGTGCCCCGTTCACGAGCTGAGTGTCACTATTCTTCCGCTTTTCCATAGTGCGCTGTATCTACCTCTTTCTCTTACTGTTACTTTTCTCTAACTGTGAATACTTATGCTCTGTGCTACACATAATTCATTTTTAGTCCGGGGCAAGTCCCGGAGATAAATTGAATTGGTCTCAATCCCCCGGTTCCGACCAAGGTTTTCGGGAGGTTTTCCTTGGTTGTAAGGCGTATGCCGGAACTGGTAAACCCTCCCACTTATTCCCAATTGGGATTCCGCTTTGCACCACTATCAGCTTGTCTGATATTGGCTGAATAAAACCGCGACTCTTTATGGGCCGGATCTCAAACAGCCCGCTCCACTCCTCGGAGTGGAGAATGAAAAGAATAAGTTTTTTTTTTTCTTTTTTTTCATTGCACTATTATGGACGCAGAAGAATCCGCACTCCCGTGCTGCCGTTCATCTAGGGAGGCGCTTATCTATCGGTGGTCGAGCTGATCTCTACAAGCTTACGATAGTAACACGGGTGTCCGATCTTTGTCTGTCGTGAGTGCACTCGTGCTCCTCTAACAATCAATTTTTAGTCTGGGGCAACGTCCCCGGTTCTGACCAAGGTTTCCTGGAGGTTTCCCTTGGTTGTAAGGCGTATGCAGGAACTGGTAAGCTCCTCCCACTTATTCCCAATTGGGATTCCCCCTTTGCCCCACTATCAGCTTGTCTGATAACTGGCGCCAGTAACTCTTTATGGGCCGGATCTCAAACAGCCCGCTCCACTCCTCGGAATGGAGAATTAAAAAAACAAGAATACTGCTAGAGTATCATACGAATAAGTTCCTATGTTTCAGAAAATATCACATTTCTCTTCTGTGTTACTAATTGCATAACACGAAATTCGGAGCGAGCGAATAAGATTTTAGAGTTGACATAAGCATTTTGTAAGCCAATTAAGCAGTAAAAAGGGACATGCTGAAGGATGATGAGTAAGGCAATACAAAATACGTCATGGTGGTCTTTATAATGCAGTATTGCTTATGAATGAAGTGATGGTAAGGAAGGTATTTGTAACAGTCAAAGATGTTTGATATTTGTGATTATGTGGACGAGAGTATACAATGATTATGAAGCAATTATCAGGAGAATCGCCTTGTTGCTAATGATGCTATGCTCTGTTCTTTTCTTATGTGCTTACTTGCACTGCCTTTTGTGGTTTTCTCTTTGTGCTTATGTGCACCATTTTGTATTTGATGCATTGTGCCTTCAATGGCATGTGTGATTGGTGAGACTCATATCCTTCTGATGCTCTGTAATTATTTGTAATAATGTGTAATGAATATTCCTAATTATGCTTGCAGCTGTGATTATTGCTCTTGTAATCAAAGCTTACAGCTATGCTTACTAATTATATAGCTAAGCCGTACCACTATGCATTAATTTGACAATATATGGTTATGCTTATACGTTGCACACAGCCATCTCTTATGTAAACTTGCAGCTGTGCCATAAATTGCGCCTAGTTAAGTCTAGAAAGATAAGATAATGCACATAAATACTTTGCTTTTACTTATTGCTATCTTCAAAATTTTATGGATGATCTTGTTGATGAAAATCTGCAGCTATGCCTTACAAGTAGTTACGTCTGTGTTTACGTTATTCGATGATTTACTGTGATGTACAGCTATTAATGTGCCAAAGTTTGCCTTAATTGCTTTGTCTGACCCTACTCAGACAGGCACAAACTTGACCTGATGCCTTGAACCTCTTTTGATATTCTCACGAATCTACCCTCACGAATCAAATGCCTGGCCATGGGAACATATGTAATTTAACTGTTATGATTTGGTGGTAATGTAATCCACCATAGTGATATATGTTAATTTAAAGAGATGTGATCTAGTGGTAATGGAATGTTAAGTTATTTGAAATGACTTCATGTTAATCGCTCTAATTATTGCAACAAATTTACTGTATATGACCTAATGCCAAATTGATGAAAAGTATGTACTTCATACGATGATGTGTTTGTAAAATAATATGTACATCGTATGTAAAGCCTTATGCCTATATGAAAAGACACTAATTTTGTAGATACTCTAGTATAAGAACTAAATTACTCATTAGTATTCAAATATATCTGCCTTCAAGACCCTACTAGTAATGTAAAAATATGGTTTAATACCATGACCCCATCTGAACCACTTCAATTAGGGGCAAAGTTTTTCTGTAGATATGTACTAATCAATGACTATGTTACTAATTTGTGTGTAAAATGCTTTATTTCATGTACTTTGGACACGCATGGGAAATGGCGATTTCGCACACGAGATTCCATAATGCACACAGAACAATGGACGTGCTATTATACACCACTGATTTTGGGCCTTTTAATGGAGTATTGGTTGGATGATGTTTGGCCACATAGTACTGTCCAATGCAGCCTTGGAGAACCATCACTGTTTTGCTCTAATTTTGGCTGTGCTGATGCAGTCTGCCTGAACCGATTCCGAGTAACAAAATTTTATTCGGGATATTGTTAATGCCAACATAGTTTGCCGAAGTTTATATGTAAATTAAGTAACCTAACAGAGTGCAGTAAGGTGTAGTGTACAATTTTGCTCGGAAACATTAGATCACAAACGAATTCCAAAAACTATATGTTTTTACACAAATTGTTAATGTAAACATATTCTTCCCAAAAAATTGTACGCTAAAGGTAATACTTCAATAATTGTTATTAAAGATCACTCACAAACAGCACGGCAGTCGCTGTACCACACTGACGATTTCCCAGAAAAAACTAAATTTCCTTACTGGAAAATTTGTTAATGCAAAAACTTAAGTGTGTCGCAATTAAATTGATAAGCCAATTAGGATTTTGAAGAAATTAATTTGGGGCTGCTAACGCGGCGTCGGGCACACCTGGCGGCCGGCGGGATCGCTGGTGGTAGACGCGTGAGCGGTTCCTTCGAGGGCGGGCTGCGGGTCGGGTGTCTGGACGCCTCCTGGTGCAGTGAAGGATCAGTTCTTACTCTCTCTTTTTAAGGTGGCAGCTGGATGGCACATATGCGGAGCTCGACGTGTCACGCCCAGCGGCAGAATGGCCGTGACCGGCGTGTGTGGTTCTGGTCCCACCACAGACTGCCGCTTCAGAGCCTCGCCTCGGCAAAGCAGCGGGCACGGTCCTTCTTGCAGCTGCGGCTCAAGCATCCCAGCCATCTGAGGAGTGAACCCAGAACTCCGGCTTCAGGGCCTGCGGCCTCGGGCGTCATAGAGTGGTGGACCCCACTGGCGACCAGTACAGTAGTCGGATGATACAGGGTCGGTGGAGCTGTGGTGCTAACAACACTTACATCAGCTCAAACGGCACAGTATATATAAGCTTTAGCGCCTCATTTGTTCATCCTCTGTTGTACAGGGTGTCCCCCGAAAGACGCCCGGGAGAGGTCCGCGAGTCGCCGGCTGCTGCCGCTCAGCCTGCCACTCGCCGAGTCCGGCCCTACTGTCATTAGGTAGAAACACCGTGCTCTTGTGTTCTGTACTGCGGGACAGAGTGTTCAGGTGTTTTGTTTTGACTTTGCAGTCGAGATTCCTTTCAGTATGGTACACACGAAGGATCAATGAGTGTTTATTGTGCTGAACTATGCAAAAACAGAACCGTATGTGAAATGTCAGCTAGAATTCCTACTAAATTTTCCAGTGTGCATGTCCGCAATGAATCCTCGATGCGCAAATTACTGAAGAAATTTGATAGGTCTGTATTAGATGGATGAAGGCCTAGAGGAAATAGTGTTCTAACCGAAAATAAATTGGACGAGATACGGGAGGCCTTTGAAAAATGCCTGAGAAAATCTCTTCGCCGTTTGGCACTTCAGACGGGTGTGTCAAGAGAATCTGCTCATAAAGCAGTACACAAATTGAATATGAAGCCGTACAAAATAACGGTAGTTCATCAACTCACAAATCTCCGATACTCTTGCTCGACGTCGTTACTGTAACTGGCTGTTACACTCTGTGCACGATGTGGAAGTTGATCCTGAGATGCTTTATTTTTCTGATGAAGCATGGCTGCATTTGTCACACTAGGCAAATTCGCAGAACAATCGACGTTGGAGCTCGGAAAAGCCACATGAGTTACATCAACAACCTCTTCATGACGTGAGAACTGGAGTGTGATGTGCAATTACTGCGAAGTTAATAATTGGGCCAATGTTTTTTCACGTAACAATAAATTCTGACAAGTATGTGAACAATATCCAGCATCAATTTTTTCAGTAACTTTCACCCAACGAAAAGCTGTACGGTTATTTCATGTAGGACAAAGCAGAACGACACATTGACAATGCTTCCACTGCAGCAATACGAAGTGTTTTTGATGATAGGATAGTTGACTAGCCTCCTCGTTCTCCAGATCTAAATCCCGGTGGCTTTTATCTTTGGGGAATGTTAAAAGACAAGGTGTATGTAAAAAACTTCAATACACTCTAAGAGTTGGAAAACAGAATTCGACTAGTCATTTTCCAGATTTCGGCAGCCGAAATTCGTCGAGTGTGCGCAAATGTGTTTATGAGATGTCAGACCGCTCTTTCCTTAAGAGGACATCATTTTCAACATCTACTGGAAATAAAGGTAAGCTTAAGTTACTCAGACGGCCGTGGCCGGCGGATGCGGTGGCGGCGGCTGGGAACCACACCTAGGGGGCGTCTTTCGTGACCTTAAAAGTCGACTATTGTACGTAAAAAGAGCCTTGTTTTATCACTAAAATTAGCAAATAAGGTCCATGTGAACTACCAGTTACTCCCTGCTACCCTCGCCAAAATTGAGAACTGACTCGTTTCAAATGACTTCGATAACAGGAAGTTATTACTACAGTGGTCAATATACATAGCAGCTCACATATTATTACGCACAGACATTAATAAGCAAGCCACCACAATTAAAGTTATCTTAGAAAGGTGACTAAGAAAACATTTATGGCACAACGGAATTTAGACACAAGAAAATTTGCATTTGATGTTGTTCTCAGCACAATATTAAATAAAAGAGGGAAGGTGCTCTTAAACTACAATTTATAGGCGACTTATGGATTATGCCGAACTTAAACTTGTTTATTCAGACAGGAAACAAGCAAAATGGGGAACCAATTTTGTTAATACAATAAAAATGCATCTCTTACATAGATTAATGCGGACGGTGCCCAGCCTAAATTATACATGATTTAACAGTACTGTGGGGAAGGATTCACAAACAACACTCATTCGCTCACACACAGGCTATGCCACAGCGAAACTCATCTAAATCAGCGTGCTGATAGAAGGCGGAAGCAGGCTCCGCTATCGTAGGCGAAGTTCAGCAAGTCGGAGGTTGCACAAAACACAATATCCAAAACACATTGCAGCTGGCTCTGGTCTGTCGTGCCTGTTTTGAGATGCTGTGTGTGTACAGCAAGTTAAATTACATCTGAATTGGACCGCGAGCAAACACGCTAACGGCGATACACAGCTACGTTACATGAATGCACTGCACTGAAGGTGAAGTGGTTGAAAATCGGATTCATTATACAAAATCACGGTCGATTTTTAACTTGCAGTCTGTTAGAAATCGATCTAGGTACTGGTTTTATTTAAGAAGTGGCGTGAATTCAGGCGACTAGCTGAAAACCCCGGAAGTCGGAACTCGGACCCACGTGATTCCGAAAACAAATAAAATTGAATAAATTCAGTTTCCGAAAATTAAAGAAAATTAACTACAACATGCAACCCATAGAGATGCTTAGAATTACATAAACAAGCGAATTAAATACAGCTACACGCAATATGGGGCGATTACAAAAATGAAATAATTACAAAGTCGGAAAAATAAAAATAAGAATTACGACATGCACCCCTTAGAAAGGCTTAGAATTACATGAAGAAGCGAAAGAAATGCAGCTATACGCGATAGGGAGACGAATGAAGTACACTCTCAAAAAACTTGTAAAAATGAAATAACTGCAAGTCGGAAAAAATAAAATTAAGAATTACAGCATGCAACCCATAAAAATGTTTAGAATTACATAAGGAAGCTATTGAAGGGGGTTGTACAAGGCTCAGAGAGATTTACTGAGATAGACAGAGTGCGTACTACAGGTCGGAGAAGAAACAGTGAAATTAAAATAGGCGGTGAGAGAAGATCGCGAAATATTAGTGGAAATCAGAAGGAAACCCGCATAGTTACTTGCCTGATTGTCGTTGAACAAACAAGAGTGGAAGCTGAAGGCTTTGTTCTATGAACCAACAA
This sequence comes from Locusta migratoria, assembly GCA_026315105.1. Classification (NCBI taxonomy): domain Eukaryota; kingdom Metazoa; phylum Arthropoda; class Insecta; order Orthoptera; family Acrididae; genus Locusta; species Locusta migratoria. The sequence goes on along the minus strand of CM048746.1, from coordinate 676,723,245 downwards.
TGTGGAACACACATCACTCACAGGAGGAAACGATGAGAAGATTTTTACATGGTCTGTACAAAAATGAACACATCACCTATTAGAAATATGGCCCCACAAAGCTAGAAGGTATTTACACAGAGTTCATACACCGCCACATGATCACAAAAGGTTTTAACATACTGCAACTAGAGTCACACACACCGTCTATATCTATTTGAAATCACTCAACTGAAAAACGAGAACACATATCCTCACACGATCGGAGAAAATATTTCAAAAATTTTTTCTACGTTCACGAGTCTAAGTTAAACGTGCTATCACTCCCCACATTCAGACAGTCATAGATTCTCGCACATTAATTAATATAATAACAGATTGTTAACATAACAAAATAAGAAAAACCTATCAATAGTAACTAATATTTTATCACATGAATTAAAAATGCTATTCCTAAAGGCTTGAAAAGAGGGGGTTCAAGTTTTAACAAAATGATAATCTAGCGACATTAAACAAATTATAACTTTACAGAAATATACAAAAAATATATGGATGACGACAGACGGTCGTCTTTAAATGTGAAGTACACTAGCGACAAAACACAAACAATACCTTCACTACGCCATAGCAATGGTAATACTAACTATGACAGTACTGCTAGGGCAGAATTGCTAAACACAGCTTTCCGAAGTTCGTTCACCAAAGAAGACGAAGTAAACACTACAGAATTTAAACCAAGAACAGCTGCCAGCTTTTGAAATTTAGATGTAGATGTTGCTGGAGTAGTTCAACAATTTATGTCACTAAATGAAATCAAATGTACCAGGCTTGATTGTATACCAACTAGATTCCCTTCAAAGTATGCTGATTTAATAGCTCCATACATAGCTATCAGATACAACAGATCATTCAGCGAAAGATCCGTACCCAGACTGGAAAGTTCCTCAAGTCAACCCTATATTCAAGAAAGGCAATAGGAGTGATTCCCAAAATTACAGGCCAATCTCATTGACGTCGATTTGCAGTGAGATTTTGTAACATATATTTTGTTCTAACATTATGAACTACCTCGAAGAGAACGACCTATTAACCAATAGTCTAAACAGATTCAGAAAGTATCGCTCTTGCGAAACACAGCTTTCCCTTTATTCACATCAAGTGATAAGTGCCATCGACAAGGTACCTCAAATCTATTCCATATTTCTGGATTTCCTGAAGGCTTTTGACACTGTACCTCACAAGCGACTTCTAATGAAATTACGTGCTTGTGGAATATCGCCTCAATTATTCGATTGGATTCACTGTTGCCTATCACAAGTGACCCAGTCCGTAGTAATTGAAAAACAGAAGTGATATCTGGCGCTCCCCAGGGAAGATTTATGGGTCCTCTGTTTTATGTTTGTAAACGATTTAGTAGACAATCAGAATAGCTACCATAGACTGTTCGCGGATGATGCTGTCGTTCATAGGTTAGTGAAGTCAATAGAGGATCTAAAGCAACTGCAAAGAGATTTAGACAAGATTTCTATATGGTGCAAAAATTGGCAATTAACATTAAAAAAGAAAAGTGTGAAGGAATACACATGACCACTAAAAGAAATCAACTGAACTTCAATTACACGATAAATCAGTCAAACGTTAAGGTTGTAAATTCTACCAAATACCTAGGAATTACAATTACGAAACAACTTGAAAGACCAACGATAATTGTAAAATTAATTCTAGTTGAAAGGAGCCAGTTACAAGCTTACTTTAAACATATAATTCTGGCCGTAAATATCCAACTAAAGATTCGCGTGAACTACTAAGTACTTCCTGCAACAGAATCTTGTTCCCTGGCCCAGAACGTAGAGCTGACTCAATATTTACATTAGCAGCAGGAAGACCAAGAGACGGTGGCCAACGAACATCGTAGATCACGAGAATTGCACAAAATCATTTATGTACAAGACACCCCGAACTAAAACATTTCATGAAGGTGGCCGTTAGAACGTTTATGGCGCAACGGAATTAAAAATATGAAAATATGTATCTCAGTTTGTTCTCAGCACTGGTGAAAAACAACATTATACAAAAGGGGAAGGTATTCATTAAGAAATATACAAAAGTAGGATGAAATTTCACTGACAATAAATTATTTATTCTGTTCAAACATGAGCAAGCGGGGGAACCAATTTTGTTAAACAATAAAAGTGCATCCCATTGAAAAACTCACTTAATCTGGACTGAACATCGTCAAGGGAGGGATCTACAATCATCAAGCATTCAACCACTCACACACGCGAAGCAAACCGAAACTCACCCAACTCCGCGTGCTAAGACGAAGCAGAAGCAGCCGCCGCTATCTTAGACGAAATTCAGCTAACTAGGATGTACCACACAACACAAGAAAGATGAACTTCGTAGGTGGATCTCGTCTGTCGTTCCTTAGTTGAGAAGGTACGCGATAATAGCGAGATTAATTTCCATTCGAATCGAACCGTGAGCATGCAGACTTTCTGAGACACACAGCACGTGTCTGCTACATTACATGCTCGCAGCCCATTTAAGGCGAAGTGCTTAAAGGTCGTGTACATTTCAACAAAAATCAACGGAATCATAGATCACGAAGCAAGATTGCACAATAGTAAGGTACTGATATGTGAGCAGTGGCGAGAACTCAAGTGTCTCACTATAAACCCTTGAAATCGGATTTCGGAACCAAGTGCTTCCGAAAACCAGTAAAAATTACAAAATTCAATTTCCTAAAAATAAAGAAAAATGGCTACGCAAGGACCCCATATAAATGCGTAGGAAGCTCAAGAAATACAGTTAGAGCAATTGGGATGGTTTTACACGGATGGACGAAGTCCAGTCTTCAAAAATCAGAAAAATGAAATAATTCAAATTCGGAGTAAATCAACTAAGAAATACGGCATGCAGCCCCTGGAAAAACGTAGTATTTCATAAGCAAGCTAATGAAGGGGTTGTACAAGGATAGAAGACAATTTACTGGAGAAGTCTGAATGCAAAGTACAAGTTTGGAAACGAAAGAACAATTTAAAAATACACGGAGAGGAGATCCCGAGGTACTAATATAAATCAGAAAGATACATGCATAATTTCTTGCCTGAAAGGCATTGAAACAGACAATGGGGTAGTTGAAGGCTTTGTTCTAAGAACACACCACAGGGAATACATATCACTCACAGAAGGAGAAAATGGAAAAGAATATTTCAAATGGAAGCACATTAGTTGCATCCCACAAAGCTGGAAAGAAATTAAACCGAGTTCGTACACCGCCACCTAGTCTCACAAAGGTTACGATTCTCAGCCATTATCAAACCGAATTAGTTACATCTTCACCATGCTTACCTATGCAAAATCATTAAAATGAAATTGAATACACTTCCACACATGATCGAAGAAATTTATTCCGAAAAATGTATGTAAGTTCTGAGGTCTAATTTCAATACCAGACAATGAATCACTACCATATCAAGTGAGGAAAGAAAATCAGAACGCCTTACCAGCTAGAAGCGCAGCCACAGAATGACCTAGTCGGCCAGCCAGCCCTCGTCACCACCGGAAATCCACCGGAAATCAGTAAAAAACCGAGGAAATACTCCGGCGGTGGGGAGGGCTTTAAACTCGTGCATCCTATCGAGGATCAGAACTGGGCATTGCCAGTCCAACTTGTAACCAAATGGTGGAGGAACACCTCTTTGGTAGCATCAAACACAGAGGTTGGTAACGACTATCTATGGACACGAAGCCAGAGATGCAAAGCGCGCAGGCATCAGCCGACGACAAAATTTCTCATACATACACTCAGACTGCTATGGTAGAAGATGCTCATATATGCACGTACAGAATGAAGCAAGTACACATTCTCACAGGGACAGTGGCGTCACAGAGAAACCGTTCATCTTGCTACATTCATAGACACAATGATAAATTATTAGCATAATAAAATCCCAGCATTATTAACACGGTAATACAGAAAATAACATTTAAAAACATGAAATGAATTGCTATTCCTCATGCCTCCGTACGAAAGGGGTGCTCGATTAGCAAACAAGGTCGTCTAGTGAACTTAAATAATGTACAAAGTTAAAAACCTAGGGAAGGCGTCTTTCAAACTTAGACTGGAGAGAACACACAGAAAATATTGTGGTGAACGGTACGTTTCATTGGCAGAACGCTTCGAAGATGCAACAGCTGCACCAAAGAGACTGCCTACAACACATTTGTGCGTCCTCTCCTGGAGTACTCTTGCCCAGTGTGGGACCCTCACCAGGTGGGTCTGACAGAAGACATTGAGAAGATTCAGAGGAGAGCAGCTCGTTTTGTTTTATCACGTTATAGGGCGGAAAGCGTCATGGAAATGTTGCACAATTCGAGGCGGAAATCACTAAAAGAAAGACGTTATTCGTAGAGGAGAGATCTATTTGCCAAATTTCAATCAACGATTTTTACTCTGGAATGTGAAAATACTTTGCTACCACCCGCCTACATAAGGAGACATGACCATCCCAATAAAATAAGAGAAATCAGATCGGAAATGGAACGATTTAGGTATTCTTTCTTTTCGCACGATATTAAAGAATGGAACGGTAGATAAAGGTTATGAAAGTGGTTAATGAACCCTCTGGCAGGCAGTTACATTTGATTTGCAGAGTATCTCTGTAGATGTAGATGTAGTATAGACGTTTTGACTGTATTTCCACTTAAGTGCTTAAGACAAAATTTGTTATGTTTACTGTCCTTTATCTTGATGATGTTGTCGATAGGTGTTTGTTTCGTATAATGATGAATTGTAGTAGTTGGTGATGTGAAATACTGATTTAGTTCCAAAATTGAGACAGTGGGATGGGCTGCAGTTTTTACTTTGTCTATACCGAGACCGTGTATGTTTTTCCAAAGGACAGCTGGTCTGATTATGTTGTCAGTGAATGAATGGGCCTATCTAAGCTTAACATTTCTCACAGCATGACTAACTCTGTTACGTTTCTGCTTGTAAGCAGTGTGATTTTCAGGTGTAGGTCGTAGTTAAGCAAATTAGGATAATATTTATGAGCATGTCAGTTTCTTATTCTATTTATTTTAATGGTAGTATCTTCAAAAATATAGCTAGTCATTTATTTCCTTTTGTATGATATTCTGTCTTTCTTTTTTGTAAGGTTTCTTCAGATTTTCAAGTATTATGCAGGGTGTTACAAAAAGGTACAGCCAAAGTTTCAGGAAACATTCCTCACACACAATGAAAGAAAATATGTTATGTGGACATGTGTGCGGAAACGCTTAATTTGCATGTTAGAGCTCATTGTATTACTTCTCTCCAAATCCCATTAATCATGGAATGGAAACACACAGCAACAGAATGTACCAGCGGGACTTCAAATACTTTGTTACAGGAAATGTTTAAAATGTCCTCCGTTAGGGAGGATACACAAAGAAATGCAAAGCGTCAGGATCTTCACCTCCAGTCAGTGTGGATGACGTTCTGCTATATGATAAACTTCTCATCGTATGATTTGCCGGCCGCGGTGGTCGAGATGACTGAGGCGCTCCAGTCATGGTCAGCATGGCCACTACGGTCGGGGGTTCGAATCCCCCCTCGGGCATGGATATTTGTGCCGTCCTAGTTCGTAAGTAGTTCATAAGTAGTTTGAAAGTTTAGGTACTGATGACCCCGTAGTTAAGTCCCATAAGCTTTACAAACATTTGAACATTTGAATCGTATGATTTGCTTTCTCGAATATGTTCGTCACTGCTCCATTCTCTTTTCAACTGGATGGCACCCAAGGACCACAGACGTGCTTGGTGACTGGCTAGCATTACTGGAATATACTTCACCAGCATGTCATACTTACCCTACAGGAGACGGGCACATTAGAGTAAACAGTTTTCATGTGAGATAGGGCCCCACCACCCATTACTCCCAAGATTCAACTGCTTCTCAGAATCGTAGTTGAAAATGGAAGTCATGTCGATCTTCTCCAGATATTTGTTCGGCAGGATTACCTGATCTCACTCCCTGTAATTTCTATTTGTGAAGCTACATGAAAGAAATAGTTTACCTGGGCAAGATCTCGTCGATAATCTTCGTTCTGCATTGCAGAAATCAATGCTCTGCTTTAGACTCTTCATTGATATCCGTCATATAGAGGACCATCTGTAAAAGTAGTTTTGCCAGTATTATGTACCATAGCAACACAATAAATGTTTCAGTTGAATTTATTTTGCATTACTTCTCTTCCACATGTCCTTTACATTGATGAAATAAAATTTGGTTTTCTAGCAGTAATAAGTTTCCACATGATAGGGAATTAAATAGGGGCAGTTTAATAGTAATTACCCCTTACAACCATCCACGCAGGTAATGAAACAAGCAGGATTTAGAGGGAGTTGTGGAGAGCGAGTGGCCGCCCTGGCGGCATGGCGTGAGGAGCCCCGGGGCTCTTGCCGCGCTCCGCTGCGGTGCGTGCGGCCGCCTGCCTGCGGCTGCGCCGGGGTTTCCCCGCGTGCTGAATACCTGAGCAGGCTGGCGCCGGCGCCTAATTAGCTGCGCGCCGGCGCCGGCGCCAGCGCAGGGCTGCCAACTGCCGGCGCCGCCGAAACACGCCACGGTGCCAGCTCTCCTCTGTGCCGCAACTCTGCCTCTGGGTGCAGCAAACATTTGGGTGCGAAACTGACGGCAACACTACTACATTTTCACTAGAATACACAATGCAGTACGAACACAATAGCACCATCCACTGGTGTTCACTGAACTAGGGATGCTGGTCTTGCCCAGTGGAGTACTTGGTAGCACAGATATATCAGACTCAGATTGACTGCAGAGGTAACCCGTTCTACAAAGATCACATGGCTGAAAATCAAGCGCCAAGTGTAGTGTGGAAGACAACGAAATAAGTATGGCGTTTTGCCACTGTTGCTGTTTATGACCACTATTACAAACCTGAGAATTGAAAGAAAGATGCTGTAGATATGTTGTTGGGGTATAGAAATCTATGCTGATTCCACATATTGTCAAAGTTGATCTGATGTAGCAGTAGGTTGTGTACCCTAAGCCAGTCATTCCACAATCATCGGGTTCACCACTTAGGTCCGGTGATGAAGGCTTCAACTTTGCTGGGGGCGTTCATTATCCTGTTGAAAAGTGGCTGTCAGAATGCTCCAGAGATATTGCCGGTCCAAGGCTAGTGTAAGGGTCTTCCAGGGTGGAAGCTCCCTGTAAAATCTGATTTCGGGCTTTTGGGCTCCCTTTCTTCTTCTTCTTGTTTTTATTTATTTATTGATTTTGTACTTATTTTACAACTTGTGCATTTTGTCTCAGCTGCTGCTGGTCACAATTTCGGTAGTAAAAGTACGAAACATTCATAGTGGAAATATAGACATGAAGAAGCACTGCATGGATGAAAGAGGGCATTTTAGAGATAGCAGAACAAACACCACTGGATAGTCATCAACATATATTTGAGATCAGAAAACAAGATTCAGTATTAATCTGCCAAACTAAGATTAGGCACATGAAGGAGCAGTTACACTCAACTGAGAAACTCGTGAGAGATTGCAACAAACGAGATTTTTAAAGACGTTCGCAGGAAAGACCTTTAGGTGTGTCCTATAGAACTTGTGCTTCAGGAAATAAGGTACAAGGTCTGCAGTGATTAACCAAGGAAACTGGAGAGAAGTGACAGTATTTCTCAAAGCTATTCAACTGTTAAGAATCAAAATCTACAGAAGAGGCTCCTACAAACAAAGAAACATGAATCTGAGCAGTAACATTCCGTCTATAGATAAAAAATGTTCAAATGCTTGTAAATCTATCGGACCAAACTGCGTAGTCATCACTACTTACACTGTGTACACTAAGGTAAACTAACCTAAGGGCAACAAACACACCCATACCCCAGGGAGGATTGGAACCTCCTACGGCGAGCAACCGCGCGCCTCGCAGCAAGACGCTTTAGACCACTCGGCTACAGATACTTCAAAGAAATATGCACATCTCTTCACCAATTAGCAAAAATCACATTTCCATCCTCAGACTCAAAAACTACAGAACTTGCTGACAAGGTAGCGTAGTTAAACCCTAAGCTAAGCAAGGTGGCGTAATTGCAGAGCCGTTGAAGAGCACAGTCGCACTGAAGGAACTCATAGAAACGCTCCTAGAGGTGTGTCAAAGGAAACACCTGGCTCCAGGTTGGGTATATACACTGACTATTATCATCTAGTGTCTAAAATGTCATATTAGCAGTTAACAACTGCCATCAGTAGTACGAGAATTAAGAAACCTTACATAACTTGCGCCCATAGTGTAGTGTGCAGCAAGTTAGGTTGTGATGCTCATGGTGAAACGCTAAAAATAAAAATGTAAATCAATATAGAATAATTACATTCGCTACTCGAAGATTATAGATACCACCACTATCGTTTTCCTTTCTCTCTAATTAAAAATAATCTCTGAAAATCCTACATTACCTTGTTTTACCGCCGGAGAGAAAGAACAGCGAACCGCTTCATTGGTCTGTCTTTTTCCGCCGTCGAGTTAAGATACATTTACTAGCAGCTCTCCCTGTTCGCCATTAAAACTGTTGTAAGTATAGTGCTAAATGAGAAAGGATATAACTTGAATTATATAGGTTCCTTAATTAAATGTCGGATGTGGTCTTATTTGATTCCTCACCTCCTAGTGGGGCGTAGATGATTTGTAAAATTTTCGTGTTAAGGAATTGGGCGCCATTACGGCTGATGAATAACAGTGCAGTGATTGTTAAACATTTTTATTACCATTACATTCTAATCTAACCCCTTCACAATATTATTCATTTTTTTAGAACCTGCAGTCGTTTTCATTAAGCTATAGTATATAAGAAAGTCTAAATTTTCAATCCCTGCAACATTTTTCCAACTGCTACCAAGAGCCCACTACGAAAATCACAAACTTCCACCTGACCCATTGCAGATCACGATTGTGCCTTGTTGATGTTGTGGTCTTCAATTCGCAGACTGGCTTGATACAGCTCTCAACACTACCCTGTCCTTTGCAAGTCTCTTCATCTGAGGATGCGTTCGGCAACCTACATCCCTTTGAATCTGCTTACTATACTTCGTCCCTCGGTCTCCCTCTACAATATTTACCACACACGCTTCTTTTTAATGCTAAGTTGACAATTCCTTGATGTCTCAGAATGTGTCTAACCAATCTATCCCTTCTCTGAGTCAGGATATGTCAGAAACTCCTTTTCGTTACGTGATCTACCCATCCAATTTTCATCATTCCTCTGTAGCACCACATATCAAAAGCTTCTTTCATCTTTTTGTCCGAACTCCTTCTCGTCCACGTTTCACTCCCATAAAATGCTACACTCCAAACAAATGATTTCAGAAAGGACTTCCTAATATTTAAATTAATATTGGATGTTAACAATTTTTGCTTCTTTAGAAACGCTTTTGTTCCCATAGCTGATCGTCCAGGAGTACATCTTCTACCTCCTGAGAGGCTCAGCATTAATTTGCTAGGTACGGGCTTAGCGAACCCGGGGTCTCCAGCTGTGGACTGTACTGTGACAACAGTCCACCACGCCATAAACTCCGTGCGTGCTTCAGCGATCATCGTTCGGCGCTATGGTGGATCATTATACGCTTCAGAGTCTGGGGATCTTGACTTATTCGCCTGGGTCGCGAGGACGGTACAAACCTCTATAAAAAAAACCAATCTCAAAGTGTGCTACGTGCCGAGGAGGTGCATGGCTGTTGAGTTTAAACAGTCGCTAGCGAGCAACCTCTGAGGAACTTGCCGCACCTCAGTTGTATATGGATTACTCAGGCAAGGGGGCTCTGTCTGGGCGAACAAACGTCCCTAGCTGCTCGTGGTAACAGGATGAAAGGAGCAAATAACTGCGTTGCCGGACGTAGAACTGGCATCTCTAAGAGGGGAAAAACAGAGTTAATGCGATGTCATACGACCCTAGGTCGTTCCCATCCCTTGGTACACTGTGGAAGGAACGTAGGTCCCTCCTAATATCTGTGCCTTACTCGCCCCAATACCTAGTGTGTTCCCAATCTGGTGGAGAATCATTTATGTCCACCAAGTCACATTTCTTTGTGGAGAACATATGAAGACAAGTTTGGCGAGGTGGCATCTTTCTCTAAAATGCGGAATGGGTCGGTATTGATCCAAAAAGCATCCCCTGATCAGTCGAAGTCATTACTTGCCTGTGACACCCTGGGTGATGTCTCTGTCAGTTTCACCCCGCATAAGATGTTGAAAATGGTCCAGGGTCTCATTTCTCATTTACCATCCAGATATTTTGTCACAGTCCGACGAATAGTTGTGTGCCAGCTTACATCGACGTGATGTTCTCTTCGTCTGGTGTGTGTATAGGGGACCGAAAGATCGCAGGGTTGCCACTGGTGCTTTCATCCTAGTCTTGAAAGGCGGCACATGCCTGAGAAGGTCAAGATCATGTTCCACCGATGCAATGTAAAACCGAACATCCCTCCAACTATGCAATGCTTTTGGTGCTAGAAGTTCAGGCATATGTCCTCCCTCCATTCAGGGGTTGCGGGGGACCATCACATATGGACGGCTCTTGTACCCCTCATTCTGTATGTGTAAATTGTCAACTACGGCATCCACATTGCTCTCTGGACTGTGCTATTTTGCAAAAAGAACGCAAAATCATGGAGATTAAGACCCTGGACCGTTTGACCTACATGTAGGCTAGAGGAATGCGAGCAGCTCCACTCTGTTAGTATGGTGGCATAGTTTGAATCAGGAACATCACCTACTGTAACCTTGACGATGAGATTTCCAAGATTGTCACAACCTTCTGTGAGCCCAGGCCCATCAATCATCGACTTGCTTGGTGGGGGGCCACCATTTCCTGTTCTCCCCCAACACCACCTGTGGTGGTAACTTCAGCTGGAGAAGCTTCCCTGGCACCTCTCGCCTTGGTGCACTCCCTTCGAGGCTTCCATGAGTGGTCCGGCGGAACCCAGAGGCTGCAAGATCCGCACTTTCCTGTTCAAATGGCTTCTCGCACTGCGTCAAGGCCTACAACCACTCCCGAGAAGTCCTCTCAGCCCTTAAAACCCAAAGGTAAGCGAGAGGTAAAGAAGGAGAAAAGAAGGCGAAACAGCCTTGAGTGGTTCCAAAGCCACCTCTTGCTACCTCTGCTTCTGCGTCTGCCTCTGGCTCTGAAGATGAGGTGGAAATCCTTTCTTCTCTTGACCTCACCAGAACTCTAGAAACAGTAGTTCTAAAACAATGTCGGATCCGACGCCCTGGTATCAGGTGATCATTCAACTAGACATCCTTCTCACCCATCATGGCTTTCCCTACAGTTGTTATGCCGTTTCTACGTGCTATGTATGGACCTGTTCGAAAATTGGTTTCCTGCTTAGCTGACCCCAGCCGTTCGTTGCTGTCGGGGCTACTTCAACAACCGTGCCGACAGTGACAGAGCTTCTGGTGGTGTCTGTATGTACATCCTTGCCACTGTCCCCAGTATTGCTGTGCCTCTCCACAGACCTCTTGAGGCCGTTGCTGTTCGCCTTCACGCCATGCAAGAATTTACTGTTTGTTAAGTATACCTTCCTCCAGACAATGATTTTGCTGCCCTGGTCGCACAGCTCAACCCACCGTTTCCTCTTTTGCAGGACTTTAACATCCATCATCCATTATTGGGTGGAACAGAAACAACTCATCATGGTAGGGATGTTGAAACCCTTCTTGCACAACAAGACCTCTGCCTTCTAAATACTGGTTCCTCCACTCTCTTGACTGTTACACATGGTACGTTTCCAGCTATAGACTAGTCGGTTTGTAGCCTGATCCTTGTTCCACACCTCACTTGGAGGGCCCATGATGACTATTGTGAGAGCGACCATTTTCCTATCAATTTGTCGCTCCCAAAATCTCAACCGGCAGAACGCCTACAACAACGGTCTCTCCATAGGGCTGACTGGCAGCGTTACACCTCTGCTGTTGTCATTCCTGCCTAACTGCAAGCCATTGTCGGTATGGCACTGCAGCAGGAGTAGTATGGTAGTGGGCATTGAGCGCCACTAAGATTTGCCTGTCTTTTGTTTGTTTGGCGGGATATTTGAATTACCCAATACCCCTCCTCCCTCAGCCAATTGCTGGACCGCAGATCAGATGTGATGAGTACTGCTGTAGAATGGAAATAAGAGGTAAAATTAAAGAGCCCGAATTCCCATGAAGGCGCATCTATACCTCGATCTAAGAAGGAAACGTAACAGGGCAAGATCGCTAAAGAGACGGAGAGAGTGTTAAATTTCGGAACTTTCGGCATGGCTCAACTCCATTAAATAAATACAATGCAAGCTATCCTTGTCAGAGTGGTGCGTCTGCGTAGAAGGTTTTGATCATTTGGAGATGTAACTTAGGTGCTTTTAAACACTTAGCATATGTTTCTTTTATGTAACCTGCCGAGAGAGCGCTCTGCGTTCTGGACAATTGTTAACGATGCTTGCATATGTATATTAAGAGACGTTGTGTTAGATATCATTGCCAATTTTCGTTATTTGGAATTTTTGTATAAACAATATGTCGTCTTCTGCTGATGCTGTTGTTGCTGTTTTATCGAAAGAGTGGTTGGCATACAAGTTACATTCTGTTCAATGGCTGTTGCTTGCATCGTCTAAATGAAGAAATAAATTTATAGATCTAAGGTTGTGGTCGAGTTTCAAAACGGACCATTTATTTTCTTTTGGTTAGTTGGCTCTTGTTATAATTGTTTTTGTATATCGAAAAGGTATATGTTAAGATGGATACGTGAGTTTGCGGCGTTCGTTACCATAACCTGTGCTATTATTATTAAACACTTCTGTCGGCTGTAGTCTATGCGAAGAGCATGGAGAGAGAGATGGGAGTGTTTGCGCATTTAAAAATTCTTACTTGTAAATTTGGCATACGAGTTTTAATATTTTACTACAAGCCTTAGTATATGAGACCAACTAAGCATTTCTGTTCTAATTTGTTTTTTACTATTACCCCGAAATACTTGTTAAAAATTCATACAAAAAACACTATGGTAGCTTTATTTTTTCCGACAATAATAATAAACGGCAGAAGTTGTTACATAAATCGAGATCTGGCGTATGGATCGTTGCGGCGCGGTCAATAGTAAATATGCAATTTAATTGGCTGCTGACCTGGCGGGGCACACCCCTGCTCTTTGCGCAGGGGTCGGCTGGCAGGGCAGTGTTGCTTAGAGATGTTGATGCGGTCAAGACAATCGTCGTGGTATTGTCCTTGCGGATAGGGCGTTGGCGGCGTCCTTTGAGAAGCGGTCTCGAGCGTGGAGGGGGGTAGCATCTGTTTGCGGCAGCGGCGGTCCGGCAATCGGCTGAGCAAGTAGGGGTCACGGTTTCGGCCAGGTGTGTGGCCGAGTGTGCAAGTACAGACATGTCAAGGGGTCGACAGGTGTGGCCCTGTCAGAGGTGCTGCCCATCTGACACCGGCGCCTGGGGGTGGAGGGGGCGTCGTCTCAGTTAGGTATGTGGCTGAGGGAGGCATTGTTTACTTGCAATCTGTCAATCATCATTAAGTGTGTTATGGCGGCAGCCTTTGATCTGTGATCCGGCAATTGGCCGAGGGAGGAGGGGCGGAGATAATTCAAATTTCCCTCCAAACAAACAAAAGACAGGCGTATCTCAGTGGCGCTCAATGCCCACTACTATACTACTAGCAGGTCACTGCCACATTAGTTTCCACAGCTGAGGCCTCTGTTCCAATCACCACAGCTCCCATCGGCGCAAATCTGTGTCTTGTGGGTCACAAGAGATCGCTGAAGCTTTTTGGGATCGTCGTAGTGCACTCAAGCGCCACTGGAGTCATCCCACCATAGATCACCTGATTGCCTTTAAGTGGCTCTGGGCCTGAGCTCGACGGCTTATCCAGCAAAGTAAGCAGGATTGTTGTGAGAGGTACATATCCTCATTAGATCTCGTGCCTCCCATTCTTGTGTGTGGATCCAAGTTCGTCACCTTTTTGGGTACCGCCCACCACCAGGAAACCCCTGTCTTCCCTTACAGGTTACTGACTGCACAGACACGTTTGCTGTCACCGAGCACATGTCAGAGCATTATGCATGCATCTGTTCGACTGAAGCTCACAGTGCAGCCTTCTGCACCCTAAAAGAACGTGTTGAGCGGAAGGCACTGTTATTTCACTCACGTTGCCAGGAGCAATACAATGCACCATTTAGTGAATGGGAGTTTCAATGTGCCCTTGCTGCATGCCACGATACCTGTGCAGGACCAGATCTTATCCATAGCCAGTTACTCCGACATCTTCCTGTGGATGCTCAGAAGCAACTGCTCGCCTTGTTTAAGCATATCTGGGCAGAAGGTGTTTTCCCCTCCCAATCGCACATCATACCAGTGATAAAAAGTGGCGCTGACCCACAGTTGGTTGATAGTTACCGTTTGATCAGCCTCACAAACTTTCTACGCAAACTCGTAGAACGTCTGGTGAGACGGCAGCTTATTTGGATCCTCAAAGACCCGGGACTCTTGGTTGCACAACAAGGGGGCTTCCGTCAGGGCCGCCAAACAATTGAAAATCTTGTGTGTTTGGAGTTGGCTTTTACCCAACGTGAACACATTGTTGCTATATTTTTCAATCTCCGGAAAGTGTATGACACAACCTGCCGCCACCAGATACTGGCTACGTTGTACAAATTGGGCTCACAGGGCCACATCCAGTATTTATACGACTACCACGCAGGAGGCCCGGGTTCAATTCTCGGCAGGGGACTGGGTGTTGTGTGTTGTCCTAATCATCATCATCATCATATAATCATTGGCACGTAGGTCGACCACGCAGCATCAAATAGAATGATTTACATTAAGGCAGCCGAACAATCCCATAACGGATCTCCCGGCCAAGAAAGCCATACGCTCATCATCATCCAGTATTTATAAGGAATTTTCTCTTCCACCGCCCTTTTAGTCTTAGTGTGGGTGCTGCTCTTAGATCATCACATGTTCAAGGGAACAGTGTTGCGCAGGTCTCCGTTTCTCAGCGTGCCTCTATTTTTAGTCGCCATAAACGGGCTTCCCATGTCTGTGGAGGCATGTCTGTTCAAAAATGTTCAAATGTTTGTTAAGTTTAAGGGACTTAGCTGTGGGGTCATCAGTCACTAAACTAACAAAGTAGTTATGAACTGCCTTATACTAAGGACGACACTAACATCCATACCTGAGGGGGTGATTCGAATTCTCAAGCATAGCGCCTGTCCTGACTGTGACTGGCGCGCCGCAGATTGCTCACCGCTGCGGCCAGCTCCTGTCTGTTACAGCTTGAATGTCGGTGACTTTGGTCTCTATTTTAGTTCTGCTAGTATTAGCGTCGCTGAGCAGGAGCTACAGAGATCCATCGAAAAAGCCTAATCATGAGCCTCTGCCAGTGGTTTTTAGTTTTCAGCGCAGATAACACACGTGATGCACTTCTGTCGCTGCTGGGCGGTGCACATGGATCCCAAGCTATATCTGGGCGGTGAATTGTCTCTCGTCGAAGAGATGCATCGGTTTCTTAGGATGGTATTCGATAACAGACTTACTTGGGGGCCCCATCTTCGTCAGTTGCTATGAAAAATGCTGGCGACTTCTCAATATTCTCCACTGCTTGAGGAATACCGCTTGGGGCGCTGTCCGTTCCACTCTCTTGCAGCTATATAGCTCTTTGATACAATCAAGGCTTGATTACAGGAGCCTGGTATATAGCTCTGCAGCACCCCTTGATCCCAACCACCATAATGGTACCCGGCTGGCGACTGGGGCTTTCTGCACAAGCCTTGTGGCAAGTATTCTTGCCAAAGCAGGGAACCCTGCATTATACTTTCGCCGGTAGCAGCTTCTCGCTAGTTATGTTGGTTGAGTCCATGCCATGCCACACCATCCGAATCACATGCTTCTGCTTCCAACTGTTACCCATCCTTCTCCACACCGTCGACCTAGTTTAGACATTTTGGTCACGATCTGTGTTCATACGCTCCTTTCCCCACTTCAGTCCCTATCTCTCCCTGCCAGTTTCTTCTGCCCATCGCGTACCTCTCCTTTGTCCATTTTCAGTTTGAATCTACAGCTGCAATTGTACTGAGATCCAAAGGCGTTACTTTCACCACTGATGCTCCATTGCAAGTTTCCGGCCATTCTAGATACTTAGCGACTCCCTTAGTAGCTGCAAGCCCTTGACAAGTATTTCTCTTCCCATCCGTTGGTGCAATCCATTCACAACACTGTCGCTTCACTCAGCATATCTGGCTGTACTTCGTTTCGACCATTGTCATCCCAAGGAATAAGCGTGTCGATCAGCTGGCTAAGCTGGCCACCGCCGTTCCTCCCCTGGATATTGGTATCCCAGAACAGGATATCTGATTAGATTTGCAGCACAAGGTGTTTGAGGCTTGGAATACGTAATGGGCAACACTGAGCACACCCAACAAGCTCCTTGCGATCAAGTCCTCTATGTTGCTTAAGTATTAGCCATACGTAGTTGATGCATGGACCACCGAATTGCCGTTATGGCAATGTTTTGACAGTGGTCCACATCCTGTCGGACTGTCCGCTTTTAGCCGCCTTGCGGCAGTGTTTTAACCTACATACTACACCTGCCTTGATTTTAGGTGACAATGCTGCAAAGGCTGACCGTGTTCTTGGATTTATTCACGCAGTTAGACTTTATCGTTCTATTTAGTGGTGGCGTCGTTTGCATGATATCTCGTTGGCCACACCCCACCTTTTTATCTGTTGTCTCTTTTACTTCTACCCTGTTTCTTACCTCCATGTTTTTAGTCTCAGCAGAGTGTATTTCTGTATTTGTTTTTGATTAGCCAGCCAGTGTTCTCTGCTCTATCTATTTTAGCTTCATTCAACACTTGGTCTCTCCTATTCCTGTTTTCTTCTGTGGTGTTGGGCATGTCAGATTCATTTGCACTGTGTGTCCCTTACGTCTCCCTTCTGGGTGATGAGCTCTATTTTATTTCTTTCCTACATGGCTATATTGTAGGAACCGGGGGCTGATAACCATGAAACAACAACATCTTCTACCAGCTTTTCCAACCTTCTGTCAATAACCAGTGTTAAAATTTCACCACCATGTCTTATTAAACTGATGGTTACGAAATTTTCATACCTGTCTGCACCTCCTTTCTATGGAATGGGGTTTATAAATTTTTTCTTAAAGTCTGATGGTATTTCTTCTAAGTCATACATCTTACGCACCAGATGAAGCAGTTCATTCATGGCTGGTTCTCCCAGAGACTTCAGTAAGTCTCAGGGAATGACATATACTTCAGTGGCCTTGTTTCGACTTAAGACATTCAGTGCTTTGACAAATTAACTTCTCAGTATATCAGTATATCATATTATATATTTTCGGGATGTGGAAGTAGAAGTAGGTGGACATTGACGATCAAGGATGTGGACATGGGTCTGTAACTGAAAACATTGATTAGGTCACAAGAAATTTATTAACACAATGAAATAAATACTTAACTTTTGATGAACTTGTGTTGGTACAGCTTCTGCTTAGCTAGAAAACAGTTGTGCCAGCAGTAACAGAATATTGTGGCCGGCTGCGGTTGCCAAGGAGACTGAGGTGCTCCAGTCACGGTCTGCAGGGCTACTATGGCCGGGGGTTCGAATCCCCCTCGGACATTGATATTTGTGCCGTCCTTAGTGTTAGCTAGTTCATAAGTAGTTTGTAAGTTTAGGGACTGATGACCACGTAGTTAAGTTCCATAAGCTATACAAACATTTGAACATTTTGAAGAATATCGTGGCTTGTGCTGAGTAAGTGCTGCCTCTCGTAGATGCTGCTCTTCTGTTGAACTCCTGGAATAGTCGCACTCATGGATCTGCTTCGTACCATCTGGAACTGTCCGGTACTCCCTGTCATTGCTGTGGCGCGCCAGCATATGTAGGCGAGCCCCCTTCTTCATATTGGCCCAGGTGAGAGGTGAGCGAAGAAGTACTCCTGGCGGCCTAAGAACTATGGAGCGACTTATCACTCTTCTTACTTGCGTGGCGGCATGCATGGACCGCAGGCGTTGTACTTATTCCTGCCTGCGCTAAGCGTAAACAAGTTGACAGACATAGACCTTTGCCTGCTAAGGAAGTGAAGTCTGGCCCAAAATGTTTCTCGTGGCACAAAAGGCAGAACTGTTCATCCCGGTCAGCGAAATTCTATGCATTCGGCATGAAAGGTCATGTACAAACAATCTGCTTACAGCAAAAGAAACGGAATTTACCTTCCAGGCCCAAACAGCGACAAAACAATAATTATTTAACAAATGCAGTATTTCCAAAACAGTGGCTGCCCCTTGTAACATCATGGACACGGAAGTAGCACAACTTGTTTAGTTGTTCCCCACACGAGAAAAATTTATATCAGTTTGCGTCTGAATGACACTACTGTAAAATTTCAACTAGGTGCATCAGTCACATTGCTCAGTCACAAAACTTATGAACAGTTAGGATAGTCGCGCATTTATTGCGCTAGGACGCGGTTAACAGTGTTCAATGGCAACGAATTTCTTGTGCTAGGAAAGTATTCACAGCCTGCAGAATACCGCTGGGAAATGCGCACAGTGACATTTCAAGTGCTCCAGCCTTACAAAGGGGAGAATGTTTTTGGTCTAGATTCTTTTGATATTTTTGGTTTTACTGTGCAAGATAACGTTTTAGTTGTGAACACTTTTGATGGTAAAGACAGTGTAGACAGTTTGCTAATAGACTTTCCGAATGTATTTTCTGCAGGTCTACGAAAAGCTAAGGATTTTGCTGCGCACATTATTCCAAAGGAAAATGCCACACCAAAATTTTGCAAGGCTCGTGTTGGACCGCTCTCTTTACGCGACAAAATGGCGCAAGAACTTCGCACATTGCAAGAAAATGGTGCAATTGAACGAATACAAGCTATCCAGGGGCGAGTCCGCTCGTTATTTTGCCGAAGCCGTCCGGTAGCATCCACATTTTTGTTTACTTCAAGGTTACGGTAAATCCACAAATAGTTGTAGACAGTTATCCTTTGCCGAGACCAGAAGATTTAATTGACAGATTAAATCCAGGAAAATATTTCTCAAATTTACGCAATGCCTACCTTCAGCTGCTACTCGACGAAGAATCACAGAAAATTTTCGGGTCGTGTTTAATATTTGCGTCTACCGTTTGTTAATGCATCGGCGCCGGCAATTTTTCTGAGATATTTGGAACAGCTTACAGCTCGGGTGCCTTGTTGTTCAAACTACTTGGACGACATAGTTGTATCAGGCTGTACCGCAGAAGAACATATTGCAAATTTGAAAGAAATTATTTCAAGTTCTGTCAGATGCAGGTCTCGAATGTCGCTTAGATAAGAGTGACTATTTCAAACCGGAACTGCAGTATCTAGAACACGTGATAAACAGTCAAGGTTGCACACCGTGCAATCACAGTCCGTCTTGGGAAAGTTTATTTAATATATTAGATTTATTTCCAACGCAGCACAAATTGCAGCCGTTTGCATCGGCTACGCCGTAAAAAAGCTCGTTTTGTTTAGACAGACGAAAGCCAAAGCGTATTGTAGCAATTAAAAGATGCTTCAGTGATCGATGTTTGGAGCACTTCGGTACAGAAAAAACAGTTCTTATGCAAGTGGACGCGTCATGGTTTGGGTCTATGAGCAGTACTGTCACATACACATGGGGATATGGACCGTGCGTCAAAACTTTTGACAGACACACAGTGCCGCTATTCTCAGATTGAGAAGGAAGATTTAGCGATAGTGTAAGGTGACACCAAATTCCATCACTATCTGTGTGGGAGAAAATGCTATTTAGTAACTAACCACAAGCCTTTGCAGTCATTGTTTCATCCAGACAAGCCAGTTCAAGACTGGGTCCCGTAGGCCTGAGAGTGTATGGTGTAGTGAAACTTTAGTGACTGCGCAAAGTACTCCTGTGATGTTTTTAAACTAGGTGTATAATAAAATGAACTGGTCATGCTAACCCTGTGATCTCTAATCAAGGTTCAGGAAAGAAGTTCGGTTTCAATGATTTTATCGATATTCACCTGTATATCTTTATATTTTGTGTCTTTGGAAGGATAGTAATAATCTTGTGTGTTAATGTAATAAATGGCTATGTTGATTTCATGAATGAATGAGTTGAATTCAAACTGAATGATTACGTAGAGTGCAGTGATGTGATATTTGTGCATTTGTATACTGTATAATAACATGATGCAGATGATAAGACTTGAGTAAGTAGATTCACTTATGCATTTTCAAGGAGGTAATATTTTTGGATATGTAATATGAGGTTGGGAGTTATATTCTCTGTATACTTTGATTCATATTAGAAGTGGTTCTAAAATGTACTTTTTATTCTTTTCTTTTATTTACGGTACTATATGTTTGAACCATTCTAGAATTTGTAAACATGCATTCCCGTTCTTATTTTAATTTATAATAGTTAGTAAATAGTGTATATAATAGTTTAATATTGGTCACAATACCCAGATATTGTTTAGACAATTTGTCATGTCACACTAACAAAACCAGGCTGGCGAAATTTCAGAATAAAAATTATGCTGCTGATGCTACCAGTAACGTTCATCTAGTACAACATCTTCAATTATGTATATTAAGTAAGAAAGCTAAGAATGATATATCTTTTGTAAATGCAGGAAATGTAGCTCTAGTTAATCAGTGAGGCGACATAGTGTCCTACCTGAAAGAATGTCTTAATTACGTGTCAGATATGAAGCTATTTGAATGGTAGTATTAATTGTTTTGACAAATAAGTTATTAAAGTTAGTGTTTATAATCTCTTAGATGACATAATACATACTGTTCGTGTATCATGTTAAGAATGTACTATATGATATACTTGTTGATCGGTGCTGACTTGTTCTAAAGCGAAATGTAACCAGCAATGAAGTTATATGACGTTTAATTTATATCAAAAATAATTATAATACCAAACAATTGTTTCTTCAGTGAGTTTGGTTGCAATAATTATGACGATAGCGTTATTACTTGAATATGAGCATCAATATTCAAGTTGGTTTAGTAGTTTTTTGAACGAGGAGAAGGCATTTCGTGTTTTACTGTTCTTTCTTCAGTATAACGTATATAAGACAGTAAGTATTTTTGTGGATTGGGTGGGTACTGCGAAAATTACGAAGGCACATATACACTCGTGCACAGGACACCACAACCTGATCTTATATAGAAGCACTACAAAGTAGTCTTGTGTAGTTCGCGAACGAACTAGTTCGGAAGAGCATTCCCACAGGCGAACTACACGAACTAGTTCGCAGATCCCTCAGCTCTTAGTTCGTCCGCTCCTTTTGTGAAGACTAATGTGGAACACCGAGAGGACGCGAGAGCGCGCAGAATCGTGTGATTCCCTTCTGCCAGTTACCTTCATTTCGAGATGAGATGGAGCTCAGCTGTAGTTTCATAGTTCACTGCCACAAGAAATCTATTTTAAAAATAAAGTACTACGAGTACTCTGTATGCAAAGTAGTTGAATGCCATTGTATCACCCATTCGTGTAATTAAGTGGTTTATTTTCCTAAGTATTTGATGTCAAATTGCCCAAAAATACAGGTAATACCACACGCTTTGGCAACACTGATTCATTTTGTAAAAAAGCTGTCATGAAAAATGCTCTTTTAGTAGCGGTAGCAAAAGCCAAAACGAGCGGACGAACTAGGAGCAGCGGACGAACTAGGAGCAGCGAACGAACTTGGAGCAGCGGACGATTATGCCGAACGTATCTCGCTTCATAGTTGGATTCTTTTCCGAAGACCGACGGGCAATAGCGATTGGGCGCGTAGCACAATTAAAAATCACGTGTTTGCCTTTTGCTGATGAGTCACATCGAGGTGAGCGTCTGCCTGCTAGATTACATAGATCAGTGCTACAAAATTTATGTTTTGATGTGTTCTGCAATCTGCAATATCTGACTAATAAATTGCATAATGTCAAGATACAGACATAACTTGAAACTTAAACGCGCGAAATTATCCACAAACTGTTTCTTTTGGTCTGCTTGATATCGTTAGCGGCTCATGCAGCAACCGGATGAAGCAGCTAGGTGGGGGAAATCCCCTCCCCCCCCCCCCCTGCACGCGCAGGCCACACCGCTCAACCGTCACTGGGAGCGGACGAACTAAAAGAGCGAACTAGTGCGCGTCAGTGCCGTGAACTAAAGTGAGCGCTCCCGATCGCGAACTATTATGCGTAAGTCTACTACAAAGCACACGTCGGCAGCAGCGATCTAAAATGGCGTACATGTCTTCTCCCTGAGTCATAATAATTGCCGGTTTTGCGCGGAACTGCGATCGTAGCGCTGACGTGGATCTTAACTTGT
Organism: Locusta migratoria; assembly: GCA_026315105.1. Classification (NCBI taxonomy): domain Eukaryota; kingdom Metazoa; phylum Arthropoda; class Insecta; order Orthoptera; family Acrididae; genus Locusta; species Locusta migratoria. Next base: position 676,700,884 of record CM048746.1, on the reverse strand, counting down.
AGACGATACTCGTATCTTAAATGGCGTAGTAGACGTAGTAAAACTAGCAAAGTAACTGTGGAATGCAGCGAAATAAAATACGAATCCCAGATGTCAAGACAATTATTGCCTACAAATGGAACCGGCAGATGGCACTGCTACGCTGCCGCCTGACAAACGCTCGTGAATCTGCGCAGCTCCAGCAGTTGTCTTTATAAGCCGTTAGTTTACACCGGGGGCCGGCAATCTACTGGCAGATCCCGAGTGTTTATTTGGTAGATCGCGTGAGTTCTCAGAGTGTAGAAGAAACACTGCTGGACAAAATTATATTCGTAGCATCTGAAACGCGTATTCGTTCAACACAAGTTTGTTTTATTCACTGAAAGTCGCATATAATTACGACCTTTTGCGTTAATATAGTATATAGGCGGAATATATTGTGACTTAAATATTCAAACGTGATTTTTTGTCAATAACATAGTAGTGTACCTAGTGTAAAGACTTAACGCATAATCAGTATCATATCAAAGAATTGCAAAGTTTTTATCTTTTTCAAGTGCGACGACAAGCTTTTCGTAACCGAAAGAAATGGAAGATGCATATGTTTATTGTATCAAGCTCCCATTACGTTTGTGAAAAAGAAAAACACCGAGAGACATTTCGAAACTGTGCACCCTACGTGTGAATGCTGACTGACTTTTAAATAGCGATTGAAAAAAAAAAAAAAAAAAAAAAAAAAAAAAAAAAAAAAAAAAAAAAAAAAAAAAAACGAACATTTAAGAAATAGTGAATATAATGCAAACATCTCTACTTTTTGGGATTACAACAATCACTGGCTTTCCGACATTAAAATATATCTGCGTTAACCCGTTTTTTTTATCCTTTCCTAACCAACCTTGCACATTCTAATATATCTTCTCCAATTGGAAATTACTTACATAGGGCGGTCCTTGAACTTGAAATAATATTTACAAAGTGGTTTGTATCTCATAAGTATTGCAGAATCCGAGAACAACGGGTCGCCATTTCCACAAATACTATACCTTGTATTAGTTCATGTTGCATTACGAATTAAGGCTTTCATTACATTCATGTTATTTACAGATGTTCAAATGTTGTTAGAGCTTATGGCACTTAACTGCTGGATCATCAGTCCTTAAACTTACAAACTAATCATTAACTAGCTTATACTAAAGATGGCACAAACATTCATGCCCGAGAGGGAGGGGATACGATTCCCCGACGGCAAAAGGCCTAACGTGTCGTAGCATAGCACCTCCATGAGCTCGGCCGTGGCTATACTCTTTCGCGAATCATTGTTTTAAAATATGTACACAGAACGACGTTGACTGACTGCCCCAAACCTCGCCTCTCGTATTCAACTAATTTATAGATTTTTATGTTTTGAAGAAGTAGTAAAAATGAAAAAGTTTTATTGTTAAATATTGTTGTCTTACAGTATTTCAAAAATAAAAATGTTGTAAATCTTGTGTTTCTCAATAACATAGATCACTTTCATACTATAGAATCAAAGAGTAGATCACGAAGGCATTGGGGTTGCCCACCCCTGGTTTGTACCAACGGTCAGCAAAACATATAGAAATCTTGAAGTATATTTCTTTGTTACCAAGATTGTAGCTCTCGTGTAAGCTTTATAAATCCTGCAGTTGTTCCTCATATTCCTCAAGTGTTGTGTATGCTATACGACAGAAATTTTGTTCCTCTTTTCTTTATTTCGTAATACTGTTGATAATTTCCAGTTCAAGATGTGTCTCGAAAGACGCCTGCCAGGCGTCCGCGGATCGCGTGGCACATCTCCCGGCCACCGCCACCGCATCCGCCGGCCATGCAGCGCCCGATTCTCGGACTCTATTGTGCCCCGGGCGCATACCCTGAGTTAAAGTCTAAAAAATATTGCATCTGTGGAACCTAAGCTTACCTTTATTTACAGTTAGAGCTCGCAATTCGATGAAAATAACCATTTGAGCGTTTCCCGTTCCGTGCCTCTGCTCGACGGCTGGGGTAGGCCCACGCTGCGGCACGACTGCGGCCGTCTAATGCCCCATGTGGCCGGCCGCCCTCCGCCTCTCGGTTACCGGCGGAAGTGTCGAGCACTGCCAGGCGCTCGAGCGCTGCCGGGCACTTGAGCGCGCTCGTAGTCTCGGCCGGTGACAGGACGACCGACGCGCGCTCAACACTGTGGAATCGTATTACAAACCGACCTGGCTTGAGCAGCGCAGACAGCATTGTGGATCAACAAACTACAGGTCGTAAAGGCTCCATTCATGAAACAAAAAGAAGTATTGTGGAGACAATTAGGAGCAGCTCGTCAGTCCTGAAGAAGAAAGACACGCCGAAAAGGAGCCGAAAAGTGAAGCTTGGAAATCTTTTGCACTTGTAGTGGATCCTGTCACACATGTTTCTGCTGGTTTCATGCAATGTATCACATGCGATAATATATTTACGTAACAGTCAAGCACAACAGGTATGATTTGGCACTGCAAAAGTAAATGCGGAGCAGAATTACACCGACCACTTGCAGTACCAAGTAGCATAAAGAATGTTGTTGTTGATAGGTTGCTCGATATAGGCGGAACAGATTTGCTATCATTAAATACCTGTAGTAAGATTGCTTCAAGAATTATTCGGAGGAGCTCATCAATGTTCACGCCACGTATGGAAAAGTCACTATAGAAGATGTTCTTCCGCACCCTAGCACTGTATCGCGGCATATTACAGAAAAGGCCGACAAATTACGGGTGACAATGGTGCCCAAGCTAATATGGGCTTTAAAGAACAAAACGTGCTCTTTAAACGCTGATCTGTGGTCTGATAACTACAAGGAGATACGCTGCACATAACGCAAGATTAGACTCCTGAATTATCACTTGTCTACCAAAACAAACAAAATACTACATACAGAAACTACAGTTTTTAACGTAGCAGTTACTGGAAGACATGATTACCTCAATGGTCGAAACTCCAGTAGTTTGCAAAATATTTAAAAATTTTCTTATTGAGACAAGTCTTCTTGAATTTTATACTTTCTATGAGTTTTACCATTTTTATTTTAAGTCTTATGTATTCCAGAAAATTCCCCACGTCACATACAGTAATGAGGAATTTTCTGGAATACATACTACTTAAAATAAAAATGGTAAAACTCATAGAAAGTATATTTAAAAATGTTTAATGTTTGTAACGTTCATGGAACTTAACTGCGGGATCATCAATTCCTAAACTTACAACTATCAAACATCAAATGTGACATATACAGTTGTAGTATGTGGGTTATAGAACTGATAGTAAACAACGAAAGACATTTGTAAAATAAATAAGTAAGTTGTTAATATGAAGCGGTGGTCTCTCATCTCTGATATACATTAATGACTTGCCATTCTACATTGATGAAGATTAGTTCTTTTTGCTGATGATACAAGTATAGTAATCACATCCATAAAACGAGAACTAACTGATGTAATCATAAATAACGTCTTTCACAAGTGGTTCTAAGCAAACGGACTCTCATTAACTTTTGATAAAACACATACACCTTGTCTTTGAACATTCCCCAAAGATAAAAGCCACAGGGATTTAGATCTGGAGAAGGTGGAGGCCAGTCGACTATCCTATCATCAATAAACTTTGTATTGCAATCATTGGCAATGTGTGGTCCTGCAATGTCCTACATGAAATAACCTACAGATTTTCGGTGGGTGTAAGTTATTGAAAAACTGGGTGCAGGATATTGTTCACATACCTGTCAAAATGTATTGTTTCATGAAGAAAGATTGGCCCAATTATTCGCCTCGCACTAATTGCACACCATCGACAGAATTTGGTAAAAGCCTAACAGCATACGTAGCTGAACCCAAACGTTTTAGCAGACAATCAATTTGTTGCTTCAAGTTTAATCTCTCATTAATTCACACATCTAAAAGTTTCTAAAAACTCTGGTTTCCCTTCAAAACGAACGAATAATTTCGATGAACCTTAGCTACAGACTTCTGTTCAAAGTCTATATTTATTACTGGAGTAGTGCCATTTACTGTACGGAACTGTATATGCTGTGTTTTATCAAAAGTTAATGAGAGTCCGTTTGCTTAGAACCACTTGTGAAAGACGTTATTTACGATTACATCAGTTAGTTCTCGTTTTATGGATGTGATTACTATACTTGTGTCATCAGCAAAATGAACTAATCTTCATCAATGTAGAATGGCAAGTTATTAATGTATTTCAGAGATGAGAGACCACCGCTTCATATTAACAACTTACTTATTTATTTTACAAATGTCTTTCGTTGTTTACTATCAGTTCTATAACCCACATACTACAACTGTATATGTCACATTTGATGTTTGATAGTTGTAAGTTTAGGAATTGATGATCCCGCAGTTAAGTTCCATGAACTTTACAAACATTAAACATTTTTAAATATACTTTCTGTGAGTTTTACCATTCTTATTTTAAGTCGTATGTATTCCAGAAAATTCCCCATTACTGTATGTGACGTGGGGAATTTTCTGGAATACATAAGACTTAAAATAAAAATGGTAAAACTCATAGAAAGTATAAAATTCAAGAAGACCTGTCTCAATAAGAAAATTTTTAAATATTTTGCAAACTACTGGAGTTTCGACCATTGAGGTAATCATGTCTTCCAGTAACTGCTACGTTAAAAACTGTAATTTCTGTATGTAGTATTTTGTTTGTTTTGGTACACAAGCGGTAATTCAGTAGTATAATCTTGCGTTATGTGCAGCATATCTCCTTGTAGTTATCAGACCAGATCAGACCATTTTGTTCTTTAAAGCACATATTAGCTTGGGCACCATTGTCACCCGTATTTTGTCGGCCTTTTCTGCAATATGCCACGATACAGTGGTTGGGGGGCGGAAGAACATCTTCTATATTGACTTTGCCATACGTGGCGTGAACATTGATGAGCTCCTGTGAATAATTCTTGAAGCAATCTTACCACAGTTATTTAATGATAGCAAATCTGTTCCGCCTATATCGAGCAACCTATCAACAACAACTTTCTTTATGCTACTTGGTACTGCAAGTGGTCGGTGTAATTCTGCTCCGCATTTACTTTTGCAGTGCCAAATCATACCTGTTGTGCTTGACTGTTACGTAAATATATTATCGCATGTGGTACATTGCACGAAACCAGCAGAAACGTGTGTGACAGGATCCACTACAAGTGCAAAAGATTTCCAAGCTTCACTTTTCGGCTCCTTTTCGGCGTGTCTTTCTTCTTCAGGACTGACGAGCTGCTCCTAATTGTCTCCACAATACTTCTTTTTGTTTCATGAATGGAGCCTTTACGACCTGTAGTTTGTTGATCCACAATGCTGTCTGCGCTGCTCAAAGCCAGGTCGGTTTGTAATACGATTCCACAGTGTTGAGCGCGCGTCGGTCGTCCTGTCACCGGCCGAGACTACGAGCGCGCTCAAGTGCCCGGCAGCGCTCGAGCGCCTGGCAGTGCTCGACACTTCCGCCGGTAACCGAGAGGCGGAGGGCGGCCGGCCACAGGGGGCATTAGACGGCCGCAGCCGTGCCGCAGCGTGGGCCTACCCCAGCCGTCGAGCAGCGGCACGGAACGGGAAACGCTCGAGTGGTTATTTTCATCGAAATGCAGAGCTCTAGTCTGAAGTGTCAAACGATGAAGAGATTTTGTCGTGCTTTTTTCCAAGGCCTCCTCGATCTCGTCTAATTTATTTTTCGTTAGAACACTACGGTCCCAAGGCTTTCGTTCGTGTAACACAGATCCAGTTTTTGAAATTTCTTCGCTAATCTGCGTATCGTGGATTCATTTGGAACATGCACACTGCAAAATTTCCGTATGAATTCTAGCTGACATTTCACATACGGTTCTGTTTTTGCATAGTTCAGCACAATAAACACTCGTTGATCCTTCGTGTGTACCATACTGTAAGGAAACTCGACGGTAAACTCAAAACAAACCACCCGAACACTCTGTCCCGCAGTACAGAACACAAGAGCACGGTGTTTCTACCTGGCGACAATAGGGCCGGACTCGGCGCTGTTGCCAAGTGTCCCAGAGCACGACAAGCAAAGCGGCGACTGGCAGGCAGAGCGGCAGCAGCCGACAACTTGTGGACCTCTCCCGGGCGTTTTTCAGGGGACACCCTGTATTTTATGACCACTTTATAGTTCTAACCTATTTTAACATTTCTCCATCTTGTTTATTAATTTTTAGAAACAAATCTAAATTTACATAGTTGTGGCTGCCGCAGCAACCTGTTTCCGGCCACTACTCGCCCCTAGAGCTTCCCACGTGCGAGTTGCGGTCTGTGTGCAGTGGTGACGTAACGACTGAGCAGAGCCAGAGCAGCCACTAGCCACGCCCACCCGGCATACGTCAGACGCCGCGGAATCGCCGGTCAGCGACCTCCGGAGAACCGCGCTGCTTCACAGGAGGGAGCGCTGTCCTAACAGTCCTTCCGCTGGGTCGTATGATGATGATAATCATTAAACAACTTGTGTTTTTGTCGAACAAGTATTCAATGCTGGTGGTAAATGCAAAGTTTCAGGTCGTGAAACGTTGAATTCAGTTTTCCCGGATACTGTGAGATATTTGATTAACAAATTGGAGTACGGGTCCCGTGGCAGATGCACAGAGAACTGGTTGCCCTAACATTTTGACTGAGGATAAACTACTCGGTATTTCAGATAAATCGTCCATGATTCCGAACAAGTCAGTACAAAAATTCGGTCAGCAAATCGATGTTAGTGTCAGAACGGTCCGCAGAGCTGTGAAGAAAAAAATTATATTCTTTTCCCATACCAAATGACAGTCGTCCTAGAATTGAAAAACACTCATCATGCCCATGGACTGCATTATTGTCAATGGTTCAAAAATTTCGTTCAACAATATGGAATGGATAATCTTAATGAAACGTTTTTCACTAAGATGTGGTTTCCTGGGTACATGAAGCCGCAAGAATCTCGTATGTGGAGTACTGGAAATCCATTGCTTATTCATTAGGAACAGTTTCATTCTGTGAAAATAGGAGTTTGAATTGCAATTTCTAGACGTCGGATTTTGGATCTCGTATTTGTAAAGAAACAATAAACGCAAATTATACTGCAATGATATTCTGTACCCCTTCACAGGAGGGCACGAGTTATATGAACTACTGAACAGTTATTTTCAAGTAGGTGGTGTAACCGCGCATACAGCTCGCATATCAATTTAGCTGATTGTTGACGTTTTTGGTGATCGCGTGATTTTACGGGAACTCTGGTCACCACGATAGCCTGATGTAACCACACCTGAGTTTTTTTGCTGACTATTAAAACGTCCAAAATCCGTCGAGGGATTGAAAACTGCAATATCCACTGTCACTGCTTCTGTTACCGAGTAAATGTCACAGCTGTGTTTCGAAACATGATTATACGAACTGAATTGAGTTTTCAGCAACAGGGAGGACACTTTCAAAATTTAATGTGAAAATTTTCAAGGAAAAACGAATGTACAATCAATTAACAACTTGCATTTCACTGAATTTCATTTCCGTGTGTGCACTTTCTGTCCTCTTCAAGTCTGAAGAACTTTAGATTGACTTTTGTTCTTCCAAATAGACTTGATATATTAACGAATTTTTTTCTTTTTATAAGTTACCATAGCACACCTCATACCTTAACAATCTCGGTCATTATTCTTACATATATTTGTCATTTTTGAAATTAAAGTTTAAGAATTATTTAGTTTGAAGATTAAGTCACGTGATCAAAAGCGTTCTTTCAGTAGCCAAATGTGTGGTGACGTCACGTGACGTAAGTAAGACAAAGCTATGGGTGTGTTATGGAATGTTACTAGATTTTCCGTTCCTTTTCTGAGTATAATTATTTTGATTATGATAGAAAATGCATTTCCAAATTTTGTGTAAGATTGAAAAGGATTTTAATGGACGCCTACAAGGTAGAAGAGACTGTTGGGTTACTTAAATTCGTTCGTATGAGTGGACGAACTGTTCTCACTTGTAAGTCGAACACGTAAGTAATAACATGATGATAAGCATACAACTCTGTGGTTAATATGGACGACTCTGTTGGCAGCTGAAACGATATTCCGTCGGCTGTCTGGACATCATAAGATGCGATTCTTGCTGGGTCATGCGTTTTGGAACCAGCGTTCTGCAATACGTACCACTCAGGCGTCAGGAGATCTAAATTTGTAAGTGTGGAGGCTTTCAGTTTTGTTCGGCAATACTCTACTTAAATGGTAATTATACTCATTTTAGTGAGTTTTCAGAGTGATATCGTTTCCAGGACATCAAATGTCTTTTGTGAAACTAATGTTAGAGTACTGTTGTCGAATGTTTCAGAACTTCACCACACTGTATGTCTTTTAGAAAATCATTTAGTGCCGGCCGCTGTGGCCGAGGAGACAGAGGCGCTTCGGTCACGGTCTGCACGGCCACTACGGTCGAGGGTTCGAATCCCCCCTCGGGCATGGATATTTGTGCCGTCTTTAGTATAAGGTAGTTCATAAGTAGTTTGTAAGTTTAGGGACTGATGACCCCGTAGTTAAGCCCCATAAGCTTAACAAACATTTGAACATTTTGAAAATGATTTAGTGGTTCTCAGCAAATGGACTGTAATTAAATTTTAATAAAATTCAGTACATACAGTTCCATACAGTAAATGGAATGACACCATCAACAAATATAAACTTTGATCAGAAATCTGTAGCAAAGGTAGAATATTCAAAAATTTTAGATGTAAACATTGATGAGCGGTTGAACTGGAAATAACACATTGCAGTTCTGTTGAAGCGTTTGTGTTCAGAAACTTATGGTATTAGGGTAATTGCAAATTTTGGTGATATACATCTCAGTAAATTAGCTTACTTTGCCTATCTTCATTTTCAGCTTTCGTATGGCATCATTTTCTGGGATAATTCATTATTTAGTAAAAAAGTATTCATTGCACAAATACGTGTGATCAGAATAATTGCCAGAGCCTATCAAAGATCACCCTGGAGACACTTATTTAAAGAGCTATGGATCATCACAGTAGCTTCTCAGTATATATATTCATGTATGAAATTTGTTATTACCAGTCCCACCGAATTCAAAAGCAATACCAATTTACCTAACTACAGCTCTAGGAGAAAGAATGATCTTCACTATTCAAGGAAAAATCTAGTTTTGGCACAGAAGGGGTGAATTATGCTGTCACAAAAGTGTTTGGTCACCCACCAAACTGCATCAAAGACCTGCCAGATAGCCAACAAACATTTAAAAATAAATTAAAAGAATTTCTGCGTGGCAACTCGTTCTACACTATAGATGAATTTTTAGATATAAATTAGTAAATTTGAAAAAAAAAATATATATGAAACAATAAAAATAAAAATAATAATTGTGTCAGGTAATATTTAGTACAAAGTAATAATTTGTAAAGACAGCTTTCATTTACCTGACACGTTCCACATCATTACGAAGTGTCAAATTCATGATCTATGGAACAAGACGTGCAATTGTTTGATATTCATCGAACAGGCTGATTTAGCATAGACGGGCCTGAAGGCCATGGTTGATGTGTATGTCAAGTATTAAAACAAGTTATAAAGTAACTGTAAAAGTCTGGAAAGTCGGATATGAAAATCCACAAGGTGTTTCAAGATATACATAATTTTGTTTCTTATACGGTGTTTCGGGCGATACCCATTTTTATATAACCGAATGCCAGACTTGAAGGTAATAGTGCGACGAGCAAAATCTCAATATACCGGAATGCACCATCGGAAAAAATGTGTGACTATTAGATACTTGTCAGGAATTAGACGTAAAATATACGAAAAAGAAAGGTGAATACAGCCTCAAACATCCTGTGGAGCACAACAGACAACTTTTATCTTAGAGTCACTTTATTAATTGCAGTCTGGTGTCGAGTGTAGTAAACGAAATGTGACTTTACATGCTGATATACTTGTAGGATGGCTGGTTCATGGTCAAACGTTGCTACGATATTTCATAGTTTGAAGATGACGTCATAGATGGAATGGCTGGGAAAAAATATGGTGTAACATATCTCGGTCCCATGAGAAATTGCGTCAACACTGAAATTGAAATGTTTGTAGAGCTTATGGGACTTAACTACGGGGTCATCTGTCCCTAAACCATGCCCGACCGTAGTGGCCGTGCAGACTGTAAGCGACGCGCCGCAGGACGCTCGGCCACCACAGCCGGCGCGTCAGTACCGCCTAGGCAATTACTGGCTGCCCTCCCTCTGTGTAAGACCGCTCTAGAAGTTTCTAATTATAAATATTAGATAAACTAATGTATACAACTTAACATGATTTTGTGTGACTAATGTGTTTACATAAAGCTTTATTATGGTACTTTCGTATATATAATTATCCTGTACTTAACAAAAACAGTAGAATGTAGATGTTCTACAAACAGCACTCGCGCCAAAATTGACGATACGCGGGTCCAGCACTACCCAGATGCAGCCAGGCCAGTCACGCTCTTGAAACAGCTGGAACTCGGTAATAGGGAAACAAAGAGAAGGTAATGTTGTAGGTGAATATGGCCTGACAAAGGAAATAAACAGGAGATCGTAAAATTTTGTGCAAAGCACAATTTAATTATCACCAAGAACTGGTTTAAACATCATGACCGGAGGCAGTGTACGTCGAAGAGACCAGGAGACACTGGAAGGTACCAGATTGACTTAATAATGGTAAGGAATAGATTTAGAAACCAGGTTTTAAACTGTAAGACACAGCCAGGGCAGATATAGACTCTGAACCTAACTTATTAGTAATGAACTGTATATTACAAATTAAGAGACTGCAGGTAGAAAAGTTAAGAGATGGAATCTGGACTAAATGAAGGAACAAGAGGTAGTTGTGGGTTTCTGAAGGAGCATTAGGCAAGGATTGGCTGAAAGGGGGAACAGTAATACAGTAGAAGAAGAATGGGTAGCTCTGAGAGATAGGGTAGTAAAGGCTGCAGAGGATCATATAGGCAGAAGGACAAGGCCTAATAGAAATCCGTGGATAACACAGGATATACTGAACTTAATATATGAGAGGAGAAAATATAAAAATTTAGCAATTGCAGCAGGCAAAAGGGAGTGCAAACGTCTGAAAAATGAGATCGACTTGCTAAGCAGGAGTGGTTAAAGGACAAATGCAGAACCGTAGAAGAATGTATAACCAGGGGAAAGATAGACACCGCCTACAGGAAAATAAAAGAGAGAATTGTAGACAAGAAAAGCAGCAGTATGAATATTAAGAACGCAGACGGAAAATCAGTATTAAGCAAAGACGGAAAAGCTGAAATGTGGAAGGAATATATAGAGAGCCTGTACAAAGGATACAGACTTTGTGGTGTAGGACGTCGCGCCAAAAAGGGACTGATGATAACACCACCGAGTGGATATATTTTCACTCGTCAGACACGGTCCACTGGTATGCAAGTGTGCAAAATCACAGATACGCAAATTAATTTTAAATGTAATCCTCCTTAATGTTAATATCAGGGTTCGCCACCATATGGAAAAAGATCCAACACCGTAAATCTAAAACCACAGTGGCGAGACAATTGATCAGAGTGCATCAGGTAATAAACACAGTCCTCTACCTATCTATCTAATAACCCTCTAAAATAGTAACTTAGGAATTTGTAACGGAAAGTAAATTTAGGAGTTAACCAAGTACATTTATTAATTAAAGCACAGAAATCCGGAGATTAGATAAAAATTAATGTAAATGTTTACATGTATGAAATCACAGTTAAAAATGTAGTTAAGCAACGGGTTTCATATGAATACAAATGTTTATAAAAAGGAAAATAAATGCAGTAAAATCGTTTCACGCCGCAAAATACATGTGTGACCTGCAAAATTTGCATGTAATATTTTCAGCACTAACTTAAATAACACAGTATAATAGCTGGCTATACATGTTTCAGTTGTCCTATTGGAAAAAACTAGAAACAGAGGCTCTACGAAATTATTTATAGGAGAGATAACTCAAACATCGATCCTACGCACGCTCATACACTCTGATGGGAGATTACTGCAACTATATACAACAAAACTAGCAAATAGCGAGCATCATTTTACGAATACCCTTGGATCGACTTGATCTGTCGATGGTGGATCTCGGTGGCGACTGGGCGATGTCGAAGGAGTGGAGCTAAAAAAGAATAAATTCTTCCGCCCAAGAATCTTACTACGATCTGTGAAGCAGTATCGATATTTAACTATAACAGCCCCACGATCATGGCAGATAGCTGTTGTCAGGTAAATGCTTCCAGTGTCGGATAGGACACACATTAACAAACACAAGTGCAAATCGCGAGTTTTAAGCACAAGTGTCCCCAGAATGGAATTGCATAACCCACTAGCACATCCATATGCCCAGTACGGCAATGGCTGCCTAATCTCAAGTCTCGACCGAACAATAATATGCAGAGCGAACTACTGCCACTGAGCTACTGTCTGGATCTACACATGAACTTTTCGAGATCCGTGATCCGCTGCAGGTGGAAACCTCAGAAAACTAAAACCTATACGCACTCAGGACTCAGCCCAGAAGAGCGATTAAAACTATTCAGGTCCTAACTAAAAGAAAACGCCCGAACTAGCGGAAGCCTACACGAGAAGTGTCTCGCCACTCTTCATCCGCCCACACGAAAACTGGGCGTCAACGCCCCCCTAAACTCTAGATAACAGTCACTCCAGCCAATGAGATGGGCAGGAAGCTAGACCTGTCGCCTACACAGACTGAACCAATCAAATCGCCTACGGAAGATGCCACCCAAGGCAACCGTCCTTCCGAAAATTCCTTATCCTCAACATTTCCAACTTTTTGCCCAAAACGTGATTTGGAGACATATCTAGCGAGCTCGTAGCCCGAACAGCTACAGATGAAAGAGCAAAGTGGAAAGGGGACTCAAAACACCATACAAGAGAGGACTCCATTGTGCGCCGAAATTCTACAGGACGCCAGGCAGTATATAACCCAGAAAACACGGGGCGCCAGTCAGCCCCCAGCTGTAATTCTGCAGACAGGCAAGGCTAACAGATACTTAGAAGATAACCTCCCCAAATCCGTACACTGAGAGGTTCCATAATGATAGGAACTCTGTGGAATTTGGCCCACACTGCCCGCTATCTAAAAGGTAGGCGATACATTATCGAATGTTTTCCAGAGATTGGAACCACCTCAGGTAGTGAGCCTACAGACAGATAGGTTCCACCTCGCAAACTGCCCCCATAAACGTGTCGCCAGAGAGCAGAGAGCAGCCTCCCTCGACAGCGCCAGCCCAGCTCTGCCTTCTGCAGGCAGGGACAGCGCCTAAGGGCTAACGAAAACAGTTTCCAAGAACAACGAGAAAATTGTTACCCAATCACCCAAGACACATACTACAGATTCACTAAACAATACATTCTGAGGCACACCCTTATGGCATGCAAGAATAAACTTTGGAAAAAAGTAGAACTAACAGTTTACTCCCAATACACACAACACATGTAAAAGCACCAGAAAGAGAGAAAATAAATGAACAAGTAATTGACCTCCGTACAAATGTAGTATTCTAGAAATGAAAGATGAAGTCGAGGACGAGGAGATAGGAGATACGATACTGCGAGAAGAATTTGACAGAGTAGTCAAAGATTTAAGCCAGAACATGTTCCTTGGAATAGATTATATTCCGACTGAACCGCTGATATAGCCACTTCGAAGCATCATTTCAATTAAACAAGATAACCACGGCTGAATTCTACAAACTTTATTCCGACTCAGAAATAGACAAAGAATAATAATAACTTTAAAATAAACAAGAGAGTTTCTATAAGTAACCAAGAGAAAACACAAACCATAAACATCGACCTTGTCATAATCTAGTTCTCTCACAGCCCCTTCCCTGTAGAGTGGAGCTCCAGGTATATTTGGGAATTCGTAACGAATACATCTTCCGGCCCGAGTAAACTTTTCTAGTTGTTGACTTTCTTCTTCCTTCGTTGTCTTCTCCTTTATATTTTCTCTCCTCTGATTTGTCCTTTCTGCTAGTAAATGCATGTCCCTGTCTGGGCAAGAAAACACGATCCATATCTTGTATGTCTCCATGCAGCAGGTGAGCAGGTTTGAGTCGATTAATTGACACAGTCACTTGTTTGTCTTTAATCTTGAGTCGCATAGTGCGCGTATTACGTTTCAGTCCTTTATAAGGCCCTGTATACGGTGGCTGTAGTGGTCCTCGTACGGAATCTGTCCTTAACACAACATGTGAACATTTACTCAGTGCTTTATGTACAATAGCACGACTACCCACCTAATGTTTTGATGGCAGTGGGCGAAGATTTGCTAAATGTTCTTTCATTAGTAAGAATGGGAGGTGAACCTTTTCACTTTTTTCTTCGAAAAACTCTCCGGGAAGTCGTAAAGTTTCTTCATTCACAAATTCGGCTGTAGATGTTCCTAAATCAGGTTTGAAAAGAGTACGCAGGCCTAATAATACCAGTGCCAACACCGCTGCCCAACTGTCACCGTGGCACAGTAATGCAGTCTTCAGCGTTCTGTACCGCCTTTCCGCCATCCCGTTACTTTCAGGGTGATAGCTAGTGGTACTGCGAAGACGGAAGTCACAAATATTTGCTAGTTCCAGAAACAATTGTGAATCAAACTGACAGCTTTGATCAGTTGTGACTTGCACTGGGCATCCAAATCTTGCTATCCACGTCAATATGAAACTTCGGCTTACTGTCTCTGCTGAAATATCTTGCATGGGTACAGCTTCTGCCCACGTAGTAAATCTACCAATTACTTTGAAAATGTAGCGGTAACCTTCAGACATAGAAAGTGGCCCAACGATATCAATGACCAAAACTAGCAGAAGGTTCGTTGAAGTGTCCATCTTGTTTCTTCATATGTCTACCTACTTTACAAGTTTGACAAGCGAGACAAATCTGTGTCTATCTTCGAAAATCTCGTTTAATTCCAGGTCATACAAAACATTCTGTCAGCAGTTTCATACTCACTCGTACTCCTGAGTGAGCTAAATTATGTATGCTTTCAAAGATCTCCCTTCATAAGTGTTGCGGTGCAAAAGGTCTTGGTCTTGCCTGTGAGATATCACACCACATTTCAACTGCGTCCCCTTCTGGTCGTATTTCTTGTAGTATCAACCCAGTAGAGGTGCTTCCACGAAAAAAATGTATCTGTTTATCCTGATTTTGTACTGCCGCAAGTAGCGCATAATCAGCAGAATGTCTAATGGCAGTAACACTTGAAAATTAATCTGCCACGATATTCTGTGCACCGTTTACATGGCGTATATCGGTAGTGAACTGACCTATGTATTCTAGTTGTCCAAATTGTCGGGGTGACAAGGCGGTAGTAAGTTTGCTGAATGCAATGGGGAGTGGTTGGTGATGCGTTGATGTTGTAAACGGCCTAGCGTCCACGTAGGATCGGAAGTACCGAATCGATTCATATATCGCTAACAATTCTCTTTTGTGCCTCAGTAAGTTTCTTGGAAGAGAAACCCAACGGCTGCCAATTACTAGCGACTTCTTGATGTAATGCTGCGCTAATTGCCGTTGCGCTAGTAAAACCGCTTGCTTGAATTCTCTCTTGATTCGTTCGAAAGCCTGCTGCGTTTCTGTCGTCCATTTAAGCTCTTGCGATTTACTTTCGTCAGACCCTGCTAACACTTCCGAGAGACGAGCTTGTATTGCTGCAGCTTATGGCACACGCCGTCGGTAAAAATTTATTGCACCAAGAAAACGAACGGCGTAATTGTTGCAAATTCTGTGGCCGGAGCATTTTCTGTATGCTTTCAACTTTCTCTTCATACGGAAATACACCGCCGCCTGTAAGTGTATAACCCAGATACGTTACATGGTTTCTCTTGAGATTGCACTTCTCGTCATTAGTAATTACTCAGTACGACTGCAGTCTATCAAAAACCGTCTTCATGTGCTTTTCATGAGTGTCAGCTGTCGCTGAAAACACCAATATATATATCATCTAAGTAAGAGAACGTAAATTATAACCCTCGTAGGACAACATCTATAAAATTTTGCCACGTTTTGGCTTACTTTTTAAACCCGAATGGCATAGGTAAAAATTCAAACAGACCAAAAGGCGTTGTAATTGACGTTTTATGTATGATCGCCTCCGCAACTGGAATCTGATAGTAAGTTTTAATTAAATTAAAAAAATTTAAAAAATGTACTTAAAATTTCCATGTTATTGAAATGGTGCGTGTAACTACATGTGGGAACACATGTGGTAGCTCGTTTACCTAGTAGCCGATGAAACCAACACCACTTTTCCGTGTCCTCCCTTCCACTGCTATTCGGGTGCGTTTCCGAAACCAACGAACCTGCCGTGTTCAAAACTTCCAACTGCTTATGTAGCATGTCGAGTTGTTCCTTCATTTCTTGAAGCTGTACATTGGATTCTACCTGCCGATGTTTCTTGATAGATGTCGCCTCCTATACGTCGGCCGTCGTACTGTCTCCGTTATACTCACTGTATCAGCTTTTTCCGTTGTAGCATACGCTCTGTCGGCGAGTCGAAGAATGTTGGTCATACCGTGTCCTTCATTCGCCGCCGCTGCTGCCCGTGCTGTCATGGGAAGATGTGACGCCCCAACGTATCGCAGCGTGTAGTCTGAAAACTCTTCTTCTGCCACTATACCCCGTAACTGTCGCCAAAATTCGGATGGCGATCTGTCACCACGACGCTCGTTTTGTAATACGTGGTGTATTCGGTGGTCCAACGGTTTACCGAGCCTGTTTATTAACAGTGTCTTCAGAAGGGATTATTTCTGTGTTGTCGGCGGACGTCCAATTTCGTCTTCCACAAGTGACGCTGCTTTGGCGTTCAAAGTATTTACGGCTATTGAGAACTTCTCGTAGTCTTCTGTGACATTATTATGAAGGAAAGCCAGTTACAACATCGAAAACTATAGTTCCGGCTTATCCGGAAAAAACTGCAGAGTGTGCACTTTCATAGACTTCGGGACGTAGTTTAAGTAGTACTCATGTTGATCTCGGACGTTTCCGTGCACATATCTACTGACTGTCCTGGTGAATTATTAGTAACACTCGTCAGACACGGTCCACTGGTATGCAAGTGTGCAAAATCACAGATACGCAAATTAATTTTAAATGTAATCCTCCTTAATGTTAATATCAGGGTTCGCCACCATATGGAAAAAGATCCAACACCGTAAATCTAAAACCACAGTGGCGAGACAATTGATCAGAGTGCATCAGGTAATAAACACAGTCCTCTACCTATCTATCTAATAACCCTCTAAAATAGTAACTTAGGAATTTGTAACGGAAAGTAAATTTAGGAGTTAACCAAGTACATTTATTAATTAAAGCACAGAAATCCGGAGATTAGATAAAAATTAATGTAAATGTTTACATGTATGAAATCACAGTTAAAAATGTAGTTAAGCAACGGGTTTCATATGAATACAAATGTTTATAAAAAGGAAAATAAATGCAGTAAAATCGTTTCACGCCGCAAAATACATGTGTGACCTGCAAAATTTGCATGTAATATTTTCAGCACTAACTTAAATAACACAGTATAATAGCTGGCTATACATGTTTCAGTTGTCCTATTGGAAAAAACTAGAAACAGAGGCTCTACGAAATTATTTATAGGAGAGATAACTCAAACATCGATCATACGCACGCTCATACACTCTGATGGGAGATTACTGCAACTATATACAACAAAACTAGCAAATAGCGAGCATCATTTTACGAATACCCTTGGATCGACTTGATCTGTCGATGGTGGATCTCGGTGGCGACTGGGCGATGTCGAAGGAGTGGAGCTAAAAAAGAATAAATTCTTCCGCCCAAGAATCTTACTACGATCTGTGAAGCAGTATCGATATTTAACTATAACAGCCCCACGATCATGGCAGATAGCTGTTGTCAGGTAAATGCTTCCAGTGTCGGATAGGACACACATTAACAAACACAAGTGCAAATCGCGAGTTTTAAGCACAAGTGTCCCCAGAATGGAATTGCATAACCCACTAGCACATCCATATGCCCAGTACGGCAATGGCTGCCTAATCTCAAGTCTCGACCGAACAATAATATGCAGAGCGAACTACTGCCACTGAGCTACTGTCTGGATCTACACATGAACTTTTCGAGATCCGTGATCCGCTGCAGGTGGAAACCTCAGAAAACTAAAACCTATACGCACTCAGGACTCAGCCCAGAAGAGCGATTAAAACTATTCAGGTCCTAACTAAAAGAAAACGCCCGAACTAGCGGAAGCCTACACGAGAAGTGTCTCGCCACTCTTCATCCGCCCACACGAAAACTGGGCGTCAACGCCCCCCTAAACTCTAGATAACAGTCACTCCAGCCAATGAGATGGGCAGGAAGCTAGACCTGTCGCCTACACAGACTGAACCAATCAAATCGCCTACGGAAGATGCCACCCAAGGCAACCGTCCTTCCGAAAATTCCTTATCCTCAACATTTCCAACTTTTTGCCCAAAACGTGATTTGGAGACATATCTAGCGAGCTCGTAGCCCGAACAGCTACAGATGAAAGAGCAAAGTGGAAAGGGGACTCAAAACACCATACAAGAGAGGACTCCATTGTGCGCCGAAATTCTACAGGACGCCAGGCAGTATATAACCCAGAAAACACGGGGCGCCAGTCAGCCCCCAGCTGTAATTCTGCAGACAGGCAAGGCTAACAGATACTTAGAAGATAACCTCCCCAAATCCGTACACTGAGAGGTTCCATAATGATAGGAACTCTGTGGAATTTGGCCCACACTGCCCGCTATCTAAAAGGTAGGCGATACATTATCGAATGTTTTCCAGAGATTGGAACCACCTCAGGTAGTGAGCCTACAGACAGATAGGTTCCACCTCGCAAACTGCCCCCATAAACGTGTCGCCAGAGAGCAGAGAGCAGCCTCCCTCGACAGCGCCAGCCCAGCTCTGCCTTCTGCAGGCAGGGACAGCGCCTAAGGGCTAACGAAAACAGTTTCCAAGAACAACGAGAAAATTGTTACCCAATCACCCAAGACACATACTACAGATTCACTAAACAATACATTCTGAGGCACACCCTTATGGCATGCAAGAATAAACTTTGGAAAAAAGTAGAACTAACAGTTTACTCCCAATACACACAACACATGTAAAAGCACCAGAAAGAGAGAAAATAAATGAACAAGTAATTGACCTCCGTACAAATGTAGTATTCTAGAAATGAAAGATGAAGTCGAGGACGAGGAGATAGGAGATACGATACTGCGAGAAGAATTTGACAGAGTAGTCAAAGATTTAAGCCAGAACATGTTCCTTGGAATAGATTATATTCCGACTGAACCGCTGATATAGCCACTTCGAAGCATCATTTCAATTAAACAAGATAACCACGGCTGAATTCTACAAACTTTATTCCGACTCAGAAATAGACAAAGAATAATAATAACTTTAAAATAAACAAGAGAGTTTCTATAAGTAACCAAGAGAAAACACAAACCATAAACATCGACCTTGTCATAATCTAGTTCTCTCACAGCCCCTTCCCTGTAGAGTGGAGCTCCAGGTATATTTGGGAATTCGTAACGAATACATCTTCCGGCCCGAGTAAACTTTTCTAGTTGTTGACTTTCTTCTTCCTTCGTTGTCTTCTCCTTTATATTTTCTCTCCTCTGATTTGTCCTTTCTGCTAGTAAATGCATGTCCCTGTCTGGGCAAGAAAACACGATCCATATCTTGTATGTCTCCATGCAGCAGGTGAGCAGGTTTGAGTCGATTAATTGACACAGTCACTTGTTTGTCTTTAATCTTGAGTCGCATAGTGCGCGTATTACGTTTCAGTCCTTTATAAGGCCCTGTATACGGTGGCTGTAGTGGTCCTCGTACGGAATCTGTCCTTAACACAACATGTGAACATTTACTCAGTGCTTTATGTACAATAGCACGACTACCCACCTAATGTTTTGATGGCAGTGGGCGAAGATTTGCTAAATGTTCTTTCATTAGTAAGAATGGGAGGTGAACCTTTTCACTTTTTTCTTCGAAAAACTCTCCGGGAAGTCGTAAAGTTTCTTCATTCACAAATTCGGCTGTAGATGTTCCTAAATCAGGTTTGAAAAGAGTACGCAGGCCTAATAATACCAGTGCCAACACCGCTGCCCAACTGTCACCGTGGCACAGTAATGCAGTCTTCAGCGTTCTGTACCGCCTTTCCGCCATCCCGTTACTTTCAGGGTGATAGCTAGTGGTACTGCGAAGACGGAAGTCACAAATATTTGCTAGTTCCAGAAACAATTGTGAATCAAACTGACAGCTTTGATCAGTTGTGACTTGCACTGGGCATCCAAATCTTGCTATCCACGTCAATATGAAACTTCGGCTTACTGTCTCTGCTGAAATATCTTGCATGGGTACAGCTTCTGCCCACGTAGTAAATCTACCAATTACTTTGAAAATGTAGCGGTAACCTTCAGACATAGAAAGTGGCCCAACGATATCAATGACCAAAACTAGCAGAAGGTTCGTTGAAGTGTCCATCTTGTTTCTTCATATGTCTACCTACTTTACAAGTTTGACAAGCGAGACAAATCTGTGTCTATCTTCGAAAATCTCGTTTAATTCCAGGTCATACAAAACATTCTGTCAGCAGTTTCATACTCACTCGTACTCCTGAGTGAGCTAAATTATGTATGCTTTCAAAGATCTCCCTTCATAAGTGTTGCGGTGCAAAAGGTCTTGGTCTTGCCTGTGAGATATCACACCACATTTCAACTGCGTCCCCTTCTGGTCGTATTTCTTGTAGTATCAACCCAGTAGAGGTGCTTCCACGAAAAAAATGTATCTGTTTATCCTGATTTTGTACTGCCGCAAGTAGCGCATAATCAGCAGAATGTCTAATGGCAGTAACACTTGAAAATTAATCTGCCACGATATTCTGTGCACCGTTTACATGGCGTATATCGGTAGTGAACTGACCTATGTATTCTAGTTGTCCAAATTGTCGGGGTGACAAGGCGGTAGTAAGTTTGCTGAATGCAATGGGGAGTGGTTGGTGATGCGTTGATGTTGTAAACGGCCTAGCGTCCACGTAGGATCGGAAGTACCGAATCGATTCATATATCGCTAACAATTCTCTTTTGTGCCTCAGTAAGTTTCTTGGAAGAGAAACCCAACGGCTGCCAATTACTAGCGACTTCTTGATGTAATGCTGCGCTAATTGCCGTTGCGCTAGTAAAACCGCTTGCTTGAATTCTCTCTTGATTCGTTCGAAAGCCTGCTGCGTTTCTGTCGTCCATTTAAGCTCTTGCGATTTACTTTCGTCAGACCCTGCTAACACTTCCGAGAGACGAGCTTGTATTGCTGCAGCTTATGGCACACGCCGTCGGTAAAAATTTATTGCACCAAGAAAACGAACGGCGTAATTGTTGCAAATTCTGTGGCCGGAGCATTTTCTGTATGCTTTCAACTTTCTCTTCATACGGAAATACACCGCCGCCTGTAAGTGTATAACCCAGATACGTTACATGGTTTCTCTTGAGATTGCACTTCTCGTCATTAGTAATTACTCAGTACGACTGCAGTCTATCAAAAACCGTCTTCATGTGCTTTTCATGAATGTCAGCTGTCGCTGAAAACACCAATATATATATCATCTAAGTAAGAGAACGTAAATTATAACCCTCGTAGGACAACATCTATAAAATTTTGCCACGTTTTGGCTTACTTTTTAAACCCGAATGGCATAGGTAAAAATTCAAACAGACCAAAAGGCGTTGTAATTGACGTTTTATGTATGATCGCCTCCGCAACTGGAATCTGATAGTAAGTTTTAATTAAATTAAAAAAATTTAAAAAATGTACTTAAAATTTCCATGTTATTGAAATGGTGCGTGTAACTACATGTGGGAACACATGTGGTAGCTCGTTTACCTAGTAGCCGATGAAACCAACACCACTTTTCCGTGTCCTCCCTTCCACTGCTATTCGGGTGCGTTTCCGAAACCAACGAACCTGCCGTGTTCAAAACTTCCAACTGCTTATGTAGCATGGCGAGTTGTTCCTTCATTTCTTGAAACTGTACATTGGATTCTACCTGCCGATGTTTCTTGATAGATGTCGCCTCCTATACGTCGGCCGTCGTACTGTCTCCGTTATACTCACTGTATCAGCTTTTTCTGTTGTAGCATACGCTCTGTCGGCGAGTCGAAGAATGTTGGTCATACCGTGTCCTTCATTCGCCGCCGCTGCTGCCCGTACTGTCATGGGAAGATGTGACGCCCCAACGTATCGCAGCGTGTAGTCTGAAAACTCTTCTTCTGCCACTATACCCCGTAACTGTCGCCAAAATTCGGATGGCGATCTGTCACCACGACGCTCGTTTTGTAATACGTGGTGTATTCGGTGGTCCAACGGTTTACCGAGCCTGTTTATTAACAGTGTCTTCAGAAGGGATTATTTCTGTGTTGTCGGCGGACGTCCAATTTCGTCTTCCACAAGTGACGCTGCTTTGGCGTTCAAAGTATTTACGGCTATTGAGAACTTCTCGTAGTCTTCTGTGACATTATTATGAAGGAAAGCCAGTTACAACATCGAAAACTATAGTTCCGGCTTATCCGGAAAAAACTGCAGAGTGTGCACTTTCATAGACTTCGGGACGTAGTTTAAGTAGTACTCATGTTGATCTCGGACGTTTCCGTGCACATATCTACTGACTGTCCTGGTGAATTATCATTGCAGTGCGTAAATCTTGAATTTGGCTCCGCAGTGTATTCTGCAGTTGCGTAAGATTCAACTGCCGTCGCCCGCCACGTTTTCCGACGTCTTCTCGCGCGCTGGTATTTGTTTCTTGTACAGGGGTCACCACTTTGTAGCCACTTCTAAGCATAATTTCAGTTAAAGGAAATAACCACTGCCAAATGGTATATTAATCAACTTCCAATTCGGAAGATGACAAAGAATAATAATGATTTTAAAATAAACAAGAGAGAATCCATCAGTAACGAAGAGTAAAAACAAAGAATAATAATCTTGAATATAATGTCTTTGCCGTAGAACTCTGCCACTGTTCATCGACCTCGTCATAATCTTGTTCCGGCACTAATATCGTTAGGAGAGCCAGTCATGAAGGAATTGTTTCACCTGGTATGCACGATAATGAGACAGGGGAAATACCTTCCGACTTTAAAAAGAATATCGTGATTCCAATTCCAAAAAAAGGAATTGGACATAAACGTGAAAATTCCATAAATATCAATCTAATAACTCATAGTTGAAAACACTAACACGAATTATTTACAGACCAATGGAAAAACTTGTGGAATCCAACCTTGGGGAAGCTCAGTTTTTATTTAGGAGATGTAGGAGGTGGGAGGCAATACTCACACTACTACTTATCTGAGAACATAGGCCAGGGAAAGGCAAACCTACGTATTCAACTTATACAAAAACCAGAGAGCGGTTATTGAGAGTCAAAGGGCAAGAAAGGGACGCAGAGGTTGGGAAGGGAGTAAGACAGGGTTGCAGCCTTTCCCCAATGTTGTTCAATCTGTCCACTGACCAAGCTGTGAAGGAATGCAAGGAGAAATCTGCAGAGGGAATTAAAGTTCAGGGGGAAGAAATAAAAACTTTGCGGTTTGTCGATAACATACTAATTCTGTCAGAGACCGCAAAGGATCTGGAAAAGCAATTGAGTGAAAAGTACAACGTCTTGAAATGAGGGTATAAGATGAACATCAACAAGAGTGAAACAAGAATAATGGAATGTAGCGTCAGAAAGTCAGGTGGTACTGAAGGAATTAGATTAGGTAAAAACAGAATAAAAGTATTAGATGAGTTTTGTTATTTCGCTAGCAAGATAATTTCAGATGGCCGAAGTAAAGAAGATATAAAATGTAGAATGGCTATGGAAAGAAAAGCGTTTTTGAAGAAGCGAAACTTGTTGACATCCAAGTTGTTTCTGAAAGCACTTGTCTGCAATGTAGCATTGCATGGGAGTGAAACGTGGACGGTAAGGAGCTCAGACACAAAGATGACAGAAGCTTTTGAAATATGGTGCTACAGACAATTGATTAAAATTAGATGGGTGCATCGCGTAACTAATGAGAAGGGGTGACCAAATTGGTGATAAAAGGAATTTCTGTCATATCCTGACTAAGAGAAGGGATAGACACAGAAGGGATAGGACACATTATGAGACATCAAGGAATAAACTTAGCATTGGAAGGAAGTGTGTGGGTTAAAAATAGTAGAGGGAGACCGAGGGACGAATGCAGTAAGCAGATTTAAAAGGACGTAGGTTGCTGAACGTATTTAATGTAATTTAATGAACGTATTCGCAGATGAAGAGGCTTGCACAGAACAGGGTAGCGTGGAGAGCTGCATCAAACCAGTCTGCGAACTCAAAACCACAACAACAGTGTGAAACAACTGTCATACCTTATTTTTTGAAAAATAGCCACTGTTTTATAAGTTCCACAGCACTTCAATTTACAAGGTAAACGACCTATGCGCTGTTTCTGCGTGGGGACGACAGCTTGGCACGAGTGTGGTGGTAACACCGCCGAGGATGAGTGTTAGAGAGACAAAAAAAAAAAAAAAAAAAAAAAAAAAAAAAAAGTTCAAATTTTTGTATAGCTTAAGGGACTTAACTACGGGGTCATCAGTCCCTAAACTTACAAACTACTTATGAACTAGCTACACGGGATAAATATCCAGGCCCGAGGGGGGATTAGAATCCCCGACCCTAGTGGCCATACAGACCGTGACTGAAGCGCCGCAGTCCCCTCGGCCACCGCTGCCGGTGTTAGAGATAACTTACAAAAACCTATTGTGTTTATCAGAGTCTCTATCCAACTTCTGTCTCCGACCCCGGCATACAGCAATTTACTTGGAACGTCTGGAACTATACACGGCCTGTCTGGTGCCATATAAAGTCCACGATACTCACTGGTGCAACAGCTGGACACAAAGTAACGAAAATTACTCTTTCTCTCTGAAGTGACTTTGACCTTTAATACAGTCTCCCCCCGATGTATAAGAACGTTTCTGTAATGTCCAGAAGATGCCGTACAAGATCCGGGATTCTATTTCTGTCGATGTGTTCATACACTCTGCTCTACCGGATTCCTTGCTCTGATCTTTTCACTTATTCATTCACTATATCGTAATCACAGGGATTCTTCATCATCATCATCTTCTTCTTTTCTTTCCGTCATGTATTACGCTTTCCCTCAGAATGATGGAGCTACATCTGGTCCTTCCACCGTTTTGCACCTCTTCAACGCATCTTTTACGTTGCAGAGTATATCGCCAAAAATGTAGTGGTAATCTTGATTCGTCTATTCGTAACAGATGGAATATTCGTCAACCTTACTGTTGATATCGAAAATACACGATTGGACATTAAAATTGCTACACCACAAAGATGACATGCTACAGACGAGAAATTAAACCGATAGGAAGAAGATGCTGTGGTATGCAAATGCTTTTCAGAGCATTCACGCAAGGTTAGCGCCGGTGGCAACACCTACAACGTGCTGACATGAGGAAAGTTTCCAGCCGATTTGCCATACACAAACAGCAGTTGACCGGAGTTGCCTGGTGAAACGTTGTGATGTCTAGCGTAAGGAGGAGAAATGCGTACCATCACGTTTGCGACTTTGATAAAGGTGGGATTGTAGCCTATTGCAATTGCGGTTTATCGTACCGCGGCATTGCTGCTCGTTTTAAACGCGATCAATGACTATTAGTAGAATATGGAATCTGTGGGTTCAGGAGGGCAATACGGAACGCCGTGCTGGATCCTAATGGCCTCGTATCATTAGCAGTCGAGATGATAGGCATCTTATCTGAAAGGCAGTAGCGGAACGTGCAGCCACGTTCTAAAGCTCTAGTCATCACGTTCCGTATCTTCACTTGGACAGACGATTTATTCAACCTTGTAATTCGCGCAAAGACTGATCTGTAATGTTTTTTGTGCCCTTAAACAGTTGGCCCTGCAGGTTGGACAAATCTGCCGCGACTCCTACGCTTAGAAATCAGAAAGTAGTGCCCATCTCAATTCAAGAGAGATACGTTGTCCTTAACTGTACTCAAAAAGATCTGAACTGTAGATTAAAAAATATGAAAAATTAAATAATTACTGCTAAGTGACCTCACCGGGTACGGGAATGTGGTATTGGCATTTTATCAGTAAATAAAAGTGAACTAATTACTGAGAGGTAAAAAAGGTAATTTTTTATTTAAAAACAAAGTTGAAATGCAAATATTATCAAAAAATAGTCAAAGAAATTTAATACGTTCTTAAGTCAAGATTAGATAAGATACGATACTACCGTACAATATTACTGAAATAAAATATTTAAGAATGCCTGAGGTATTGCAATTACGCGTAACTCGTTGTTTGATAAAATTAAATACCGGAGGACAGGGTGTCGTCGTAATATCAAGAACAATGTTGTAGTGGTGTGGCGTTTGCGCGGACCCTACACTACTCAAATATCGTCGTTCGCTCACATTGCATGTGCGCACAAATACCGTGTGTTGCGTCGATGCTGACAGCGGCTGCGTCTGTGAAACCTGTAAAAAGTTAGCTAATTAAATCGATGGCTGGGATTATTCAGCCAAAACCTTCCTATTGCGCTTGGTGACGCCGAGGCGCGCTATTCTCCCAGTCAAACTAATATTGGCTGGGTGCGCTAATTCAGCAAATTAGCCCACCGGAAGATGCCGCTCAAAATCGTCGGCAGACGTTAACTATCAAATATTATGGACTGGCAAAATGTCCACCGCTCTGGAATCGCACCGTAGTTACACGTTGTGCATGTAACTCAACACTTGGTACCGCAAACTTCGCTGTACATGAAATCAGGCGTAACCATAGCAAGTCGCTTTCAAATCCACAGAGCGCGCGATTCTGTCGCCTGCGCAAGGCAAAGTGAGTCTGCCAACAATTTCCTCCGGCAGCTCTCGATTTCTCCTACCACGTATCTTTCCTCACCAGCCAATCAGCGTTATCGTAGCAACACGCCATCTGCTAGCCTTCGCCAATAACAGCGCGCGTCACATACAGTCTGGGCAATTCCGGTAAAATTATGGGGCGCCAAGCTCGCCTCCCATTGTCTGTCTAAAGCTCTTCAGACGCGACCCCCTGCTGTTCAAAAGCCGTCGTCTGTTGTATGCCGTCGCCTTTGTGTTCCACCTGCCTGACTCACTGTCGCTTCATCGTTCCGGCTGCGCCGTGAAATGTTGCTTGTCTGCGTACGGGATCCTCTCGTTAAATGCTAAATGCAATTGACAATTTCACCTGTAATTGCTCATTACACTGATGACCAATATGAATATACATATGACGTGTGAGATATCAGACGAATCGGAATGATGAGTAGAATATGATTCTCTACACATAAATGTCATGGAAGGAAGTCAGAAAACCTTGACTCGTTACAACGTCTCGATCCGTGAGTCAACAGATGGGGACGTTTTCAATACAACAAGCATATATACGAACAGTTCGACGACGTTTGCGGCAGCATGGAATATCAGCATGGAGACCATGGCTGCGGTTACCCTTGACGATGCTTCACAGACAGGAGCGCCGGTGATGGTGTACACAACGACGAAACTGGGTGTACGAATGGCAAAACGTCATTTTTACAGATTAATCTAGGTTTTGTTTACAGCATCATGATGGTCGAATCCGTGTTTGGTGACATCGCAGTGTACGCACATTGGAAGTGTGTGTTCGTCATCGCCATACTGGCGTATCACCCGGTTTGATGGTATGTGTTGTCATTGGTTACACATCCTGGTCAGCTCTTGTTCTCATCGACGGCACTTTGAACAGTGGCCGTTACATTTCACATGTGTTACGACCCGTTTCTCTACCCTTCATTCAATCCCTACGAAACCCTACATTTCAGCAGGATAATGCACGATCGCATGTTGCAAGTCCAGTGCGTGTCTTTCTGGATACGGAAAATGTTCGACTGCTGCCCTGGCCAGCAAATTCTCCAGATCTCTCACCAACTGTAAACGTCAGCCGAGCAACTGGCTCGTCACAATACGCCAGTCACTACTCTGGTATCGTGTTGAAGCTGTATGAGCACCTGTACCTGTACACGCCATCCAAGCTCTGGTGGCCTCAATGCCCAGGCGTCTAGGCCGTCATTTCGGTCAGAGGTGAGTGTTCTGGATACTGATTTCTCAGGATCTATGCTCCCAGATTGCGCGAAAATGTAATCACATGTCAGATCTAGTATAATATATTTGTCCAATGAATACCCATTTATCGTTTGCATTTCTTCTTAGTGTAGCAATTTTAATGGCTAATAGTGTACTTATTTACTACTGATATCTGTTTCTTTTGTAGTTTAGCTCGGAATATCCTGCTATATACCTGAGGAATTTCATATCATGGGTCTGTACTGTTGTTTTATCTCTCGTCTTCATTACTAAGTTTCACTTCCACATAGTAATGTTGGTACTGACGAAACTTCATAAAATTCTAGAAATGTTTCTGTTCTTACTTAACGTTGGAGGACTCTTCTGATAGTGCCACTCAAGTAGTTAAATTTCTCGATTTTGTCTTTTTGATGTAGATCTCCACTGTACAATAGCATGGTTCGTAAACATTTGACTCTATTTAGTTGCACTATAAACTTTTGTCTATAACTATTTTTGTTCCTACACGATTTTTTTTCCACCGAAATTCATGGCTTCTGTTTTCTGTATTGATATTGGCACGTCATATACTGGCCAGTACTTACCTTACATGGAGACCACACGGGCATCAGATTTCAGAATGTGTATATATTTATGGCACGTGAAGTTCAGAACTTAAATAATAATCAGCCAATGCCATTCAATGCAACTCTCATAAAATGTCGACAAAATCGACTAAGAAGTTAGTCAAGTACACGTAACTAACAATAATCAAAAGTATTACGGCATCTGTTGGTGTAGCTCAGGTTATAGCGTTTTGGCTTTACAACAATAGAGTCGATGGTTCGAATCTCGCTATGGCAGTTTTTTTCCGAATTCAGTTGTATACAACGTTATAGGATCTATAATTCCACGTGTTTATTTTTCACAAAAATTACCATTAGATATGAAAATTGTGTAATTATCTGAATACAAAAAAAAAAAAAAAAAAAAAAAAAAAAAAGGAAAGGAAAAAAAAGCCTTGTGAACAGCGAAATTCGAACCAGCAACTCCATGGTTTTGAGTTTAGAACGCAACCACTTTTTCTTTCTTCAGGCAGATCTATGCTTTGCGGTCGTCGGTTCAGTTCGTCCTCGGTTGTTCGTTGTGTACTGGGCTCAGCTTTTTCAGGCAGATCTATGCTTTGCGGTCGTCGGTTCAGTTCGTCCTCGGTTGTTCGTTGTGTACTGGGCTCAGCTTTTTCAGGCAGATCTATGCTTTGCGGTCGTCGGTTCAGTTCGTCCTCGGTTGTTCGTTGTGTACTGGGCTCAGCTTTTTCAGGCAGATCTATGCTTTGCGGTCGTCGGTTCAGTTCGTCCTCGGTTGTTCGTTGTGTACTGGGCTCAGCTTTTTCAGGCAGATCTATGCTTTGCGGTCGTCGGTTCAGTTCGTCCTCGGTTGTTCGTTGTGTACTGGGCTCAGCTTTTTCAGGCAGATCTATGCTTTGCGGTCGTCGGTTCAGTTCGTCCTCGGTTGTTCGTTGTGTACTGGGCTCAGCTTTTTCAGGCAGATCTATGCTTTGCGGTCGTCGGTTCAGTTCGTCCTCGGTTGTTCGTTGTGTACTGGGCTCAGCTTTTTCAGGCAGATCTATGCTTTGCGGTCGTCGGTTCAGTTCGTCCTCGGTTGTTCGTTGTGTACTGGGCTCAGCTTTTTCAGGCAGATCTATGCTTTGCGGTCGTCGGTTCAGTTCGTCCTCGGTTGTTCGTTGCGTACTGGGCTCAGCTTCGTCATTGCAGAGAGCGCTTAGCCCCTGACCGGGCGCGCTGAGCCACGGGCCCGGCGCCACGTGAGCTGCATCAACTCACACTGCAACGTATTTTATTATTGGCTCTTCGGTGTACAAGCAGAACTTCAAAGTCGATTTTCTCGATAATTTTTGAGAACAGGGTCGAATTCTGAACTGCGCATACCATAAGTATCAAAATATTCTGTGATCTGATGTGGTCTTCTTGTTAGTGTTTTACCGCCGATAGTCCACAAAGACGATAAAGGATGAACATAGCACTAGCAGGTAGGAACCTTTCTCTTCTTTTAGTGACTATCGGCAGTACAGCACTAAGATGTCGGGGAATGTGAAGACTTTGCACTGATGTTCTTTGAATGAAGCTATGTGTATAATATTTTTGTGATGTGAATATCTTTGACTTGTATGTATGTAGTTCTGTGAGCAAAATAAAGTTTGTTGTTGTGTACAAGACATCCACCTTTGCATTACATATCACGACTAAATACATTTTTTTGGTGCCGAAATTCGGGAGCGGCGGACGAACCGAGACGAAAGGAACAGAACTGCAAACGTGTGGAAGACATGAAACGATACGCAAATGTTCATATGTTTGTATAGCTTATGGGACTTATCTACGATGTCATCAGTCCCTAAACTTACAAACTACTTATCAACTACCTTATACTAAGGACAGCACAAATATTCATGCCCGGGAGGGGGGGGATTCGAACCCCGTAGTGACCGTGCAGACCGTGACTGGAGCTCCTCAGTCCCCTCGGCCACCGCGGCCAGCGAAACGACACGCATCTCCTCTACAACGCAGATAAGTGCAACTGAAAGGCTATAATTATTTCAGAGTATTATGAGAACCTTATAGCAATTACAAAGTAATTGTTGCCAAGGGTAGATACTACATGATTTGGTGTGCTTCCGTTGCTGTTAATTAAACTCTTTCGCTCGTAATAACGATATATGTTATTGGGGAACGTTACTTGTGACTAGTGCTGCCATCTGTCAGCCGATTATCGTACTGCACTTACTCGAGTGACCCCTGTCGGCCGGCCGCTGCACTACAGCCACCAACGCTGCCCCTGTTTGGCTGGCCGCTATCGATAGAAACTAACGACCCTCCGACCACGCTAATCGAGGAACAGCTGATACGAGACGTAACACCTTAAATTCCAGAATTATGTGACCGATTGGATAATGGCACACAACAACTCGGCAGCACAACTACACAGCCTAAAGATGAAACGCACGACAGAAAGAGCGAACATTACGCGCTTTTGTCGCAGAAGTTGAAAGGTTGTGCGACACTGCAGGGCTCGTGGATTACAAGTACTGTAAGGAAAGACTTCAAGAAGTTGCGCAGCGACTCACCACTTTAGATGACGACATTCACGACTTGTTAGACGACGACGAATACTAGACAGATGTTCGTAAATGCGAAGATTATTTAGACGCCGCTAAACGCGCCATTGCTCAACTGTCGCACGAAATAGAGAAACAGCTGGCAAGATCTGTAACAAACCTGAAAACTGCCGATGCCCCCACCCCCGGTTCCAGTCAGTAACACAGACGGCTCCTTCAGTCTCAGTAAAACTTCCGCCGATCAAGCTTGAGTAATTTTCAGGTGATTTGGAGACTTGGGCACGGTTCTGGGAGCAGTTTGATCAGTCAGTCGACAAGGACCCGTCGATAAACACCGTGAATAAACATATATTTCTTTTTGGCTACTTAGAGGAAGAACCGAAACATTTAGTAGACGGTATTGCAGTGACAGCTGCGACATACGAAGAAACGAAGAGGATTCTATAATCTCGTTACGGCAACAAAGATCGGATAATTCAGGCCCACCTGGATTACATAGAAGCCATACAACCCGTTCAGTAGTCTTCCACAGAGGAACTCAATACGACATTCGTCGAATGCCAGCGACGTATACAAGCTCTTAAGGCTCTTGGGGAAGATGTCAACGGTTATGGCAGAGTCCTCGCGCCGAAAATTCTGCGCGCCTCCCAGGTGACCGATGCCGCCGCTGGTAATCCACGCCAGGCGCACGGGACTATCCGAAGGCGACATCTTGCAGTTGACGGAGTTAATGAGTGAAGAAGTAGATGGGGCACTTACCACACAGAAGATACACCACAATCTTCCCGCCGCTCCTTGTATAACACCCACGGCAGCCGCACTTCACGTTCACGCGAAAACTAAAGGAACAACATCCAAGGTTACCAGGGATCAAGAACCATTCTGCATTGTCTGTGACTCTCGCGGCCATTGGGCACAGGACTGCAAGAAGATCGTATGTGTCAGTGACGGTACAGATAAACTGAAACGAACAAACAGACGTTTTCTTTGTCCTCAGCGCGGGCATGAAGTCTCATAGTGCAGGAAGAAGGAAAAGGCTCGGTGTTGTAAGTATCGGAAGTTGCATTACAAGTCCATTTGTGATGAAGAAAAGGACTCTGGCGCTCCTACCGCTCAGCCATCACTACTTCTGTGGGAAAAATAGCTGTTGCTCCCCACGGATTCACTTATCTCCAAACGGCGCAAGTGTGTGTCTCAGGACCCACAGGGCTGGATAGGACAACACGATGTGTGCTGGACTCAGGAAGTCAATCCAGCTTCATACCAAAATCGCTGTTTGACGATCTGAAACTGCCGACTGCAGATCGACGAGAATTAACTGTTCGTTTATTTCAATCAAGGCTTACCCCCTCGCATTACCGAACACTTGTTCAGTTTAAGATAAAGGGCCTTTGGAAGAATTCTTCGATATCATTGACTGCCTTCTAAAGTCTTCATGTGATTGCACACCAGCCATCTGTTCCATCACATATAAGGAGTTTATCACATGTGCAAAACCATACGCTAGCTGATCCAAAAACCGACTCATCTGAACACATTCCTGTGGAGATTATTATTGGAGCCGACTTTTATTGGGAAATACTGACTGATAGTCCACCGATCCGCATCTCTGAATCTCTGGTACTAGTTCCATCCATATTTGGCTGGATACTTAGTGGAAACAAGTCAGGGGCCAGTGTGCATGCAACTGTTGTGAATTTTGTTCATTCTGACTGGTATCCTCCACCCCCAGAAAACGAATTCAGACGCTTTTGGGACTTGGAGACTATTGGGATTACTGCTGATCAAGGTCGAGCTACGAGTGACAACGATATGTGACTTCTTGAGGGGTTCAGAACATCTTTTTGTATAAAGGATCAACGAACAGTGGTTCCACTTCGCAAAAGAGTGGACGAAACTCTTCCAAGCAACAGAACGACTGCTGAGAAACGATTCAGCCACCTGATGACAAGACTACAAGGCCAAGAAGACATTAAGCAAATGTACTACGGTTTAATGCTAGACTACATTAGAAAGGTACAAGTAGAGGTCACCGCCACTCAACTTTCAGGGAAGGCGAAGTTCTATCTCCATCATCATGCAGTGAGGAAAGACAAGAATGGGAAGACTAAATGGAGGATAGTGTTTGACGCATCATCTCGCGAAAGTGGTGCTCCTTCTCTGAACGACAAACTATAGGCTGGGCCGAATCTACTGTGGTCCTGGAAATTTTACTGCGATTCAGACTACACAGCGTTGCTATTGTCATGGACATTACGCAGGCATTCCTTCTACTTGTCTTGAATGAAGAAGACAGAGACTTGACCAGATACTTCTGATTTAGAACTAAGCAGAACGAAAGGGAAGATCTTCAAACAACTGACAACATAATAGAATACCGTTTCACCAGGCTCTCATTCGGGCTGACCTGCAGCCCATTTGCACTCTCTCCCTCTTTAAGAGAACACGCCAACAATCATTTCCCTCAGTGGCGCTTCTTATAAATAGAAATATGTACATGGACGACTTTGTGATCGCTGTAGGGGATGATAGCGAGCACCATATACTATGAACTTGTTGCTCTAATGAAACTGATCATTCTGCCACTGTCGAAATGGGCTACCAACTTAGAACAGTTAAAAGCTATTTGGAAGGCTGAAGGGCGAGAACTCCATGCACAGACTCAAGTCCTAGGTGTAGACTGGAACACTGAGAATGACTACTTCAAGACTGACCCCAGCGCCATCACCAGAACGTTATCAGAAGAACCAGCTACCAAATGACAGCTATTGCAATGTACGGCTAGCTTCTATGACCCACTAGGACTTTTCACCCCAGTCTCCCTTGTTGGAAAATTGTTCCAGGACACTTGGTGCAGGGGAATTGGCTGGGATGAACTCATGCCCTGGGACCTAGGAACACGATGGTGCATTTGGATATCTAGCTTACCTTCATTGTCGCAAGTTCGTGTACCCAGATGGCATGCCACAGCACATGGGAGAGACATTCAAGTCCATGTATTCTCCGACGCATCTGAAAGGGCATATGGAGCAGCTCTGTATTTAAGTAGAGCCTTTGCGAATAATGTTCAAACTCATCTAGTCTGTAGCAAGAACAGACTTGCTCCTATTAAGAAAGTAACCTTGTCACAGCTGGAACTCTTAGCAGCTGTAGTAGGAACCCGATTACTGTGCTACTTCTGCCATGCTTGCACACGCAATCTTATGTGCGGACTCTACAGTCACACTCCCACACAATGGAAACACAGCCCTGGACAAGACAATCCAGCTGACCATCTCTCATGTGGACTCCTTGGAGATCAAATACGTTCACGGGAAATCTGGTGGCATGGACCACCTTGGCTTTCACGCCCTCCCGAATGTAGGCAAAATGTTACTCCGACTTGGAACAACTACCTCCTGAAGAGAAGACGAAACAGACACACTGGCAAGTAGTCTCTGTCTCTACACCGACTAGCCTCTTGAACCTATCAAAATTCAGCTCGTTCGGGAGGCTCCTTCGTACTACAGCATGGATACTCCGTTTCCTGAACAATATTCGTCAGAACGAGAAATCTTCGGGAGAGCTTACAGATGTTGAATTATCAGCGGCACGAATGTGGATACGAATAGCTCAGGGACACTCCACCAGAGAACTACACGCACTACAGAATAATGTACTACTGCCGAGAGAGTAAAAAATTGCACGGTACGACCCTTTCTTGGAAGATGGACTAATACGTCTAGGAGGCCGACTGCAGCACGCTAGCCTCGACAGGGGGCAGAACCATCCGGTGCTCCTCGATGGTTCTCACCATTTCACAAAAAATGTTCAAATGTTTGTATAGTCTATGGGACTTAACTACGGGGCCATCAGTCCCTAAACTTACAAACTGCTTATGAACTAACTAAGACTAAGGACGGCACAAATATCTATGCTCGAGTGGGGATTCTAACCCCCGACCGTAGTGGCCGTGCAGACCGTGACTGGAGCGCCTCAGTCTCCTCGGCCACCGCGACCGGCACTATTTCAAACAACTGGTCATCCGAGACACACAAATTCGTCTTCATCAATTTGGCGCTCGTTCAGTTGTGTCCGAATTGAATTCTGCATCCTCAGAGCTCGTCAGGCAGTCAAAAGAGTCCTGCACTCATGCTTCACGTGTAAGATCCTGATGAATCTACAAGGTCGACAATTTGAAGCACCACTACCATCTGAACCACTTATGCTGCTAAACCATTTGCTGTAACAGGGATAGACTTTACCAGAGCCTACATCAAACATGAACCTAACGAAGGAATTCCGCCTGAAACAACAACTCTCCGACAACTTTTGGAAGCGTTGTATGTATGTAGTTCTGTGAGAAATATAAAGTTTGTTGTTGTGTACAAGAAATCCACCTTTGCATTATATTTCACGACATAAGGTAAGTACTTGCCAATCAGTCTGTCTCTTTCGAACATTAATTTATCATCTCCGTGGAGAATTTCCATTAGTAATCCATATTATACATCTGACACATTTGGTATAGTTCGTAGGCAGCTCTCTGCAGTCCGCATTCCTTATTCGAAATTAACAGACGGTTTTCTGCGAATAACAACGTTATTACGCAATCTTTTAGGTCAAAGTTGTATGTATAGTTCCTCAGTTTCATATTCCATTGCCGTACAATGTTATCAATGTACATACTAAATATCTATGGAGAGAGGCTGCTACCTTGTCGAACTCCTATATCAATAACCTCTGTGGTTCCTCATTATCCCCATGTATTTGAATCAATGAATTAATGCAGATCTTTTTAATTACCTGTACGATGTGTATTGTTATACATCTTGTTATTAAAACTTTCCACAATAGTTGTCTATTTACTTTATCAAAACCTTTACATAATCGACGAAAAGGATATGTGTTCCTTTATTGAATTTTTAAGTTTTTCAGTAATTTTCTGCAGCATAAATATGTTGTCTGTACAGCTTCTTCCCTTTCTGAATGTATTTCTTTATTCTGATAGCAAGCTTATGGGTTTTAATTTTTAGGTTATTATTCTGGCATAGATCTTATACACTGTAGTTAATAGTAATATGGCTCTATATTGTTTTCGGGTACTCGTCTGTTTCGTTATGATGTAAATGCCACTACTTCCTACTGTATAACTATGAGCGCTTTCTAATTCTTACAATTCAAGACAATCCGAATTTGTATCAATGTCTTCATCATTTTCTGTGTTCATTTCATCAGTCCACAAATCCTTGTAATAATGCATCCAGTCTGTGTTCTTTTCTACGTTGATATATGCCATATATTTTTCGCTGTTATTCAAGTGTGCTACTATTTTATATGCAAGTGTTTCGGTACTCACTGATTGACTGTAGACTCTACGGCATAGCCAACAATGTTATCTATTCTTTCCCTTCCAACTCTTACACTGTTATCTCCGCCAGTTGCAATATACGCCAATTTCAGTATAGTCATTCTTATTTATCGTAGCTAGTGTTTACGGTAGATATTCATAGAATATCTCGCTTTCTTTCGGTCTCCCTTCCTCTGGGGCATACACTGCTACAAAGGTTTGATATCATGTAACAATCGTACATTTTATGCTGCATAACCGCTCGTTTATTCATGCATAGCTTATCAGCCTTTTTTCCATTTTCTATTTACTATTATGACTACCCCAGATCATGCTCATTAGCGTTACTCTAATAAAAGTACACAAAAGTGTAATTTAATATGCATTTGGTTCCCTTCAGTTTCTTCTTAGTTTCTGTTATAAATGCAATATAAAAAGTCCTCTCTTCTAATATTTTGTGCAATTCTCCTTCCTTTGTCGATATCCCTCTGACGTTCCATGTTATGAAGTTTACATATTCCGGTACACCAAAACCTTTAACCCTTTTCCTTTTCCGGTTCCTCGCATGGTTTTGCTTGAAAGTAATTTCCTATTTCGCCGTCCATCTTTTAGCGGCAGCGCAGGTACAGCTGGATAGCAGGGCTGCCACCCTGCCCGATTCTCTTGTGAGGGTCTGCTCCCCTACCTTCTAGCGCCCTCCCTGCCCGTGTGGTGGGGTCCGTTCCCCTGGCTGCTCTGCCCAGCCTGTCCCACGTGGTCAGCCCTGCGGCTGGCAGAGCAGCTGACGCCGCCTGGGAGGGAGGGATCCACTCTGATTGGCGGAGGCTGCCGTGGTGAACTCCACTCTGCGGGTTTGGTCCTGGCGCGCTCGCGCCCCTGCAGTGGGAGATTTTGGACACTCAGCCATGCCAATGACGAGCTCCTGTCACTGCGATGTCTGCGCGTACGGGCGAGGAACCCGGTGGAACACCAGAAGTGGTGATTTCCGTGCCGTAGGGCGGGCAAACAGGGACTTGAGCAGAAGCAGACGTGGAAATGCTTTAAGTCACATTCCGGACACGTGAAAACAAGTTACAAATAACGGGGGCTGTTGTGTTGAAGACGTGTGATTAAAGGTACCTGAGTCAGTATAGATAGCTCATGGAAAAACAGCGGTTGTCGTCCGTTTTCATCCACTCTTCATACACACTTAGACATCACACACTAAGCAGATTCCTTAGTAGTACTCTTAATCTTCTAAGCGTTCTGCCGAATGGTATTCATAATTGGGGAGGGGGGGGGGTTGAGAGCAGGCATGCATGCCGCCCGCAATAATGAATATGAAGAAAAATTAAGTACGGTATCTGAATTATTTTAGTGAATGACGCGAGAAGGCATCGATGTGGTACACAGTCATACTTTCCTCTATTTGAGACAGGAGAACAGTGCCAGTGGTGCAAAGTTCCTTTTATAATGGCTATATTTTTTATCATTTTTTATGACAACCTTGAAAACGCTTGTCAAAGGAAAGTGTAAGGCGCTGAATATAAGAAGAGAAACAGAATATCATGCACTGTTTATTTAAATCTGAAATCCTTTATCGTTAGCACCCGTAACTCGATATCAGTAAAGAGACAACCTCTGCAGCCAGGTTTCTGCCACCACACGCATAGCACGGTAAAGGTTACCACACCGAGGATAAAACACAGTAAGGACCTGCCGCTGCCCGCTGCCTGCCGCAAGTCAGAAGCTGAACTGGGATACGACGGCGACACCGCGAAAGGCACGAGTGGGACGGAAAGCGGCACAGGTGGCCTGTATCTGCCACACAAGCGGCGTACAAAACGTGCTGCGTCACGGCGCCTAGAGCCGTGGTGGCGTTTGAAGCACGAAGACTGTAGGGCTCTAGCGGAGTAAAAGGCGCGCTATCGGCGAGTGAGAGCTGCCCACACCCAGGCCGGATGTGCGGCGGTCGCGCAGAGGCTGCGTGCGATAAGCCAGGGCGGCGCGGTGGTCCGGGAGCGCAGGGAGCCTGCGAGGGCGGCCGCCGTCTGCACAGCAGCAGAGCTCTGGCAGGAGGAAGAGGCCGCGCTGTGGCCAACAGTGGGCGGGGAAAGCCAACCAAGAAGGCGGACACCGTGGAGGCGGGCCATGGGAACCAGCGAAATGAGTAAGTGATTTCTGCTGCTCCTCTCCTGCAATAAAGCCCTTAATAAACGTCTGTAAACAAATTATATATACTGTGCGATTCATCCGTTGCGAAAAAAGGCCCCGTAGGTGGTGCGTACTAAGCTCGTATTATTTTCTCGTTTCCACCGGTAGTCGTAGGTGTCGATGGCCGAGTAGAAAGAGAGCGACACAGGAATAAGCCGGCCGCGGTGGCCGAGGGGACTGAGGCGCTTCAGTCACGGTCTGCACGGCCACTACGGTCGGGAGTTCGAATCCCCCCTCGGGCATGCATATTTGTGCCGTCCTTAGTTGTAGGTAGTTCATAAGTAGTTTGTAAGTTTAGGGACTGATGACCCCGTAGTTAAGTCCCATAAGCTTAACAAACATTTGAACATTTTGAACACAGGAATAAAGGATGCACGCTTGTGCAGGTACGGAGGTGACCAGCCAGTGGGACAGCAGAAACTAGAACAATAGGCTAAATTAGAAAATATATATTTCGGGGAGTCTTCGTAATACTTAACTTTTACATAGTTCTTGACTGCTGATACATAGTTTAGATAGAGGCCTGCCTACTGATGATTTCTAGTGCCTATCCGACAGCCAAGTCTTAACTGGTGCCTATCTGATTCCCAAGTGGTCGATGCAGCAGTCGTGGCCACGAGCGGAGTTGCAGCAGAGGGCGCTCGTGGCTGGCGTCGTAAGAACGCCGCGCCGTGCGTGCATGGCTGCGCGCGGCGAAAGTAGGTGCCGCGCACTTTAGACTTGTGCGACACCACAATTATGAACGTCGCCAGTTCGAATCCCGTAAGTAGCGAGGAATGTTTTCTATCTTGTCACTACTTCATGATTTTAGTTTGCACACGTACTGCTACATACTACATACTGCATTTTAACAGGTCGAGATCCCTAAAACAAGGTGTGGCCGACTGGCACCTCACCCTCTCTTGTCTGTTGTTCGCTGTTCACAACTGAGATATGTAAAATGAAAAGAAGCGGGTTTCTTGACACATTGTGGATCTTCAGTTGCCTAACATTTTGCGTTAAAAGGGAAATAGCAAATAAAAGCTTAGTAATTAAAATATACCGTGTAATGCAATTTTCTCCGATTGAAAGACACATCCACCACAGAGGCAGTCACCATAATGGCATTGGTATTCCTTCTGGTGAGCGGCAGCAGCAGTAGTTACAGGGGCCACAGCCCGGATGATTAACTGAGCTGGCCTTCTAACGTCGGCTACTGTGCCTTCTTGCGAACAGCTGAAACCATGGGGAAACTAAAATCGTTACTTTTCTGGAGGACATGCAGCTCTAATGTCCGAATATATGATGATGGAAAAGTTGGTAGAAGCCGACCTCAGGGAGGATCACTTTGGGATCAGGAGGCAATACTCACTTTGCGGCTTATCCTAGAAAATAGATTATATATTAAGAATAGGCAAACCTACATATCTAGAGATTTGGAGAAGGCCTTTGACAATGTGATTAGAATAAACTCTTTCAAGTCCCGAAGCAAGCAGGAGTAAAATATAGGGCGCGTAAGGTTATTTACAACTTGTACAAAAACCAGACAGCAGTTGTTAGAGTTGAAGTGCATGAAAGGGATGTAGTAGTTGGGAAGGGAGTAAGACAGGGTTGTAGCCTTTCTTCAATGTTTTTGAATTTGTACATTCAGCAAGCTATAAAGGAAAGCAAGGACAAATTTGGAGAAAGAATTAAAGTTCAGGGTGAAGAATTAAAAAGAATGCGTTTTGCCGATGACCTAGTAATTCTGTCAGACACAGGAAAGGACCTGCAAGAGCACATGAACGGAATGGACAGTGTGCTGAAATGTGCATATAAGATGAAGATTAACAAGAGAAAAACTAGGGTAATGGAGTGCAGTGTAAGGTAATCAGGTGATGCTGAAGGAATTAGATTGGGAAACGAAACAATAAAGGAGGTAGATGAGTTTTGTTATTTGGGCAGTAAAATAACAAATGATTGTCACAGTACAGAGGATATAAAATGCAGAATGGCAATGGGTAGAAAAGCGTTCCTGAAAAAGAGAAATTTGTTAACATCGAATATTGATTTGAGCGTAAGGAAGTCCTTTCTGAAGGCATTTGTATGGAGTGTTGCCTTGTACGGGAGTGAAACATGGACGATAAACAGTGTGGACAAGAAGAGGCTTTTGAGATGTTGTGGTAGAGAAGAATGCTGAAGGTTAGGTGGGAGGATCGCGTAACTAATGAGGAGGTACTGAACAGGATTGGGGAGAAAAAGTATTTCTGGCATACCTTGCGTAAAGGAAGGGATCGATTGGTAGGACACATTCTTAGACATCAAGGAATCGTGAAGGGAAGTGTGTGGGGTAAAACCGCAGAGGAAGACCAAGAGATGGATACAGTAAGCACATTCAGACAGATGTAGGTCGCCGTTCTTATGTGGAGTTGAAGAGTCTTGCTCAGGATGGGATATTGTTGAGAGCTGCATCAAACCAGTCTCCGGACTGAATCCCACAACAACAGTGAATGCATTATCGTAGGATAGATAGAAATGAAGACAACTCCGACAATAGAAGTAAAAGTTCACATGCAAAAAGGCTCTGCCAATAATAAGCTGATCAAAGAAATGTGTGAAGAGAAAAAATTAATTATTCAGGCAGTTAAGGGAGACAAAACGAGGTTCTGATGGGTGACTGGAATTATATATTAGGAAAGGAAAGGAAGGAAATGTAGTAGAATGAATGTGGGCGGTGGGAAAGGAATGAAATAGGATATCGCCCTGTAGAAATTTCTGCAGAGCACAGTTTAATAATGAGAAACACATGGTTTAATTATCATGAAAGAAGAGGGACCAAGTGACCAAGAGACACTAGGCGGTACCAGATCGACTTTACAATGACAACACATAAGTTCTGTTGTTCATTGGATGTTTTAAGGGAACAAAACTGCAGAGGTCATCAGTCTCAAAAGCGGGTTTTAAACTGTAAGACATATCCACGTACCGGCTTAGACGCTCATCATAACTTATTGGTTATGATAAATAGATTAAAATTTAAGAGACTACAAAAAGTGTGTATCACAGTTATTTAAAGAAGTCTATGATTAAGGAGATGGACACAGGACAAACTGATTGTACCAGAGGTGGGTCCGAATGCGGCTGTTGAGACGAGGCAGCGGCGATAGACAACGTGTTTCCCACTGCTGTGATGCCCCGGGCGCTTTTCGGGACGGAACCCACTTAAGAATCACCGGGCACTCGGGAAACACTGAACCTTCAAATCCTTTTAACAGCATAGCACAGTGCACTTCATAACTACAGATGTTTGCACTCGACTTTTAGACGGAGGTAGGAGGTCAGACAGAAAGCTAACGCAATCCCAAGCTGGCGCCAGCAAGCCGGGAAGGAGGCACCTATATGAAACATTAGCGGACTCAGTCTTCCCCAGCGAGCCGTACGGGGTTTTAAGACGCGCCGTGTGATTGGTAGGCGAGCCACTGATGCCGAAACGCCAGCGTCACCATCTGATATATACAGAAGAATAAACAAAATTAAGGCACTATTCCTCACGCCAGCTGACCTGCACTTGTGCACGCAAGCTCCCTGTGAGGCTCTCTCGCAGCTATTTCTTGTATGGAGAGGTCATATAGACTCCTCTACAGCA
Source organism: Locusta migratoria (assembly GCA_026315105.1). Taxonomy (NCBI): domain Eukaryota; kingdom Metazoa; phylum Arthropoda; class Insecta; order Orthoptera; family Acrididae; genus Locusta; species Locusta migratoria. The sequence goes on along the minus strand of CM048746.1, from coordinate 676,658,434 downwards.
TTGATTAGGAGGAGCACCTATACCCCGGCCGCTAAAACAGTGCTGTTGACGTTTCGCGTTACGGCTAGGTAAGTTGGCTACACTGCTTAAGCGACGTTGCAACACTAGCTTCTATACGCACAGCGGACGAAACTGTTTTCAGTTGTATCTCGTAAATGTAAGCTACTGAGCAATAAAAGTGCATATAATAATTCGTTTTTCACCACCAATTAATTATCGGCATATTAATGAAGACCAGAGCACAACAATGCACACGCTTTCAATAACGGAGCAAAGCAATATAGAAAATAAGCATTGAATCACGACAGATACGAAATAATAATCAAGATAGTAACTTTTCTCCCTACGCCTTATAATCAGAATGTTTTTCACTCACCAATTTACGGCGATAATGGTAATATTACATCCAGCTCCCCATTTTCACTTCTGTCGTCACTGCCAAAATCGTTGTCATCACCAAGAGAAATCATTAACCGTTCATGATTACTGATAATTCCTTCCATCGTTTGCGCTGCCCGAATCACTTTTTCAACGTGCTCGAGTTTTTTTCCCAAGATGCAGCATCCACATTGGTAACACCTTCATGCAACAGCTTTTCCATCTCTGTTATTGTGAAATACTTATTGTTCCTTAAGTAATTCTTCACGTCACTCCATACCAATTTTATAGGGTTAAAACGGCAGTGAAACGATGGCAGATTTATTACATTGTGACGCTGCTCCTTTGCGATTTCGTCTACTGCATATGTGGCTGTAATAGGCAAAGTTTCAGCGGCCCGGGTATAATATTGAGTAGTTCTAATTGCAGCGGAGGCACACCTAACAGCCACCGGAGCAACTAACGGTATTGTGTTGCGAACGTTTTAGGAGATATCTTCCCATCCTCAAGCTGTAATGACAAATAAAGTTTTTTAACATTTCTGACATCGTGACAGCCAAGATCGTAAACTGACGAAACTGCATTATTCTCGAAGTGAAGCAGGCGCGGTTCTTCAACCATTCTAACGACTTTATTTTATTTTGAAATTGTTTGTACCTTTTCTATACAGTCGATCTATTCGGAACTTGGGAATATAAATTCAATTTGTATTTATCAACTTCAGTCCTTTTAAAAAATATTTGATTTAATAAACATGAAATTCACAATAAGTTTTTTATTCCAATAACTAGCGGCGTCACTTAACTACCCGAACTGATCCTCACAAGTTACACATTGTTAATTTTAAGATTTTCTTACAGGAGATGTCATCTACGTTTATCTTTACATAAGTGATAAAGTTTCACCAATTGTAAGTAAACAAGGGGCATCTTTCTGAATTGTATATGGTATGCTGTTGATGTCTTCCTTGCAGGAGCATAAATTTTTCCGTTGCACACTACAAACAGCTGGGAGAATAGTATCTAAATTACAGCAGCATAGTTCACATAAGAAAACTGTGACCAGGATAGTTACTGCCACGATAGTTAATGGCAGGAAAGATATTGTCAGCATAGGTAAAAGGTATGATAGACAGATGGCAGAGTAGGTAATATATATATATATATATATATATATATATATATATATATATATGTGTGTGTGTGTGTGTGTGTGTGTGTGTGTGTGTGTGTTTCAAAATTTTTCGTGATGAAGTATAGGAATAAGGAGGATAATGGCACAGAGTAAGAAGACTTTTTGTGTTGATTATGACTTTTTGTGTATTTTCGTGCAGTGTTCGGTTAGGTAGAGATATATTGAGACAAAATATTGTAAAAAGTCAAGTAGTTTAGGAGATATCAGTGTTGGAAGGTGCAATGTTATGTTGAAGAGGAATTTTTAAAATTTATATTTCAAGGATTAGATGTAGAAAAATAGTAGGAGGTCAAAGATACAGTGTATAGAAGTAATAATTACAAAGACCGCCCTCATGAACCACAGACATTGCCGGAGTGGCTTGCGTGGCTCAACGATGCAGATTGCCGTACCGTAGGGGCAACAACAGTGGAGGGGTATCTGTGGAGAGGCCAGACAAACGTGTGGTTCCTGAAGAGGGGCAGCAGTGTGGATGATTGACTGAGCTGGCCTTGCAACATCAGCTAATGTGGCTTTGCCACACAGCTACTGCGATCGGCTGAAAGCAAGGGGAAACTACAGCCGTTACCTTTCGCGAGGACATGCAGCTCTACTGTATGAACATATGATGATGGCATCCTCTCGGGTAAAATATTCCGGAGGTAAAATAGTCCCCCATTCGGATCTCCGGGCGGGGACTACTCAAGAGGATGTCGTCATCAAGAAAAACAAAACAGGCATTCTACGGGTCGGAGCGTGGAATATTCTAACCCTTAATCGCTTAGGAAAATTAGAAAATTTGAAAAGAGAAATTAATAGGTTAAAGTTAGATATGGTAGGTGATTAGTAAAGTTTGGTGGTAGGATGAACAGGATTTCTGGTCAGGTGAGTACAGGGTTATAAATACAAAATCAGTTGGTGGTAATGCAGTAGTAGGTCTGATAATGAATAAGAAAATAGCAATGCGGGTAAGTTATTATGAACAGCATAGTGAACGCATTATCGTAGCAAAGATAGATACAATATCAAATACCGACCACAGTAGTGCAAGTTTATATTCAACCTAGCACGGCCGATGATGATAATATCGAAGAAATGAGGAGATAAAAGAAATCATTAAGAAAGTTAAGGGAGACGAAAACTTGGCTGTGATGGGGGGCTGGAATTCTGTTGTAAAAAAAGAGAAGAGAAGGGAATGGAGGGAATGAAGTAGGTGAATATGGACTAGGAAAAAGGAATGAAAGAGGAGATCGCTTGGTAGAATTTTGCGCAGAGCACAATTTAAAGATCACGAACACTTCGTTCATGCATCGTGAAAGAAGACTGTATAAGTGGAAGCGACTAGGAGATATTGGAAAGTACCAGATTGACATTATATTAGTAAGGCAAAGGTTTAGAAATCAGGTTTTAAACTGTAAAACATATCCAGGGGAACATATAGATTCTTACCATAACTTATTGGTTATGAACTGCAGATTAAAACTTAAGAGATTGCAGAAAGGTAGAAAGTTAAGAGATGGATTCTGGACAAATTGAAGGAACCAGAGGTGGTTGAGAGTTTCAGATGGAGTATTAGGCAAGGACTGGCTGGAATGGAGGAAAGTAATAGAGTAAAAGAAGAATGGGTACCTCTGAGAGATAGGGTACTTATGGCCGCAGACGATCAGACGATCAGACAGGCAGGAGGACAAGGCCGAACAGAAATCTGCGGATAATACAGGATATACTGAACTAAATTGATGAGAGGAGAAAATATACAAAATCAGCCAGTGAAGCAGGCGAAAGGGAGTACAAACGTCTAAAAAATTAGATTGACAAGAAGTGAAGACTGGGTAAGCAGGAGTGGCTAGAGGACAAATGCAGAACCATAGAAGATTCTATGACTAGGAGGATGATAGATACTGTATAGCAACTGTATTAATACCAAAAACTCAGCCGGAAAACCAGTACTAAGCAAAGAGGGGAAAGCTGAATGTATAAGGAATATATAGAGGGCATATAAAAAAGAAAAAGAAATCTTGAATGCAGTATTCTAGAAATGGAAGTCGAAGTGGAGGAAAATGAGATAGGTGATATGATACTGTGAGAGAAATTTGACAGCGCACTGAAGGATTTGAGTCGAAGCAAGGCCCCTGGAGTAGATAATTTTCCGCCTTAACTTTCGTTAGGAGAACCAGTCATGAGAAAATTGTTCCACCTGGTATGCAAGATATATGAGACGGGGGAACTACCTTCCGACTTCAAGATTAATATCGTGATTCCAATTCCAAAGAAAGAAAGTGCATACAAATGTGAAAATTACAGAACCATCAGTTTCATAAGTCATGGTTGCAAAATACTAACACGAATTATTTACAGACGAATGGAGAAACTTGTGGAATCTGACCTCGGGGAAGATCAGTTTGGATTTACGTGGATTTACGGGAGGCAATATTCACCTTACGAAATTATCAGAGAATGTATGCTAAGGAAAGACAAACCTACGTTTTTAGCGTTCGTAGATTGGCAGAGAGCTTTTGACAATGTCAACTGGAATACACTCTTTCAAATTCTGCAGCTAGCAGGCGTAAAATATAGAGAGCGAAGAGTTTTATTCAATCTACACAAAAACCAGACAGCAGTTATTAGAGTCGAAGGGCAAGAAAGGGACGGAGAGGCTGGGAAGGGAGTAAGACAGGGTTGTATTCTTTCCCCTATGTTGTTCAATCTGTACATTGAACAAGCAGTGAAGGAATGCAGCCGGCCGCGGTGGCCGAGGTGAATGAGACGCTCCAGTCACGGTCTGCACGGCCACTACGGTCGGGGGTTCGAATCCCCCCTCGGGCATGGATATTTGTGCCGTCCTAGTTCGTAAGTAGCTCATAAGTAGTTTGTAAGTTTAGGGACTGATGACCCCGTAGTTAAGTCCCATAAGCTTAACAAACATTTGAACATTTGAAGGAATGCAACGAGATATTTGGAAAGGGAATTAAAGTTCTGGGAGAAGAAATAAAAACTTTGCGGTTTGCCGATGACATAGTAATTTTTTCAGAGACTGCAAAGGATCTGGATAAGCTATTGAATGGGATGCTCAGTGTCTTGATAGGAAAATATAAGATGAACATTAACAAGAGTAAAACGAGGGTAATGGAATGTAATGTCAGAAAATCAGGCGATGCTGAAGGAATTAGATTAGGTAATCAGACAATAAAAGTAGTAGATGAGTTTTGTTATTTGGATAGTAAAATAACTTCTGATGGCCGAAAAAGAACATATAAAATGCAGAATGGCTAGGGGAAGAAAAGCGTTTCTGAAAATTCGCAATTTGTTGACACCCAATATTAGTTTACATGTTAGGAAGTCCTTTCTGAAAGCAGTAGCATTGTATGGGAGTGAAACGTGGACGATAAGGAGTTCCGACAAAAAGACGTTAGAAGGTTTCGATATGTGGTGCTACAACGAATGATTAAAATTAGATGGGTGGATCACGTAACTAACGAGGAGGTGCTTTACCGAATTGGGGAAAATAGGAGTTTCTGGCATATCCTGACTAAGAGAAGGCACAAATTAGTGGGACACATTCTGAGACATCAATGAATTCTCAACTTAGTATTAGAGGGACGTGTGTGGGGTAAGAAATGTAGAGGGAGACCGAGGGAAGAATACAGTGAGCAGATTCAAAAGGATGTAGGTTGCCGAACGTATTCTCAGATGAAGGGGCTTGCACAGAACAGGGTGGCGTGGAGCGCTGTATGAAACCAGTCCGCAGACTGAAGACCACAACAACAACAACTGCAAAGAAAAGGTCAGATAGTATTGTAATTAAAAAAAGTAATTTTTTATTTTCATAATTTTTAATTGGTATTATGTATGACGGAATTCAGATGATAGGCAGTGATGCAGAGATGCAGAATGATGCTGGAACAGCCAACATATGTAAATGTAAGAGATTAATGTTTTTCTCACTTGCAAGTGCACCGGTACAGAATTGGAGATTTTAGCAGATCAGAGAATTACGACATTGTTTCAGTTGGTTCAACCAACGGTTAAGTGGTCGCACAGTTTTGTTTTGTTGATAGGTGTAATTGATTTAAAGTTATGACCAAAGATAGATACATGTTAACGAGAGCACAGGCATAAAAACTTCGTGAAATTCAGCATCATGTACAGATGATGAGGGGCAAAGAAGTAGATAATCAGCAGACGGACGAGACAGTAGAGAATGCAGAATTTTCAACCTCAAGACGATTTAGATAAGACAGAAGCAGATCCGATGGAAGAGAGTAAGGAACATACGATTCCGGACATTCCAGAATTTTTAATTTTGTGAAAAGCAATCTCTGAACCTGATTCTGGCAGCCAACGTAAAAGAGGGAAAACTTTGGAAGCAAGTAGAGCTAAGGAAATTCGACTTGTATCAACACATTCTGGATGGATTACGCGTCGTTACAATCGATACATTGACGGCCTGGTGATGAGACTTGTGGATTTGATAATGAAGACGAGCTGCTGGAATATGTAGAACCGGCCGTACATATTATCAGCATGCAACAGCAACAGGGACAGAATAATTTTGCGGAGTTACGACCGTCCCGTAACGCTTCCGTAAAGAACGGAACTGTACCTGGACACTTACGACAGACAGAATAGAGATGTTCCACTACAGAGTTCAGTGACAGATGCAACAAGTCTGCAATACACACACACTGTAGGGCAACGTAGAACGTTCCACGTACCGAGATACGAGGAGCCGTCAATGACGGAATGGAAAATAGAAGTTCGAGAACTCACATGTCAGCTGGAAAGAGTATGAGAGAACAGGTTACAAATATAGAAATGTTAAGAAAGATGAACGACGGTATAACTGCACAGGTTGATAATTTAACGAAACTAATGTAAACTCAAAATCAGGAACTGAAACAAGATATTACAAAACAAAATCAGGAATTAAGGAAACATAATCAGGAAATAAAACGGGATATTCACAACGTTAAAGTTCAGATGGAGGAAGGCAAAGCGCGGAACGATAATCTGATCATACAAATATATAAAGACACTTAAGAGGCTAGAGACAAGATACAGGCATTACCGCAAGGTCAGCAGGAACTATGAACTGACCTAGACAAGGTCTAATTGGACAATGTCAAGGTTGATAAGATAGTTGAAGATTTCATAAAACAGGTGAGTCGTACAGCCGTTCAAATCACGGAAGAACAATCTATCCAAATTAAAGTAATGAAAGTCGCTTTAAAACGGTACGACCAGCGCATAAATAGAATATAAACAAAGACGAAATATCAGCTGGAAAAAATCAGGTCAGAGTTAATCTAAATGATCGAGGAAAAAATAGAAATCGGCTGTACTTCTAGTGAAATTACTTATATATCAAGTTATAATTCAGTACAAGAATAGGCACAACTAAAAGATATACAGATAGAAAAGAACACGGAGCTAACACCCGCGGAAGTAAGCTGAAACATCAACTTACCACGTGCCACAAAAACACACAAAATACGCGGGAAATCACTGAATGTAATCAGCCGCTGCCAATTGAAAGATAGGCGACTGAACCAGTTAATCCGATGGCACAGTTTGACAGTAATTAGTTTGCAGCACCACAGACAGTGGATGCACAACATTTTTATACGCCGTTGCAACGATATGAAATGAACACAGGATATGCAACAGGGAACACGCAGATGAGTAGCAGATTGCAACTAATAGGCAAGACAGCTTAACTGATGCAGGAATGTTCGAAATGACAACCAAGCACGATTAGGAGCCATGAATAGGTGCGATACAGACCACTTTTTGACTGTTCGAAAATTACAACACTTCAAAGAGAAAGGCGGAAGTATTCATGCGTGAACCTTCAATGATCAATTTCAGGTGGGCATACCGAACCATTTAGCACATAGACTAGATTTTGTATGCGCACACAACTTAGGACCACTGACAAAAGTAATGAAAAGATTTGCACAAAACAACAGAGGTTTACAGCCTCATTCTTAGAAATGAATTCGTCAAAATCAGATTAAATACAAATTATTACAGATGGCACCTTACGAGAACTCGGGTGAGAAAAGTGTCGTCAAATTTTTCAATATCATGGACAAAAAGAACTAATTCTTAGACAGACCGTATAGTAATGGAGAACTAATACGTTTATGTATAATGAAAGTGCTGGTCAAACATCAGCAATCAACAGTAGGGAAAAATGAAGGCGTTAAGGGTTTTGAGGAAGTATTAATGGGACTAGAATTCATGTTTAAAGAATAAGAGGTTAAAGAAAACAAAATCAAAAGAGAAAGGCAGACGGAGTGCCGCAGTAATGATTATCCCAGTAATTTTAATCGCAGAAATAATGGAAATTTTAGACCAATTAATAATAACACTGTTAAACACGAAACAACTCAGGTAACGACGAATCATTGAACAATGGCTGAAATGATGGGAGTAGGAATAACAGATACCGTAATAATAACAATGGGTACAGCAATTCATATCGAGGAAGGTACAGAGTCAGGAACTAAAACAACAATCAACAATGTTTTAACAGAGGGAATGATGTGAGAAAAGGCAACTGGAGAGACCAAAGCTCAAACAACTTGAAGGAAAATCAAGGTCCACAGGGGCAAGGTAATCCAAACGTGGTAGACCATCAGCCGCGATGGAGTAGCCGAGCGGTCTAAAGTGTCTCGCTGCGGAGCGCGCGGTTCCTCGCCGTGGAGGTTCGAGTCCTCCCTGGGGCATGGATGTGTGTGTTGTCCTTAGGTTAGTTTACCTAGGTTAAAGTAGTTTGTAAGCTGCGAACTGATGGCCACGCAGTTCGGTCCGATAGATCTACAAACATTTGAACATTGTTTTTTGTAGACCATCAGATCAAGAAATACGTTGTCTTGACTACGAAACACGAAACGGGATAGACAAGACACTGACAGTCTACAAGCACAACAAATTCAAAACAATCATTGTATACAAATAAATAAATCAGACACATTTGCGGTTGATACCGCCTTATGTGAGTCAGCTTGTTTTGTTTTAATACCCAGACATGTTTCTGCACTTAGTGTGGCCGCGGTGGAGTAGCCGAGCGGTCTAAGGCGTCTCGCTGCGGTGCGCGCGGCTGCTCGCCGTGGAGGTTCGAGTCCTCCCTGGGCCATGGGTGTGTGTGTTTGTCTGTAGGTTAGTTTACCTAGGTTTAAGTAGTTTGTAAGCTACGGACTGATGACCACGCAGTTTGGTCCGATAGATTTACAGACATTTGAACTCTTTTTTCACTTATTGTGCCATCTTCCGTGGAATTTCGCTTTTTATTTTCTAGAATGCATGTTACAGAATATGATTATACTTTTATTTGGACGAGTTATTTCCTTTGACCACTTTGCTGGATACATTAGGCCTAATTTACTCACAATACTTACATTATGTCATTCGCAGTGTTTATATCGTATTTGGTTGAGGAATGACTAGATTCCACAGTTCTTCAACTGCAAGCAACCAAACGTTATTATTTACGAAACTATTGTACATACATCTGGAAGTTACGTGGAGAGATAGATCTTTGTGGCTGTTTAGCGGCTGCTACACATTCAAGTTGTGGCGTTGCTGCCTGCTTGTTTGTGGCGCGTTCTTAATGTTACGTGATATTTCGTGCGCTTTTTGTTGTGAACTGGCACTGTTTACATCGCCATTTCTCCTGTTTTGGTGGATGTATCGTTTTCACTTGTTTTGCGTGGTGTGTTCTGTGATGTGTCGCCCGAATTTTGAATAGCTTTGTTCCTGGCGATGTTCTCTCCGGGCGTGTGTGTATATATGTTTGTTGCATTGAGTGTGTGTGCGTGTGTGGAGAGAGATATTTATTTCGTATGTGTGTGTGTGTGTGTGTGTGTGTGTGTGTGTGTGTGTGTGTGTTTGTATGTGTGTGTGAAACACAGAGAGAGAGATTGTGTGCTCTGAGTTGTTCAGTGTATCTTGTTTTGAAATTTCTGCAAGTGGGACCCACACACACAGATTGGCAGTTATTGCAAGTACCCCTCGGGGGCCCAGCATTAATTTGCTGGGTACGGGCTTGGCGAACCCGGGGTCCTGAGCCGTGGGCTGTGTCGCGTCAACATCCCGCTACACCGTAAGCTCTGTGCATGCTTCAGCGACCATCGTTGGGCGCGACGGTGGAACGTTGTACGTTTCAGAGCCTGGGGATCTTGGCTTAATCTCCCGGATCGCGAGGACGGTACAAACCTCTATAAAAGAAACCCTCAATCTTAAGGTGTGCTAAGTGCCGAGGAGATGCATGGCTGTTGAGGTTGAACAGTCGCTAGCGAGCAACCTCTGAGGAACCTGCCGCAGCTCAGTTGTATAAGGCTTACCCAGGCAAGCGGGGTTCTGCCTGGGTGGACCTCTTTTCCCTAGCTGCTCGTGGGACGAAAATGAAACAAGCGACTAATAGCGTGGGCGGTCGCAAAAACGCCGTTTCTATGCGTGGAAAACCCGACTTTGATGCTACAGCATACGACCCTAAGTCGTTCCCTTCCCTGGCTACGCCATGGGAAGAACGCAAAGCTTTACGCCGTTCAGATCCGTACTCGCCGCGATACCTTGTTTTTTCCCGGACTGATGGAGACTCTATCTTGTCCAACAAGCCACAGTTCTTCATTGACCACCTTGAGAACAAGTATGGTGATGTGGAGTTTTTCTCAAAAATGGGATACAGACGGCATTCCCTGCCCAGTCAAGGGAATTATTGGCCTTCGACAAGCTGGGTGATGTTCCCGTCAGTGTCACGCCCCACAAGATGCTCAATATGGTCCAAGGTCTTATTTACCACCGAGAATTAGTGTCACAGTCCGATGAAGAATTACGTACCAACCTGGAATGCAGAGGTGTTTACTTTGTCAGAGGTGTTTATAGGGGACAAAGAGATAACAGGGTTGCCACCGGTGCATTCATCCTGGCCTTCGAAGGCGATACTCTGTCTGAGAAGGTCAAGGTAATGATCTGCAGGTGCGACGTCAAACCGTACGTCCCGCCCCCTATGAGGAGCTTCAGGTGCTGGAAGTTCGGGCATATGTCCTCCCTGTGCAGTTCCAGCCCCATGTGTAGGGAATGTGGACGTCTATGTCATCCGGACGTTCCATGTCCCCCACCTTCCGTCTGTGTGAACTGTAACCAGCTTTATCCATTGTGCTCTCTGGACTGTACAGTTCTACACAAAGAACGGAAAATAATGGAAATTAAGACCTTGGACCGGCTTTCGTACAATGAGGCAAGAAAGAAATATGAGCGGCTCCATCCGGTAAACATCCATACCTCATTTGCTGTGTCACGTCGTCCCCGCACACCAAGGGTACGATACAGAACAAGGTGTTGCATCCTACTGTGGGCCCTAGAGGCCATAACTCCATCACTGCCCCCTCGTTAGGTGGGGGCCACCCTCCATCTACCGCTGCAGCACCTGTTGTGTGGGCAACTTCCCCACAACCATCAAGGAAACCAGTCCCCAACTGAAGGATCCAAAACCTGCTGGTCAAAGGGCTTCTGGCTCTTCGACGGTCCCTCATGTCACTACCGGGAAGCCTTCCCAGCTCTTCATACCAAAGGACGAACGAGAGGGACAAAAGAAGAAGAAGAAGGACACGAAGGATTCGCGATTCGGAAGAAACGCTCCATCACATCTTCGGCCTCTGAAGATCAGGTGGAGATCCTCGCGTCCCCTGAGAATCTCGCCATACTAGGGTCGCCAGAACCGATGGTTCTCGATCCTGCAGATTCTGTGGATTTGGCAGCAGTTGCCCCTGCTGAATAACCATTTCAGTTCTTAAATTATGGATATTCAGCACGCTGCAAAAGAGATCTTGCAGTGGAATTGCGGCGGTATTTTCCGCCATCTGGCTGAGCTGCGGCAATTACTCTGCAACTTCCCTGCGATCTGTGTAGCCATGCATGAAACGTGGTTTCCAGACGACTGGACACCAGCCCTCCGAGGCTATTGGGGTATTTTAAAAACCGAACCGTCTACAACAGAGTTTCCGGCGGCGTCTGTGTCTATGTCCACGCTTCTGTCCCCAGTGCTGCTGTGCCTCTGCAAACACCTCTAGAGCAGTCGCTGTTCGGCTCCAGGTATGACAAGATTTGACCATCTGTTCTGTTTACCTTCCACCTGATTACGCCGTCTCTCCTGTAGACCTCGCTGCCTTGTTCGCCCAACTTCTCCCACCCTTTCTTCTTTTAGGAGAGTTCAACGCCCACCACAAACTGTGGGTTGACACACAGACCTCGGCCCGTGGTAGGGATGTTGAGTCCCTCCTGTCAGAGCAGAATCTCTGCCTTCTTAACACCGGTGCTCTTACCCACCATAGCACAGCCCATGGTTCTTATTCTGCAATAGACTTGTCTGTCTTCTGCCCTGGCCTCCTTCCAAGTCTCACCCGGAGGATCCATGACGATCTGTGTGTCAGCGACCATTTTCCTAACTTCCTGTCGCTCCCACAGTGTTCGCCTGCCGACCGTCTGCCTCGCTGGTCCCTCCATAGGGCTGACTGGCCAGCTTATTCCTTAGCTGCTGTGATATCCACTCCCCTTCCGGCTGATACTGATGCCGCCGTTCGGCAGGTCACAGAGGCTATCGTTTCTGCAGCCGAAAACTTTGTTCCCATCACATCCGGTTCGCTCCATCATACGTCGGTGCCCTGGTGGACCCCAGAGATCGCTGAATCCATCCGGGAATGTCGGCGAGTACTACAGCGCCACTGACGCCACCCTTCTGTCGATCATATTGTAGCCTTCAAGCATCTCCAGGCACGGGCCCGGCGACTGATCCACCAAAATAAGAGAGCCTCCTGGGAGAAGTACGTAGCCTCCATTGGTTCCCTCGCTTCTAGTTGAAAGATGTGGTCGCAAGTTAGATGACTCTTCGGGCACCGCCCACCGGCGGAAATTCCGTGCCTCAGCATTCATGGTACAGTCTGTACTGATTCTTTCGCCGTCGCTGAGCAGCTCGCAGTTCATTTTGCACGCACTTCAGAGACTGTTGCTTATGGTGCAGACTTTCGCGCCCTTAAAGAGCAAACAGAGAGCCAGCAGATTTCCTTTCGAACGCGACGTTGGGAACCATACAACGTCCCGTTAACTGCGTAGGAGTATGAAGATGCCCTTACTGCATGCCCAGATACCTCCCCAGGACCTGATCACATTCACAGTCAGTTTCTGCGACGCCTATCAGCGGACTCCAAGCGCCAACGTCTCGCCCTGTTTAGTCGTATATGGCTTGAGGGTGTTTTTCGTCCTCCTGGCGGAATAGCATTATCATTCCGGTTATTAAGCCTGGGGCAGATCAGCAGGTGGCTTATAGTTACCGCCCGATCAGCCTCACCAACGTTCCATGCAAGCTCCTCGAATGGTTGGTGAGTTGGAGGGTCACGTGGATCCTCGAAGACTGGGGACTCTTGGCGCCACAACAGGGTGGGTTCCGACAAGGCCACTCCGCTATCGACAATCTCGTGTCACTGGAGTCGGCCATCCCTTCAGAATTTACTCGCCGCGAACACCTGATTGCCGTCTTCTTTGAACTGCGGAAAGCATACGACACCACCTGGCGCTATCATATTCTGTCTACGCTGTATGACTGGGGCTTACGGGGTCCACTTCCTATATTCATTAAGAACTTCTTAGCGTTGCGTTCTTTCCGTGTTCATGTTGGTTCTTCTTGATGCTCATATCATTGTCAAGAGAACGGAGTCCCACAGGCTTCCGTTCTTAGTGTTCCTTTATTTTTAGTCGTCATTATTGGTCTTGCTGCGGCTCTGGGGTCATCGGTTTCTACCTCCTTGTATGCCGATGACTTTTGCATGTATTATAGCTCCTCCAGTTGGTTGCAGATAGCGATTCCAAAGGCACAGTCATGAGCGTGTGCCCACGGTTTTCAATTTTCTGCATCCAAAACCATCGTGATGCATTTCTGTCAACGTCGGGCAGTACACGCGGAACCCGAACCTTATTTAGCTGGAGACCTGCTACAAGTCGAAGAGATGATTACCGTCTCACCTGGGTGCCGCACCTTCGCCAGCTAAAGCAAAAGTGCTGGCGACACCTCAACATCCTGTGCTGTCTCAAGCCCAACGCTCCTACAACTTTATAAGGTCCTCATTCATTTGCGCCTAGCCTATGGCTGCATAGTCTACGATTCGGCTCCACCTTCAGCACTGCAGGCATTAGACCCAATTTTACACTGTGGTGTTTGTTTGGCGATGGGGGCTCTTCGCATAAGCCCTGTGACAAGCCTCATTGTCAAAGCTGGAGTCCACCGCTGTGGTTCCGCAGGCAACACCTGCTAGCTTCCTACATGGCCCATGTTCAGGCCTCGCCCCTCCACACGAACTTCCGGCTCATTTTTCCACACACTGCAGTCCCTATTCCACCACGATGGCCCAGATCAGGTAACTCGATCTCAGTACGTGCTCCTTCACTTCTTTCGTCCCTCGCATCCTCTCCACTCCCTACCACATTCCACTATTCTTTTCGAAACCCTCCTTGGTCTATTCCTCGTTTGCAGCTCCGTCTGGATCTGTCCCGTGCGTCGAAGGACTCATTTTCCGATAGACATCTACGTCACCAGTTTCTACATCTCCTCGACTCGTTCCATGCTGCAAAAGCCATCTACACAGATGGTTCCCTAGTAGATGGCCATGCTGGGTATGTGTTTCTTCAAGACGACCATGTGGAACAGCATTCTCTGTAATGTGAGAGTACCATTTTCTCCGCCCAGCTGGTCGCCATTCTCAGGGCTCTTTAACACGTCAAAGCCTGTCCCACGGGGTCATTTGTCATCTGCTCTGACTACCTGAGTGCCTTGCAAGCGATCGACCAGTGTTTCTCTCGCCAGCCATCTCGATCCAAGATACTGTTCACTCTCTATGCCAATCAGGCCGTTCTGTGGTCTTTGTGTGGACCCCGGGCTACCTCGGCATCCAAGGGAATGAACATGTAGATCGATTAGCCAAGCAGGCCACTATGGCACCACTTCTCGATATTGGCGCCATGGAACCGATCTTAAATTGGTGCGCGAGGCTGGGAGCACCGAGTGGGCTACGGCGGATGCACCGAATAAGCTTCGGGCAGTGAAGCTGTCCACAGCTCTGTGGAAATCTTCACTGCGGCCGATCCGCCGAGAGTCGGTTGTCCTCTACCGCCTCCGTATTGTGTTCACGTGGTTAACCCAAGGCTATCTCATTCTCCATGAGGCCCCACCCGTGTGTCGATATGGTGTAGTGTTGACAGGGGCCCATCTTTTCATGGACTGTCCGATTTTAGCGAACTTGCGGCAATCTTTTAATCTCCCAGACGCGCTACCCTTAGTTTAGGCGAAGACGCCTCTATGGCTAACGCAGTTTTAAGTTTTATCAGCGCTGCTTGTTTTTATGACTCTATCTAGTTTTTGTGTCCCAGCCTCGTCGCCGCTTTTGTGTCTCGTTTCCGTCGTAAGTGTCGGTGGCCGAGTGGAATGAGACCGACACAGGAATAAAGGTAGCACGCTGGTGCAGGTACGGAGGGGAGCAGCCAGAAACTAGAAACACTAGAGTAAATTAGAACGAGATATATATTGCACAGAATGTATACAATACTTAACTTTTACATAGAACTGCAGAAGGCTGATACATAGTTGAGATAGAGGTCTGCCTAGTGCCTATACGATAGCCAAGTCTTCACTGGTGCCTTTCTGATTCCGAAGGTCTTAACTGGTTCCTATCTCAGTCCCAAGTGAACGATACCGTTCAGTGGTGGCCACGAGCGAAGTTGTAGCAGAGGGCGCTCGTGGCTGACGTCGTCAGAACGCCGCGCCGTGCGTGCATGGCGGCGCGCGGCGAAAGTAGGTGGCGTGCACTTTGGACTTGTGCGACACCACACCCCTCCCCCCCCCAAACCGCCGCGCCGTCGTGGCGTACGGCTGAGGGCCACGGCGACGGCACTGGGAGGAAGGCCTGGGCGGAGTCGTTACTGGTGGGACGGGCGTAGTAGCTGAGTGAGGCTGGGATCGAGACGCCGTCCGCGCCCCGGCATCCGCCTTGCGATCCTCCAGGAAACCCACCGAAACCTGGGGAAGGGCGCACACCCCCGCCCAGATGGAGCAGGTCATCTTCTGAGATGCGTGGCCCAAGCTGGGGGGGCCCGCACGGTCCTGGAGTCCCTCTCGGTGACGCTGTCATCTGCGGCGGCGACAGCGGCGGCGGCGACTGCGTCGGAGGTGCATCGACGTCCATAGGGATCTCGTAGACCGGGGACGAACGATGTGGCTGTGCTCCCTGGCGGTGAACTGGGTCTGGAATCAAGAAACCCGAGACAGGATCGCGCAGCCTATGCAGGCGCATTTGGTTTGCGTGGCGCCGCATCTCCGACCCTGTGGAAGAACGTACAACATACATATTGCGACCGAGCACGCGCTGAATGGTGCCCGGCATCCATAGTTTCTTCTTGTTTCCAGCAAACACCCTGTACAGCACCGGCGTGGAAACCTGAAAACACGTAGCACCATACGAACCGATTCGGTGCGTGGGAGGCTGCAGCAGGTGAAGGAGAGTGCGGTGACGGCGGCCGTGTAGCAGCTCGGCAGGAGACGGGCCGTCACGTGGCATGCACCGATACGTAGACAGGAAAATTTGAAGAGTTTGCTGCCTGGAGTGCTGACCTTTCATCTTTTCCATGTGAGACTTGAATGTTCGAACGAAACGTTCTGCTTCACCATTGGACTGAGGGTGAAAAGGTGCGGTGGTGATATGCTGAATGCCATTCACACGACAAAACTGTTGAAATTCCGCACTAACAAACTGAGGTTCATCGTCACTGACGATAGTTTCAGGCAATCCTTCGATACAAAACACTGATGTTAAGGCACTGATTGTACTAAACGCTGTCGTTGAGTTCATGGCAATCACGAAAGGAAACTTGCTGAAAGCGTCTACAACAATTGACCAGCGCGTATTCCAGAAAGGTCCGGCAAAGTGAATGTAAACGTTGCCATGGTCCCGTGGGGCGTGGCCAGTCGGAGAAACGTTGCGGAGGATCCGCCTGATGCTCCGCACAAACCGTACACTGTGACGTCATGTGCTCTATCTGAGCGTCCATACCAACCCAGGTACAATGACGTCTGGCCAATTGCTTTGTCCTAACAATACCACAATGTCCTTGATGCAGGAGACGTAACTCTTCACGTTGCAGGGAACGAGGAACAAGCACTCTTGTTTGGTCGTTGTCCGTATGTAACAACAGAACACCCTGACTTAAGGATAATGCATGACGTTGTGCAAAATAACGTCGAACAAGAGCCCGATCAATGTCTTTGGCTCTGGCAGGCCACCCTGAGCGAACAAAACAAGCTACCACACTTAGGTCTGCATCCGCAGCTGTTTCCTGTGCAACCCGACGAGAGTTTAAAGGAAAGTCTGCGACAGCAGAAGCATCTCTGGAGTCTATCTGACAACATGCCATTTCTGAATAATCAAGCGACACATCCTGGCCAACCGGAAGTCGGGAAAGTGTGTCCGCGTTGGCGTGTTTAGTGGTAGGTCGATACAAAATCTCATACTGATAATTAGACAATATCAAGGACCATCTCTGAAGCTTTTATGCCGTTCGTGGCGGAATTGGCTTTGTGGGTGAGAACAACGACGTGAGAGGCTTGTGGTCAGTCAACAAATAGAATTTCCTGGCATAGAGATAATGATGAAACTTTGTGACGCCGTAAATGATTGCTAATCCTTTTCTATCTGGCTGTAATTCTGTTGCGTTGGCGTCAGTAGCTTGGATGCAAAGGCAATAGGACGATCGTGAGAACCAATACGATGCTACAAAACTGCACCCAGACCGTACGACGAGGCATCAACTGCTAACAATACAGGCTTCTGTGGGTCAAAGGGAATCAAACATGCATCACTGAGTAGTGCAGACTTTAGTTTGTCAGAGGCAACCTGACAATCTTTAGACCATACAAAAGGAACATTCTTCCTACGTAAGTGATGCAGTGGAGCTGCAATCTGAGAGGCATTGGGAATAAATCTGAAATAATAGTTAAGCTTTCCCATTACTGCTTGCAATTCCTGCACATTCTTAGGAGGAGGCAAGTCTTTGATAGCTCTAAGATGTGACTGTAAGGGATGGATTCCTTGGGCATTAATTACATGGCCTAGGTACTCTATTACAGTCTGAAAAAACGAACACTTTGCTTTATTACAACGTAGACCTGCTGCAGTCAAAACTTTGCAAAGGCACTCCAGGTTTGCTAAATGTTCTTCAACTGTATGTCCGGATACCACAATATCATCTAAATAGTTCGAGCAACACGGTACAGAAACTGTCAGCTGTTCCAAAAAGCGCTGAAAAATAGCGGGAGCGGAAGAACTGCCAAAGGGTAGGCGTTGAAATTGAAAAAGGCCCATGTGAGTATTAATGACGAAAAACTTTTTTGACTCGTCATCAAGTGGAATCTATAAGTATGCCTCTGCTAAATCAATCTTGGAAAAGAAGCGAGACTGTCCTAATTTGTCCATTAGTTCGTCAGGTCTGGGCAGGGGGTAAGTATCTACAATTGTTTGACTGTTCACTGTTGATTTGAAGTCCGCACAGAGACGAAGTTTTCCTGACGGCTTGGGTATAATTACTATAGGCGAGGCCCACTGACTCGCAGAAACAGGAGAAATCATCCCACTATCTTGCCAACGTTTAAGTTCTTCGGCAACTGTATCACGCATTGCGATAGGCACTGGTCTAGCTTTACGAAATTTTGGAACTGCAGATTCTTTCAAAGTTACATGTGCCACGAAGTCTTTTGCACAACGTAGTTCCGGCGAAAGCAAGTCACTATATTTTTCACACAATGCATTGATTTTGTCCTGAGGCACTACTGACGAAATTTGCAGCTTATCTCTTTGAATTGATAAACCAAACAAGTCAAAAGCATCTAGTCCAAAAATGTTCTGTGTAGATTTGGCCTGAAGAACTACAAAAGCAACTGTTTTTGTTACACCTTGAAAAGAGGCGGGCAGGCTACACGTTCCTAGCACGGGAATATTTTGACCTGTATAAGCTGTTAGCACTTGTTGACACGGCGACAATTTTGGCGCAGCCAGAAGTTCATAAGTGTGTTTATTAATTAAAGTAACAGCGGAACCAGTATCAAGCTGAAATTGCACAGTCTTACTTTCTATGCCAAGATTCACAAAAAGCTTTTGCTTGTGGCGCACGACAGGTGCGCGAATGTGGGCAACGTCTGATTGAACTTGTTTAATGCGCTTGTGCATGCGCGGGCTGCGTATGGTAGGAAGCGGTGCAGACTCGGCACCTAGATTAATATCACTGTCACTAAATGGCACTACCGCCGGAACGGCGTCCGCGCAAGCATGCGAAGCTACTCCAGATTTACTAACTACTGCACTACACTCTTGAGTAGCTACTTTATGTCTACTATCACTAGCCACACAGTACTGGGCACTTTTACAATAAGAAGTTGCAGAAGGCACTTGGTTCACTACAGGATTGCACTGTACAGAGTAATTTTGCTTGTCCCGAACCCGTTTCCGTTGCACAGTTTTCCGCGCTCGTCGGCGCTTGCGGCGTGGCTCACTACATAGTTTTGCAATAGGTGCAGAAGAATTTCCTTGCAATTGAGAACCAAGTAAAGCACTGTTCAATTCCACAGCGTCTATGACATTGACTGTATGCACTGCTCTCGCACTTTGCGAAGCATTGTTTCTAACGTAACTGTTCTTTGAGTATTTAATTTGCATACACACAGACTGCACATGTCCCGATTTGCCACATTGATAACAGGTCGCGTTGCGATTAGGGCATTGTGCACGCTTATGGCGAGACACACACTGGGGGCAAGATTTACGTACATTTTTCTGAAATGAGCGTTGGCGCCCGTTATTCAAATCACTGACGGGGCGACCTTTGTGTCGCACTTTTACACTGGCTACTGTTCACTGTCTGTTCAGCACGGCATGTACTATTGTAAGAATCACTAGTGCTACACTGAGAACTACGGCTAGGAATGCGTCCGTTGCGGCACACTGAATTAACACTGTGGCTTTGCATTTCTACATCTGCTAAGTCAAAAGTATCATGCGCTTCAATAAGCTGCAGTACACTGTCTAATGAGAGATCAGATTGTTTTAGAATTGCTGCCCTAATTCTGGGGTCTTGAATGTTCTGCGTAATTGCATCTCGCAACATCAAGTCACTATAAGAAAGTCCACAAGAGCAAGTAAATTTACATTTGCGGGTTAAGCCCCTTAATTCCGTAATCCACTCTTGGTGTGACTGCTGCGGTAATTTTGTAAGTCTGAAAAATCGGTACTGTGCTGCAGCTACGAGAAGTTTTCTCTCATAATGAGCATTTAGTGCCTCTACTATTTGTTCAAAGTCTACATCACGAGGAGATGCGTCGGGGAAAAGTTTTTTCAGTTACACGAAGGTGTTGGTGCCCACTACAGATAATAACAGATGATTCACTTTCTGACCTGTAATTTGATGAGCCGCGACGAGTTCTTGAAACTGTGCGAAGTAGTCGCTCCATTCTTTCTCACGATCGTTGCACTGGCGAAATGTAGGAAGCGGTGCAGCGGCAGGTGTGAGCTGCTGATGTGACGGCTGTTGTTGTTGGTGAGCAGCCTGTGCCGTTAACTGCGACACCGCCTGCAGGAGTTGAGTGATTTGCGCCGTCTGTAACTGAATAATTTCCATTAAGTTTGGGTTCGGGGTAGTGGCCATGCTGACCGATTAGGCGCCGCGCATACAAGAATATTAGTACAAAACACAAATGCAAGATAAATGCACTGCAACAAAAAAGTCCACAAAACACGTAACTGAAAATGTTCCCCCAAAATTCTTATAATAAGGGTGGGTGGGTGGGAGCAATTATGCGTGCTCCAACTGCTGCTGTCTGGCTGCTGTAAGCGGGCTGGTCCAAGGTTCATCTATCACTCCTTGTCGCCACTTTTGTGTCCCAGCCTCGTCGCCACTTTTGTGTCTCGTTTCCGTCGTAGGTGTCGGTGGCCGAGTGGAATGAGACCAACACAGGAATAAAGGTAGCACGCTGGTGCAGGTACGGAGGGGAGCAGCCAGAAACTAGAAACACTAGAGTAAATTAGAACGAGATATATATTGCACAGAATGTATACAATACTTAACTTTTACATAGTACTGCAGAAGGCTGATGCATAGTTGCGATAGAGGTCTGCCTAGTGCCTATACGATAGCCAAGTCTTCACTGGTGCCTATCTGATTCCGAAGGTCTTAACTGGTTCCTATCTCAGTCCCAAGTGAACGATACCGTTCAGTGGTGGCCACGAGCGAAGTTGTAGCAGAGGGCGCTCGTGGCTGATGTCGTCAGAACGCCGCGCCGTGCGTGCATGGCGGCGCGCGGTGAAAGTAGGTGGCGTGCACTTTGGACTTGTGCGACACCACACTAGTAGTGGGTGCTGTAGCCTGATATCTTAGACCACCACTAATCCAGCACTTTTAAAGGCTTTTTCAGACCTTATGTGAAATACCTAGTGGTTCTTAGTGTGTGCAGTATGGCTGGCTCATCCTGTTTATCTTTGTGATCCGCCAGCCGTGGTACTCTGCTATCCAGTTTTAGTTGAGTTCCTGACTTTGTTTTACCTATTGTGTGTCTTAGTTTTGTATTGTCAGCGACTTGTCTATTGCCAGCCTGTCCCTTTTGTGCGTTCCCATTTTTACGTTCTTGACAGTGGTCTCTCAGTCAGGAACAGGGGACTGATGACCTAGCTCTTTAGTCCCCTCAAAAACCAACAACAACATATTGCAAGTAAGCTGATATGTTCCTGATTGGCTATACTTCTCAGTGTTTATAGGATGTTTCTCTCTCTACCCCCCCCCCCCTCTCTCTCTCTCTCTCTCTCAGACACACACAAATAGACTCACATGAAACATCACCAGGATCAAAACTATTCAAAATTCGCTCGCCACATAACAAACACACCACACAAACAAGTGAATACGATGCAGCCACCACAACAAGAAAAATGGCGTTATAAACAGTAGCAGTTCACAACAAAAAGCGCACGAAATATCACGTAACATTAAGAACTCGCCACAAGCGAGCAGACAGCAACACCACAGCTCGGAGTTAAGAAGCCACTAAACAGTCACAAAGATCTATCTTTCCACATAACTTCTAAATGCATGTACAATAGTTTCGTAAATAAAAGTGTCTTGTTGCTTGCGGATGACAAGCAGTGAAAACTTGTCATTCAAGTAAAGCAGATATAAATACTGCGAATTGTATAATGAAAGTATTGTAGATAAATTAGTCCCAATATATCCAACAAAGCTGTCAAATCAAATAACTCGTCTAAATAAATGTATAACCAATTTATGTAACATGTATTCTGGAAAAGAAAAACCAAAACCCCACGGATGATGGCACAATAAGTGAAGAATCATGTTAGGGTATTAAAACAAATCAAGGTGTCTTTCATAAGACGGAATTAACCACAAATCTAATACTGCAAAAACGGTATGTACAGGAGCTGCACCATCACAAGATGATCACATCAGACACAATCCAAACAGATGATAACAGTAACAGTTTAAACCAACAAAATAAAGTTAAAAATCTAAAAGACAATGGAACTTCAGAACAGACAGAGGCACAGTAAAAAGCGTGGGATGATAGCATTAATTAGTCAAATTCTGAAAGCGAAAACGATTTGCCTCCTCTTCCCGAAATTACAGAGATTACAGATGAGGAATCACTCATAGAGTTGGGCGATATATTCCACGAAGCCAACCAGGGTAAAATTGAACGAAAAGCTGATAAAAATGTTGTGGACTTCAGTCTGCAGACTGGTTTCATGCATCTCTCCTCGCTACCCTCTACTGTGCAAGCCTATTCATCTGAGAATAAGAAAGGCAACCTAGATACTTTTTAATCTCCTTACTGTATTCGTAGTTCGGCCTTCCTCTACTACTTTTACCACACACCCAATTCCTTCTAGTACTATGTTGACGAGTCCGAGATGTCTCAGAATGTGCCCACCAAACTATCCCTCCTGTTAGTCAGGTTATGCCAGAACACAATTTTCTCCCCAATTCGGTTAAGTACCTGTTCATTAGTTACGTGATCTACCCATCTTCATCATTCGTCTATAGCACATTTCAAAAGCTTCTATAATTTTCTTATCTGAACTCCTTATCGTTCATGTTTCGTTCCCATACAATGCTACAGTCCAGACAAATGCTCTCAGAAACCATTTCCTAAATTTTAAATTGGTATTCCATGTCAAAAAATTTCGCTTTCTCAGAAATGCTTTCTATCCCATAGCCATACTGCATATTATATTTTATTTCCTTCGGGCACCAGCAGTTAGTTTGCTACCTAAGTAACAAAACTCACCTACTACTTAAATTGACTCAGTACCTAATCTAATCCCTGCAACATTGCCTAATTTTATAACACTACAACCATTACGCTAGTTTTGCTCTTCTTAATGTTCATTTGATACACTGTCCATTTCCCTTAATATCTGTTCCATAACCTTTGCTGTCTCTCACAGAATTACTATGTCATCTGTTCGTGGACTTTACTTCCCTCTACAAATTTCTCCTTGCATTCCTTCACAGGTTGCTGAAGGTACAGACTGAATAACATAGGGGAAAGACTGCAAACCTGTCTTACTCCCGTTCTAACTACTGCGTCCCTTTTTTGCCCTTGGACTCTAATAAGTGCTGTCTGTTTCTGAACAAGTTGAACATAACTCTTCGTTCTGTATATTATACCACCGCCCCTTTGAGAATATGAAACAGTGTATTTCAGTGAAGTGTCAAAAGCTGTCTCCAGATGCTACAAATGCTAAAAACGTAGTTTTGCCTTTCCTTAACCTATCTTCTAAGGTAATGTATTACCTCCAGTGTTCCTACATTTCTCCTAAACCAAAACCAATTTTCCGCAGTGTTGGATTCCACCAGTTTTTCCATTTGTCTGTCTGTTCTAACCGATAGTTCTGTTATTTTCAAACTTATCTGCACTTGCTTTTTCTGGAATTGAAATTACTACATTGTTTTGAAGCCTGAGGGTATTTTCCCTGTCTCAACGTCTTGCGTAACAGTTGGAACAGTTTCTTCACGACTGGCTCTCCCAACGATATTAGCAGGTCAGACGTAATGTCATCTACTGAACTGTTTGTAAATCTACGGGACTTAAATGCGTTGGTAATCAGTCCCTAGGCTAGCGAACTAATTAAACTAACTTATATTAAGGACAACACAAGCGCACATGCTCGACGGAGAAGTCGAACCTCCGACGGTGAGCTACCGCGCGCTCCGCAGTAAGGCTGCTTAGAGCGGTCGGCCACTCCACCGCAGCGTCATCTGCTACAGGGGTCTTGTATCAATTCAGATCTTCCAGTGTTCTGTCACATTCTTTTTGCAATATCGTATCTCGTAACTCATCTCCCTATCTACTTTCTCTTCCGTTTCTAAAACATTGCCTTCAAGTTTACTTCCTTTGTATAGGCGTTCCTTATATGCTTTTCACCTTTCCCTTCTTCGCTTACTACTGGATTTCCATCTGAGCTCTTGATGTCCATGCAATTTCTTTTCTCGCCATAAAATGTCCCTCTCATTATCTTGCATGCGGTACGTAACTTCCCATAGTTATCCACTCTTCTACTATCTTGCATTTGTCTTTAAGCCACTCCTGCTTGGCCAGTCTGCATCCCGTGTCAACCTCATTTTTCAGTAGACTGCTTCACATCATCATCATCATCTTCTTCATTAGAGACTGCCTTTCTGCGTTCAGTCTGGAGCGAAGTGCCTCTAATAAAATTCCACCATGATCCCATATTCAATGCTAACATTGATGCCTCGTCTGATGTTATGCCTTTTACTTTTACTAAGCTAACAGCCTCTAAGAGGCTTAAACCCACACTGATTTTCATCTAATTTGTCCTCGATTAATACTTGCGCTCTCCTTTCAACAATACCTGAGAATATTTTGCCTACAATACTAATGAAAGAGATACCTCGATAGTTGTTACAATCTTTTTTGTTCCCATGTTTGAAAATTGCCGTGATTACCGCTTTCGTCCAGTCAGACCATACCTGTCCCGACTCCCACACATTCTCATTTATCCTGTGTAACCATTTGTGACCTGATATTCCACTGTGTATGACGAGTTCCAACTTAATTTAATCCACCCCAGCCGCGTTATTGCACTGTAATCAACTGACCATTTTTTCCACTTCCTCAAATGAGATCCTGTTTCCATCGTCGTTCCTATCCCATACTACCCGAAAATCTGACACATCATTGAACGTTTGAAAGGCCACTGTACGCAATATAAGCATAGGTCTGGGAGGTGGCATCCAGATAAGAGTTTACTGTTATAAATAAGCTTAAATTTAGCAGAAGGTCCCTGTGAACTACCAGTTACTCCCTGCTGCAAAACTTTGTTCCCTGGCCCAAATTGAGAACTGACTTGGATCAAATTATGGCCATTATACGTAGCAGCTCACACGAAATAACATACAGGAATTAATAAACAAGCCCCCACAATTAAAGTTGTTCCTTAAGGTGGCTAAGAAATACATTTATGGCGCAACGAAACTTAAACATTAATAATTGAATCTGAGCTTGTTCTCAGCACTGGTGAAAAATAATATAAAATAAAAGGGGGAAGGTGCTCGAAAAGTACAATTTATAGGCAAGTGAAAATTATACTGAACTTAACTTGTTTATTCAGGTCGAACGCAAGCAAAATGGGGAACCAATTTTGTAAATACATTAAAAGTGCATCCCCTTACAGGAGCAAATACTGACGATGTCCAGCATTGAAATTAACATAAATTACACACAACGTAACGCTACTGGTTGGGGGGGGGGGGAGATTTACAAACAACACTCCCTCGCTCACACACACACGCAATGCAACAGTAATACTCACCAAAATCAGCATGCTGATACGAGGCAGAAGCAGGCGCCGATATCGTGGGCGAAATTCAGCAAACCCAAAGGTACCACACAAGACAATATACAATAAAACTGCGAAGATGGCTCTGGTCTGTCGTGCCTCATTTAAGACGGTGCGTGAGTATAGCAAAGTTAAGTTGAATTTAGATTAGACCGCGAGCAAACACGCTAACGGCGACACACGGCTACGTTATATGATCGCTCTCCACTGAAGGATAAGTGATTAAAAATCGGATTCAGCACACGGCTGCGTTACATGATCGCTCTCCACTGAAGGTCAAGTGGTTAAAAATCGGATTCGTAACACAAAATCACGACGGACTATTAAGTTTCCATGTGAGAGTAAACTATCTAGGCGCAAATGGTTCCGAAAACCGATAAGAACGTATAAATTCAATATCCGAAAATTAAAGAAAATTACTACGGCATGCAACTCATAAAAAAGTTAAGAATTACATAAGGAAACGAGTGAAATGCAGCTACACGCGATAGGGAGCGATTACAGAGACGGATGAATTTCAGTCTCAAAACCAGAAAAATGAAAATATTACAAAGACGGGAAAAGTGAGAATGACAACTACGGCATGCAACCCTTGAAAATACACAGATTTTCATAAGCAAGCTATAGATGGAGGTTATAGAAGGCTTGGAGAGAATTACTGACAAAGACTGAGTGCATACTACAAATTCGGAGAAGAAACAGCAAAATTAAAATAGGCAGGGAGAGTAAATCGCAAAATATTAGTAGAAATCAGAAGAATACATGCATAGTTACTTGCCTGATGGACATGGAAGAAACAATAGTGGAAGCTGACGGCTTTGTTCTAAGAACCAACCATGTGGTATACATATAACTCACGGAAGGAAATGATGAGAAAATGCCCTGTACAAAAATGGATATATCGTCTGTTAGAAATTGGGCCCCACAGAACTAGAAAGAATTTACACAAAGTTCGTACACCGCCAGATAATCAAAAAAGGTTTGAATATACCAGGCCATTATCAAACTCCAACTAGTAACACATACACCACGTTTATCGGTTGCAAATCACTGGATTGAAAAACTAGCACACATTTCCGCGAACAATCGTAAAAAAAAAAAAAAAAAAAAAAAAAAAAAAAAAAAAAAAAAAATATTCCAAAAAATGAATCTAAGTTGAAGAGTCTAAGTCAAACATGCTGGACAATGAGTAGCTGTAATATCCGCCGTACACCAGAGTAGAACCAACCTTACCTCACCACGATCCCAGCACAAAGTGAAGACCTAGCGGTCTGGAGGCGCGAAAAAGCTACCGGAAACTGAGAAACCCAAGGAAACATCGGTAGTGGGGAGAGAGAGAAGATCGTTTGACTTGCCCTGGGGAAGGCTCGTCGACTGGATTGTAACCAAAGGGTGTAGAAACCTCTTTGGTTGCATCAGCAGCAGGGGTTGGTAATGACTAACTATCGACTCAGAGCCAGAGAAAACCATGCAAAGCGAGCTATTACCACCCACATTCAGACAGCTATTATTTCCTCGTACATCCACTTAAAATTATACAAGTAGACATTCTCAGACGGAAAGTGGCGTAGCGGAGAAGCCGTACTTATTGCCACATTCATGGCCATTATAATAAATCATTACAATAACAAAATCCTAGAAATATTAACTAACATTTCAGAAACTAATATTTTAAAACATGAAATAAAAATGCTATTCCTCATCCCTTGAAAAGAGTGGGGTTCTAGATTTAACAAAATGCTAATCTAGCGAGATCAAATAAATCACAATTTTATAAAAAAAATATGTGGAAGACGACAGACGGTCGTCTTTCACGTTTCACCTTCATTGAGCAATTCTTCAAAATATTCCGTCCATCTTCTCAAGGCATCTGACCTGTCCAAAACACTTATTAATTCCTTCTTCCCTCCCTTTCGAAGATTGCTAATTACGCTCCAAAATGGTTTTACTGTGGGTTGACCCAGAGTTTCTAGCTTATTTACAAAGTCTTCCAATGATTTGTGCTTGGAGTCTGCAATCATTCGTTTGGCTTTGTTTCTTTCTTCAACATAACTTTCTCTGTATGCCTGAGGTCTAGTATGGAGCCATTTTTGAAATGCATTCTTTTTATTTTTACAGGCTGCCTTGACTGTGTCATTCCACCAAGCTGTCTTCTTTCTACCATTAAACACTACTGTTCCAAGACATTCTCTAGATACCTCTAGTAGTGTGTCCCTGTACATTGACCATTCCTCTTCCAGTGACTGTAAATCAATACATTCAACTAACTGGTACCTTAGAGATCATTGTTATTTATTTGTGCCTAATTTCCTTCTCTTATTATATAATCAACGACAGATCTGGTTCCCCTTCATTCTCAAGTATAGCGGTGAATATCCTTATGCTTAAAGAAAGAGTTTGTGATAATTAAGCCCATACTGGAACAGAAATCCAAGAGCTGCTTTCCGTTCCTGTAGGCCTCCATATCTTCTCCAAACTTACCCATAACCTTGTCATACCTTCTGTTCTATTTCTTATCCTGACGTTGAAATCACTCGTGAGTGAAACACTATTCTTATCGTTTGGATTTTCCGCCGTATGCAAGACACCTGATTTTTAATTTTTCCCAAACATGTTTCAGCACATTTTATGCTGTCATCAGTGGGATGGTTTATTTTTGTTCTGAAATTATAGTTACTGTACAATAGTCTTTTCAGTATACTTCTAAAATGTTTTTGTAGGTTCATTCGATTTTAAATCTTTTTACTTAGGTTATCTGACTATATAACTATTTCAGTTTAGTGAATATAAGGACTAGACATGCGAGTATCACATTTCTTACGTACCTTTTTATATTAGGTTATATAAAACTCGTTACGTAGCCTATTTATTTGTTGTTTTAGTACAAACTTGTCATCTGCAAACATAACAAACAGTTTACGATTTTCTTACTTTCTATTTTTCGGTTCGAGGAAAATGCGTAATTTCTGTTTAGTACTTACGATTCTTTTCTTTCTCTATTAGAATCTGGTTGTTGCTGTTAATTTTAATGTGGATGTCACTCGTTTTACACGTTTTTCGTGCTATGCATTACGCCAGTGGTAATATTCGGCGTATGAATACAGCTGGAAGCTGTTCATTTGTTATTTGGGAGTTTTGTTTTGAAGAGTTGCGAGCGAACTACGAGTGTTTACTGTCAGTGTTGTGTTATATTCGTCTGTTGATGGGGAATGTTGGAGTGAACTAGTATTTTGGATACGTTTCCTTCTTGTTTAAACTTCGTATGTGCATATACATCTGCCTGTGTGTGTGTGTGTGTGTGTGTGTGTGTGTGTGTGTGTATTTTTTTCTTTTTTTTTTTTTGTATTTTCTGTGTGCGTGTGTTGCGAAAATATTAGATGTTTGATGGTATTTACATTTTACTTTCGTTTCTGAGGTGGTTGTAGTGTGTGTTAGTGGAGGGTTTATGTGGGTTTTTGTGTGTGTCTGACTGGGAGAGTGAGTTAGGGATAGGAGTGAGTGATCAGGATACTGGTATGAAGACTATTTGTACATCTCCTCTGTTGTGGTAAATAGTGTTTTGTTTCAGAGTGAAGTGTATTCACTGAGTACAGGTTTTCCTTGTGCTATTGCGTTTTGTATGTGATAGTTCTCCTCTGTTGTTAATGTATGGTCTAAGCTATTGCTGGTCTTAAGAACTTTTAGGTCTTTCTCTATGTTTGTGGGGTGGTGATTTTCTGATATTAGATGGTCTGCAAAGGTTGAGTGGGAACTGTTACTTTTTAGTGCTCTTAAATGCTCAGTGTATCTGGTCCTGAAGTTTCTGCATATTTGTCCCAGATATACAGCCTGGCAGCAGTTGCATGTTAACTGGTAGATGCAATATTGGTTATATTTGTCAATATTGCCTGTTTTTTGGGTCATTTTGTTTTGTATTGTGTTGTTTGTTCTGTATCCTATATTTAGTCCTTGTCTTTTTAATATGTTTCCTATTCTGTGTGTGCTTTTGTGTTGTATGTCATTATGTGCCATTTGTTGTTCTCCGTTTGTTGATTTTTTGTGGACTGTGTTTGGTTTGATTGCGTTTGGATGATTTGGTTTTGTGTTGTCTACTTCTGAATTTTGTTGAGTAATCTATCTATTCTTTTTGTGCTATAGCCTTTCTCCTGTGCAATTTGCTTTATTGTGTTTAGTTCTTTTGTGTAGTCTTTTTTATTCATTGGAACTCTGTTCAGTCTGTGAAGCATATATCTGAAGCTGGATTCTTTGTGTGTGACTGGATGATTGGACTGATGATGTATGATTATGCTGGTCACTGTTGGTGTTTCATGTTTCTTGTTTCTCTTGTGTATTGTGAGGTTTCTTACTTACTAATTTTCTGTTCGAGAAAAACGCGTCATTTCTCTTTAGTATTTACAATTCATTCCTTTCTCTTTAGAATCTCGTTGTTGCTGTTAATTTTATTTTATTTATTTTTAATTTTAATTTAATTTAATTTATTATTATTATTATTTTTATTTATTTATTTACTTATTTATTGTAATGCGGATGTTACTTGTTTTACATTTTTTTCCGTGCTATACATTACGCCAGTTGTAATATTCGGCGTTTGAAAACATCATTACAGAAACCGATCACATCATAAAGCAACAAGAATGACTAAACACATCTGACTTCAATGCCAATCTAACCAGAGAGCTTGTAGCCAAGGAAATAAAAGACATAATCAAAGAAAACAGAACCAGTATTCAAAACAATGAAACCACTACAGAGGAAAAAGCCCACAGAAAACTGCAAAGCAAACTGAAACAAGAAAATGCTATCCTTACCAGAGCAGATAAGGGTGACACACTTATTATCATAAACAAGCGGACTTACACTGATAAAACACTGGAATTCATACATACCAACAATATCACAGAACTTTCAACTGACCCAACAAGCAGATATACAAGAAATGTACAAAAGACTTTGAAAAGTTAAGACTCAATCTGCACTGATATGCAGATCAAAAGAATGATACCAAAAAATCCCAAGGCTCCCATTTTAAAATCATTACTAAAACTTCATAAACCACAGATCCCTATACGCTCTGTTATAGCTTGCACAAACTCAGCAACTTTCCACCTACCCAAACAAACACACACTCAACTACAGAAAACATACAAACACACAGAAAATAGAAGCCCGAAAACTCAGATGATCTAATAGAGAAGTTAAAAAATGAAACAATACCAGGCACAGCAACACTAATCTCATTATATGTAACTTCAATGTACACACACATCCTAACACATGAAACTATCCACATAATTGAAAGACACAAGAAGACACAGTCACAAGAAGACATGCCTGCAGCACACATACAAGAAATATCAACCATTCTCAAACTCAGGGGGGGGGGGGGGGGGCGAATGGACTGCGCAGTCCAGGTAGGAATTCGTCGTACTGCGCATGACGTCACCGCCGAAGCACGTGGCGGCAGTTGTAGCGGTCGCCCGGCAGCAGCTTGTTGTTTAGTTTGTGTGCGTGTGCGCGGGGACGTTCTGTGTCGTTTATTCGCGTGTTTTACGACAGAAATGCCTGGTTGTGCGGTCGCCGGCTCTTTGTCATACAGCAGGAAGACTAAAGGAACTCGAATTACTTACCACCAGTTTCCCAGGAATCTGCTGCTTCAACGAGTGTGGACATCAAAATGTAATCGGAAAGACCATATTGATGTGGATAATGCTACTGTTTGTTCGCTGCATTTTAAATCAGATGATTTTGTCCGGGACCTGCGAGCAGAGCTGTTGAATATACCTGCAAGCAAAGTTCTAAAACCAGATGCTGTACCGAGTCTCAATCTTCCAGTTGGTGCAAGTGTTTCTACAAGTGCTGAAAGCCAGTTAAAAGAAAGCAGGGAAGAAAGGTTTCAGGCGAGAGCTAGTCTGAAAAGGGCACTGGAGACGCTCGAGAACTTGTCACCAAAGAAAGTGAAGATCGATCAGTCTACAGTTACTGATTTACCTAAAGTAGAGAATGAAGAATTGCTTCAACTTAGAAATCGAATGACAGAATTAGAACAGAAGAATAAGAAACTTGAAACTTTGTACAGTGTTTTGAAAGTGAGAGAGAGACTTTTGAGAGAGAAACTGAAAGTCAAAGAGAGATTAAGATGGCTACAAGTAATGCAGTGTCAATTAAAGTGAAGAACATTTTAAAGAAGATATTTTCAGAAACTCAGATTAGCTGTTTGCACTCTGGAAAGAAGCAAGTCAAGTGGAAAAGAGAGGACATATGTAAAGCACTGACAAGTCGCGCTATCTCTAGGAAGTGTTATACCTTTTTAAGGAACAAACTCCATTTTCCACTGCATGGAATTTCAACATTAAAGAGATGGTCTTCACGTTCGTTCCACTGCCGCCCTGGAGTGCTGAGTGATGTTCTACATTTGATGAAAGGGAAAGGAGAGTCATTTTCTGACATAGAGCGATTGTGTGTGTTGTCTTTTCACGAAATGAACGTCGATGGAAGTGTAACATTTGATGAAGTGGGCGGGCGCTGATAACCTCGCTGTTGAGCGCCCTAAAACGCCAATCATCATGAAGTGGAGGACCGTGTTGTAGGCCCACATAGCAACGTACTCGTTGTTATGGTTCGTGGACTTTGTTCAGGATGGAAACAGCCGATATTTTATAATTTTGACACTCAAATGACAGCGGCTTTGCTTAATTCTATAGCATCCTCTCTGCACAATATTGGTTACCTTGTTGTTGCAGTCGTTTCTGACCTTGGACCGAAAAATAGACGTGTCTGGAACGAACTACATATTGATAATTTTAATTCATGTTTCCCGCATCAACTGTCGCCCACGAAAAAAGTGTGGGTATTTTCAGATGTCCCTCACGTGTATAAATTACTTCGAAACCACTTTCTTGATGATGGTTTAAAGCTTTCCAATGGGAAAGTAATTACTAAGGAACCAATAGAGAAACTGCTGTCATTAGACAAAGCGGAAATTAAAATGTGCCCAAAACTGTCAGTTTCATCTGACTGTTAAAGGTAGAGAGCGCCAATGTGTACGTCTTGCTCTGCAGCTATTCTGTAAAACAACTGCTCAAGCAATACATTATTTGTTGCCAGAAGAACAAACAGCAGACTTCTTCCAACTTGTTAATCATTCGTTTGACATTTTAAATTCTTGTAGAATCGTTGACAGAAAGAGCAAGAGCCTATGGAACAAACGAACAGCTCCAAAAGACAATTCTAAGCAAAATGTATTTGTGCTGTGAAAGAATGCAGATTGGAAACCGAAGGCAGCTGTTACCTTTTCAGAAAGGACTTTTAATGTCAATTAATTCTTTATTTGGCCTCCATTCTGATATTTTATCACTAGGCGTTAATCATATATTAACAGCACGGCTGAACCAGGACTGCCTTGAAAAATTATTTTCACAGATTAGAGGTGTTGGCCATTTCCATCATCATCGGCTGCGTTTGTCGCTTCTGGGAAAGAATGCCCAAGACATTCCACTGTCCGGTACTTCGTCTGTGAGACTAGAAGAAGACTCGCAACAATTCCTGTCATCTAGCTTGCTGTGTGGAATTTTACCAGATATGACTGAAGCAATGGCGATGTTAGATAGGGAAGCAGAGATCTAGGGCATAAGTTTTAGTTGTGACGCTGCTGCACCGTCTACACCATCTAAAGTGACTGATGTTGAATGCCCAGCTGAAGGTTTCAGATATCTGGCAGGCTACATTGCACGCCATGCTGCGAAGTACGACACCTCACTGGGGGTGTCGCCTAATGAACTACTTCCTCCTCAACCAAAACACTTCGCAAAATACGGGTGGATAGAATTTCTATCAAGAGGAGGTTAGTTAGTGTCGTCTGACGAGTGGATGCGAAAGATCTAAGGTTTGAGCTGCTCTTCAATCAGATCAACGGAACAGACACACTGTCAAAAGAAAAAAATGTATGTAAGAGATTATCCGACGAAATTTCCCAGAAATTTGTCTTTGGGAATGGGATTTTATCGTGATTGAGTGCATCTGTTGGTGATATTACGTTTGGCGGAATTCTTGTAATCAGTGCCTCGTGTATTCACATACTTCTGCATTTATATTGTAGACGAATCTGTATTCATTACTGTCGACAAAATTTTTTGGCACACATAGAGTGCTTGCGCCTTCGTGGACAGATCAACGATATTCAGGCTGCGTAGTAGCGTTGGGAGAGTCAAGGTGTCTGCGAGCACGGAGTAATTCCAGGAGGCGTGCAGCGGGCTGGCCGAGTTACCCGGACTGCCCTGCCGGCTTACCGAGTACCGAGTTTTCGTGCTCTACTGTGTACAGAGCAATAGGCTGGTCATTGCTAGGAAAGGTGTTCTTTATTTACTAAACAAAGTCACACATGGTATATATTGTTTTGATTCCGAACAGCTGTTTTGCCAAAGACACTGAGTCACAGAGAGAGTCATACTACAATACCAAAGATATTTTTATAATGAATTTATCGAATTTGATACGCGACCACTGAAAGTGTGGTCATGTTCCACTTGAGTTATTCCGTACTCTAAAGTGCTTCTCCGCCATTAATATTGTCTATTTGTATATCAGTTATTTTATTCCTTGATTAATGATCAGTGCCTCATGTTTATGTATATTTCCACCCATGTGATTGGGATTGAACTTGTGTGTTCAAATGAATGTGGAAGTTTGCTTTTAATATTGACTGACTGCGGCCAAATGGCTTACAGTCGCCGTCTCGCGCTTTAGGTCTCGTTTACTGCAGTTAAGAACGCGTGGCTTCGTATGTCGTCTGCACTGCTGTCTGCTGGGTGGCCAGAGGTGGCCTGCTCTTAGTGTGGTGCTAACATAATCATGGATGAAAGAGGTGACAAAAGAGACCTCTTGCAGCTCAAGTAGAGGGTATTATCTTCTTCAGGTGGCGAGGGCTGGTAGACAGTAGGCTGTGAACGCATCGCTTTGGGTGCGCCCTACATCCGGTGTGTGGAGGGGAAGGCTTTGCGCTAGACCTGAGGCTCCATTCTTGCTGCGACCACTGATGTGAGTGTATCGTCGAATCATGCTGCGGGGATGGCATGCTGTTAGAACTTTACTTTGTTCCTGACCAGGCGGTCTTGGTTTATCTCTGATAGTTTTCTTCAGTAATTCTTTGGCTATCCTAGGCAAAGTGTTTCTTAATTTACGCCACTCGAGTATTTCAGTGTGAATTTAGTATTCGTGTTTCCAGTCTGGCTATGAGTTTTTTGTTCGGTTTTCTCAAGTTAGAATAGTCATGTGTGGTCTTCATTGTGTAAACTTAGTATGTCTGAATTCCTTGGTAATTTTTAACTAACGTTTTAGTGTAGTGTCTGTTTCCTTGAGCATGCTAAATACTTTCTCAGAATTTCTGGTTTGATTCCGTTTTTCCTCTCTTGGTATGACCGATTGCACAACATGCTTTCGTAACGGTCATTACTACAGCCTACAGCCATGCTTTTACTGATATTAGCTTTCTTCTATATGAATTCTCGCATGGGCATAACTTGCTTATTCTAAATTAATTTCTTTTTGTAAATTCTATGTAATTCACCATGATCACACATCACGTGGTACATACGGATAGTATGCCACTGCCTCTTCGTACATGAGTTCGTTTGATGCACAGTTTGTATTTACTTGTGCTTGAAGACCCCCGCCGACGATGCTTTGTTTTACCGCTGCTATGGAGTGTTCCCACATGATTAAAGTGTCGCAAGAATGATGCGCCTGTTTGTCTGTGACTCAATGAATATTCTTTCCTTTATTTATTGTGTATTTTCAAATTTCCTTCCACGTTACCTCCATATTCATAACAGTCGGAAACAGTTGTACTAGGGGTAGTATTTTTATGATTTAGTTCACTTTTGTACAAGGTGTGTGCGTTATTGTGATTATTTGGTCATCCCACATTTATTTCCTTGTTCATGTTATTGAATTGATTAATGATTTAAAGTATCAACAGTATGCTTTGTAATTTCATGCTACCCATCCCATGTTTAATTATCTCTACCCTGTCGTATATATTATTTGTGTCTGTTGAAACGTTGGCTCTTCCCTTAAAGAGTTAGCAGTTAGATAAATTTCTTTTGTGCAAGTATTGTGGCCACTCCTAAAGTAATTTACAGCAGCAGTGAGTATTTTAACTAGCATTTACAGATCTGTACTGCCCGAGATCTTAGATTTAATATTTAACAAACAACTTTCAAAATTACACAGCTTACAATAATAAAATGTACTGCATATCACCTGAAGTAGTTCTCTGATGGCATTTTAATTGCTGAATGACAGTCTTAATTCTACAAGTAAGGTGGAAATAAGTTCTTAACATGAAAAGTATCCTGTCAATATTATCGCGTTGAAAAGTAAGCAGGCTTGACTTTGAAGTGAACTTACAAGTGCACATAAGAAACATGTAGACCATTCTGGAAATGATAATTACAAAGAAATAAATTTTTAACGGTGGACAGGATTGAACTGGCGGCCTTCAGCACTGCAATCGGTGATGCTGTCCCCTGCGCCACGCCGGCAGTGGGTTAACGTGGTGTCTCGCGGCAATATTGTTAACACAATATGTAAAAAAGTAATCCTTATTCAGTTTACTCGATGATTTCCCATGTTACTGACACTAGTTAAATGTCACAATAACATTTGCAGCAACGTTGCGGGCTCTTTTACATTAGTGCATTAACATAAACAGCAAAAATACGTGCCAAGAACGATTTTTGTACCATACTTTTAAACAAGTGCGCCTCGGTTGCACAGTGGTAGAGTGCCAGACTACAAATCCAAAGGTCCCGGGTTCGATCCCCGTCAGGTTCTGGGATTTATATCTGTTACTTTCCACTTCTTTCACCTCTGGCAGTAGTGCTCATGTGAAAAATACCGAGTAGCACCGTGGTTCGGAACTCACGTTAAACTGTAGGTCACCCTATAACTGGCTGTGTAAGTCAGTTCGAAGGTAAGAGGAAGGCAACGGCATACCACCTCCAAACAGGACCATGCCTAGTAAAGCACTGTGGTGTTCAAACCAATCTTCGGATTGTTGACTGCTTTACCTTACCTTACTTTTAAACTTACAATTTTCTTTCGTCCATAATTTCACAACCAGCAATAAGCTAAACAAATAAGTCCCTTCAACCAAAATACTATAGTAGTACAGAATGTATGCACTAAAAGCGATACTTATGTTCAAACACCTAAAATTGTAATATTACATGAATTACTGCAAAGTAATTGTAAAATTAATACCCAAAATCTCTAAAGTAAACATCTTCAAGCCTAAGAGAAGGTAAAAATCGTGATATGTACTCTCTACATGAGAAGAATGCACACTGTTCTTTATATTGAATATCACAGTGTTATCGTGAAGCTAGTACCTGAAAAACCGTATGTACAGTCTTGTAAAGCTACCTCTATATCATATCCTATTATTTTCCAATCCCTAGCCCATACTTTGTCCTTTCTATTTCCACTTAACCGATACTGGCGGTTATATCACGAATAGGGGTGCGGAGGAAATGCCAAGCTCATATGCCGTAAGTCGTCAGTGCCTGGGCGACAAGGTGGCAGCGCCACCGACACAATCAGAAGCGGTGGGCCAATCAGCCGCCCTTCTTAAAATAAATAAATACTGAAACTGAAACGAGAAAAGAAAACCGGATGGATAAACTGGTGACGACCTTTGGCATGAGAAGGGAAACGAAAATTGGCTTTTGGGACATACGAACCTTGAGGGAGAGCAGCAAGCTGAAACAAGTCACCAGGGAAATTAATACCTGTAAGCTAGATATCCTGGGATTGAGTGAAGTGAGGTGGCCAGAGTTTTGTGAAATGCAAACATCGGATGGAATTACGTTTTTACATGGTGTGGGTGAAATGAATGAAAATGGGGAATGATTTAGCGACTTCTGCGCAAGCGATGACCTTGTGTAGGAGGGACCCTGTTTCCTCATCTGATATGTCATAAGATAACATGGCTACCCCCAGATCATATTACAGAAAATCAAATTGACCAAATTGCAATATCCAGGAAGTTCAAGAGGAGCCTGGAAGATGTGCGGAATAGAAGAGGAGCAGACGCAAATAACGACCACCATCTTGTTATTGCCAATTTCCGGATGAAGATTGTGTCTTACAAAAAGAAATTCGAGCCAAGGAATAAAAGATTCGACGTAGGTAAACTGAAAGATCCACAGGTAGCTGAGGGGTTAAAGCTGGAACTCTGGAATAGATTCCAGCTACTGGAACTGGAGATGACTGAGGATAAGGAGATGGAATAAATATGGACAGAAGTTAAGAATACTTTTGTGCACGTGAGTGAGAGACATCTTGGCTTTAGAAATCACCTGAGGAAAGACTGGATGTCTGAACGTACCTGGATGAAGATCATCTATGGAAAGGAGGCCAAGGAAAGAGAAAACAAGAGCAGGTCCAGGCAACAGAAAGCACAGGCACAAGCTGATTACAGAACAGCAGATAAGGAAGTGAAAACGAGTGTGAGAAGAGACCTCAGAGGATGGATTGATGAACAGGCTGATAGAGCAGAACAGGTAGCGTGGAGGGGGGATGCGAAACAACTTTATGATGTCACTAAGACGCTCTCGAAGAAAAGCTTCCAGAGAAACCGACCAGTAACGAACAAAAAAGGTGAGATACTCACTACACATTAAGAACAATTATGTAGGTGGAAGGATCACTTTAACGAAGTTCTAAGTAGAGACTTTCGTGGTGAGCAGAAGAACAAGAAAGAACCGTATATCGTGATCCTAGTCCCAACATCGGTGTAAATGCACGCACGAAGGCAGAAAGAATTTCGAATAGCACTGAAGCAGATCAAAAATGGGAAGGCACCAGGACCAGATAATATAACATGTGAGATGTTGTAAACGGACCAGGACGCCACTGTTGTTATTGTACATCCTCTTAGGGAAGATCTGGAAAGAGGAAGACTGCCAACAGGCTGGAAACGAGACATTATTATGGAAATACCCAAAAAAGGAGATGTTACTGACAGGCGGTGTATTACTCTATTCTCAGTACCGAGTAAGGTACTTTCGAGGATTATTTTAAACCGCATTAAGGATTCTGTGGAAGCGCAACTGAGGAGAGAGCAGGCGGGTTTTAGAAAACATAGCTGTGTGGACCTTATCAATACTCTCCGAATGATTCTGGAAGGAAGTGCGGAGTGGCAACGCACTCTCTACCTAACCATCACTGACTCTGTCAACCGGCGAGTTATGTTTGACACACTTGCAAAGTATGGTATCCCAACGAAGATCATTAACATCATCAAGATAATGTGTCACGACTATGAATGCCAAGTACTACATAATGGAGAACTGACAGAGCCTTTCCAAGTTAATTCGGGAGTATGACAAGGATGTATTCTCTCGCCAACATTATTTCTTTTGGTGTTGGATCATGTGATGAAGAGAGTAACGAGGGGACGGCAGAGAGGTGTGCAATGGGGGATGCGGGACACGCTCGAAGATCTAGATTTCGCAGACGACATCTGCTTAATGGCATGGCGATATCGCGACATCGAAGAGTAACTGGACAGGTTACAGAAAAAGTAGAAGCTGCAGGCCACAACATCAATATTCGGAAAACCAAAGAAAAGCGTTTAAACTCGACCATCACCACTAGGCTGACTATAATTGGAGAGGATTTAGAGCAGGTCCAATCTTTCCTCTACTTCGGAAGTATAGTCACGACTACAAGAGGCGCTGAGGAGGTCCCTAGTCGCATTCGCAAAGCAAATGGTGCGTTTGTCCACCTTTACCCCATTTGGAGAAACAGGAACATTTCAAGGAAAATCAAACTCCAGCTTTTCCATAGCAATGTGATAGCAGTTCTGATGTATAATTGAGAAACTTGGAAAGTCACTAACTACATCACAAACCAGCTCCAAGTTTTTATTAACAGTTGTCTCCGGCGTATTTTAAATGCGAGGTGGCCAAATAAAATGACTAATGAAGATCTTTGTAGAGAGACAAACCAGCAACCAAGCAATACAACAATCAGGGAAAGAAAGTGGAAATGGATTGGGCATCCATTGAGAAAGCCAGATGAAGTTGTTGAAATGGTGGCGTTGCATTGGAACCCTCAAAGAGTTAGGGAATGTATTCGTCCCAAACACACCTGGAAAAGAACGATCCAGAGGAAGCAACAGAGGATGGGAAAACCTGGAGTAAATTGAAGAGAAACCGCATCAGGTGGAGAAATTTAGATTCGGCCCTATGTTCCAGAGAGAATGAGAGGAACTAACTCAGTCATATCATAGCTACTTCTAGACCTATCTATTGATTTGGCTCTCCGGCGAGTACCTGTAGAATCTTAAGAAACTAAAGGCAATTTTAATATAATTACTGGCTATAGACTCGCTTACTGTTCAGTTGGAACAACAGCGTCACATTTAGATGACTGCTCTAGAAGCCCCTCGATTCATTAGAATATTATCTATTCAAAATGTCAAAAAACATAGTAAGCTTGGTATTAAAATAAAAAATGGATAAATTAACATCCTAATCCTAAAATCAAGAAACACTAAAACAAGACATGAAATTACATAAACACCTCGAACAATAAAGACAATAAAAACAGTGTTAATGAAGTCAAACATACTAAACACAGACCGCCTATAAAAACGTAAAACACACACTAGTTATTAGATGGCCTTGTTCAAGGCTTATCATGAAAGCATGATAAAATTTAATCAGGTTACCTAGGTTTCTGCTAAATTTACAAATGAAAGTGATTATGGAGTACATATTCCGTATTTGTACTGCTAATAGTGTCTCAAATTCGGGCATTCGTCTCGAGCTTTGTCATGGGCTCCACCTCGTATAGTGGGCGGCATACTTTTTCTCGTCAACAAAATTCAAGTGGGCCTGGTAATCTAGGTCCTTCAGTACGTTCTTCGCACCTATTATAGGGCGGCGATCACAGTTTCCTGCTAAACACAGCTTTAAAATCCCGTTAGGGATGCACATTGTTAAGTCTGTCGTGTTAAAGCTTGCGTCATGGGTTCTTGATTAAATGGTGTATTAGATACTCCACCCACTTGGCATTACAACCCTTGTCCCAACGACACACAACATGTTTCTCAACACATTATTCGCTTCACCAAGTGCTAACCCGTTTCTGTCCGGGAGGCGGCAGCGTTACAGCGACTTACAAAAGGAATCACATTGGCAATTTGAATTTCAAGGATGCAGGGCGCACACATACTGGCTGTGGCAGTACTAATTCCCGTCCTCCCTGCTCTGGAGGAGCATGCCTTTCCCATACACTCGCTGACGGTACAGGACATCGATACAACCTAAAACATCAAAGTTACGAAGCACATCTGGAAAGAAAGGTACACTCTAAAATATTACACTTTGTCTGGTACAAATTGTACTTAGATCACATACCTGGTGCAGCAGTTGAGTAAAACGCACGAACGACAGAAAATTAAACCTTATATATCCATTACACAGGCGCTCCACGGTAAAATAGCAGTCAATCGTCTGTTTAGCAGAGCCGACGTTACTGATGGTGCCACAACTTTCAAGCGCGCACCGGATCAGCATGCCTCACACGTCAGCTGACTGTACAGAGCACAGCTTAACTGACCCAGCGCTGCATAAGCTCATATGCAGGATAACAAATATCACAAGTGTGTCTGCTATGCGACACACTGTTGACGCGTTCGTCAACTCTGAAAACCAGTGGAAAACACACCCAAAACACGCAACTGAAAATGCATCTTCTATGCGACACGTTGTCGGCACGTTCTTTAACGACGAAGAATAGTGGAAAAACACATACAAATATACATTAAAAACCTGGAACCTATAACGTATAGAAAATACACAAGAAAAATAAATACGTACGAGATCCGTCTCTAAGAGGACTTCCGTTTTCCGTTTCGTCGTCAATCGTTAGACGTCCGACGTGTTCAGTTTCCTGTTCGTCGTCACACTGCGAGCAGGGAGGAACTTAGTAAGAACGTCATTGTTTTGACGTCTGCCTTTTTGTTATGTTTCAGATCGGGTGAACGCACTTCCACAGCCTGCAGAGGCGTGTTCGGCCGTTCCCAGAGAATGCGCTTGGAATTTGCATCGCATGGTTCGTTATTGTCGAAGTGCCAGTTATTGCCGTTCCCAAACTTGCGTTTTTTCTTCCCACGGTAATTACCTTTGTATCCGTTCTCATTGTGGCTACGCCCATTTTGTTAGGTTCGCTGGCCGTTTTCCCAAACTGCCGATTA
The DNA here is from genome assembly GCA_026315105.1 of Locusta migratoria. NCBI lineage: Eukaryota > Metazoa > Arthropoda > Insecta > Orthoptera > Acrididae > Locusta > Locusta migratoria. The sequence goes on along the minus strand of CM048746.1, from coordinate 676,616,656 downwards.
GAACTACTATTCTCTCCTATCTCCGGTAACTGATTTTGATAATTATTCCCCTTTCCCTGTTTGGTTGGAAAGTTTTTCTGCGGGCTGACGTAATCAACATCGATATCTTCAAGAAGAGCTTGAAACTGCCCCATGTCGTCTTTGCATCTCCCTGCTAAGAGAGTGTTGGACAGACTTCGTGGTAGCTTAGCAAAACAAATCCTAACAAGCTCAGGCACGTGATACGGGTTGGTCAAGTAATAGTTTTTATTCAACTTATCCTGGAAGAACTCGCTCAGACTGGCAAAGTTCGACTGTCTGAAGGGGAGCATCATTTGTATGTTATGGCACACATGGTCCTTCTAGTTCTCGGAGTAGTAGGAAGCTAAATAGTATTGCTGGAAGCTCTCGTAGCGTTCACCATACCGACAGAACGACCTCATTCGCGTCGTGGGATCACTTTCCAGGAGTCCACCCACGAACTCTATTTTATGTTCTTCAGGCCAGTTCGGTGGAAGGGAGAGATCGAATTGATCCACCCACGCCTGTGGATGTATTCTACAAAGTGCGTACCAGAAGGGTTCAGACTTACGCACTGTTAGAAAGTGGGTGTAATCGAAGCCCGGTGCTGTGTCCCGACTACAACGGGCGGTCCTGTTTTGAGCACGGCTCGAAGTTGCTCAGCCTCGTCCTCAAAGGCGGAGTCAGAACCGCGGCCTGCGCACGTGGCCACGACACGTGGCCATGACACGTGGCCACGACACGTGGCCCCTCCCGCCACCTGGCCACGTGCTCACGCCGTCACGCGGTTCGCCAGTGCGGCTGCAACTCTCGTTTACTGTCTGTGTGTGATTTAATTCTGCCCGTGCAATCCTCTGCTCGACAGCCTTAGGGTGCTCTGCACACTGGTAACCGCAGCGGTCACGATATCGACGTGGCCAGACACCGCACCGATACTGGTTTGCACCGTATTTACGCGTACTTCCTCACGTTCACGCACAGTGTTCACCTGTGTGAGCACGTCCTCGACGCATGAATCACCGGCTTCGACGTGTTCGGCAAGACCGCCGAGCCACGCTTTCAACATGTGATTTCACAGTTTCTGTCCCCGCGCTGTTGCGACTCACTCCCCGCCGTGTCTCTCCCATAATCCGTAACGCGAGAGCGCGGCTCGAGGCTTCCGGTCGGCCGCTCGACACTTATCGACCCGTCTGTGCTCTGTACGCGGTTTTCAAGTAAAATATCTTTTGTTTAAGAACCATCTCCCGCGTTTTCAGCGTCATTTAAGCTAATGTGCTGATTTTCAATAGCAACTGAGTCTAATTCCTGTGGCGGTCACGCTTTTCCCTTTCCTTTTCCTTAAGAGCGGCTCGTCTATGTGTTTCAACTGCTGATACAGTCTCGCTATCTATTTTCAAAAGCATGTTAAAATATTTACAACCACGTTAAAATATTCACAATGAAATACCAAACCACAAGTTCCTGGCTACCAACGTTGTCAGAACACAGGGTTCCTCTGTAAGTGTTTCACGTGCAAAATTGTATTCACACACACCGCAGTCGTAATTGCACCTGTGTTCCACTCTGCATAAACTCGCCAATTATTTCCCCCCAAAAATGGACATGAATATAGTTGTTGATCACTACTGAAACACAAAAGAAGTTCACCGACAATGCGCGGCTGAAAACACAGTGGAAGTACAGAATCGCTCGCGATTTCTACTCATGAACATGCGCACACACACATTCAAAGGACAGGAGGGCATCTAGAAAATGAAAAAAAAAAAAAAAAAAAAAAAAAAAAAAAAAAAAAAATGAAACCAGGAGACGCCAGAAGAACGAATCCTGGCAGCGGTAAGCCGAATGAAATTAGCCTGTTAACTTATTTAAGTAAGATCACGGGCAGTTGAGGTCTGCAAATGCTCACAGCTGTCTGCTCTGAATTACTTTGCGAGTGGCCACAGCATTTGCGCAATGGATATTTGTCTAAATGCTCACTCCTTATGGGAGTAGCCAACGTTTTAACTATCGCAAAATCAATGTTAAAATCAATGAATCCATAATTAAACATGGAACGGAGAGGATGAAATTATAAAGCAGAGGTTTGATACTTAAAATCATCATCTATTTAATAAAATGAACGAGCGGATAAATATGGGAAGACCAAATTAAGCACACATCTTGTACAATAGGAAATTAAATCACAAAGTTACTGTCTATAATAAAATTGTTTCTGTCCTTTACGAATAAGGAGGTAACATGGGGGGAAAATTGCCAACACACAACGGATAGATGAAAGCACACTCATCCATCCACAGCCACGTGCATAGTGCTTGCGACACTTTACTCATGTGGGAACACTTCGTAGCAGCGGGACAGGGACAGCTCGTAGCAGCGACGAACGAAACGTTGGTGGCGTTTTGTCGAGATGGGGTGGGGGGGGGGGGGTGGGGGGTGTCTTGAAGCACAAATTTAAAAATCACTATGCCTAACCAACTCATGATCGGAGAGGCAGCGGCATACTATTCTTAAGTACTAAGTGGTGTGCGAGCACGAGGAATTACACAGAATTTACAAAAGAAAATAAATTTAGAATAAGCAAGTAAAGCACACCCGAGAACTCATATAGAACAAAATTGGTATTAATAAAGGCATGACTGAAGGTCGAAGTAATAACCGTTACGAAAGTACGTGGTGCAATCGATCATACAAGATAGGAGAGTCGGAATTAAACTAGAAAATCTGAGAAATAGTTAGCATGCTCACGGAAACAGACGCGATGCAAAAACGTTAGTTAAAAAACCACTAAGTTTACACAAAGGCTCAAGGCCAAATACGTGTATTCTAATTTGAGAAAACCCGGACACGATATTATCACTGGAATGTAAATGCAAATTCTAAATTTCCACTGAATTATTCGACTTCTGTAGAGTAAGAAAAACTTCGCCTCGCATGGCGGAAGAATTACTCATGAAAACTAACACTGAAGAACCAAGACTGCCTGATCACAACGAAAGTACAGTTCAAACAGCGTGCCTTCTCCTCAGCACGATTCGCCGAAATACTTAATTCCGCGGTCGCAGCAAGAGTGAAGCCCTAAGGCCACGCCAAAACCTTCCCCACCACACACCGGATGTGGAGCGCGCTAGAAACCCATACAGAGCGCGTTCAGAGCATAGTGTCTACCAACCCTCTCTACCTGCAGAAGATTCAACAGAGAGGTCTCTTGTCACGTCGAAGATTAGGTTGGCACCACACTAAGATCACGGTCACCTAATCTTACCAAGTAATCCTGTCTCTGGCCACCCAGCAGACGACAAACGAAGCCACGCGTTCTTAATTGAAGTAAACGAGGCCCTAAAGCGCGAGGCGGCGACTGTAAGCCATTGCGCGACAGTCAGCCAATATTAAAAACAACCTTCCACACTCACATGAACAAACAAGTCCAGTCACATGGGTGGAAACTTATATTAACATGGGGCATTGATCATTAATAAACAGAATAAAAATATTAACATACTAATAAACAATATAAATGGTGCAGATACACTTTAGGTTAATGAATAACTCTAAAATGGAACACAATATTAGTGTAAACACCTACTGGTTGTAGTAAAATGTTGGCAGCAGGCATAAGAAAACCATTTCTTTCTATCCGAAACCGTGTTAAATCGTAAACGAATGTCAAATATCCTTCAAGCAGGTACCCCAATGCTAGTTTAAAAATTAAATTAAATAAAACAATGAGTGCAGAGATGGTTTTGTGTGCTTGTGAGTGAATGAAAGCCAAGTTCACTAACAAATTCATTGCATTTACCTCAACAGGTTCACTTTAAATCACATACATCAGCATGGACAGAGGCATTTCGATATATCAAAGAGAGCACAGCACAGCACAACAGCGACAAGACCTATCACAAGCCAATAATCGCGTACTTTGATTTCCTGAAACGAATGTGCCTATCCCTTATGAACATCCTTATAAGCCCAATACCCACATGACCTTACTTCTGAGCTTGTTTCCACAACAAACAGACAATGCAAATTTCGTCTACTGAGTATTGTCCGTGTGGGGGACTATACACCTGCTAATGACACACACACACACACCTTGATGAGGTCAATCTAATTTCCTTATGGTAGGGTTCGTGGGATGAGATGGGATGGTAGAATAAAATCGGAGAATTTCAGCAATTCAATTAACACTGTGACTGTGCATAAGTGGTTAAAACGAGTGTGCAGGGAAGATGACCTACCAGCCCATACTTTCTAGAGGTGACATAAAGACCAATGAAACTGGTCAATGGATGTTTCCAAACGCGCATTTTGGAGTGGGATGTCAGATTTTACCCAAAGGCAATCCAAAGGAAGGGTTTGCGTTTGGCGACATTTTCTTGGTCACTATGATCAATCAAACATACGGTACTCCTTATCTAAACACATTGCGCAGTAAACTATTGGAGATTAAATGAACCCTGTGCTTCTCGACTAAAGAACTGTTTATCAGCTTACCAGGAAAGATGAATCTAACATCAACCGACTGGTGCTTGGTACAGGACTGTGGTGTCTTGCAAATACGTTTAGCATGTGCATCTATAATCAGTTCATTCGTGCATGAAGAAGAAATTAGACGTACTATACAAATAAAGAGGCAAAAGTTCACGCACTGAACCATCTGGTGATATATATTGAGCATATTGCCGTCGAGGGAATTCTGGAATGGGTTAGCATTACAGAACTGCCTCTTGTGATTATAGCTCGCAACTTGAGCATCATCATGAAGTTGTGGTATCACAATGGGGGACATTAGTTAATTGAATCGATGGACGAAAAGCCCTTCGGTAGTGGCTTCATTCATTATAGCAAATATCGAATGACTTTTAATAAACAAAATCCTGATGTAGATAAAGGTTTCGAAGGTCCTGATTCGCGACGGATTAGCCGCGCGTACTCGAGTGCCGTGTTGCGGTGCGCGCGGCCGCCCGCCGTCGGGGGATCGATTCCTCCCTCCGGCATGGGTGTTTGTGTTGTCCTTAGTTTAGTTTCCCTTAGGTTAAGTAGTTTGTAAGCTAGGGACTAATAAGCAACCTGTTGAGTCTCATAGATATACAAACATTTGAACATTTTTTGAATGTCCTGAGCAACAAGAGACCGAAGTAAAATCCTGCTCTACATGTACATCTACATGGGATACCCTGTAAATCGCTCTGTAACACAATACCCAGTTCCAAGAAATCAGGGTATTATATTACACACGTATGTCATTACTATTACGGGCTCGTCATCGGATGCTTTGCATCTATTTAACAAGTGAGCACTGTGGAAGTAAATAAAATAATAATAAAGTCCAGCAAATCAGAGTATCCTATTACACACTTACATTATTATAATCACTAATAACAGCTATAAAGAATCAAATTACACACTTATCATATTATCCTTTTGCATGTTTTGAATATTTACACCTCGAGGATAAAAAATATAGCATCTAGGAGCAAACATACATTAAACCTTATGTATAAATTCACATTGGTAGAAACTAGTCACTAAACTATGAACCCTAAGATTCGTGATGAAAGAACATTTTACCAACAGAATCAATTCCTGTACACAACCGAGATGCTTCCATTTGTCCTGCATTTATTACTCTGTTAAAGTGCTGTATGTCTTTTAGGTGACCTAATATCACTATAAAATATTCTCTTTTATTTGCTGCCTGTAGCTATGAATGTATCGTGATGTATTATCAATAAGAATTCAAATGATTGGTAGAAGAAAGAAATGCTATCAGCAGACAATGCTCACAGTCCTAACTACATTCATTAGGATATCAACATAACGTGTTGGCTACCTCACGTAAAGTTTCAGCTACAATACATATAGTTTTGATTTATCGAAATCCCGCATCTGCACAGTGAGAACTAATAGAATCACTTTTAGGTGTGTTTGCTACTGCTGTATTGAATGTTTTGCGCTATTTTAAGTACTTAAATCATAGGGTTCTTGGCACTGCTGATTGAATATGTAATGACACATTGACGCCATTAAATTACATATAATTTCCTTCTTATAATACTGATATCTTGTTACTTTGTTTCTATCTGTTAAAATGTTACTTCAGGTTGCATTGTTAACAATGCAATGCTTTGAATGGAAATAACGCACACAACTGTTTTGTTTATGGTTGCTTGTTATTCTAAGCATGGTTTTGTGCGGTTCCTAGCGTTCGAAATCAAAGGTATCCCTTGTGTCTTCGAAATCCATTTACTGCCGGAAATATACGCAGGTTGAAATTTTTTGAGAGACTTTTTCTATTGCTGAGATGTGAGGAACTGCGCTGCGAAGTCAGAGTGCACGAAATTCGCTTAACCTCGTGTAATCTTTTTTGGAATGATTAATGCTGCATCAGTCACTATTTATAAATATTTTTATTGGCACGACACGTTTCGGCAGCATGCTGCCATCGTCGGGTGCATGTTTACAGTTACTGGTTACATTCTTGATGTATTGTGTTTTGTGTTGTGGATGCCAGTGAGGTTATGTTTGTACAGTTTTAACAGTTTTGCTAATCTTGATAAACTTGTTGTCTGGCACGCACAACACGAGCACATAGTTACAAATACACTTATATAAGTGTATTTGTAACTATGTGCTCGTGTTGTGCCAATAAAAATATTTATAAATAGTGACTGATGCAGCATTAATCATTCCAAAAAAAGCTTATAATACAGTCGCAGACCTAAAAAAAAAAAAAATCCATATACATGGATAAATTTATGCTCGTGTAATCTATGTAACTTACTGCGATTTGTCTAGCAACTTTCAGTGCCTCAGATCGTCGACAAAGTGATGACCCAATATTCACGGACCCTCTATACAACCTAATAGGTATACGTCAAAGCGTGCTTCTGGAGGTGTGTCTTCAAATAACTCCTACTGGCAAAGGCAATGGTGCAGGTAAAAAGTGGACCACTGTACGAAATAAAAGCTTAATTCTGGTAGGAAGTACCCAGATAAGAGTTTACTGTTGTAGCAAAGCTTAATTTTAGCAGTAAAATTAGCAAAAGATCCGTGTGAACTACCGGCTACTCCCTCCTGCAAAACCTTGTTCCCAGGCCCAAATTGAGAACTGACTTGGTTCAAATTACCCTAATAACAGGAAGTTAACGATACAGTGGTCAATATGCGTAACAGCTCACACGAAATTACACACAGGCACTGATAAAGAAGCCATCACAATTAGCATTATTTCATAAAGGTGGCTAAGAATAAACTTTGGCACAACAGAACTGAAACATAATAAATTGCATCTGAGCTTGTTCTCAGCACTATTGAAAAACAATATTAAATAAGAGGGTGAAGGTGCTCGAAAACAACAGTTTATAGGAAAGTACAAATTATACTGAACTGAACCTGTTTACTCAGGTCGAACGCAAGCATGAATGGGGAACCAATTTTGTTAATACAATAAAAAACATCTCATTTACATAGTCTAATACTGACGGTGCCTAGCGTCGAATTTCATAAATTACACAGAACTTAACGCTACTGCAACACGCAACGCAACAGCGAAGCTCACTAAAATTAGCGTGCTGAAACGAAGCAGAAGCAGGCGCCGCTATCGTAGGCGAAATTCAGCAAACTCGGACGCACCACACAACACAATATACAATAAAATTGCGAAGATGGTTCTGGTCTCTCGTGCCTGATTCGAGATGGAGCGTGAGTATATCAAAGTTAAGTTGCATTTAGGTTATACTGCGAGCAAACACGCTAACGGCGACACACGGCTACATTATATGATCGCACTCCATTGAAGTTGAAGAGATTAAAAAATCGGATTCGTACACAAAATGACGGCGCACTCTTAAGTTGATATCTGAGAGTAAACTATCTAGGCACTGGGTTTATGAGAAGTGGCGTGAATTCAGGTGACTAACTGTAAACCCCTGAAGTCGGAGTACATACCCACGTGGTTCCGAAAATCGAATAAAATTTCTAAATTCAATTTCCGAAAAATAAAGAAAATTAACTACGGCATGCAATCCGTAGAACTACGTAGAATTTCATCAGGAACCTACTGAAATGCAGCAACATGCGTTTGGGAGCGTTCACAGAGACTGAAGAAGTGCAGTCTCAAAACCTAGAAAAGTGAAATAATTACAATGTCGGAAAAAAAAATAAAAAAACTACGGCATACAACCAATAGAAATATTTAGAATTACAAAAGGAAGCGAACGGAATGAAGCTACACGCGATAGGGAGTGATTACATAGATGGATGAAGTCCAATCCCAAAAAACCAGAAAAGTGAAGTAAATACAAAGACGGAAAAAATGAGAAAAAAATACGGCATGCGACTCTTAGAAATACATAGCATTTCATAAGCAAGTTATTGAAGGTGGTTGTACAAGGCACGGAGAGAATTACTGACAAAGACTGAGACCATTCTACAAGTCTGGAGAAGAAACAGCAAAATTAAAATAAGCGGGGAGAGAAGATCGCGAAATGTTAGTATGGTGGTAATAGGGGTATCACCCCACTGAGATTCTGCCCCTGATGCATTGCGCGAGTACCGCTACCCCCGCCCCTCCTCCCTCAGCCAATTGCCTGACTGCAGATCAAAGGATGTCGTCACACTCGAACAATAGTGCACTTAAGGATGATTGACAGTTTACATGTAACTGCATTTAGGCCCCTTTGATTGTCATTGACGCTACATGCCCAACTGCAGATCACAGAATGCCGTCATGACACACTTCCTGGAAGGCCAAAAGATGATTGACAGGTTACCCTTAACACTTGCAAGTAAACAACACCTCCCTTGGCGCCACCCCCTCGACATGTCTGTACTTGCGATACCTCCACCCTCAGCCACACACCTGGCCGACGCGACGCCCCCTCCACCCCCGCCAACCGCCGCCAGACAGGCGGCACCTCCGACAGGTCCAGACCTGTCCACCCTCGCCAGACTGACGCCACATCCCCCTGGCCGACACGGCGCCCCCTCCAGCCCCACTAGTCGTAACCACAATCTCCGCCGCCAGACGCCACCCCCTCCAAGCTCACAATCGCTTCTCGAAGGACGCCACCAATTGCCCTACCTGCGATGACAGAACAAATAATACCGCACTTAACGACGATTGTCTTGACCCCATCGACATCTCTAAACAACACCGCCCCCGCCAGCCGACCTCTACACCCAGGACAGGGGCATACTGCACTCTTACTGCGACCGTGCCCCACAGCCAATTTAATTGCATATTTAATAAGCGCGCCACAACGATAGGTACGCCAAATCTCGATTTTTTTTATTCACATATAACATTTTTAATTCTGATAACCTATGTAACAATTTCCGCCATTTATTATTCTTCGAAAAATAAAGCTACCATATTGTTCTCCACGTGTATTTTTAACAAAAATTTCGGTGCAATGCTAAAAAACAAATTTTAAACATTTAGAACAGAAATGTTTACTTGGTCTCTGGACAAAAAGTAACTGTATACTACAGCTTGTAGAAAAATATTAAAACTCGTATGCAATATTTGCAAGTAAGAATTTATCGATGCTCAAACACTCCCATCTCTCTCCATAGACTACAAATACAACAGCCGACGGACATGTTTAACAATAGCGCAGGTTAGATAATAAAGGGTAACGAATGCCACAAACTTATTCATCCATCTTAAGATATACTAGCCAGAGTCAAACATATGGTAAAAACCAAAAGTAAAGAAATGATCTGTTTCGGAACTTGACCGCCACCTTAGATCTATAAGCAAAATAAATGTATATCTTACTTTAGACTATGGCTGCAACAGCTGACAATTTTGTTAAATATACCATGTGTTAAAATGTATGGTAATGAACGCTATAAACATATATGTTCAAGTGTACTTTGTGCCCGCTCTTAAAATTATCACGTTCCAAAATGTAATACACTCTCTCTTTAGCGACCATTTTTAAGGTAAATAGACACACAGATCAACGATGTACACGTCACAACGTTGGATGTAAAGGCGTCTTCTGTCACCTAACCCCCAACCAATAGATCGAAAGGTAGTCGTCTCTCCACCTCACACCTGACCAGGTGATCTCCCAACCGCTCCTCCTCCACTACTAAACTGACGGAGATCCGATCCTCGGAGATAAACACGTGACCACATTTATTTATTTTTACGCACTGTATCTAGGTTATAAGTTCTCTGATCCTCACACTGCAGTTACGGTAAACGCGTTTGGAAATATTTCATTTTTTCTCCTGCAGGAAGGGACAGATGAGCGCAGATTCTCTCCATTTCGAAGACGCGCCCGATTGCCGCAGCCGACCATAACAGGTGTTACATGGCCGGAATCCATTGTGAAAGAATCCTTTCGCCTACTGCATACAAAGGTTTCTGACAGCACTCCTCCAGTAGAGCTCAAATCGCCCACACTTTGCGATAACGTCTGGATTCCAGACACTTGCCGAAAATGAGAATTTTTTTCTCTCCATTTGACCCGTCCGTTCTTAAACGTAGCTACTTCCTTAGATCGATGTATCGGTGTATCCCAACCAGTTCTCAGTCTTCCGACAATATTATTCTAAACACTCTCGTGTTTTAATTTTACCGATTATTTCCTTTTTTATAGCACTGCGTGTACTCCACAAACTCTTATGATTCCGTATGTAACACTGTCTTATGCATAAAACGATCTCTTGTTAACTGTGGTTATTCCATCGGTTTTTAACTCTGCAAATGGCTGCTCCAACGTCCAGTCATACCAGTTGGATACAAAGAAGCCTTTCTTCAAACTAGAATGCAACACGTTCCGCTAATATCGGACAATACAACGATACGAGACCAATCCCCCACGGGCCGTTTAGTGTAAAAGCAAAAAAAATTTAAGACGTAATCGTAGCTAGATTTCTCCACACTCTCTGCTTAAACCGGGTTAGCACATATGCAATAGCCTCCTTTAATGCCTTTGTCTTCGCCATATAACCCAGTTTTCATTCACCCTTCTTCTAAACTTGTGGAATAACATAGGCAATATCTATGTCTGTGGAGAATAAAGACCTGGAATGCTTTAATATAGCTCCTTGCGCGACTCTCCAAGTAATGTACAGGTAGACAATTGAAACTGAAACATAATGTATAAGCTTTTCTCGGTCCCAAAGAGCGGTCAATTTTTGGGTACTCTTAATATTGCCGCGAGAGACCACGAACACCAACGGCCGGCGTGGCGCAGGGGAGAGCGTCGCGGACTGCGGAGCAGAAGGGCGCCGGTTCAATCCCGCCCACCGGCAAAAATTTATTTCTTTGTAATTTACAATTCCAGAAGCTTCTACATCTTTCTTATGTTCACTTGTAAATTCTACTTGTTTCTTATGTTAACTGTTCTTCTAATTTCTGGTAAATTCTGTCTGTCTATAAATAGCAGAGCACTCTGCCTGAGAGGCAGTCAGTGCTGCATGTATGTTGAGTTCGTAATAAACGTGCTTTCAGTATAAGTGCTGTGTTTAGTTGCCTTCGAAGTCAAGCCTACTTCCATTGCAACGTGACAATATACAAGTAATCAAATTGCAGAATAACTGATCTCTAAAAGAGTATGTTAGCTGGGATCATATGGAAGGGAGCGATGCACAGTACAATGGCGCACTTTGTAAGTACCGTATCTTCTCTTTTAGAAAACGTAAACAATCTTCTTGCACAAATCCATAACCACAATCCTCCATGCTGGTAATGCCTTCTTCTCGACCCAGCGAAAAAAATAAAAGTCCTCACAATCGCCTGTCTGAACGCTTTATAAAATCGTTATTGTAGCTACGGATAACTTGGGGCTCTTGATTTGACAAATAATTTATTATTTATTTTGATTGTACAATTCGACGCCAACCACGTTAAGCAATCGTTTCCAATTGCCTCGTCGTCGCCCGCAACCACGTTGCTGTTGCTCCTTCCATCCGAAAGTCATGCTCGGATACGATCGCCGCTCGGTTAAAAAAAAATCCCTTCGAAATCTTGTATGTTGTGCAAAGCCATTACATAGAAGCCATCTACAGGAAGCTGCTGTAGAGTAGGTGGGAGCTCCTCCATTAAAAAATCAATTAGTTGCAATTTATAAGATATATACCCACAGGACGTACATAGTTCCCCTCTGTATTCCACAGAGTAGCCCCAAATAGTAACTGCGTCTTATCTCCAGCGTTTCCTCCATCGAACTTGCTGAATTTACTACGCAGATAGATCCTCACATCTATAACAATACCTCACCACACACGCACTCGTTGGCTACAACTAGCGCACTTTAACTTACCAAACTATAGGAGTTTCATAAAACAATTTGACTTTCGACAAAAGAATTATGATTTACCACAGCAGGCATATCCCTTATGTAACATAATGAACACCAGCCGTAACGTAGACAACGCATACGATTAAACAAGCGATTCTTCGATGAAAGATCAGATAACGTGCACACTGCAAAGTTCTATTACAACCACCAAAGTCGGCTTCTTTGGAGCCATACGTGTATTTAGAGTATATCAACACTTTTTACTTAAATTCCATCCCATCTAGCCTACAGCACTCTCTGTAAGCGCCAAACATTTCCAACACAGTAACAGAACTTCACCTGCAGTCAACACTAACCTACAACAAAGGGATCTAGTTATTACAACACGTTTTTTACAAAATATTCGATCCAACTAGCATGCCGAAAGCTCTGTATACATCCGTAACAACTTCAAAAAGCAACCCAGGCAGGGCTATCCTTACAGTCGTCACTAACCCAGTACCAACTCTAAGTTCCTCCACACACACTCCACATAAACAAGTTAGCACAGACGGTGTTATAACCGCGATCAGCAACAAACAAGATCTCGCAGAAACAGCGCATTTTAATAAAGTTTCGATCTCTCCCCACCCAATAACTGCATTGGTTGCTTGACCCGTCCCAAGCTTCCACCCACAACTTTGTTTCCAATGCATAGACCGGCAGACAATATTTGTGTAACGCTTTCTATCAGTCAATGGATTACATACATCGTGCGTTTAACGAGAATTCGGCCAAAAACCACCATAGTTTTCCAGTACTAACAAATTATTACTCTCGATAAACATCTGTAACAGATGTGCATTTTCAACTTTTCACGGCTTAATGTACAGTCCAATAGATTTCGGGAATGCAGCCGCGTAAAATTCACTTATTCTGCTGATATTTCGGCGGCGTACCTTCCGGCCATCTTCAGAGTGAGTCGAAGACTGTCGACGAGGTGCCGGGCGCGGCCTTATAAGCCTGATCGCGGTGGCAATGCGCAATAATAGTTATAGATCAAGAGCCTTCTTACCTAACGTGGGCGCTCTTTCGTCAAAGATAAGCCGCATTCTCGACAAACATTGTGTTAAGGTTATCTTCCGGCCACCAGTGAAGATTGCAGCCTTACTTGTGTCAGTGAAGGATGATTTGTTGCTTCGCAAGTCAGGTGTGTACCAGATCCCTTGCGGAAATTGTGATAATTCATATATAGGCCAGACAATACGCACTGTCCACGAGAGATGAGTTGAACACAGAAGATATACCCGCCTATTGCAGCCAGACAAGTCAGCTGTGGCTGAACATTGCATAGAAACTGGTCATTCAATGAACTATAGCGATGTGAAGATTTTGACACCCATATCTTCGTTTTGGGATGCTATATTTAAGGAAGCTATTGAATTAGACTGGCCAACAACTTATTAAACAGAGATAAAGGTTTTAATTTAGACAAAGCTTGGAACCCTGCACTTGGAGTATTGAAATCACAGAGAAGACGTGAAGGTGTTGCCGCCGCCGAGCATATATCGATAAGTGAACACCGGAGCGCTTCCGCCACGGGGGGCGCACGCGTGTGAGTACTTCGATATGCAGTAGACCAGCATCTGTGACGCGCACGCGCATTGACACCGCGATCAGGCTTATAAGGCCGCGCCCGGCACCTCGTCGACAGTCTTCGACTCACTCTGAAGATGGCCGGAAGGTAGGCGGTCGAAATATCAGCAGAAGAAGTGAATTTTACGCGGCTGCATTCCCGAAATTTATTGGACTGTACATTACGCCGTGAAAAGTTGAAAATGCACATCAAATACCTCTCCGGGGAGGAGATAGTTTTCTGTTTCCATAGTATGGATAAATTACGACATCAGAGAGCAAGACTACTGATTTTCTTACTGAAGTGCCGGGACCACGGAATTGTTCCAAGATTTGCAAGGTTGGTACATTTTGTTAAGAATACTGCAGTTAACAGAATTTTATATAAAGCTGGCTCTGCTATTGTTAAAGAAAGGATTCGTTTCGCTCGTAGAAAGTTGGACAGTGTATCAGAAGACCTGTATCATGTACATTTAAAGATGGCAGCTGTTTTATCTCCTGACTCTTGGAATTGGGTCGATGGCACGACATGGACCAAATCTGATTGGATTCGTGATGTGACTACAACAAGACAGATGGCCAAATACAGCCGATTAGACCAGCCTTCTCAGGTGGATTCTGTTGTTCGACCCTCTGTTATAAATTTGACGGGAACGAATCTGGACGAAGCCACTGTCTCTGTCTTAAGTAAAGGGCTAAATTTTGCCCCCACTCCAAAGACCTTGCCAATACCATCTTTCATTAGTGCTATTGAAGAAGCTGTCCGTCCACTATCAGAAGATTCAGCTGAAGAAATCAGACGTGAAAGCTGTCGAGCAATTATAAACTATCGTCCACAAAGAAGTAACATATCTAGAGAAGAGAGGTTAGCCATACGAAAACTCCGTGAGGACACAGACACAGTAGTTTTGCGTGCTGACAAAGACAACGCCACCGTCCTGCTGCCTCGGGAAGACTACAATGAAAAGATCTATGGATTATTAAATTCTGACGCATACCGGAAGATCAACAATGACCCAACTAGCAAGGTGACGATAAGGACTGCTGCTTTACTGAATGCTTCGTCACTAGAACGTGAAGGTATAAGACGTTTAAAAGTGCGAGGTGCTGTACCACCGAGATTTTATGGGCTTCCTAAAGTCCACAAACTGGATAAGGATGAGCGTCTGGAGGATCTGCCTATGCGGCCAATAACAAGCACAATTGGTTCACCTACCTACCTTTCTGCGCGGTATTTGGCTTCACTATTAAAGCCATTGGTAGGAAAATGTAGTCACCATATCGGGAATTCTGTAGATTTTATTCTAAGACTCAGCCACCTCAGGCTTAATAGTACAGATGTACTGGTGAGTTTCGACGTGGTATCACTATATACCAAGGTACCTGTACAGGATTCTCTTTCTCGAATTGGCTGTACTGACGTCATCTTATTTCCAGTTTAATGGTGACTTTTATGAGCAGATTGACGGAGTTGCCATGGGAAGCCCCCTATCCCCTCTGGTAGCGAATTTCTTTATGGAACACTTCGAGGACAAGGCTCTGGACTCGGCAACTTTTAAACCAACGGTCTTCTGGAGATACGTGGATGACACGTTTATAGTATGGCCTCATGGGAAGGATGAGTTACATCGATTTCTTGACCATCTGAACTCCATCCACGCTAATATCAAATTTACTATGGAAATGGAAAAAGATGGCTGCTTCCCTTTTTTGGATGTAGACATAAGAATAAAAAACGATCGAAATGCCACAGCTTTTAATACACCATCATCCCAACAAAGACAGCAAATACAATTCATAAAGAGACAACCGCACACATGCGAATTACCGACAAATACTGCCACATTTCTTCGCAGCTGACACAAACGACGTTTTACCGGAAGAGATGACTACAGCAGTCGTTATAACCTTCATAAAAAGACCAGAGCCATCTTCGCAGTTTTATTGTATATTGTGTTGTGTGGTACCTCCGGGTTTGCTGAATTTCGCCTACGATTGTGGCGCCTGCTTTTGCGTCGTTCCAGCACGTTGATTTTGGTGATTTTCACTGTTGCATTGCGTGTGTGTGAACGAGTGAGTGTTGTTTGTAAATGCTCCCCCCCCCTACCCCCAGTAGCGGTAAGTTCTGTATAATTTATGAAATTTGAAGCTGGGCACCGTCAGTAATATAACATCTATATGGGATGCTTTTCATTGTATTAACAAAATTGGTTCCCCATTTTGCTTGCGTTCGACCTGAATAAAGAAGTTATGTTTAGTATAATTTTGAATTGCCTATACATTGTAGTTTTCGAGCACCTTCCCTTTTCATTTTATATTGTTTATCACCAGTGCTGAGAACACGCTCAGATGCAAGTTTTTATGTTTAATTTCCGTTGCGCCATAAATGTTTTCTTAGCCAACTTTATGAAATAACTTTAATTGTGGTTGCTTATTTATCAATGCCTGTGTGTAATTTCATGTGAGTTGGCCACTGTATCGTTAACGTCTTGTTACTACAGTACTTTTGAACCACGTCAGCTTCAATTAGGGCCACGTAACAAGGTCTTACAGCAGGGAGTAGCCGGCAGTTCACACGGATCTCTTGCAAATTTTACTGCTAATAATAAGCTTCTTTTATAACAGCAAATTCTTATCTGGATGCCTCCTCCCAGAATTAAGCTTTTATTACGTACAGTGGCCTACTTTTAACCTATTATGCTGTACCGCCGATAGTGACACAAACGAAGAAAAAGAAAAAAAGGGAAGAAAAAGGTCAAGCTTTCGGAACACAGTTTCTTCTTTAGGTGGGAGAGAAGGGAAGAAAAAGGGATGGGAACGAAAGGGAAAAGTAATTCACGACCTACGTCGTGTAGAAGTCTGAGATACTGCTTATTAGTACTGAGGCAAGCCAGAGAGGATGTATATAACCAAAGAGGAAAGAGAAAGCAGTAAAAAGAAGGTATAAGTGAACTGAATGATGCTGATGGGTGTAGGAGGGGCGGGGGTTGTCTTAAACGTTTCTGATTAACAGGGAAAGATGGGTACACACACACGCAGAGAGAGAGAGAGAGAGAGAGAGAGAGGAGAGAGAGAGAGAGAGAGAGAGAGAGAGAGAGAGTTAAGGAAGGGATAAAGAATAGAAGAATAGGTGAGCTGAGGATGGAGGAAGGGGAGGGTTTGGCGTAGATTTAGGTCAGGGGGTGGTGGGAGGAGAGGATATGTTGTAGGGCAAGTACCTACTTTCGTAGTTCTCAGGGATTGGTGGTAGTTGGTAGTATCCAAATGGCACATGTGGTGTAACACGTGCCAAGGTCCCTGGAGTCATGTTGGAGGGCATGTTCTGCCACAGGATATTTGGTGTCCCCCAAGCGAACAGTCCGTCTGTGACCATTCAGCTAATTTGTTAGTAGTCATAATGACAACTGACATGTGTCCACTGTGCAGCTTGTCTCCAGGTACCTTTGCACGTGTTACACCGCAAGTGCCATTTGGATATTACCAAATAACACCAGTCCTTCATAACTATGGAGGTGGGAACTTGCTCTCCAATATATCCTCTCCTCCCGCCACACCCCCTGACAGTGTGTGTGTGTGTGTGTGTGTGTGTGTGTGTGTGTGTGAGTCCATCTTTCCCTGTTAATCAAAAACATTTCCCACACCCCTCCTACACCCCTCAGTATCATTCAGTTCACCCATCTTCTCTTTACTGCTTGATCTTTCCTCTTTGGTTATATACATATTGTCCCTGGCTTGGGTCAGTACTTAAATGTATGTTTCATTGCTCATAGTGGCCAGCAAAATGTCACCAAACCCAAACCCTTCCATTCGATTGCTTATGGGTAGAAGGTGATATCCCACTCCAAATTGCTCGTTTGGAATCATCCACTAACCAGTTTCATTGCCCTCTATGTCACCTCTAGAAAGTAAGGGCTGGTAGGTCATCTTTCCTGCACACTCTTTTTAACCACTTATGCACAGTCACTGTGTTAACTGGATTGCTGATATTCTCCGATTTTATTCAGCCAACCTCAGTAAAATTGTCCCATGACCGCTACCTGTTAGAAATTAGATTGACCTCATAATGGTTGTGTGGGTGTGTCATTAGCAGGTGTATAGTCCCCCATACAGGCAATCCTCAGTAGACGAAATTTGCAATGTTTGTTTGCTATCAAAATAATCTCAGAAGTAGTCATGTGGGTATTGGACTTGGAGGATATTTATATGGAATAGGGCTATTCGTTTCAGGGAAGCAAAGTCGTGTGATTATTGGCTTGTGCTAGGGCTTGTATCAGTTGTGATGTGCTCTCTTTGATGTATCCATATGCCTCTCTCTATTAAGATGAATGTGATTTAAAGTGGACCTGTTGGGGTAAATGTAATCAATTTGTTAGTGAACTTGGCTTTCGTTCACTCACAAACACACAAAACGATCTCTGCACAAATAATTTTTTTTTTATTTTTAATATATATATATATATATATATATATATATATATATATAAATTCTGAAACTAGCATTGTGGTACTTGCTTTATTGATATTCGACGTTTGTTTACGATTTAACATCGTTTCATATAGAATAATATGTTTTCTTATACCTGCTTCGAACATTTTTACTACAACCAAGTAGAGCTATACACTGTGCTTTGCATATGAAATGCACTGATTGTTGACTTGCTTTACCTCTGATACTAATATTTGGTATTTGGCTTTGAATATTAATTGTACCATGGCTATTTAAATTTATTTATAGTAATGTGTTTCTGATGAATGGAAATGCCTGGAGGAAGTTTGCTTCATGGACGTTATGGAATAGTTCCACGAGTAAATTGCAGGATTAATGTTTTTTATTCCCGTTTCTTAGCAAACTTGATCATTCCTTTTTTACCATAAAGCTGGCTTTGGTGCATGCATTCTGTACTAGTATGTTATTTTGGATAGATATCTACTTAATTTTTGCGATGACAAGTGATATATCTGTCACAAAACTGCAGAAATAGCGTAAAATATTCCGAGTTTAGAGTAAGTTGAACTATACTTTCTATGCATACATTCTATAATATTTAGGAGAGAGATCTACTTACTTTGTGCAATGTAAAGCTATAAAACAATCACAAAACTGAAGAAATAGTTTAAAATATTCCCATTTTAGCGTAACTTCACTTTGTTTTACCATAAAGATTGCTTTCTCTGCATACATTCCGTACTAGTATGTTATTTAGGAGAGAGATATACTTACTTTTTGCGATGTCAAGCGATATACCTATCACAAAACTGCATAAATAGTGTAAAATATTCCCATTTTAGGGTAAGTTTTTACCACAAACACTGCATTTTTTGTATACATGCTATACTAGTATCTCATTTGAGTGAGGGATATACTTAATTTTCACTAATTTTCCATAAAGTTATTAACTGTAATAGAGCATGAGATCAATTCCTTAATTTAGTTTATGGAAATAAATCTCTTAAAACTTTATAATAATGGTTTAATGACCTAACTTGCTTCTAACAAGTTAGTTACTGTTATGGAAAAGAACAAGAACTCATATTTCTCAATTATGGGTTGTTTCAACAGTATTTAAGGTTAAAGAAACTTTAAATCAGTTGCTTGTTACTATTGCCTTATACACATTTTATAAACAACACTTGATTTTCAGTAATTTGCATACATATTTTTTTGCTCTCATCGCTGTATTCTGTATGGACAGCTATATAGCCATCATTTAATGTGCTTTAATCTGCCCAAACACTCATAGGGCAGGCAGTAAGGAAACGTTAGGCTGGGGGTGAAAATCCTCAGTGCTTATCCCTATGATCTGGGGGTTATTGCACTCAGTGCTCTAACTTTGATCAGGTTATTGACCTCAAAGAAATAATAAAAACTTTAATGTGCTTACACTTCAGAACTGACATTAATTGCCTGGGGCCTGGGCGACCTGTGGGTCGGGTGAGGGACCTCTGACGTCAGTCTTCAATTCTCAGAATGAACATGATATAATGCACACTTCTGTAAAAAATACTGACGCAATTATGTCACCAGATACCCAGAATGTACGTGATAGAATGCGGCAAGCCCAGACCATGGCGTAATTCATGGAAGGATGACATCAGCATTCATGGAATGACCTCTACGACCTCTCCAGGTGTCAGTGAACTAACTGGTACGGTTCAAGGGTATCTCGAATCGGCACTGCCCTCCTACTCACAAGTTGTCACCGCACGTCTTGGTATCCGAAATCCTCGAAAGGTTCCTCGACGACGGTGAGTGTTCTGCACCCCCTGTCCAGTCGACGCTGGTGAGAAAGTTGGCAGACAAAGTATTTTCAATTTCTTGGTCCTGTACTTGCTAAGCATGACCAGAAGTAAGGTTGCCTGACATCGTATCTGCAGGTTCCTTATTGGACTCGGTTGTCAATGGCGCACCTGTCTCCGCCTGCTGTTCTGTTGGTGGATGTTTCTGTTTGATCAAACCATCCAGTAAGCATCCACTAATTTTTTCTGCAAATCTTTTGCCTTTTCCCATAAAGGAGCCGCCTTCTCCTCCGCCCCTTCGTGAGCCATTCAAGGTGTCTTGTGTTTTCTATTAGACTTGGCTGGTGTGTTACTCTGCTCAGTCTCGATTTTATGAGACTGACGGACTGGAATCTGAATGTCAGCTGTTGCTTCCATCCCAGTATCCTCTCTACAGACTGGGAGCTGCTCCTCTGGTCAGTGACTTCAAGCTGTGGTGCCGGTTCTGACATGCTCTCCGCAATGTCCATTTCCGTTACAATGTCTTGCACGACATCATCAGCTGGCATTTCATCTGAAGGAACATCACTAGTCAAATGTCGGTCAGCTGACCACATGCAACTGCTACGTACGTAGCTGGCAAGATTGTCATTTCGAGGGATTAACTGTTTCACCGCATGGAAGCTGTGTAATTCATCGTTTAATTCGGTCAGCACGAACGAGACATGTTAAATTACAATTTGCATGGGCATTCGGTTGATCATTATACATGACAACATCTCTAAACGTTTATACAGGGCAAATCAAAATTTGTACTTCGCAGCGGGATTCCTCACATGCCAGCAATAATAAAGTGTCTGTCACAAAATTTTCTCTTGGGAATATTTCCAGCAGTAAATGGACGTTAAAGACTTAGGAGGTGCTTTGTTACGTACGTCAGTGTGTTTCAGAATTATACAATTACAGCAACAAACTTGTAGGGGTTTTTGAAGGCGTCATTGGGAACAGAATGAGCATGAAACACATGCCCGGAAACGTCATTCGACGCCGCTACGGAGCGTCGACGTTGCTGGACTGGAGTCCGGCGGCAGGCGGCGGTGCCTTGGCGGTGACTTGGACTCTCCGCAGGGTCGCTGAAGGGCGTTTCCGGGTACGGGTTTTATGCTCATTTCGTTCTTCAAGACGCCTATTACATCCCATACAACTTTTCTGCTGCAATTGTCTAATTTTGCAACACACTGACGTGTGGAACACACACACAACTCAGTCTTCGACGTCCATTTACTGCCAGAAATATGCCAAGGAGAAAATTCTTTTATTACTGGCCAGTGAGGAATCGCGGTGCGGAGCCCGAGTGCGCTAACTGTGATTCACCCTGTATAAGACGGGAATGTCGGCACAGCTCAACCTTCAGTTGCCTAAAACCATTGTGCACAGGAAGTTCGTGTGCGCTGGTCCACCTCTCGGCAACTAAAATATTCGCACAGTTCTTATTCCGAAATCTGCATGATCGACACCATGAATACTTCGATCTCTGCTAAGTTTATCAGATCAACTATATAGTTCTCAATCAGTCTGTTTAAGTTTACTCTTCTGATGATGGATAGTATCCGAAACTGCAAAACGTATGAAAACAATAAACAGGTGATGGTTTACCATGCATTTTAACAAGTATATGACGGCTGTTATCTCTAATCTAGGTAAAAATTTCCAGATTATCGACGTCGACGTTGCCCGCATTTCCATCACTGTGATTAAATTTTAGAGAATCACAGGTGTCGTGAACTACATTTTACACAATTCGGCATATGCCAATTTCACATACATGACACTATTGGTAAGCAACATATGGTACCCAATTATATCTACGAGTCGATTTTTTTAAATTCTTTGAGCCAATCTTCAAATTCAAAGGAAGTTGGTCTGGCAAATTTTTGTTCTAATGTTAGTTTCAATGAGTCTCATCTACTAATGTTATCCATTACTGCGTTTTCATCTTCACAGGTACGCACTATAGTAAATGCTGGCGTAAGCGAACAGACTTGCCCCGTTGGACGTGAACAAACAGCCGCCGAAGCTGGGCAGCACGCGAGCTCGGTGCACCACCGCTGCCGCAAGCAGACGCCTCCACCGATCAACGCGCCTCGGAATAGCCCAAGTACTACTGCCCTCCACGTCACAAACTCCAATTCAGCGTCTGTGTTCCATGAGATATTGACACAACTGCCAAGCCTCCCCATGCATCGGAATAGCACCTCGGTAATGGCCATATCGGAAAATTCCTGCCTTACAACTTATGTTATAAACGTCGTTTTAATTATAATTCTATATACACACAGATTGTTTTGCGTTTCGTAAATGTCAAACACATTAAAGTTAAAAGTGGAGCATCGAATTAAAAATTGTGCTGCGGCCAGGAATCGAACCAGAACCTCCATGCTCACTAGGCAGATGGCTTAACCACTAGACCACCGCAACACAAGTAGTAATGACGTCTCCCTTGTGAGCATGGAGGTCCGGGTTCGATTCCTGGCTGCGGCACAAATTTTAAATCAAGTCTTCATCTTTAACTTTAACGTCTATGACATTTTGAAGAAGCAAAACAACCCCTGGGTATATAAATTTCTAAATATGAACGTGCCTTTGATCTCAGCATATTGTTTGCAGTTCTCCTACGCATTCATCTGCCGTTTTGTGCTGCGTAATGACGTCGGATCGTTCCGGTTTACAGTGAGCTTCAGAACCCAGACGGTGAGCGAGTCCAAAAGGTACCAGCGGGGACAGGTCAGTGTGCCCTAGTTGTGGGACACCCAGTCCACTACCTGTAGTGTCCGGGACTCTGGGCAAGTGTCAACATATTCCATCTCCAGGCATGTGTCACAAACTCGGACGCTGGTCGCAGGAAGAACCGACCACCACTAGGCCTGGTAACCACAGACAGCGGCAGACACTCAGTAGTCCTCGTCAGGACAGCATCCCCCCCCCCCCCCCAGCTGGTTGCGGAGCAGTCGCCCTCAGGTTCTGCACCGATAAACGCCTTTCAACTTCCCAATATTTCAAATGAATTTTATTTGTACCAGAGGGACACAATTACATGCCAAATTATACTTTTAATCATGACTGTGCAGGTAGGAAATATACAGAAATTTGAAGTCAGTTGACCACGTACCACTGAATGCACTATTTAAATTCTGCTAAACTAATTATTATCTGCTCTGCAGTTCATTAAATATAGATTATGGGGCCGGCCGCGGTGGCCGCGGGGACCGAGGCGCTTTAGTCACGGTCTGCACGGCCACTACGGTCGGGGGTTCGAATCCCCCCTCGGGCACGGATGTTTGTGCCATCCTTAGTATAAGGTAGTTCGTAAGTAGTTTGTAAGTTTAGGGACTGATAACCCTGTAGTTGGGTCCCATAAGCTTACCAAATATTTGAATAGATTATGGGGGGTACAAAATACTCTACGTGCAGACTAATGCAGGAAATTTATCTAACTCTTGACTACTTGTCTCGTTATTCTCAATTAGTTTCCTGACAAAGATTATATAAATGACGTCAACGAAGCAATTAATAATCAATTATTAACTGTCAGATGATGATAGCTTTTGAGTTCATAATCCTGGAGGAAATTCTACAGCAATTGTCTTACATCTGTCTTGCAATTGTTTATAGCTTTCCAGTTTGCAGTTGTTAGTCTGCAGTCAATAAACACATTTCTAATTCTGACTGCTGCTTATGAGACACCGCGTTGTCCGCGAATAAGCGAACACTCACGACCTCCACAGCTACTGTAGTGCACGGCACGCGCCAGTGTGACAGCCGCTGTATTCTCAGGGTCCCACGTCATAATCAGTAAACACGGGATCATTAGCGGGTGTTCGTCCGTCTTATAACACAACTTCTGCTCTGTATCTCAGTATTGCCACATACTGAAGAAGTATACAGTTCCTTGGTTGTGTAAAAGATATGAGGTGCTACATCAATGAAAAGATACGTATGTCACATATTTTGATAGACATTCACTCATCAAAACCTACCGGGTATTTCTCGATGACTCTACAACAAAAAGTCTTTCGGCAAGCAAGGTTTTTAGTGCACCTAAAAGAAAGCATCCTAAAATAGGAATTTTAATAATATCACTTCACACATATTTTGATACTGGATTTTTATACTGCTCTCGAAGCTTCAGAAAAATTTCAGATAATAGTGTAGGATCTTTGTTTTGTATTCCAGTAATAGGTACAGTCATTTACAATGTTGACTGATATATATGATTTACAAATACTTCGTGCTAACTGAGTGATCTCTTAATGAGCTGAAAACGATTCAATGTTCTAAACATTCCCCAAATGCTAAATTTCGTCCATTTAGTGGTACACGATGTAGATTCAGTGAGAAAGATCGCTCAACGTGGAAAATGATCAAGTTCATAACTGTTAAATACGCTGCAAATATCCTGCTTTAACATTACATGCCACGCCCCCTGCAAGTTGGGATGCATCACCAGGTTTCGACCTTTTCAGGCCTTATTGTGAAAGCACATGACTCAAGCACTGCCCAGGTCCTCCACGTAGCTGTTACTGCAGCACAGGGCTTACACGCTTCACAGTGTTTACAAATGGAAGGCAATCAAATTGGAGCTCAGATAAAATTGTAAGCAGTTATCAGTCCGGAGACTGGTTTGGTCATCACAGTGCTGTCGAAGGCATGGTCCGGCTGTTGGTGGTATGCCGTTGCCGTCCTCTCTCGTTTTATCTGGCCGACCTAGCCAGTTATAGGAGGACGTACAGTTTAATGAAAGCCTGAAACATGGTGATACTATACAATAGAAGAATTTCACAGACCACTGAAAGACTTCAATCGAAACCGGGATTCTGGGCTAGACGAAAATCCCTGAAAGCAAAATAAATGCCTGGGAGAGCCATGACAAAATTATTGCACCTGTTTTATAAGATGTATGGCAGGTGAGAAATAACCTCTGACTTAAAGATGAATGTAATTACCCTAATTGAAAAGAAAGCAGGCGCAGATGGTGTGAAAATTACGTAGTGTTCAGATTAATATATCACGGTGGAAAATATTTGTTGCGAATAACATGGTAGAAGCTGGCCTCAGGGATGATCAGTCTAAATTTGGAGAAATGCACTTGAACGCAATGCAGTACTGACTCCGCAACTTCTCTTAGAAGGTTGCGTAAGGGAAGGTGAACCTACATCTGCAGCTGTTGTACACTGTTAGTCACTCTTTCAAAATCTGAAGTCAACTAGGGTAAAATACTGGGATCGTAAAGTTATATACATTTTGCACAAAAAAATGCACCATTTATGAGTCGAAGCAAATATGTAAAACCTGATCTATAGTAATGACTACATAAAGGGTTTGACCAGTGCTAATCTCATATATTTAGTCGATATCATTCACTATGCACATAGAGCATAGGAAACCAAGAATACATTTGGAATTTGTGTTACGGTTCATTGAGGAAGAATGAAAACTTAGCGGTTTGTTGATGACAAAGTTATTCCGCCAGACACAGCAAAGGACATGGAGCGCAACTGAAGGGAGAAGACACTGTCTGAAGGTCTAATATGAAGATCATCAAGAGCGTAAAACGATACTGGAATGCAATCGAAGAAATCAGTCTAAGCTGAGATTACTTTAAAATATTCGACAACAGAGGTGGTATCTGTGTTTTGTTACTAGAGCAGTAAAATATCTTACCATGGTTGGAGTAGAAAAGATATAAAATGAAGGCCGTCAATGCAAATAACCACATTTATAAAGTAGAGAAATTTGAACCTTGAAAATTAATTTATTTGTGTTAATGAGACTTTTTTGAAGACAGTGGCTCTAGTATAGCCTGGTATGAGAGCGGAGTGTAGGTTATAAACAGTCGAAATACGAAGAGGACTGATGCTTATGAAATGTTGTGCTTCAGACGAATGCTGACGGTTATTTGGGTAAATAGTGTAACTAATGAGTAGATGATGAACAAAATTGTATGAAAAGAAATTTATGGCATATCTTAACTAAAAGATGGGTTTCATTGGTGAGATACGTTATGAGACAACAAGGATTCTTCAATTTAGCGTTGGAGGGAAGTGTGAGGGATAAAAGGAGACCATGAGACGAATACAGTCTTAGTGTAGGTTGCCCTAGATGATCAGTAATGAGGAGCGGGCAGTTCGCTTCAGGCTGAAGGCCACATTAACAGCAATGGATATAAATGTATGTGGAATACATTAATACATAGCGAACTAATTTCTGTTCCGTTATGCACGTATTTTAGAGTTTCTGCAATGGCTCTCGAAACAAAAATATCTCTCCACAATACTTTAAGAGGAGGAACACCCTGATATAATTTCGATTTTTCTGCTCTCTCTGTCTAGGATCACTGCAAAGTTTTCAAATCTATAAAATGGCGATCGTGGTATCAGGAAACATACAGGTCAACAGTTTAAGGAAATGTAACTAGCTTTCAACAAGCATTCGGCAAATCTTTAATGTTCAGTGTGGCTGTCTCATTAGGAACTAACTCTGTTATGACAAGATATCACAATAATTTCGTGTGGGTCATCAGAAATAAAAACGGATGGCGGAACAATAACGACCCAATAAATAAAATTTCCACCGTCAATTGTCATACAAATAAGTACAAATTGCGCCGTTACTCGTAATGCTATCTCAGTGCCGAAGGAGACCAGCAGTAACGCTTAGCCGCTTCGCTGGTGGACTGATGGAAGTCCTACCCCGAGAAATACTGGGAAATTAGGCACTGAACCAAGTGAGCGAAGAACGAGCAGGCTAAGTTTTTAAATATTCTCAATTTCCGAGTTAGTGACTGTCGTTTTCTGTTAAACATATATAACCTAACATTATTTTTATAACACTGTTACATGTACATCTGCGGCAAAAAATGAAAATTACACAATTACCAACATATAAATGCTGTTAGTAAAAATGTCTCTAAGATTCGAACAACCTTGCAAGCTACTGTTTTCTGCAAGCAGTGACAGAAATGATGATAGTAATGA
Organism: Locusta migratoria; assembly: GCA_026315105.1. NCBI lineage: Eukaryota > Metazoa > Arthropoda > Insecta > Orthoptera > Acrididae > Locusta > Locusta migratoria. Next base: position 676,589,532 of record CM048746.1, on the reverse strand, counting down.
TTTTTCGAAATATATCTGAAAAACAAAGTACCTGCATTTTTCTGCAAGCAGTAGCAGAAATTATGGCAATAATGTTTTTTCAATATATATCTGCAAAACAAGATACTTTCGAGTAAGTGAGATTTCAAACTTTCATGGAAAAATATTCCGGACGAAAAGATCCTAGAGAGACAAAACGTTAGTCAAGGTTATAAAGAGTTAAGTTGAAACTTGCCAATTCTTAAAACGTTTTTATTTATTATACAGAATATATTAAAATGGATACACAAAATTATATAATGTCTGTAGTAACATGATAATTAGTTTACGATCGAGAAATATCTTTCAAATATTTTTTTCACTACACCGAAAGTGGTTCGGCGAATTTCATTTATGATGTATATCCAATGAAATATATTGTCAGGTAATATAGGAAATGAGAGATGATATTGGCTGTTTAATCCCGTGGTTACCTGTAGATTAAACAGCTGTTTGCTGTGGGAGATTTGACGTTCTAGGTAAAACAACGGAATATGAACTTGGAACACCGCATATGGCTGATACTGGTAGAAATAAACAATTTAGCAACGGCTAATGTTGATCTGCATGCATTACGTGTTTTGTAGACTGATAAAGCAGATAAGGGAAACTTTTGGCGATAGTTACAGATGCACCAGCCGATTAGATTAACTCTGCTAACTTATACAGTACATACTATTGATGAACTGGTACATTTTCCATAAATAGGTGCCCTAAATTCCTCAGAGGAAAGATGTTTGTGAAAGCGCCATCAAGTTTGAATTACTTACAGCTTTCGTAAAAGTTGCCAGCTTAGCCCAGAGCCAGTCGACGCCAGACAGAGCACGGACTGAAGCTGCTGTGGCGCCACAGGCCGGCGGCCACTGCACGAGGCCACGAACTGCTCTGCGGCGCTTCGGCCGCCAGGGGCGTCCGCAGTCTCGGTACCTCTCTGCCGGCCTCGCGCGCTGGCCGATAGGAAGCGATATATGCCGTGCAGCACAGCAGCACACGGACAGCACGGGGCAGTTGCAGGCAGTTCTACGGTTCGACAGTTACGATGCACCAGTTCCATAGACTGGAGCCAGCAGTGTACGAGTTCAGTACTATTGCCAAATGCAGTAGAAGTGATACTCTGCAGTACTGTTTAATAGATAGGAAGAGTTTGTACCAACACTGCACATCAGCGTCCAGTATTCATGTCATCTGTAATAAATGTATGTATCAGTTCTCGTTGTTACTGACCTGTGTTCACACACTCCCTAGTACTGACCAACCAATCCCACTCCACAGCGTCCTGGAGATACAAAGGTAGCAGGTCTGTGTTTCAGTCGTCAATGAGAGGATGAGAAACACATGTTTTTGTGACAGATAAAAATCGAGCAGCAAGCATTCCTGACACAGTTACTGCTAACGAAAGGAGTCTGTCAAGTTACGATGTTCAGTGTCTGTGTTTACCGATACGACTAAACAGCTTCGTATCTGTGAAAGACCGGACACGGCGGTGACTACGACTGTCAATGTAAATATAGACAAATGTGTTCGCAGGTGCGCTCAAATGTTCAAATGATTGTAAAGCTCATGGCACCTAACTACTCGTGTACTAACTTATACTAAAGACAACACAAACATCCATGCGCGGCTAGAAAATGCGAATGTCAATCAGCACTGTCTGTGCGACTTGACAGTGACAGAAGACCGTCTGGTGCCGGTCTGGAACTCGGGCCCGGGTCTTCCGCACTTCGCGAGCGGTCGCGTTACCACTTCGCTACCCGAGCACGCCCCCAGGAACGACCCACACTTGCACGCGTCAGACACTGCCGACTGTGTCTGAACGGCAGCTGCCCTCTGTGCGGCCGCTCCCGTCCCGCAGCTGTCGGGCACGCGCTGTCCGCTCTGTAAGCGCCGACTGCTGTCGCCTTTAACTGACCGTCATAGCATACAGGACGGCTTTGACAAAATGTCTAGTTGGTGCGAACAATGGCAGCTAGCTCTCAATGTAGAAAAATGTAAGGTGATGCGCACGAGTAGGAAAAACAATCCCATAATGTTCGAATACAGCATTAGTAGTGAGCTTCTTGTTGCTGTCGCGTCGTTCAATATCTAGGCGTAACATTGCAGAGCGATATGAAATGGAACGAACATGTAAGGACAGTTGTGAGTAAGGTGGACAGTCGACTTCGGTTTATTGGGACAATTTTGGGAAGAAGTACTTCATCTGTAAAGGTGACCACGTATACAACGCTTGTATGACCACGTCTTGAGTATTTCTCAAGTGTTTGGGACCCGCAGCAGCTCAGTTTAAAGGAAGACATATAGGCGGTTCAGAGACGAGCAGCTAGGTTTTTTACTGGTAGGTTCAAATGTTCAAATGTTTGTATAGTCTATGGGACTTAACTACGGGGTCATCAGTCCCTAAACTTACAAACTACTTATGAACTACTTACGCACTAGGACGGCACAAATATCCATTCCCGAGGGGGGATTCGAACCCCCGACCGTAGTGGCCGTGCAGACCGTGACTGGAGCGCCTCAGTCTCCTCGGCCATCGCGGCCGGCACTGGTAGGTTCGACCAATGCCCGAGTGTCATGGAAATGCTAATGCAATTCAGTTAGGGATCGCTAGAGGAAAGAGGACGTTCTATCCCTGAATTTCTGTTGAGGAAATTTAGAAGGCCGGAATTCGAGGCTGAGTGTAGTACGATCTACCTACCGCCTACTTAAGTTTCGCGTAATGATCACAATGACAAGATGAGACAAATTAGGGCTCGTGCGGTAGCATATAAGCATTCTTTGGCCGCGGCGGCTTAGCGGCGCGCACGAGAGAGCCGTGCTGCGGTGCGCGCGGCCGTCCGCCGTCGGGGGTTCGAATCCCCCCTCGGGCACGGATGTTTGTGTTGTCCTTAGATTAGTTTACCTTACTTTAAGTAGTTTGTAGGCTACGGACTGAGGACCACGCAGTTTGGGCCGATAGATTTACAAACATTTGCACATTTGAGGCATTCTTTCTTTCCTCGTTGTACATGGGAGTGGAATAGGAAAGGAAGTGCCTAGTAGTGCTACGCCACGCACATTATACGGATTGCTGGGTATCTATGTATTGTCAAAGTGGCGAGCACGAAGCTCAGTTAGCGTTGTGGGAATGGTATTACATCATTTTCGGAAAAATGAGATACGGCACATATCCACTAAATGTGAGGAGCCTCTATGTCCAATTGCTTCGGACGTTTCTCCACAAAACGAAAATCTAACAGGAGGGGTTTTGGACGTCCAAAGCCTCGCTGTAACGCGACTGCATATAAAATTTGAACATAATCCGCGTTGGTCGAGATGGTATATATGGTTGAATTGAGAAGGAGTGACCCCCTGGTTAGTTGTGGTTGCTTCGTACATCTGTTCATTGAGAATGATGGGCATCAACCTTGTCCTTTATCTCAAGTAGTAAAGCAGTCAACAATCCGAAGATTGGTTTGAACACCGCAGTGCTTTACTAGGCATGGTCCTGTTTGGAGGTGGTATGCCGTTGCCTTCCTCCGACCTTCGAACTGACTTACCCAGCCAGATATAGGGGGACCTACATCTTAACGTGGGTTCCGAACCACGGTGCTACTCGGTATTTTTCACATGAGCAACACTGCCAGAGGTGAAAGAAGTGGAAAGTGACAGGTAAAAATCGTAGGACCTGGCGGGATCGAACCCGCGACCTTTGGATTTGTAGTCTGACACTCTACCACTGTGCAACCGAGGCGCCCTTTATCTCATAGAATTTAATTTTGCTAAGAAGTGCAACATACAGCGTCATTACATACGTCTGCAAGAAAAAATTCACGGGCACGTAGAAGGCGAATCCCGCAAAGCAGTCTGCCTTAATGACGACACAGAGCAGCGCGGAGCAGCCGCGTGGTGTAAGGCGTCATTGCTACTCACTGAACGGCCCACCCGCCGGAGGTTCGACTCCTCCCTCGGACATGGGTGTTTAAGCTGTCATTACTGGAAGTTGATTTAACTAGTTTGTAAATCTAGGGATTGATGACCAAAGACGTTTAGTCCAATAAGCTTACAAACATTCGAAGATATCAAGGAAATAAACCCAATTCGCTAAAGACGTTTCGACTAGCTATTGTTCCCTGAAAAGTTTCGTGTGTTCGAAGGCAAATTAATTACGAAATCTCAGCATTCTTAAGTCTTCTTACTTCTAGAACTTTCAAATTAATGAATTATCCTTTGGTTTGTACAAAATTGTGTCTACAGAAGCTGAACTACTGTTAACAACTGAATGGATGATCTTTCTCGGTTTTTCTTCATGTACAAAGTCTCCAAAATTGGTGCTACTGTTGACGGAATGACAAATATGATCGTTGTATTTCTAGGTTGCAACCAGTAATCAGACCGATTGAGCCAGGAGTTGTGAACGTTCACTGCTTAACCAATTCCTTGAAACTTGTGACCGAAGAGGTGATTCAAAACGAAACATCGAGCACATCGAGCAGCCACACCGATTTTCAAAGTTTCGGCGCTGGCGCTGGCGCTGGCGTCACAGATGGAGGTTGAAGGTTGGTGGGTAAGCGTGCATTTACAGTCGGAGGAAGTTAACAATGTATTGGTGCAAGTGGAAGTTAACTGAAATCTGAAGCCACGTCAGGTACAGCAGTGAATACGGGGTAAGGAGTGGCGGGTTGCGGGGCAGAGAGTTTTCGGGGGTACCACACAGCGGGCACTGTTTCCTGCTGGGCGACTTTCCCGCTGAAGGCAAGGATGACGTATTTTGTGTCCAGTCTAGAACACTATGAATCTGCCTCTACGTTCGGAACTGGCCTAGTATATCCGAGGCCGCAATGTTGGAGACGCAGACTCTGGCTGTGCCGCCGCCGCCGGCAGCAGCGCCGCTGACTGCAGCGTCGCGTTATTCGGGCCGCTCGACGGCCTGGCGCGCGGCGGCTGCCGCGGCCAACGAGGTGCGCCCGCATGCAAAGCGTATTTGGGCGACACCGGCTGGAAAAGCCACAGACGCTGGTCGCGGTGTTCTTTGAGCGCACGCAGCCAAACAACAGGCTTGACGCACATGCAATATTCAAGAGCGGCGCAGTTTGTTTTGGCAGCCAATGAAACCGCACCGTGCATGCGAACGGTTTTTCATATGAGCACCCTAGCTTCGCTGGAGTTCCCTTTATCCCTTTATTTCCTTTGCGTTGTAGTCCTTTTGTTCCGAGCAGGGAGCACATGCGCGTACTACGTGTCCCCAGTCTGCTCGAAACACACCTCGTTAAAGTAATGTCAGTTCCCGAAAGCCTGCCCACAGCCAGAGCACATCCTGAGAACGCGTAGTGGAGTGGTCAAAGCGGTCCAAAGCGTCTAGCTGCGGAGCGCGCGGTTGCTCGTCGTGGAGGTTCGAGTCCCGCGTAGGGCATAGGTGTGTGTGTGTGTGTGTGTGTGTGTGTGTGTTGTCCTTAGGTTAGTTTACCTAGGTTTTAAGTAGTTTTTAAGCTGCGGACTGATGACCGCGCTGTTTGGTCCGATAGATATACAAACATTTGAACATGATTGAGAACGCGTACATCCTCACTCCACACTGCCAGGCAATACCAGCGAATTATCCCTTAAATGATATTCCAGCGTAATAATCGTCCAGCGATGACTGTCAGAGTTAAATTACTTCAGGTGCAGGTAATGGGAGCGGTTGCGAGGCTGTGCTCATTCTTCTATACAGAAATTTTGTGAATTTTGCCAGAGAAGAAGAATCTGATGTGCAACGACTGACAATTCACAACTGAGAAACTTTGAAGAAAACTGATCCAAAGTCACATTGTACAATAGAAAAATGAGAAAAGTTACAACAGCTCAAATTATATATATATATATATATAGAGAAGAAAAATTTCTAGCGGGGAATATGAAATATCTACTGCAGGAAAGTCGCTTGAGTAATGCTCCAAAATAAACGTTTATTAGTCGATAAACAACACAGGTCAGTTTCCTCTGACTGTAAGCAACAGTCACACAAGAAACCAAAAACAGACACGAAATTAGAAATCCACTGGTTTACAGTCCCATAGGTGTCAAGACCATTTCAGTCACTCTCGGACGTCAGTGAAGCGACCTATAGTGGGTCCGTCCCACAGTCGGCGGCGATGCTGCAGAACTCGAGGGCCCCCTGGGCGGAGCGGCTGGGCGGCGGAGCAGCGGCGGAGGCGTATCAGGTCTCTAGGCTGGCGTCCGACTGCCGCGGCCAGGCAGTGCCCGTCCTCAAATAGGAACGCGGGAGGATATCTGCCGGTCGTGACTCCGCGGTCACGTGTCCGGCGGACGCGAGTAGGTCCGGCTTACTGCGCCACCTGGACATGCAATGCTGCTAGCGCCTGTGCACACTCGTAGAGGCCCGTGGACTGTCCGCCTAGCTGCCTGGCAACCCGCGACGCCATCGTGTTGAGCGTGTTGCCGCTGTCGCAGGCGGACAGGACAAGTAGATGAAGATTACTTACCAGGCGAAGGAGCACAAGTAGTGATAGTAACAAATGAAATGCACACACACACACACACACACACACACACACACACACTAAATGCTAGCTTTCGCAGCGTAACTGCTTCTTCAGGCAGAAGTGAAGGGGAGGAAAAATGAAATAATGAGGGGTTTTAAGGGAGTGGGTACGGAGCCATTCCTATCCTAGGAGAGGAAAGACTTACCTTGGGGGAAGAAAAGGAGGTAAACAAATACACACACACCCACACATATACACAAACGCAAACACACCTAGGCAGACATACTGTTGCTTTCTACAGTATGTCTGCCTAGGTGTGTTTGCGTTTGTGTATATGTGTGGGTGTGTGTGTATTTGTTTACCCTCATTTTTTTCCCCAGGGTCATTCCTCTCCCGGGATTGGAATAACTCCTTACCCACTCCATCAAATACCTCATCATTTCCTTTTCCCTCCCCTTCTGCCTGAAGAAGCAGCTAGGCTGCGAAAGTTAGCATTTAGTGTGTGTGTGTGTGTGTGTGTGTGTGTGTGTGCGTGTGTGTGTGCGCGCGCATTTTATTTGGTACTACCACTACTTGTGCTCCTTCGCGTGGTAAGTAATCTTCATCTAACGAAGACATTACGTAGTGCTGGAAGTAACAGATGCATTAGGAACCATTTTTAAATAAAGAAAACACTGCATAATACTTAACAGAAGCCTGCCGCGGTGGCCAAGGGGACTGCGGCGCGGCAGTCACGGTCCACACGGCCACTACGATCGGGGGTTCGAATCCCTCCTCGAGGATGGATATTTGTGCCGTCCTTAGTATTAGCTAGTTCGTAAGTAGTCCCATAAGCTCTACAAACATTTGAACATTTGAATTTGAACTTAATGGAAGAGAAATGATTCCATCCTTTAGAACACGGCAATCGTCTTCGTATGAACGGCGACTTATGTAGGTTTTATTTTTTTCAATTTTTTTTTTTTCAATTGCGTAATTATTATTTACACACTACGCTTTACCCTCGTCTCGTGTGTTTTTGCACTGCCGTCACAAACTCGTCATGGTGTCGAATGTGTACGTATGTGAACATAATCATTAGACACTTTCCTGAGGACAATAACTAAATATTGAGATTAAGGGACAACAAAAATACATGTCTAAACATCTATACAGGCGTCCACTCACGCTCACACACGCAGAGTTTGTAAAGTACACCGTCAGGAATGGAGGGGATTGGGGGGGGGGGGGTTCGAAGTTTTGCACAGGAACCAACGTATGGAAATTTCAATCTTTGACGCTGTGATATCATAAATATTGCAACCTTTTTTTATCCATATTTTGGGAGAAGGCACTATGGACCAAAACATTGAAACAAAGTCCACTGAGTATGGCCTCCTCCTGCCCCACCTCGCCGCTCGGGCCGCCTCCGGAGGCGCGTCGCCTTCTGGCGCACAGTGGGGTAGGCGGAATCCCCAAAATGCTGACAAATTAGTTTCAGACTCTCGGAATTTTGATGTGTGCCTTGCGTAGGGGAAGGATTGCTGGATCTCTTACCAGAAGGAGAGGTCGCCACCTTCGATACCCACCGAGCTCCGTCAGTTCGAAAGTGATCTTCGTAGAGAGCACACGCAGCGCTGTGGAAGCAACACAGATTTACTCTCGGTTTGTGAGTCAATATTTTGGTAGTGAAGTTTATATTTTAAGTTCTACTAGATGTTCCTACACTAAATGGGCACAAATTTCATGGTAATCCTATTTATATCATATTTTTTTCGAATGCCTGAACAAAACAACCGTGCTTTGACGAACTTGCATTTTCAACTGTAGCAAAAGTAGCACATACCGCAATTTATCCACGCAATTTAAACTCTTGGAGTATAGATTGATTAATTATCAGATGTAATTGACGAGAATCAGCTGCCAAAATATTCCGTTTGTCTTCTATAATAAATATTCACAGGCGCCCGTGCGGCCGACGTTTCGTAGCACAACGTGGTCTAAGCCGCGCGCGTTGCGACAGGCGTCGGAACTGCACGTTTCCAGAACGTGTTTAAAAGTAAAAGCAATAGAAGACGTTTTAAAGGGGCTTCCTGTGACTTCGGATGCATACGTATCCAGTATTAGATAACTGTCACAAACAAGTGAAAAGTTTGTCAAAGGAGGCAATATAGCTGTTATTGTCCCCCGCAATTCCAATATCACCACGATCGCCCACGGATAATTCCGATATGCATTCTGACTCTGAGAACTTCGAGAGCGATGCTGACTCTGATTGCTAGATATAAAACCAATCATAACATTTTCTATGCATCAGAACAAAATCTTCAATCACCTTAAGTTTTGAATGTTAAGAACGATTGTCTTTATTAGCTACACTTATTACTTATTTCGTTCATTATACTGTTACATTTATTATTTGTGCTCTGTCACCGACTTTGAAGATTGTTTCATTAAAGGTAAAGCAGTCAACAATCCGAAGATTGGTTTGAACACCACAGTGCTTTACTAAGCATGGTCCTGTTTGGAGGGGGTATGCCGTTGCCTTCCTCCGACCTTTGAAATGACTTACCCATCCAGTTATAGGGGGACCTACAGTTTAACGTGGGTTCCGAACCATGGTGCTACTCGGTATTTTCCACAAAAACATTACTGCCAGAGGTGAAAGAAGTGGAAAGTGACAGATAAAAATCCTATATATTCTTTATATGGCTACCACAACACATGCAGTGTATCCTATATATTCACTATATTATTAAATTACAATGTCCGTGGTATCGGATAATTCTTCCGGTATATTTTCGACAAATATTCTGTTTTTATGTTATAATAAACAAATAATTTTGGCGGTGTATTAATTATTAGTGTCTAACTACTATATATACGCCAATATTAAGACATTATTATGGATTTTTGTAGGTCACGTTGCTATATTAGCTCCGCCATTTGGTTGAGACAATTTTTACCGTCAAATTCGTAATGAGAGACCTCAGAAGCCCCCGTGTGAAAGGCAGTGTGAGAATTAAACGCCTTGTTTGGGCTCTGACCATGTTTTGCGGTCGCGCTGCAAGTCCTCCTCGTACGGTCGTTATAGTATGAGAATGCAACCAACTTCTGCGACGAAACAACTTCTACGTAGTATTTCCGGACGTATTGCTGTGAAGACTAATCTTGTGTTTACGAAGGTGGCGGAGGTGCCATGGAACGAATAAATAATTTTAGCTTATAGCAACTCTGTCAGAAAGAGGCACAACACAACGCCAAAGGAAGAAGTAAAGAAAAAAATCCCTTGCGTAATGCTGTGATGGGTACAGCAGCGTCGTAAAACAATACTTTTGAAAAGCGTCAATTATTGAACATTTATTATCGTGCTGCCGCTTTTGTTATGCCACCAAATTCCGGTCCGTGTTTGGTTTCTTGCCACTGCCTTGGGTGAAGGAAAGTAAAAGGTTGGTTGTATCAATTGTCTACTGTATTACTGTAGTAATGCAGTTCGCTCCCTGCCTTATCCGGCAGGCAGAGTCAGTCACGTGTTGTAGTTCCCTTGATTCAAATTCCCTCCAGTAGTCGTGAGAGAGGCTCCGTCCTACGCATGTTCCCCTACCAACATAACAGTATCGTCGTTGGGCAGTTCAGAGACGAGCGTTTGCGGTCGCCCCGGCAAAATTCTTCTACCCCAGGGGTTGGCAACTGCCCCCTCCAGGTTCCCGAGTCGGCCACTGGCCGTTGCTGTTCGAGAACGGCACTCTTATCTGCCGTCGGTGGTCTGGTGAGTAGACACGATGCGCCTTTTTGTTGGGATTTTTAATTTAGGGCAGTGTCACCTACGTTCAATGTACGTATGGGTCGACCTTAGGCCAATATCGCCTATTCGTTCCGAATGATACTCAAATAATTGTGTTACTTCCCGGCTAATGCTCGTTTCTGACCTGCTCCATGTTAACAATTTATCCTGTAAATTATTCCAATCCATATCCTGTAATTTGATTTAGGCTCTCATATATATTAATGGTTTGACTCTCCTCTAACCCACTTAAAGATGCGGATTGTGTCAATTAGCCAGGGAGGTTTCATATTTCAAAATAGAGTGAATATAACTTGTATTTTGAAAAACTGGAGACTAACGAATAATCTATTAAACTTAAGCTGTTGAAAGTAAATTATCTCGTTGATTGTCCCTAAATTGCACTGCCAAATTCCCCTCCTGTTCATCAAATAAGTTTCCTATTGAGTGCACGCACACCTCCTGTGACGATATGTCTATGTTCATGTACTACCCATAACGAAGTCTATTCTCGCTCTGCATGCTCAGTGGATGCATTTCCTCCTCTAAAGTCATTACCCGTGGCCTAATTTTTCTTTCCCTTTCACTGTCTTATTCTCGTGATCGCGGACTCAGTATTTGTTCATGTTTTCTGTAAGACACCTCCACCAAGCATGGGAAGCATGGAGTGAGAGCTGTTGGTATGGAAAGTAATTCAAGACAATTAGCAACACCTACTGTCATGACTGTGGGGACCAAAATAAATTATCTAGTCAGTCACTGCCAGAACAATACAAACAATATGAGGCAGAACACTTTCGATAGTTCATTCCACGATGAATTGATCAGGCGGGATACTTTCACAATGTTCGATAACAGTTATGTAAAAAAATATGCCATTCAGCTCATTATCATGCGGGAGGAAGGAGAGGGACTAATACTGATCAATAAAGAAGAATGAACTACCATTTCCGCCGATTTAATTTTCTGTTGGCTACCACAACACATGCAGTGTAACAAATAATTAATAAGTTAATACAAGTAATGTTTTTCAGAAACGTCAATTTAGAGGTAACGTAGAACTTAATAACAAAAACAAGGACGACCCCCTAATTGCGTTATTTCCTCACGAATTTTTTTTTTCTTTTTTTATAAATCAAAAATACGATGCCCAGAGAGACATTACTGATCATCAACTTTATTGCTCTAGTCATTTCAACGTCAATAGCAATAACGCTGGCCTTCAGTTTGGTTAATTACACTTCAGAAAAATAAACATTCAAATTTTTACTTCCCAACAATGCAGACTCCAACAGAGAGTGTATAACACCTGCGGTAACTCTTATATATAAATGATCTTCTAAAATATTTGAATACTGTTTTTGTGCCATTAACATTGTTCTACCACGAACGACAAGCAGGTTTCCAAAATAACGAGCCTATGCAGATGATGCAAAGTGAACAAAACCGTCTTGTTGCGCTGGTGGCAGCAGATGAGCGACTTCAGCAGGCAGATCAGGTGAGACTGGGATGGATGGGATGGGCAGCGAGAGCGCTCGACGCCTAGCTGGTGGCAGGAGACAAGCCTCGTCAGGAGACAGGTAGAAAGGGGGCGGATGGGATGGGATGTGGGAGTGCTTGAGGCCGCGCTGCTGGCAGCAGAAGAGCGCCTAGGGTGGAAGGTATGGGCAGTGTTACAACTTGAGGCCCCGCTGGTGGCAGCAGACGAGTGACATCAGAAGGCAGGTGGGTCTGTGTTGGAATTGGATGAGCTGCAGGAGCGCTCGAGGCCGCGCTGGTAGAAGCAGATGAACGGCGTCAGGTGGCAGGGAAAATAGGACTGTAGTGGATGGGATGGCCAGTGGGAGCGCCTGAGGCCGCGCTGGTGGCAGCAGGCGAGTGCATCAGTAGGCAGGGGGTTCTGTGGTGGAATTGGATGAGCAGCGGGAGCACTCGAGGCCGCGCTGGTGGAAGCAGATGAACGGCGTCAGGTGGCAGGTGGGTGGGGTGGATGGGATAGGCAGTATTAGTGCTTGAGGCCCCACTGGTGGCAGCAGACGAGCAGCATCGGGAGGCAGGTGGGACTGGAGTGGATGGGATGGCCAGTGGGAGCACTTGAGGCCTCGCTGGTGGCAGCAGATGAGCGGCGTCAGGAGGCAGGTGGGTCTGTGGTGGAATTGGATGAGCAGCGGGAGCACACAAGGCCGCGCTGGTAGAAGCAGATGAACGGCGTCAGGTGGCAGGTGGGTGGGGTGGATGGGATAGGCAGTATTAGTGCTTGAGGCCCCGCTGGTGGCAGCAGACGAGCGGCATCGGGAGGCAGGTGGGACTGGAGTGGATGGGATGGCCAGTGGGAGCACTTGAGGCCTCGCTGGTGGCAGCAGATGAGCGGCGTCAGGAGGCAGGTGGGTCTGTGGTGGAATTGGATGAGCAGCGGGAGCACACAAGGCCGCGCTGGTAGAAGCAGATGAACGGCGTCAGGTGGCAGGTGGGTGGGGTGGATGGGATAGGCAGTATAAGTGCTTGAGGCCCCACTGGTGGCAGCAGACGAGCAGCATCGGGAGGCAGGTGGGACTGGAGTGGATGGGATGGGCAGTGGGAGCGCCTGAGGCCTCGCTGTTGGCAGCAGACGAGCGGCGTCAGGAGGCAGGTGGGTCTGTGGTGGAATTGGATGAGCTGCGGGAGCACACAAGGCCGCGCTGGTAGAAGCAGATGAACGGCGTCAGGTGGCAGGTGGGTGGGGTGGATGGGATAGGCAGTATTAGTGCTTGAGGCCCCGCTGGTGGCAGCAGACGAGCGGCATCGGGAGGCAGGTGGGACTGGAGTGGATGGGATGGCCAGTGGGAGCACTTGAGGCCTCGCTGGTGGCAGCAGATGAGCGGCGTCAGGAGGCAGGTGGGTCTGTGGTGGAATTGGATGAGCAGCGGGAGCACACAAGGCCGCGCTGGTAGAAGCAGATGAACGGCGTCAGGTGGCAGGTGGGTGGGGTGGATGGGATAGGCAGTATTAGTGCTTGAGGCCCCACTGGTGGCAGCAGACGAGCAGAATCGGGAGGCAGGTGGGACTGGAGTGGATGGGATGGGCAGTGGGAGCGCCTGAGGCCTCGCTGTTGGCAGCAGACGAGCGGCGTCAGGAGGCAGGTGGGTCTGTGGTGGAATTGGATGAGCAGCGGGAGCACACAAGGCCGCGCTGGTAGAAGCAGATGAACGGCGTCAGGTAGCAGGTGGGTGGGGTGGATGGGATAGGCAGTATTAGTGCTTGAGGCCCCACTGGTGGCAGCAGACGAGCAGCATCGGGTGGCAGGTGGGACTGGAGTGGATGGGATGGGCAGTGGGAGCGCCTGAGGCCTCGCTGTTGGCAGCAGACGAGCGGCGTCAGGAGGCAGGTGGGTCTGTGGTGGAATTGGATGAGCAGCGGGAGCACACAAGGCCGCGCTGGTAGAAGCAGATGAACGGCGTCAGGTGGCAGGTGGGTGGGGTGGATGGGATAGGCAGTATTAGTGCTTGAGGCCCCACTGGTGGCAGCAGACGAGCAGCATCGGGAGGCAGGTGGGACTGGAGTGGATGGGATGGGCAGTGGGAGCGCCTGAGGCCTCGCTGTTGGCAACAGACGAGCGGCGTCAGGAGGCAGGTGGGTCTGTGGTGGAATTGGATGAGCAGCGGGAGCACACAAGGCCGCGCTGGTAGAAGCAGATGAATGGCGTCAGGTGGCAGGTGGGTTGGGTGGATGGGATAGGCAGTATTAGTGCTTGAGGCCCCGCTGGTGGCAGCAGACGAGCGGCATCGGGAGGCAGGTGGGACTGGAGTGGATGGGATGGCCAGTGGGAGCACTTGAGGCCTCGCTGGTGGCAGCAGATGAGCGGCGTCAGGAGGCAGGTGGGTCTGTGGTGGAATTGGATGAGCAGCGGGAGCACACAATGCCGCGCTGGTAGAAGCAGATGAACGGCGTCAGGTGGCAGGTGGGTGGGGTGGATGGGATAGGCAGTATTAGTGCTTGAGGCCCCACTGGTGGCAGCAGACGAGCAGCATCGGGAGGCAGGTGGGACTGGAGTGGATGGGATGGGCAGTGGGAGCGCCTGAGGCCTCGCTGTTGGCAGCAGACGAGCGGCGTCAGGAGGCAGGTGGGTCTGTGGTGGAATTGGATGAGCAGCGGGAGCACACAAGGCCGCGCTGGTAGAAGCAGATGAACGGCGTCAGGTGGCAGGTGGGTGGGGTGGATGGGATAGGCAGTATTAGTGCTTGAGGCCCCACTGGTGGCAGCAGACGAGCAGCATCGGGAGGCAGGTGGGACTGGAGTGGATGGGATGGGCAGTGGGAGCGCCTGAGGCCTCGCTGTAGGCAGCAGACGAGCGGCGTCAGGAGGCAGGTGGGTCTGTGGTGGAATTGGATGAGCAGCGGGAGCACACAAGGCCGCGCTGGTAGAAGCAGATGAACGGCGTCAGGTGGCAGGTGGGTGGGGTGGATGGGATAGGCTGTATTAGTGCTTGAGGCCCCGCTGTTGGCAGCAGACAAGCGGCATCGGGAGGCAGGTGGGACTGGAGTGGATGGGATGGCCAGTGGGAGCACTTGAGGCCTCGCTGGTGGCAGCAGATGAGCGGCGTCAGGAGGCAGGTGGGTCTGTGGTGGAATTGGATGAGCAGCGGGAGCACACAAGGCCGCGCTGGTAGAAGCAGATGAACGGCGTCAGGTGGCAGGTGGGTGGGGTGGATGGGATAGGCAGTATTAGTGCTTGAGGCCCCACTGGTGGCAGCAGACGAGCAGCATCGGGAGGCAGGTGGGACTGGAGTGGATGGGATGGGCAGTGGGAGCGCCTGAGGCCTCGCTGTTGGCAGCAGACGAGCGGCGTCAGGAGGCAGGTGGGTCTGTGGTGGAATTGGATGAGCAGCGGGAGCACACAAGGCCGCGCTGGTAGAAGCAGATGAACGGCGTCAGGTGGCAGGTGGGTGGGGTGGATGGGATAGGCAGTATTAGTGCTTGAGGCCCCGCTGGTGGCAGCAGACGAGCGGCATCGGGAGGCAGGTGGGACTGGAGTGGATGGGATGGCCAGTGGGAGCACTTGAGGCCTCGCTGGTGGCAGCAGATGAGCGGCGTCAGGAGGCAGGTGGGTCTGTGGTGGAATTGGATGAGCAGCGGGAGCACACAAGGCCGCGCTGGTAGAAGCAGATGAACGGCGTCAGGTGGCAGGTGGGTGGGGTGGATGGGATAGGCAGTATTAGTGCTTGAGGCCCCACTGGTGGCAGCAGACGAGCAGCATCGGGAGGCAGGTGGGACTGGAGTGGATGGGATGGCCAGTGGGAGCGCCTGAGGCCTCGCTGGTGGCAGCAGACGAGCGGCGTCAGGAGGCAGGTGGGTCTGTGGTGGAATTGGATGAGCAGCGGGAGCACACAAGGCCGCGCTGGTAGAAGCAGATGAACGGCGTCAGGTGGCAGGTGGGTGGGGTGGATGGGATAGGCAGTATTAGTGCTTGAGGCCCCGCTGGTGGCAGCAAACGAGCGGCATCGGGAGGCAGGTGGGACTGGAGTGGATGGGATGGGCAGTGGGAGCGCCTGAGGCCTCGCTGTTGGCAGCAGACGAGCGACGTCAGGAGGCAGGTGGGTCTGTGGTGGAATTGGATGAGCAGCGGGAGCACACAAGGCCGCGCTGGTAGAAGCAGATGAACGGCGTCAGGTGGCAGGTTGGTGGGGTGGATGGGATAGGCAGTATTAGTGCTTGAGGCCCCGCTGGTGGCAGCAGACGAGCGGCATCGGGAGGCAGGTGGGACTGGAGTGGATGGGATGGCCAGTGGGAGCACTTGAGGCCTCGCTGGTGGCAGCAGATGAGCGGCGTCAGGAGGCAGGTGGGTCTGTTGTGGAATTGGATGAGCAGCGGGAGCACACAAGGCCGCGCTGGTAGAAGCAGATGAACGGCGTCAGGTGGCAGGTGGGTGGGGTGGATGGGATAGGCAGTATTAGTGCTTGAGGCCCCGCTGATGGCAGCAGACGAGCGGCATCGGGAGGCAGGTGGGACTGGAGTGGATGGGATGGCCAGTGGGAGCGCCTGAGGCCTCGCTGGTGGCAGCAGACGAGCGGCGTCAGGAGGCAGGTGGGTCTGTGGTGGAATTGGATGAGCAGCGGGAGCACACAAGGCCGCGCTGGTAGAAGCAGATGAACGGCGTCAGGTGGCAGGTGGGTGGGGTGGATGGGATAGGCAGTATTAGTGCTTGAGGCCCCACTGGTGGCAGCAGACGAGCAGCATCGGGAGGCAGGTGGGACTGGAGTGGATGGGATGGGCAGTGGGAGCGCCTGAGGCCTCGCTGGTGGCAGCAGACGAGCGGCGTCAGGAGGCAGGTGGGTCTGTGGTGGAATTGGATGAGCAGCGGGAGCACACAAGGCCGCGCTGGTAGAAGCAGATGAACGGCGTCAGGTGGCAGGTGGGTGGGGTGGATGGGATAGGCAGTATTAGTGCTTGAGGCCCCACTGGTGGCAGCAGACGAGCGGCATCGGGAGGCAGGTGGGACTGGAGTGGATGGGATGGGCAGTGGGAGCGCCTGAGGCCTCGCTGGTGGCAGCAGACGAGCGGCGTCAGGAGGCAGGTGGGTCTGTGGTGGAATTGGATGAGCAGCGGGAGCACACAAGGCCGCGCTGGTAGAAGCAGATGAATGGCGTCAGGTGGCAGGTGGGTGGGGTGGATGGGATAGGCAGTATTAGTGCTTGAGTCCCCGCTGGTGGCAGCAGACGAGCGGCATCGGGAGGCAGGTGGGACTGGACTGGATGGGATGGCCAGTGGGAGCACTTGAGGCCTCGCTGGTGGCAGCAGATGAGCGGCGTCAGGAGGCAGGTGGGTCTGTGGTGGAATTGGATGAGCAGCGGGAGCACACAAGGCCACGCTGGTAGAAGCAGATGAATGGCGTCAGGTGGCAGGTGGGTGGGGTGGATGGGATAGGCAGTATTAGTGCTTGAGGCCCCGCTGGTGCCAGCAGACGAGCGGCATCGGGAGGCAGGTGGGACTGGAGTGGATGGGATGGGCAGTGGGAGCGCTTGAGGCCTCGCTGGTGGCAGCAGACGAGTGGCGTCAGGAGGCAGGTGGGTCTGTGGTGGAATTGGATGAGCAGCGGGAGCACACAAGGCCGCGCTGGTAGAAGCAGATGAACGGCGTCAGGTGGCAGGTGGGTGGGGTGGATGGGATAGGCAGTATTAGTGCTTGAGGTCCCGCTGGTGGCAGCAGACGAGCGGCATCGGGAGGCAGGTGGGACTTGAGTGGAAGGGATGGGCAGTGGGAGCGCCTGAGTCCTCGCTATAGGCAGCAGATGAGCGGCGTCAGGAGGCAGGTGGGTCTGTGGTGGAATTGGATGAGCTGCAGGAGCACATGAGGCCACGCTGGTAGAAGCAGATGAAAGGCGTCAGGTGGCAGGGAAAATAGGACTGTAGTTGATGGGATGGCCAGTGGGGGCGCCTGAGGCCGCGCTGGTGGCAGCAGGCGAGTGCATCAGTAGGCAGGGGGTTCTGTGGTGGAATTGGATGAGCAGCGGGAGCGCTCGAGGCCGCTCTGGTGGAAGCAGATGAACGGCGTCAGGTGGCAGGTGGGTGGGGAGGATGGGATAGGCAGTACTAGTGCTTGAGGCCCCGCTGGTGGCAGCAGACGAGCGGCATCGGGAGGCAGGTGGGACTGGAGTGGATGGGATGGCCAGTGGGAGCGCCTGAGGCCTCGCTGGTGGCAGCAGACGAGCGGCGTCAGGAGGCAGGTGGGTCTGTGATGGAATTGGATGAGCAGCGGGAGCGCACAAGGCCGCGCTGGTAGAAGCAGATGAACGGCGTCAGGTGGCAGGTGGGTGGGGTGGATGGGATAGGCAGTATTAGTGCTTGAGGCCCGCTGGTGGCAGCAGACGAGCGGCATCGGGAGGCAGGTGGGACTGGAGTGGAAGGGATGGGCAGTGGGAGCGCCTGAGGCTTCGCTGGTGGCAGCAGACAAGCGGCGTCAGGAGGCAGGTGGGTCTGTGGTGGAATTGGATGAGCTGCAGGAGCACATGAGGTCACGCTGGTAGAAGCAGATGAAGGGCGTCAGGTGGCAGGTGGGTGGGGTGGATGGGATAGGCAGTATTAGTGCTTGAGGAATTGGATGAGCTGCAGGAGCACTTGAGGCCGTGCTGGTAGAAGCAGATGAACGGCGTCAGGTGGCAGGGAAAATAGGACTGTAGTGGATGGGATGGCCAGTGGGAGTGCCTGAGGCCGCGCTGGTGGCAGCAGACGAGTGCATCAGTAGGCAGGGGGTTCTGTGATGGAATTGGATGAGCAGCGGGAGCGCTCGAGGCCGCGCTGGTGGAAGCAGATGAACGGCGTCAGGTGGCAGGTGGGTGGGGTGGATGGGATAGGCAGTATTAGTGCTTGAGGCCCCGCTGGTGTCAGCAGACGAGCGGCATCGGGAGGCAGGTGGGACTGGAGTGGATGGGATGGGCAGTGGGAGCGCCTGAGGCCTCGCTGGTGGCAGCAGACGAGCGGCGTCAGGAGGCAGGTGGGTCTGTGGTGCAATTGGATGAGCAGCGGGAGTGCACAAGGCCGCGCTGGTAGAAGCAGATGAACGGTGTCAGGTGGCAGGTGGGTGGAGTGGATGGGATAGGCAGTATTAGTGTTTGAGGCCCCGCTGGTGGCAGCAGACGAGCGGCATCGGGAGGCAGGTGGGACTGGATTGGAAGGGATGGGCAGTGGGAGCGTCTGAGGCTTCGCTGGTGGCAGCAGACGTGCAGTGTCAAGAGGCAGGTGGGTCTGTGGTGGAATTGGATGAGCTGCAGAAGCACATGACGCCACGCTGGTTGAAGCAGATGAACGGCGTCAGGTGGCAGGTGGGTGGGGTGGATGGGATAGGCAGTATTAGTGCTTGAGGCCCCGCTGGTGGCAGCAGACGAGCGGCATCGGGAGGCAGGTGGGACTGGAGTGGATGGGATGGCCAGTGGGAGCACTTGAGGCCTCGCTGGTGGCAGCAGATGAGCGGCGTCAGGAGGCAGGTGGGTCTGTTGTGGAATTGGATGAGCAGCGGGAGCACACAAGGCCGCGCTGGTAGAAGCATATGAACGGCGTCAGGTGGCAGGTGGGTGGGGTGGATGGGATAGGCAGTATTAGTGCTTGAGGCCCCGCTGGTGGCAGCAGACGAGCGGCATCGGGAGGCAGGTGGGACTGGAGTGGATGGGATGGGCAGTGGGAGCGCCTGAGGCCTCGCTGGTGGCAGCAGACGAGCGGCATCAGGAGGCAGGTGGGTCTGTGGTGGAATTGGATGAGCAGCGGGAGCACACAAGGCAGCGCTGGTAGAAGCAGATGAACGGCGTCAGGTGGCAGGTGGGTGGGGTGGATGGGATAGGCAGTATTAGTGCTTGAGGCCCCACTGGTGGCAGCAGACGAGCAGCATCGGGAGGCAGGTGGGACTGGAGTGGATGGGATGGGCAGTGGGAGCGCCTGAGGCCTCGCTGGTGGCAGCAGACGAGCGGCATCAGGAGGCAGGTGGGTCTGTGGTGGAATTGGATGAGCAGCGGGAGCACACAAGGCCGCGCTGGTAGAAGCAGATGAACGGCGTCAGGTGGCAGGTGGGTGGGGAGGATGGGATAGGCAGTATTAGTGCTTGAGGCCCCGCTGGTGGCAGCAGACGAGCGGCATCGGGAGGCAGGTGGGACTGGAGTGGATGGGATGGGCAGTGGGAGCGCCTGAGGCCTCGCTGGTGGCAGCAGACGAGCGGCATCAGGAGGCAGGTGGGTCTGTGGTGGAATTGGATGAGCAGCGGGAGCACACAAGGCCGCGCTGGTAGAAGCAGATGAACGGCGTCAGGTGGCAGGTGGGTGGGGTGGATGGGATAGGCAGTATTAGTGCTTGAGGTCCCGCTGGTGGCAGCAGACGAGCGGCATCGGGAGGCAGGTGGGACTGGAGTGGATGGGATGGGCAGTGGGAGCGCTTGAGGCCTCGCTGGTGGCAGCAGACGAGCGGCATCAGGAGGCAGGTGGGTCTGTGGTGGAATTGGATGAGCAGCGGGAGCACACAAGGCCGCGCTGGTAGAAGCAGATGAACGGCGTCAGGTGGCAGGTGGGTGGGGTGGATGGGATAGGCAGTATTAGTGCTTGAGGCCCCGCTGGTGTCAGCAGACGAGCGGCATCGGGAGGCAGGTGGGACTGGAGTGGATGGGATGGGCAGTGGGAGCGCCTGAGGCCTCGCTGGTGGCAGCAGACGAGCGGCGTCAGGAGGCAGGTGGGTCTGTGGTGCAATTGGATGAGCAGCGGGAGTGCACAAGGCCGCGCTGGTAGAAGCAGATGAACGGCGTCAGGTGGCAGGTGGGTGGGGTGGATGGGATAGGCAGTATTAGTGCTTGAGGCCCCGCTGGTGGCAGCAGACGAGCGGCATCGGGAGGCAGGTGGGACTGGAGTGGATGGGATGGGCAGTGGTAGCGCCTGAGGCCTCGCTGGTGGCAGCAGACGAGCGGCGTCAGGAGGCAGGTGGGTCTGTGGTGGAATTGGATGAGCAGCGGGAGCACACAAGGCCGCACTGGTAGAAGCAGATGAATGGCGTCAGGTGGCAGGTGGGTGGGGTGGATGGGATAGGCAGTATTAGTGCTTGAGGCCCCGCTGGTGGCAGCAGACGAGCGGCATCGGGAGGCAGGTGGGACTGGAGTGGATGGGATGGCCAGTGGGAGCACTTGAGGCCTCGCTGGTGGCAGCAGATGAGCGGCGTCAGGAGGCAGGTGGGTCTGTGGTGGAATTGGATGAGCAGCGGGAGCACACAAGGCCACGCTGGTAGAAGCAGATGAATGGCGTCAGGTGGCAGGTGGGTGGGGTGGATGGAATAGGCAGTATTAGTGCTTGAGGCCCCGCTGGTGGCAGCAGACGAGCGGCATCGGGAGGCAGGTGGGACTGGAGTGGATGGGATGGGCAGTGGGAGCGCTTGAGGCCTCGCTGGTGGCAGCAGACGAGTGGCGTCAGGAGGCAGGTGGGTCTGTGGAGGAATTGGATGAGCAGCGGGAGCACACAAGGCCGCGCTGGTAGAAGCAGATGAACGGCGTCAGGTGGCAGGTGGGTGGGGTGGATGGGATAGGCAGTATTAGTGCTTGAGGCCCCGCTGGTGGCAGCAGACGAGCGGCATCGGGAGGCAGGTGGGACTGGAGTGGATGGGATGGCCAGTGGGAGCACTTGAGGCCTCGCTGGTGGCAGCAGATGAGCGGCGTCAGGAGGCAGGTGGGTCTGTGTTGGAATTGGATGAGCAGCGGGAGCACACAAGGCCACGCTGGTAGAAGCAGATGAATGGCGTCAGGTGGCAGGTGGGTTGGGTGGATGGGATAGGCAGTATTAGTGCTTGAGGCCCCGCTGGTGGCAGCAGACGAGCGGCATCGGGAGGCAGGTGGGACTGGAGTGGATGGGATGGGCAGTGGGAGCGCTTGAGGCCTCGCTGGTGGGAGCAGACGAGTGGCGTCAGGAGGCAGGTGGGTCTGTGGTGGAATTGGATGAGCAGCGGGAGCACACAAGGCCGCGCTGGTAGAAGCAGATGAACGGCGTCAGGTGGCAGGTGGGTGGGGTGGATGGGATAGGCAGTATTAGTGCTTGAGGTCCCGCTGGTGGCAGCAGACGAGCGGCATCGGGAGGCAGGTGGGACTTGAGTGGAAGGGATGGGCAGTGGGAGCGCCTGAGTCCTCGCTATAGGCAGCAGATGAGCGGCGTCAGGAGGCAGGTGGGTCTGTGGTGGAATTGGATGAGCTGCAGGAGCACATGAGGCCACGCTGGTAGAAGCAGATGAAAGGCGTCAGGTGGCAGGGAAAATAGGACTGTAGTTGATGGGATGGCCAGTGGGGGCGCCTGAGGCCGCGCTGGTGGCAGCAGGCGAGTGCATCAGTAGGCAGGGGGTTCTGTGGTGGAATTGGATGAGCAGCGGGAGCACTCGAGGCCGCTCTGGTGGAAGCAGATGAACGGCGTCAGGTGGCAGGTGGGTGGGGAGGATGGGATAGGCAGTATTAGTGCTTGAGGCCCCGCTGGTGGCAGCAGACGAGCGGCATCGGGAGGCAGGTGGGACTGGAGTGGATGGGATGGCCAGTGGGAGCGCCTGAGGCCTCGCTGGTGGCAGCAGACGAGCGGCGTCAGGAGGCAGGTGGGTCTGTGAAGGAATTGGATGAGCAGCGGGAGCGCACAAGGCCGCGCTGGTAGAAGCAGATGAACGGCGTCAGGTGGCAGGTGGGTGGGGTGGATGGGATAGGCAGTATTAGTGCTTGAGGCCCGCTGGTGGCAGCAGACGAGCGGCATCGGGAGGCAGGTGGGACTGGAGTGGAAGGGATGGGCAGTGGGAGCGCCTGAGGCTTCGCTGGTGGCAGCAGACAAGCGGCGTCAGGAGGCAGGTGGGTCTGTGGTGGAATTGGATGAGCTGCAGGAGCACATGAGGTCACGCTGGTAGAAGCAGATGAACGGCGTCAGGTGGCAGGTGGGTGGGGTGGATAGGATAGGCAGTATTAGTGCTTGAGGCCCCACTGCTGGCAGCAGACGAGCGGCATCGGGAGGCAGGTGGGACTGGAGTGGAAGGGATGGGAAGTGGGAGCGCCTGAGGCCTCGCTGGTGGCAGCAGACAAGCGGCGTCAGGAGGCAGGTGGGTCTGTGGTGGAATTGGGTGAGCTGCAGGAGCACATGAGGCCACGCTGGTAGAAGCAGATGAAGGGCGTCATGTGGCAGGTGGGTGGGGTGGATGGGATAGGCAGTATTAGTGCTTGAGGAATTGGATGAGCTGCAGGAGCACTTGAGGCCGTGCTGGTAGAAGCAGATGAACGGCGTCAGGTGGCAGGGAAAATAGGACTGTAGTGGATGGGATGGCCAGTGGGAGTGCCTGAGGCCGCGCTGGTGGCAGCAGACGAGTGCATCAGTAGGCAGGGGGTTCTGTGATGGAATTGGATGAGCAGCGGGAGCGCTCGAGGCCGCGCTGGTGGAAGCAGATGAACGGCGTCAGGTGGCAGGTGGGTGGGGTGGATGGGATAGGCAGTATTAGTGCTTGAGGCCCCGCTGGTGTCAGCAGACGAGCGGCATCGGGAGGCAGGTGGGACTGGAGTGGATGGGATGGGCAGTGGGAGCGGCTGAGGCCTCGCTGGTGGCAGCAGACGAGCGGCGTCAGGAGGCAGGTGGGTCTGTGGTGCAATTGGATGAGCAGCGGGAGTGCACAAGGCCGCGCTGGTAGAAGCAGATGAACGGTGTCAGGTGGCAGGTGGGTGGAGTGGATGGGATAGGCAGTATTAGTGTTTGAGGCCCCGCTGGTGGCAGCAGACGAGCGGCATCGGGAGGCAGGTGGGACTGGAGTGGAAGGGATGGGCAGTGGGAGCGTCTGAGGCTTCGCTGGTGGCAGCAGACGTGCAGTGTCAAGAGGCAGGTGGGTCTGTGGTGGAATTGGATGAGCTGCAGGAGCACATGACGCCACGCTGGTTGAAGCAGATGAACGGCGTCAGGTGGCAGGTGGGTGGGGTGGATGGGATAGGCAGTATTAGTGCTTGAGGCCCCGCTGGTGGCAGCAGACGAGCGGCATCGGGAGGCAGGTGGGACTGGAGTGGATGGGATTGCCAGTGGGAGCACTTGAGGCCTCGCTGGTGGCAGCAGATGAGCGGCGTCAGGAGGCAGGTGGGTCTGTTGTGGAATTGGATGAGCAGCGGGAGCACACAAGGCCGCGCTGGTAGAAGCATATGAACGTCGTCAGGTGGCAGGTGGGTGGGGTGGATGGGATAGGCAGTATTAGTGCTTGAGGCCCCGCTGGTGGCAGCAGACGAGCGGCATCGGGAGGCAGGTGGGACTGGAGTGGATGGGATGGGCAGTGGGAGCGCCTGAGGCCTCGCTGGTGGCAGCAGACGAGCGGCATCAGGAGGCAGGTGGGTCTGTGGTGGAATTGGATGAGCAGCGGGAGCACACAAGGCAGCGCTGGTAGAAGCAGATGAACGGCGTCAGGTGGCAGGTGGGTGGGGTGGATGGGATAGGCAGTATTAGTGCTTGAGGCCCCACTGGTGGCAGCAGACGAGCAGCATCGGGAGGCAGGTGGGACTGGAGTGGATGGGATGGGCAGTGGGAGGGCCTGAGGCCTCGCTGGTGGCAGCAGACGAGCGGCATCAGGAGGCAGGTGGGTCTGTGGTGGAATTGGATGAGCAGCGGGTGCACACAAGGCCGCGCTGGTAGAAGCAGATGAACGGCGTCAGGTGGCAGGTGGGTGGGGAGGATGGGATAGGCAGTATTAGTGCTTGAGGCCCCGCTGGTGGCAGCAGACGAGCGGCATCGGGAGGCAGGTGGGACTGGAGTGGATGGGATGGGCAGTGGGAGCGCCTGAGGCCTCGCTGGTGGCAGCAGACGAGCGGCATCAGGAGGCAGGTGGGTCTGTGGTGGAATTGGATGAGCAGCGGGAGCACACAAGGCCGCGCTGGTAGAAGCAGATGAACGGCGTCAGGTGGCAGGTGGGTGGGGTGGATGGGATAGGCAGTATTAGTGCTTGAGGCCCCGCTGGTGGCAGCAGACGAGCGGCATCGGGAGGCAGGTGGGACTGGAGTGGAAGGGATGGGCAGTGGGAGCGCCTGAGGCCTCGCTGGTGGCAGCAGACGAGCGGCATCAGGAGGCAGGTGGGTCTGTGGTGGAATTGGATGAGCAGCGGGAGCACACAAGGCCGCGCTGGTAGAAGCAGATGAACGGCGTCAGGTGGCAGGTGGGTGGGGTGGATGGGATAGGCAGTATTAGTGCATGAGGCCCCACTGGTGGCAGCAGACGAGCAGCATCGGGAAGCAGGTGGGACTGGAGTGGATGGGATGGGCAGTGGGAGCGCCTGAGGCCTCGCTGGTGGCAGCAGACGAGCGGCGTCAGGAGGCAGGTGGGTCTGTGGTGGAATTGGATGAGCAGCGGGAGCACACAAGGCCGCGCTGGTAGAAGCAGATGAACGGCGTCAGGTGGCAGGTGGGTGGGGTGGATGGGATAGGCAGAATTAGTGCTTGAGGCCTCGCTGGTGGCAGCAGACGAGCGGCATCGGGAGGCAGGTGGGACTGGAGTGGATGGGATGGCCAGTGGGAGCACTTGAGGCCTCGCTGGTGGCAGCAGATGAGCGGCGTCAGGAGGCAGGTAGGTCTGTGGTGGAATTGGATGAGCAGCGGGAGCACACAAGGCCGCGCTGGTAGAAGCAGATGAACGGCGTCAGGTGGCAGGTGGGTGGGGTGGATGGGATAGGCAGTATTAGTGCTTGAGGCCCCGCTGGTGGCAGCAGACGAGCGGCATCGGGAGGCAGGTGGGACTGGAGTGGATGGGATGGGCAGTGGGAGCGCCTGAGGCCTCGCTGGTGGCAGCAGACGAGCGGCGTCAGGAGGCAGGTGGGTCTGTGGTGAAATTGGATGAGCAGCGGGAGCACACAAGGCCGCGCTGGTAGAAGCCGATGAACGGCGTCAGGTGGCAGGTGGGTGGGGTGGATGGGATAGGCAGTATTAGTGCTTGAGGTCCCGCTGGTGGCAGCAGACGAGCGGCATCGGGAGGCAGGTGGGACTGGAGTGGAAGGGATGGGCAGTGGGAGCGCCTGAGTCCTCGCTATAGGCAGCAGATGAGCGGCGTCAGGAGGCAGGTGGGTCTGTGGTGGAATTGGATGAGCTGCAGGAGCACATGAGGCCACGCTGTTAGAAGCAGATGAAAGGCGTCAGGTGGCAGGGAAAATAGGACTGTAGTTGATGGGATGGCCAGTGGGGGCGCCTGAGGCCGCGCTGGTGGCAGCAGGCGAGTGCATCAGTAGGCAGGGGGTTCTGTGGTGGAATTGGATGAGCAGCGGGAGCGCTCGAGGCCGCTCTGGTGGAAGCAGATGAACGGCGTCAGGTGGCAGGTGGGTGGGGAGGATGGGATAGGCAGTATTAGTGCTTGAGGCCCCGCTGGTGGCAGCAGACGAGCGGCATCGGGAGGCAGGTGGGACTGGAGTGGATGGGATGGCCAGTTTGGAGCGCCTGAGGCCCCGCTGGTGGCAGCAGACGAGCGATCGGGAGGCAGGTGGGACTGGAGTGGATGGGATGGCCAGTGGGAGCGCCTGAGGCCTTGCTGGTGGCAGCAGATGAGCGGCGTCAGGAGGCAGGTGGGTCTGTGGTGGAATTGGATGAGCAGCGGGAGCACACAAGGCCGCGCTGGTAGAAGCAGATGAACGGCGTCAGGTGGCAGGTGGGTGGGGTGGATGGGATAGGCAGTATTAGTGCTTGAGGCCCCGCTGGTGGCAGCAGACGAGCGGCATCGGGAGGCAGGTGGGACTGGAGTGGAAGGGATGGGCAGTGGGAGCGCCTGAGGCCTCGCTGGTGGCAGCAGACGAGCGGCATCAGGAGGCAGGTGGGTCTGTGGTGGAATTGGATGAGCAGCGGGAGCACACAAGGCCGCGCTGGTAGAAGCAGATGAACGGCGTTAGGTGGCAGGTGGGTGGGGTGGATGGGATAGGCAGTATTAGTGCTTGAGGCCCCACTGGTGGCAGCAGACGAGCAGCATCGGGAGGCAGGTGGGACTGGAGTGGATGGGATGGGCAGTGGGAGCGCCTGAGGCCTCGCTGGTGGCAGCAGACGAGCGGCGTCAGGATGCAGGTGGGTCTGTGGTGGAATTGGATGAGCAGCGGGAGCACACAAGGCCGCGCTGGTAGAAGCAGATGAACGGCGTCAGGTGGCAGGTGGGTGGGGTGGATGGGATAGGCAGTATTAGTGCTTGAGGCCCCGCTGGTGGCAGCAGACGAGCGGCATCGGGAGGCAGGTGGGACTGGAGTGGATGGGATGGGCAGTGGGAGCGCCTGAGGCCTCGCTGGTGGCAGCATACGAGCGGCGTCAGGAGGCAGGTGGGTCTGTGGTGGAATTGGATTAGCAGCGGGAGCACAAAGGCCACGCTGGTAGAAGCAGATGAACGGCGTCAGGTGGCAGGTGGGTGGGGTGGATGGGATAGGCAGTATTAGTGCTTGAGGCCCCGCTGGTGGCAGCAGACGAGCGGCATCGGGAGGCAGGTGGGACTGGAGTGGATGGGATGGCCAGTGGGAGCACTTGAGGCCTCGCTGGTGGCAGCAGATGAGCGGCGTCAGGAGGCAGGTGGGTCTGTGGTGGAATTGGATGAGCAGCGGGAGCACACAAGGCCGCGCTGGTAGAAGCAGATGAACGGCGTCAGGTGGCAGGTGGGTGGGGTGGATGGGATAGGCAGTATTAGTGCTTGAGGCCCCGCTGGTGGCAGCAGACGAGCGGCATCGGGAGGCAGGTGGGACTGGAGTGGATGGGATGGGCAGTGGGAGCGCCTGAGGCCTCGCTGGTGGCAGCAGACGAGCGGCGTCAGGAGGCAGGTGGGTCTGTGGTGGAATTGGATGAGCAGCGGGAGCACACAAGGCCGCGCTGGTAGAAGCAGATGAACGGCGTCAGGTGGCAGGTGGGTGGGGTGGATGGGATAGGCAGTATTAGTGCTTGAGGTCCCGCTGGTGGCAGCAGACGAGCGGCATCGGGAGGCAGGTGGGACTGGAGTGGAAGGGATGGGCAGTGGGAGCGCCTGAGTCCTCGCTATAGGCAGCAGATGAGCGGCGTCAGGAGGCAGGTGGGTCTGTGGTGGAATTGGATGAGCTGCAGGAGCACATGAGGCCACGCTGGTAGAAGCAGATGAAAGGCGTCAGGTGGCAGGGAAAATAGGACTGTAGTTGATGGGATGGCCAGTGGGGGCGCCTGAGGCCGCGCTGGTGGCAGCAGGCGAGTGCATCAGTAGGCAGGGGGTTCTGTGATGGAATTGGATGAGCAGCGGGAGCGCTTGAGGCCGCTCTGGTGGAAGCAGATGAACGGCGTCAGGTGGCAGGTGGGTGGGGAGGATGGGATAGGCAGTATTAGTGCTTGAGGCCCCGCTGGTGGCAGCAGACGAGCAGCATCGGGAGGCAGGTGGGACTGGAGTGGATGGGATGGCCAGTGGGAGCGCCTGAGGCCTCGCTGGTGGCAGCAGACGAGCGGCGTCAGGAGGCAGGTGGGTCTGTGGTGCAATTGGATGAGCAGCGGGAGCGCACAAGGCCGCGCTGGTAGAAGCAGATGAACGGTGTCAGGTGGCAGGTGGGTGGAGTGGATGGGATAGGCAGTATTAGTGTTTGAGGCCCCGCTGGTGGCAGCAGACGAGCGGCATCGGGAGGCAGGTGGGACTGGAGTGGAAGGGATGGGCAGTGGGAGCGTCTGAGGCTTCGCTGGTGGCAGCAGACGAGCAGTGTCAAGAGGCAGGTGGGTCTGTGGTGGAATTGGATGAGCTGCAGGAGCACATGACGCCACGCTGTTAGAAGCAGATGAACGGCGTCAGGTGGCAGGTGGGTGGGGTGGATGGGATAGGCAGTATTAGTGCTTGAGGCCCCGCTGGTGGCAGCAGACGAGCGGCATCGGGAGGCAGGTGGGACTGGAGTGGATGGGATGGCCAGTGGGAGCACTTGAGGCCTCGCTGGTGGCAGCAGATGAGCGGCGTCAGGAGGCAGGTGGGTCTGTGGTGGAATTGGATGAGCAGCGGGAGCACACAAGGCCGCGCTGGTAGAAGCAGATGAACGGCGTCAGGTGGCAGGTGGGTGGGGTGGATGGGATAGGCAGTATTAGTGCTTGAGGCCCCGCTGGTGGCAGCAGACGAGCGGCATCGGGAGGCAGGTGGGACTGGAGTGGATGGGATGGGCAGTGGGAGCGCCTGAGGCCTCGCTGGTGGCAGCAGACGAGCGGCATCAGGAGGCAGGTGGGTCTGTGGTGGAATTGGATGAGCAGCGGGAGCACACAAGGCCGCGCTGGTAGAAGCAGATGAACGGCGTCAGGTGGCAGGTGGGTGGGGTGGATGGGATAGGCAGTATTAGTGCTTGAGGCCCCACTGGTGGCAGCAGACGAGCAGCATCGGGAGGCAGGTGGGACTGGAGTGGATGGGATAGGCAGTGGGAGCGCCTGAGGCCTCGCTGGTGGCAGCAGACGAGCGGCGTCAGGAGGCAGGTGGGTCTGTGGTGGAATTGGATGAGCAGCGGGAGCACACAAGGCCGCGCTGGTAGAAGCAGATGAACGGCGTCAGGTGGCAGGTGGGTAGGGTGGATGGGATAGGCAGTATTAGTGCTTGAGGCCCCGCTGGTGGCAGCAGACGAGCGGCATCGGGAGGCAGGTGGGACTGGAGTGGATGGGATGGCCAGTGGGAGCACTTGAGGCCTCGCTGGTGGCAGCAGATGAGCGGCGTCAGGAGGCAGGTAGGCCTGTGGTGGAATTGGATGAGCAGCGGGAGCACACAAGGCCGCGCTGGTAGAAGCAGATGAACGGCGTCAGGTGGCAGGTGGGTGGGGTGGATGGGATAGGCAGTATCAGTGCTTGAGGCCCCGCTGGTGGCAGCAGACAAGCGGCATCGGGAGGCAGGTGGGACTGGAGTGGATGGGATGGGCAGTGGGAGCGCCTGAGGCCTCGCTGGTGGCAGCAGACGAGCGGCGTCAGGAGGCAGGTGGGTCTGTGGTGGAATTGGATGAGCAGCGGGAGCACACAAGGCCGCGCTGGTAGAAGCAGATGAACGGCGTCAGGTGGCAGGTGGGTGGGGTGGATGGGATAGGCAGTATTAGTGCTTGAGGTCCCGCTGGTGGCAGCAGACGCGCGGCATCGGGAGGCAGGTGGGACTGGAGTGGAAGGGATGGGCAGTGGGAGCGCCTGAGTCCTCGCTATAGGCAGCAGATGAGCGGCGTCAGGAGGCAGGTGGGTCTGTGGTGGAATTGGATGAGCTGCAGGAGCACATGAGGCCACGCTGGTAGAAGCAGATGAAAGGCGTCAGGTGGCAGGGAAAATAGGACTGTAGTTGATGGGATGGCCAGTGGGGGCGCCTGAGGCCGCGCTGGTGGCAGCAGGCGAGTGCATCAGTAGGCAGGGGGTTCTGTGGTGGAATTGGATGAGCAGCGGGAGCGCTCGAGGCCGCTCTGGTGGAAGCAGATGAACGGCGTCAGGTGGCAGGAGGGTGGGGAGGATGGGATAGGCAGTATTAGTGCTTGAGGCCCCGCTGGTGGCAGCAGACGAGCGGCATCGGGAGGCAGGTGGGACTGGAGTGGATGGGATGGCCAGTGGGAGCGCCTGAGGCCCCGCTGGTGGCAGCAGACGAGCGGCATCGGGAGGCAGGTGGGACTGGAGTGGATGGGATGGCCAGTGGGAGCGCCTGAGGCCTCGCTGGTGGCAGCAGATGAGCGGCGTCAGGAGGCAGGTGGGTCTGTGGTGGAATTGGATGAGCAGCGGGAGCACACAAGGCCGCGCTGGTAGAAGCAGATGAACGGCGTCAGGTGGCAGGTGGGTGGGGTGGATGGGATAGGCAGTATTAGTGCTTGAGGCCCTGCTGGTGGCAGCAGACGAGCGGCATCGGGAGGCAGGTGGGACTGGAGTGGATGGGATGGGCAGTGGGAGCGCCTGAGGCCTCACTGGTGGCAGCAGACGAGCGGCATCAGGAGGCAGGTGGGTCTGTGGTGGAATTGGATGAGCAGCGGGAGCACACAAGGCTGCGCTGGTAGAAGCAGATGAACGGCGTCAGGTGGCAGGTGGGTGGGGTGGATGGGATAGGCAGTATTAGTGCTTGAGGCCCCGCTGGTGGCAGCAGACGAGCGGCATCGGGAGGCAGGTGGGACTGGAGTGGATGGGATGGGCAGTGGGAGCGGCTGAGGCCTCGCTGGTGGCAGCAGACGAGCGGCGTAAGGAGGCAGGTGGGTCTGTGGTGGAATTGGATGAGCAGCGGGAGCACACAAGGCCGCGCTGGTAGAAGCAGATGAACGGCGTCAGGTGGCAGGTGGGTGGGGTGGATGGGATAGGCAGTATTAGTGCTTGAGGCCCCGCTGGTGGCAGCAGACGAGCGGCATCGGGAGGCAGGTGGGACTGGAGTGGATGGGATGGCCAGTGGGAGCACTTGAGGCCTCGCTGGTGGCAGCAGATGAGCGGCGTCAGGAGGCAGGTGGGTCTGTGGTGGAATTGGATGAGCAGCGGGAGCACACAAGGCCGCGCTGGTAGAAGCAGATGAACGGCGTCAGGTGGCAGGTGGGTGGGGTTGATGGGATAGGCAGTATTAGTGCTTGAGGCCCCGCTGGTGGCAGCAGACGAGAGGCATCGGGAGGCAGGTGGGACTGGAGTGGATGGGATGGGCAGTGGGAGCGCCTGAGGCCTCACTGGTGGCAGCAGACGAGCGGCGTCAGGAGGCAGGTGGGTCTGTGGTGGAATTGGATGAGCAGCGGGAGCACACAAGTCCGCGCTGGTAGAAGCAGATGAACGGCGTCAGGTGGCAGGTGGGTGGGGTGGATGGGATAGGCAGTATTAGTGCTTGAGGTCCCGCTGGTGGCAGCAGACGAGCGGCATCGGGAGGCAGGTGGGACTGGATTGGAAGGGATGGGCAGTGGGAGCGCCTGAGTCCTCGCTATAGGCAGCAGATGAGCGGCGTCAGGAGGCAGGTGGGTCTGTGGTGGAATTGGATGAGCTGCAGGAGCACATGAGGCCACGCTGGTAGAAGCAGATGAAAGGCGTCAGGTGGCTGGGAAAATAGGACTGTAGTTGATGGGATGGCCAGTGGGGGCGCCTGAGGCCGCGCTGGTGGCAGCAGGCGAGTGCATCAGTATGCAGGGGGTTCTGTGGTGGAATTGGATGAGCAGCGGGAGCGCTCGAGGCCGCTCTGGTGGAAGCAGATGAACGGCGTCAGGTGGCAGGTGGGTGGGGAGGATGGGATAGGCAGTATTAGTGCTTGAGGCCCCGCTGGTGGCAGCAGACGTGCGGCATCGGGAGGCAGGTGGGACTGGAGTGGATGGGATGGCCAGTGGGAGCGCCTGAGGCCTCGCTGGTGGCAGCAGACGAGCGGCGTCAGGAGGCAGGTTGGCCTGTGATGGAATTGGATGAGCAGCAGGAGCACACAAGGCCGCGCTGGTAGAAGCAGATGAACGGCGCAGGTGGCAGGTGGGTGGGGTGGATGGGATAGGCAGTATTAGTGCTTGAGGCCCGCTGGTGGCAGCAGACGATTGGCATTGGGAGGCAGGTGGGACTGGGGTGGAAGGGATGGGCAGTGGGAGCGCCTGAGGCTTCGCTGGTGGCAGCAGACAAGCGGCGTCAGGAGGCAGGTGGGTCTGTTGTGGAATTGGATGAGCTGCAGGAGCACATGAGGTCACGCTGGTAGAAGCAGATGAACGGCGTCAGGTGGCAGGTGGGTGGGGTGGATGGGATAGGCAGTATTAGTGCTTGAGGTCCCGCTGGTGGCAGCAGACGAGCGGCATCGGGAGGCAGGTGGGACTGGAGTGGAAGGGATGGGCAGTGGGAGGGCCTGAGGCCTCGCTATAGGCAGCAGATGAGCGGCGTCAGGAGGCAGGTGGGTCTGTGGTGGAATTGGATGAGCTGCAGGTGCACATGAGGCCACGCTGGTAGAAGCAGATGAACGGCGTCAGGTGGCAGGGAAAATAGGACTGTAGTTGATGGGATGGCCAGTGGGGGCGCCTGAGGCCGCGCTGGTGGCAGCAGGCGAGTGCATCAGTAGGCAGGGGGTTCTGTGGTGGAATTGGATGAGCAGCGAGAGCGCTCGAGGCCGCTCTGGGGGAAGCAGATGAACGGCGTCAGGTGGCAGGTGGGTGGGGAGGATGGGATAGGCAGTATTAGTGCTTGAGGCCCCGCTGGTGGCAGCAGACGAGCGGCATCGGGAGGCAGGTGGGACTGGAGTGGATGGGATGGCCAGTGGGAGCGCCTGAGGCCTCGCTGGTGGCAGTAGACGAGCGGCGTCAGGAGGCAGGTGGGTCTGTGATGGAATTGGATGAGCAGCGGGAGCGCACAAGGCCGCGCTGGTAGAAGCAGATGAACGGCGTCAGGTGGCAGGTGGGTGGGGTGGATGGGATACGCAGTATTAGTGCTTGAGGCCCGCTGGTGGAAGCAGACGAGCGGCATCGGGAGGCAGGTGGGACTGGAGTGGAAGGGATGGGCAGTGGGAGCGCCTGAGGCTTCGCTGGTGGCAGCAGACAAGCGGCGTCAGGAGGCAGGTGGGTCTGTGGTGGAATTGGATGAGCTGCAGTAGCACATGAGGCCACGCTGGTAGAAGCAGATGAACGGCGTCAGGTGGCAGGTGGGTGGGGTGGATGGGATAGGCAGTATTAGTGCTTGAGGCCCCGCTGGTGGCAGCAGACAAGCGGCATCAGAAGGCAGGTGGGTCTGTGGTGGAATAGGATGAGCTGCAGGAGCACTTGAGGCCGCGCTGGTAGAAGCAGATGAACGGCGTCAGGTGAGAGGGAAAATGGGACTGTAGTTGGTGGGATGGCCAGTGGGAGCACCTGAGGCCGCGCTGGTGACAGCAGACGAGTGCATCAGTAGGCAGGAGGTTCTATGGCGGAATTGGATGAACAGCGAGAGCGCTCGAGGCCGTGCTGTAGGAAGCAGATGAACGGCGTCAGGTGGCATGTGGGTGGGGTGGATGGGATAGGCAGTATTAGTGCTTGAGGCCCCGCTGGTGGCAGCAGACGAGCGGCATCGGGAGGCAGGTGGGACTGGAGTGGAAGGGATGGGAAGTGGGAGCGCCTGAGGCCTCGCTGGTGGAAGCAGACGAGCGGCGTCAGGAGGCAGGTGGGTCTGTGGTGGAATTGGGTGAGCTGCAGGAGCACATGAGGCCACGCTGGTAGAAGCAGATGAACGGCGTCAGGTGGCAGGTGGGTGGGGTGGATGGGAGAGGCAGTATTAGTGCTTGAGGCCCCGCTGGTGGCAGCAGACGAGCGGCATCAGAAGGCAGGTGGGTCTGTGGTGGAATTGGATGAGCTGCAGGAGCATTTGAGGCCGCGCTGGAAGAAGCAGATGAACGGCGTCAGGTGGCAGGGAAAATGGGACTGTAGTGGATGGGATGGCCAGTGGGAGCGCCTGAGGCCGCGCTGGTGGCAGCAGACGAGCGGCGTCAGGAGGCAGGTGGGTCTGTGGTGGAATTGGGTGAGCTGCAGGAGCACATGAGGCCACGCTGATAGAAGCAGATGAACGGCGTCATGTGGCAGGTGGGTGGGGTGGATGGGATAGGCAGTATTAGTGCTTGAGGATTTGGATGAGCTGCAGGAGCACTTGAGGCCGTGCTGGTAGAAGCAGATGAACGGCGTCAGGTGGCAGGGAAAATAGGACTGTAGTGGATGGGATGGCCAGTGGGAGTGCCTGAGGACGCGCTGGTGGCAGCAGACGAGTGCATCAGTAGGCAGGGGGTTCTGTGATGGAATTGGATGAGCAGCGGGAGCGCTCGAGGCCGCGCTGGTGGAAGCAGATGAACGGCGTCAGGTGGCAGGTGGGTGGGGTGGATGGGATAGGCAGTATTAGTGCTTGAGGCCCCGCTGGTGTCAGCAGACGAGCGGCATCGGGAGGCAGGTGGGACTGGAGTGGATGGGATTGGCAGTGGGAGCGCCTGAGGCCTCGCTGGTGGCAGCAGACGAGCGGCGTCAGGAGGCAGGTGGGTCTGTGGTGCAATTGGATGAGCAGCGGGAGCGCACAAGGCCGCGCTGGTAGAAGCAGATGAACGGTGTCAGGTGGCAGGTGGGTGGAGTGGATGGGATAGGCAGTATTAGTGTTTGAGGCCCCGCTGGTGGCAGCAGACGAGCGGCATCGGGAGGCAGGTGGGACTGGAGTGGAAGGGATGGGCAGTGGGAGCGTCTGAGGCTTCGCTGGTGGCAGCAGACGAGCAGTGTCAAGAGGCAGGTGGGTCTGTGGTGGAATTGGATGAGCTGCAGGAGCACATGACGCCACGCTGGTAGAAGCAGATGAACGGCGTCAGGTGGCAGGTGGGTGGGGTGGATGGGATAGGCAGTATTAGTGCTTGAGGCCCCGCTGGTGGCAGCAGACGAGCGGCATCAGAAGGCAGGTGGGTCTGTGTTGGAATTGGATGAGCTGCAGGAGCACTTGAGGCCGCGCTGGTAGAAGCAGATGAACGGCGTCAGGTGGCAGGGAAAATGGGACTGTAGTGGATGGGATGGCCAGTGGGAGCGCCTGAGGCCGCGCTGGTGGCAGCAGGCGAGTGCATCAGTAGGCAGGGGGTTCTGTGATGGAATTGGATGAGCAGCGGGAGCGCTCGAGGCCGTGCTGGTGGAAGCAGATGAACGGTGTCAGGTGGCAGGTGGGTGGGGTGGATGGGATAGGCAGTATTAGTGTTTGAGGCCCCGCTGGTGGCAGCAGACGAGCGGCATCGGGAGGCAGGTGGGACTGGAGTGGAAGGGATGAGCAGTGGGAGCGTCTGAGGCTTCGCTGGTGGCAGCAGACGAGCAGCGTCAAGAGGCAGGTGGGTCTGTGGTGGAATTGGATGAGCTGCAGGAGCACATGACGCCATGCTGGTAGAAGCAGATGAACGGCGTCAGGTGGCAGGTGGGTGGGGTGGATGGGATAGGCAGTATTAGTGCTTGAGGCCCCGCTGGTGGCAGCAGACGAGCGGCATCAGAAGGCAGGTGGGTCTGTGTTGGAATTGGATGAGCTGAAGGAGCACTTGAGGCCGCGCTGGTAGAAGCAGATGAACGGCGTCAGGTGGCAGGGAAAATGGGACTGTAGTGGATGGGATGGCCAGTGGGAGCGCCTGAGGCCGCGCTGGTGGCAGCAGGCGAGTGCATCAGTAGGCAGGGGGTTCTGTGATGGAATTGGATGAGCAGCGGGAGCGCTCGAGGCCGTGCTGGTGGAAGCAGATGAACGGTGTCAGGTGGCAGGTGGGTGGGGTGGATGGGATAGGCAGTATTACTGTTTGAGGCCCCGCTGGTGGCAGCAGACGAGCGGCATCGGGAGGCAGGTGGGACTGGAGTGGAAGGGATGGGCAGTGGGAGCGTCTGAGGCTTCGCTGGTGGCAGCAGACGAGCAGCGTCAAGATGCAGGTGGGTCTGTGGTGGAATTGGATGAGCTGCAGGAGCACATGACGCCACGCTGGTAGAAGCAGATGAACGGCGTCAGGTGGCAGGTGGGTGGGGTGGATGGGATAGGCAGTATTAGTGCTTGAGGCCCCGCTGGTGGCAGCAGACGAGCGGCATCAGAAGGCAGGTGGGTCTGTGTTGGAATTGGATGAGCTGAAGGAGCACTTGAGGCCGCGCTGGTAGAAGAAGATGAACGGCGTCAGGTGGCAGGGAAAATGGGACTGTAGTGGATGGGATGGCCAGTGGGAGTGCCTGAGGCCGCGCTGGTGGCAGCAGACGAGTGCATCAGTAGGCAGGGGGGTTCTGTGATGGAATTGGATGAGCAGCGGGAGCGCTCGAGGCCGCGCTGGTGGAAGCAGATGAACGGCGTCAGGTGGCAGGTGGGTGGGGTGGATGGGATAGTAAGTATTAGTGCTTGAGGCCCCGCTGGTGGCAGCAGACGAGCGGCATCGGGAGGCAGGTGGGACTGGAGTGGATGGGATGGGCAGTGGAAGCGCCTGAGGCCTCGCTGGTGGCAGCAGACGAGCGGCGTCAGGAGGCAGGTGGGTCTGTGGTGCAATTGGATGAGCAGCGGGAGCGCACAAGGCCGCGCTGGTAGAAGCAGATGAACGGTGTCAGGTGGCAGGTGGGTGGGGTGGATGGGATAGGCAGTATTAGTGTTTGAGGCCCCGCTGGTGGCAGCAGACGAGCGGCATCGGGAGGCAGGTGGGACTGGAGTGGAAGGGATGGGCAGTGGGAGCGTCTGAGGCTTCGCTGGTGGCAGCAGACGAGCAGCGTCAAGAGGCAGGTGGGTCTGTGGTGGAATTGGATGAGCTGCAGGAGCACATGACGCCACGTTGGTAGAAGCAGATGAACGGCGTCAGGTGGCAGGTGGGTGGGGTGGATGGGATAGGCAGTATTAGTGCTTGAGGCCCCGCTGGTGGCAGCAGACGAGCGGCATCAGAAGGCAGGTGGGTCTGTGTTGGAATTGGATGAGCTGCAGGAGCACTTGAGGCCGCGCTGGTAGAAGCAGATGAAAGGCGTCAGGTGGCAGGGAAAATGGGACTGTAGTGGATGGGATGGCCAGTGGGAGCGCCTGAGGCCGCGCTGGTGGCAGCAGGCGAGTGCATCAGTAGGCAGGGGGTTCTGTGATGGAATTGGATGAGCAGCGGGAGCGCTCGAGGCTGTGCTGGTGGAAGCAGATGAACGGTGTCAGGTGGCAGGTGGGTGGGGTGGATGGGATAGGCTGTGGGAGAGCTCGAGGCCACACTGGTGGCAGCAGACGAACGTCATCAGGAGACAGATGGGAATGTGGTTGATGCGATGGGCAGCGGGAGTGCTCGAGGTCGCACTGGTTTCAACAGATGAGCGGCGTCAGGAGGCAGGTAAAATGGGACTGTGGTGGATGTGATGGGCATTGGGAGGACTTGAGGCCACACTGGTGGCAGCAGATGAGCGGCTTCAGGAAGCAGGTGGGACTGGGGTGGACGGGAGGGGCAGTGGGACCGCTTATGGCTGCACTGGTGGCCGCAGATGAGCGGCGTCAGGAGGCAGGTCAGGTGGGATTGCAGTGGATGGGAAGGACAGTGGGTGCGAGCGAGCCACCAGACTTGCGGCATCAGGTGGCAGGTGGGTCTGGGGTGGATGGGATAGGCAGTGTTAGTGCTTGAGGCCGCACTGGTGGTAGCAGATGAGCAGCATCAGGAAGCAGTTCAGGTGGGACTGCAATAGATGGGTTGGGCACCGGGAGAGCTCGAGCTGCACTGGTGGCACCAGAAGAGCAGGTTGGATTGGGGTGGATGGGATGGGGAGCAGAAGCGCTCGAGGCTGCACTGTTGGCAGCAGACGTGTGATGTCAGGAGACAGGGGGAATGGGGTGGATGCGATGGGCAGGGGGAGCGCTCGAGGCCACACTGGTGCCAACAGATAAGCGGCGTCAGATGGCAGATAAAATGGGACTGTGGTGGATGGGTTGGCAGTGGGAGCGCTTGAGGCCGCGCTGGTGGCAGCAACGAGTGACATCAGGTAGCAGGTGGGACTGGGACATTACAACATCGATATAGTGCACCACCTGTGTATTAAGTCAGCTGTGTAGGCTGATAACACATTACCAAGTCGTGATTCTGTATTCTAGAAAACACCACTTTGAAACATCTTGTAGCTTTGCCTCGCGGCTTGATATGTGATATCCAAAATGTTTTAGTTCGATTGTGCATGGTATGTAAAACAGATGTAGTAGTTATGTGTATCAGTGTTGTAATTTTGCCTGTTTCTATTTCTCTTGAGCTTTTAATTTCAGTTGTACTGAGAATGACAATTCTATAGTCGAAATGAATTTGCAATATCAAATAAACGTTACTATACGACCGATGCTGAAATTTTTTTTGATAGCTAAAATTATATGGTCGCGGTGCAAACCCCTCGTAATGGATTCTTCATTTCATAAAATGGAGGATGTTGGAGGTTGAGCATAAGGCAAGGCTTGGAGCCGGGGAGTGGGAGGTGATAGGGAATAAAACTATCCCTGTGAATGTTGACACAAGATTATCATGATAAAGTGTTGGCAAATTCTGCAAACCTTTGACAATTGCTACCACAACAAATTGCTTGCGTTCTGGACATTGTGAAGGACGGACAATGTTTCTGTAGCTGAGTTGCAACATTACATTAATATTGCGTGCTCATGACGTGAGAAGCTTCGTCTTGGTGATGACGAGTTGG
Source organism: Locusta migratoria (assembly GCA_026315105.1). Classification (NCBI taxonomy): domain Eukaryota; kingdom Metazoa; phylum Arthropoda; class Insecta; order Orthoptera; family Acrididae; genus Locusta; species Locusta migratoria. Next base: position 676,550,825 of record CM048746.1, on the reverse strand, counting down.
AAATCGGTTGCGCCGAAGACAGTAAGACACGTCGTGAAAAATGATCCGACAGGGAACTGGTGTACTGACGTTAAAGAGAAACTCGGGTGCCGGTGGCGCTAGTTATCAAGTTGATGACGCACAATAAAGCCGTACACCACTAGACCACTTCGTACACTTTAGCAGTTAGGGTCCAAGGATGTCTCAGAGCAGGTGTGTAGACACAGGAAATGTGGCGTGATGTGACTAAAGCGGTTTCTTCAAATCAACAAGAGTTGCTGGTCTCTGTTGCGGTTCCACTGCGCGAGACGGGCTCACCTAAGTCTCCGAACTTTACACCGGCCAGCCAGTAAGATGCGTGGGCGGACCTTGGATAGATGCGACTGGCGTATCATACGCCTTCTCTCCGCCCTCGCATGGGAAAACGGTCCGCCGCCAGAAACTCTGCTTCCCACGGGAAGGAGTGGCTTTCCTGCCACGGCTTCTGTGATACCGAGCGGCCGCGTATACTCTGTGGCGTGGAGACACAGCCCTAGCAGCAGCCATCCAGGAGACGCACCTCTCATCGTGCGCCCCGCTGCTGGTCTAGTGAATTCACGCGGCGCCCCGTAATGTGGCCCTGAGTTCCTACAGGCTGAGTGCTGGCGGAGTGCAAGAGTTCCAGTACGTCTCCACTGCCCGTGTCTTGTCACAGAGCCCGGGAGTGCAGGTGTAGAAGATTTCACAAGCAATTTTTTTGACCACCAAAAAACATTCCCACAGCTTGATCCTGATGAAAGTACACATTAGTCATACAGATACGAAATGTTCATGGGCATGATCGATGTGTGTTGTGGTATTCAGTCCGGAGACTGGTTTGTTGCAGCTCTCCACAATACCCTATCCTGAGAAAGCCTCTTCATCTCCACATAAGAACGGCAACCTACATCAGTCTGAATCTGCTTACTGTATCAATCTCTTGGTCTTCCTCTGCGGTTTCTAACCCACACACTTCCCTCCAATGCTAAATTCACAATTCCTTGATGTCTAATAATGTGTCCTACAAATCTAACCCTTCTTTTAGTCAAGGTAAGCCAGAAATTTTTTTCTCTCCAATTCTGTTCAGTACCTCCTCATTAGTTACGCGATCCAGCCACCTAATCTTCAGCATTCTTCTGTAACACCACATATAGAAAAGCCTATATCCTCTTCCTATCTGCACTGTTTATCGTCCATGTTTCACTCCCATAGAAGGCAACACTCCATATAAATGCCTTCAGAAAGGACTTCCTTAGGCTTAAAACAATATTCGATGTTAACAAATTTCTCTTTTTCAAGAACGCTTTTCTACCCATTGCCATTCTGCATTTTATATCCTCTGTACTGCGACCATCATTTGTTATTTTACTGCCCAAGTAACGAAACCCATTACCTCCTTTATTGTCTCCTGACCTAATCTGATTCCTTCAGCATTACCTGATTTTCTTAGACTGCACTCCATTACCCTAGTTTTACTCTTGTTAATGTTCATCTTGTATGCATCTTTCAGCACACTGTCCATTCCGTTCAACTGCTCTTCCAGGGCCTTTGCTGTCTCTGACAGAATTACTATGTTGTCGGCAAAACGCAATGTTTTTAATTCTTCCCCCTGAACTTTAATTCCTTCACCAAATTTCTCCTTGCTTTCTTTTATAGCCTGCTCAATGTACAAATTGAATAAATATTGGAGATGGCTACAACCCTGTCTTACTCTCCACCCAACCACTGCATCCCTTTCATGCCCTTCAACTCTGACAACCGCTATCTGGCTTAATATTTTACAACCATGACTTATTAAGCTGATGGTTCTGTAGTTTTCACACCTGACTGCGCCTGCTTTCTTTGGAATGGGGATTATAACATTTTTCTTAAAGCCTGAGGGTACTTAACCTGTCTCATACATCTTACACACCAGGTGAAACAATTTTGTCATAGCTGGTTTTCCCAGAGACTTCAGTAGCTCTGAGGGAATATCATCTACTCCAGGGGCCTCGTTTCGACTTAGGTCTTTCAGTGCTTTGTCAAATTCATCTCTCAGTATAGTATCTTCTATTTCATCATCATCTACTTCTTCTCCCCTTTCTACAATATTGCCACTAAGTTCATTTCCTTCATACAGCCTCTCTATATACTCTTTCCACCTTTCAGCTTTCCCTTCTTTGCTGAGAACTGGTTTTCCATCAGAGTTCTTGATATTCATAGAGCTGTTTTCTTATCTCCAAATGTTCTTTTTATTTCCTGTAGGCTGTATCTATTTTTCCCCCATTTATACATTCTTCTACATCCTTGCATTTGCCTTCTAGCCACTCCTGCTTAGCCTTTTTGCACTTCCTGTCAATCTCATTTCTTAGTCGTCTGTACTCAATTTTGCCTGTTTCATTTACTGCATTTTTATATTTTCTCCTTTCATCGATTAAATTTAGTACCTCCTGTGATATCCAAGGATTTTTTGTAGGTCTTGCCTTCCTACCTATTTTGTCCTCTGCTGCCTTCACTATTTTATCTCTCAATGCTACCCATTCCTCCTCTACTGTTTTACTTTCCCCCGTTTCTGTCAATTGTTGCATGATCGATATTAAAAATCAAAGAAAAATTAGGTACCTTTGATTACCCCACACCCCTGATACAATTTATGCAGTGGAATGTCATATGAAGGAGGAACGATAAGTACGACATTTAGCAAAAGATACTTTTAGAACAACACGAACTGGTGCCATTATGACATTTAAAGAAAGGGACTGCTTTGTGTCTCATCAGATCTTTTGCAAGATTAGGAGGAAGCAAGACTCACATACGAAGGGCTTCCCGTGCACTCTCTCTTTATTCAACTTTCATGACTGTACACCTGCAAATGTCACACAAGTGCAGTTGGAAATAGTTAACGATGACTTAGTCTCTTTTGTAACTATACACAGGGTCCAAAATACCTTTCAATATGTATACGTTATGTACTTTTGTGCTGAACTGAAGTGTCACTTATTGCCGTTCACCCCCCTGCGGTGGCGCGTCGTCACCGGACTACAGACAGTCCCTCCCATCACACGACAGCGGTGTGAAGGCGGCCGGGGTCCTCCAGGCGGCTGCTGGGGGCAACGGCGGTGGTGACGTGGGGGGGGGGGGGGCTGGGGGGCTACCTGCCGCGTGGCCGGCGAGAAAGACACGCCTGGACACTGCGCCAGGTCACGTGATAAGAGTTGTGCAGAGGCAGCGCTATCGCGCAGCAGGCTGGCTGGCTGCTCAGAGACAGTGGCCGTGCCCCAGCGCCAGCGCCAGACAGACAGACGACCTCGCGGCGCGTCGCCTCGGCGCTGCTCTCGTCACGTGACCTGGCGGAGTAGCCGACCACGTCCCTGGGACTGCTGACGTCACAGGGTTTCTTCGCTTTGTGTGGTGTAGTAAAGTGAAGCAGCGACTGTTTTGTGATCCCATTGTTTCACAGTGGAAAATGGATGCGTGTACTGCCCCGTACTGATAAAAAAAAGTAGTAGACATGGTCACTATAAGTTTTATCGGCTTCCTTCAAAAATACATCTTCGTAAAAGGTGGCTTGTACATATCAGACGCAAAGTATGGCAGCCAAAATAGAGCAACTACCTGTGTAATGTAAAGAAATTATCTAGACCCCTAGGCATCAACACCACAGTGCATCAATGTGCAACTCAAAAATCCTATGAATTACGGCGTTGGCGCCTACCAAGGCTACCCAACAGGAAGATTGCCGATACAAAATCTACAGTAAAGGTGACTACTCAAGCACTCGACAAGCTAGGCTAGCTTCACGCACAATGAAAAAGAGCTCACACACTTAAAACGAGAGACAGGGACACAAATTATACAAACAAGATATACACAATAAAATACATGGCCTAAACAACTTACATTGTGCATCAGTAATCCCCTCGATGGAAACAAAAGATAAAAACATGAACAAAAAGGTGACTATGTGCGGTGGGCAGCCTTAAAGCTAACACAGACACTTGGATTTGTCACACTAATAATTCTTTAAGTACAAAACGGAGCGGCAAGGTAACGTACGTCGAACAGCTGACCTGGTGGAACTGGCAAGTTGCTGTTAACCACGCCAACAGCGGCATGCACCTTATGGTACACAAAACACAAATGCAATATAAAGAAGCGTTATGGCGAAATGAAATCGCACAACAAACGCATACATATACAAAGGACACATATAACAAAATACACTGTTAAAACAAACCACTTACAGAAACACTGCAAAACGCATAAAAAACACGGCATAAGTTTATAAACACAAACCACATAGTTGGTAAGAATAAGTAAATCTACCCTAGTAAACAGAAAAACTTAGGATGTGTGATACTGGCTTACTAAGGCCGGCGTCTTCTGGTTGGTTATGGTGCGGATCAGCGGACCTGACTTCCACTTCTTCCGTTGGTGGGTCGCGTGGCTTTTTCTGGCCTTTATCGGGGCGAGTTGTGGAACACCCTATTCTTCCTTCAGATTTATAATGGAATTGTGTATTCAGGAGTACATTTCTGCAGTTTGATTTAGTCGGACTTCGACCTTGGCCATCCACAACACTCGCATTAATAAAAATCTTCATTCATAGGAATAAAAGACTTTTAAATATTCGCTTCTAGGTTCTTCTGGAAAGTAATAGAAAAATAAAACTGTTCCAAAAAATACTGTAAAACTTCAAAATCTGGTAAGCTCTTGATTGAATATTCTTAAAAAAATATCCTGTTGAAGATTTCCTAATATAATCTTGTACTATCGCAGATGTTACTCACTGAATCAGTCGTAAAATATATGGATTCATAAAACTTTAGCTCACTGTTTTCCAGTAAATAACATTATTGCTGAGTCTCTACACTGGTATAAAATCGGAGAAATTCGGTTATAAGTTCCAAAAATATAAATTCAGTTCAATATGTAAATATCTTCTCGTCTTATTCAGTGCAATAATTATTTTTCACACACTGGTACTGGAAGAAAAAAGTTTAGGTTTTATTTCGTAAGTTATATGTCCACGTAATACATGCAATCAGAACTTGCTCGTAAGGACTCAACATCAAGACTGAAACAGTTTTTAACATGAAACATGAGCAGACTTTTTATTACAATAAATTTTTCAATTTTTCTTGTTTATATGATTGTAACGGTTGGCATCGGAGGTATTCCATCAGGACCTTCTTTGAGCGTGTGGCTGTCGAACCGCGACGATTGGTGGCCAGGTATATTATCTTTTGCTTCAATAGAGAAAATGCTATTTTCGTAAGTTGCTCCATTGTCACCGCACATGAAACATTAAACAACAAATATTTCCTTAGAGAATGAAATACAACCTATTAAGACTAAACATTATTTACTACAGCATAGATAAAAATGTTCTTTTACCTGCGAAGCTTAGCTGACGTTTAGGTAGTAGCAGGCGATAATATTTCGTCCCACAACTTATCCCACCCACAAGCTCAGTATAGCTGGGAACAAAATAAGAAATAAATGTAAGTTGAATCATAAATTGTTTTCGTTTTCTATTTATATAATTAATAAAACAGTAAATGTGTTCTTCACAGTTCTTATGTCACCATATTCTAAATAATATTCCCTGTTCTCTTTTCTGTCTGAATATAGAACAGTTCATAAGTTTCTTACCTATCAGTTCATCACTCATTAGCCTTTGAATATGTTCATCTTTTATTAGTAATAAATAGTTATCATATAACGTGAAAATATTATATCACAAAAGTCTCATTTATCAATTTTAACTCATTAGTTAATGATCACTTTTTAGATATGTCCGTTATTTAATTTTTGACATAATAATTCATTTGGTTGTAATGACCTTACATCTTAGATATAACCTTTGCAATGTATCAAGACAGAGCAGTCACATTATAGTGGACGAGAGTCAGTGTCAAACAAACTTTACATAGTTTCCCGAAAAAGAAAATTTCAATTACCATTTCATTAAAGTTAAATTTCCTTTCTTTCTGTAAACGGGCTTCACCAAATATATATTCTTATAAAATTATGTAACATTCCCTCATTTATCATAAAGGTAAAAAAAGATATCAACTGTATTTAACCTTAGTGAACATGACACGGCTCCTTTTGCCTTCGAATATTAGAGATGGGTCATGGAAGTAGCATTTAAATACCTATGGGAAACGGGTATTCCTTCGATATTGCTTAGATGGGTATAAGCAGGCCGTGAAATTAAACTACCCGAATTCTCGTAATTGTCGGAAGGGGTATAAAAACATAAAAGTGGTGGTTTACGGGAAGACCGAAAACTTATGTGGGAGACAGCGATGCGTCGATCTAAGGAACTGTTTGTATGTTTCGGAAAGAATTATGTGTATTACATCAGGGTAAGAGAGGGAGTATTAAATTTCAGTACTTGATAATTTTAAGTGCATCTGGTATGATTTGCACGAGAGAGAGAGAGGGTTGTCGTTAGATGGGGCTTGTATGTGAAAGCATGTTTGCTTTTGGGAGGGGGTCGACAGTGCCCTCTGTTGTCAAAACTCAGCTGGGTCCAGTTCCATTAAACAAATGCAATGCGCGCTATCCTCGTCAAAGTGGTGTGTGTAGAAGGTTTTGATTATTTGGAAATGTAAGTCAGATGTTTTTTGAGAGAGGATGCTTAAAACGGTATGCATTTTTTCTTCATTTTTTTATTATAAATATTTAGCATATGCTTATTTTATATACCTTGCCGAGAGAACACTGTGTTTGTGATCGCGCTGTTAAGCGTTTAAACGAAGATTTTTCATACCGCTTCCGAGAGAAATTGCTAAGGAAGTTGTGTTACACGCCTACAGTGTTTGACGCTCGGGTTTGGGATGGTCGTTACCGTTACATTACGTTCGTCGGCTGTTGTGAGCACCGTATATACAGTTATTTGGCCTAGGTAACAGACGGAACTTAGTTCTAAAATGCACGACTTCGGGTGGAGATCGTTGCAAGGAGTCTCGTGACCCACAGAACCTCTAAGTACGTGGCTCTTGTTGGGGAATTGTGTGTTCGGATAGTTTGTAACTATATTACATTACATTTGTTACTCTATCGAACTGCTGGATCATTTTACGACATAATTGGTTGGGTGTTAAGTTTGTTTATCGGTTGTAACAAGTGGCATTAGCAGAATACGTGGTGTTAATCGGATACGAGACACCTAACTGCTATGCTATCTTGAATCACTCTTTCATTAACATCTAAGCAGAAGAACTAGACCATCCAAGGCATACAACGTAACTAAACTTGCTTAAAGCCTGGTTCGATGGTTAAAACTATATGTAGCGACGTAATGTCCTAATTAAAACTCGTGGTCGCTGGCCTAGCGGCTGGCAGCGTCAATTTATTTACGAAAGTCTCGAGATATTCCAGGTAACTGTACTGTCCCAAGTATGCAATAATGATTGGCTCCTTTTCTTCGCAATGTTGGTGTACATCTGAAAGCAATAACTTTAGTAAAAAAGTCCCGGATCGGGTCGCGCGGAGGTGGCAATCTTTAGGACTGTCGGTGGGCTGGAGGTGTAGGACAGTAGCGGAGGCACGGGCGAAAAAAATTTACTTGAAAAATTATCGGTAAACTGTTGAATGTAACTATTCTGTTTCCCCTCCAAAATAGTAAAAAAAGGAATGTTCTTAAATGAAAGACGATCTGCTCAAAATCAATTTATTACAATTAAACATGAAAAATCCTATCTTGACACAAAATTAGATGACATTTGCTATCATTTAAAACAGATAATGGTATTCAAACGATCTTTTACACATGTTAAAATACTGAGACACAAAAATGACTGGCTGAGTCACAGGTCGGAAGTTTTGCAAAACAGAATGATATTAGATTGGCTACAAAGGGGGTTGAAGTAATCGTTAGCCCTAAGCTCCCCAGAGTTAATAGGCAGATCTCAAAAGAATAAAATAAGGGACACAATCCAACAAGTCTGATTCATATAACCCTCCAGCAAGTGCGTCACCTTACGCACACAGATGATCATTGACGGCAGCGTCTCAGGCTCGCAGGCAGCAGGCGGTGGGAGCGGATGAGCTGAAATTTTTATCCGACCGTAATTGCTGCGCCCTGTTAAGCAGGGTCGACATACCACTTAACACAGCGGTACTGGCGTCGCTAGGAAGTTGCTGTGTGATTCTATCACGCTGGTAGACTAATCAATATTTTGCATAGGTGACACAAAGGCCACTTTGCACAAATCGATCAGTCACTTGTGTAATAAGATCTGTAAGTGCCCGATTCGCGAAGGCGCGAATGCTCAAATAGAGACTTCTGGCAAAACGTAAACTAAACTGTGGCCGCTCACAGCATAACCACAGGACAATGTAACGTTCGTGAAGTAAACACAAGTTCTACAAGGTCCGAATCTTCGGAATCACACACAAGTCTAACCAGAAGAGTGTTTAAGACGATGTCCTCTCCGCTAATCTAAAAGGAGTATTGCAGGTCTCCCGAGGTCCGCACACTTCGGACGATCAGGCAGGAGTCTTTTGAGGTCCGTACCCCTCGGACGCATAAACACAAGTCCCTGTCTCCTCGCGCTCTGCCGCAGCTCACGGCAAATGATGGGGGGCCACACCCACACGAATAAGACGTACGAATCTCTGCTAACGGCTAATACTCCAACCAATCGGATGGCGTAGCGCCGTTCACAAATTGTTTAGCTGTCATACGAAAATAATCTGCCGAATCAGGACGCGTTCTCTGCGGCTGCCAAGAGGCTCCGCCCACGCCACCAAAGCTTTCCGCGGATTTAACCGTTCCCATGGTGAATGCCCTAAAAGGAATTTCAGCTTAATCCTAGCTACGGTCACACGGCCTAAAATTGTGCTATATATACAGCCACTGGAGCCAAACCTCTGGGGTGCTAGATGGGCAGAAAGCTTTCCTCACAACCTAACCATTTGTCACACTAACTGTGTTCAAACTCTGCTGCTTTCTAGGAAGTTTTTTTAGATAACCCCTAAGGGCAATACGTCTCCATAAACAGCCCAGGGCCCAGAGCACTCTGCTATTGTTTGTATCCGGCAAATTCCTCTCTTGCGAAACGGCCGAATGAATAAAAAGGCAGTCCCCGCTATCGCCCTCCATAAACCGCGGTCCAGCATTGTGTACAGCGTCCCACACACTCTAATAGTCTGCCAGGCATTCTCCGCCCCTGTGGCGCTGGCGCCGGCCAAGCAGGTCAAGCCAGCCCCTCTCGTCCTTCTCCGAAGGCGAGCGAAAGTTGGTGGGAGGGGGAGACCCCCAAGAGCTTCTCTGCTCTGCCGGCCCGACTGTACCCAACACGGAAAACCCCTTTTTAGCAGCCAAGCTGCGCCAATAAACATTAAAATCCCGAAATTTTCATATAAACATAGAATGTACTACAATCCCAGGAGCCCATCACCCCTGATGTGTCCCCAAAGGCACAGCAATCAAAATAAATAAAGATCTACAAAGAAAAATGTTACATATTTCAATAATTAGCGTAAAGAGAAAGGTACAGTAACACAAGGTTAGTATGAAAAATAGACTAATTACAACCCCCGTCTCAGAAATAGAGTAACGACACAAATAGCCAAGACAGATTAAAACTACTTAAAGTTTGTTCAAGAAACCAAACAAATATGAAATGTTTCTGTCATAAGCAAGTACCGTGTTATATGAAAAAGTCCTCTCACAATATTAACGTGGCACAGCTCGTAAAGGTCCAACAGCATGGATTATTGACATTCCGTGCAGTATGATCTTTCCCTTTCTTAAGAAAACAATTTAACTGATGCTTCGCGACATTCTGATAAGGTCAATTCCAATGAACACGTTAATGATGAAATGGTAGTGCCAATACAATTTTTTTCTTCCACAGACAATACTTGCCAAGTAAACTTTAAAATAAAAGTTTGGCTTAATGTTTATGTTTTCTGTGACATATGATCTCTGCTTACTTTTTACGTATGTTGCTAGTAGTATCCTATACCTTTGGTGAATGTGGAAACAAAAGATATGTAAAACTATTACACAGTTGCTGAAAATGTAATACAAAATGTTTCCATATATAAAATTTTATATATGTTTGTCCACATTCATCCGTCCTTTGGTAAACATCGGATTACCTAATTATTACCTTTTACATTGTAAACCAGATAAATAATATTAATGTCTTTAAATAGCAAAGATATAAGTTTTCCAAAGCCCTTAGACCCTTTAATTTCGTGCAGTCTCAATAGTATTTCTTAGTTGACGTCTTTTTCCTATAAACTACATAGGCCCCTACTTGCCAAATTTCAGTTTCATACTAGAAGTAGTTATCGAGATTTCATATGTGGTTAGTGAGAAAGGGACTTCATGTGTTCAAATGGTAGTAAATGTAAGGGACTTAGTTAGCTAACTTGGTCATCCGTCCCTTAGCTTGCAAACTACTTACACTAACTTAAAGTAACTTATGCTAAGGACAACAAAATAACACCCATGCCCTAGGGAGTACTCGAAACCCCGATGGCGAAGAGTCGCGTGCAACCGCAGCTGTGCGCCTTAGTGCGCACGGCTATTCTGCCATGTATATATAACCCTAGTAATAGGCAGTTGGTAGGTCCAAGTTACAATTTTAATAACGGAGAATAGGGAACAAGTCAGCCTGAAGACGTTCATTGAGACGCTGAGAAGCTTGTAAAATAGACGATGACATTCACAAAACTTAAATTTTCGGCTATGAGTACATCACGAAAATGTAATGGTCTGTTCTACGTGCCTGCCAGTGGCTGAGTCGCTGAGCGAGCGTCTTTATGAGAAGTGGTCGTCTATCGACTGTTCCTGGCATTCCAACCCAGTTTCCCACTGCTGAAAACAGTTAGGACAGCAGGTGAGGTATCATGCGCCATACACATAAGGTAACGCTCTCTATTCATGTACTGGTTACAGTTGTAATTTGTATGAGATACAGAACGGCGCGGTGAAATGGTCTAGCGGTCGACGGCGCCTTGCTGTGGAGCGTGCGTTTGCTCGCTGTCGGATGTTCGAATCCTCCATGGAACACACACACACACACACACACACACACACACACACACACACATATATATATATATATATATATATATATATATATATGTGTGTGTGTGTGTGTGTGTGTGTGTGTGTGTTCCATGGAGGATTCGAACATCCGACAGCGAGCAAACGCACGCTCCACAGCAAGGTGCCGTCGACCGCTAGACCATTTCACCGCGCCGTTCTGTATCTCATACAAATTACAACTGTAACCAGTACATGAATATATATATATATATATATATATATATATATATATATGTGTGTGTGTGTGTGTGTGTGTGTGTGTGTGTTCTGCATTAGGATAGTTTAACTTAGTTTGTTTGTAAGCCTAGAGACTAATATCGAAAAAAATTAAGTTACACTGATTTACAAACATTTGATACAGAACGATACTTTGCGGTCTCAGCTCTTTATTTGAGGGCAACATGGCGTTTACTTAGTTCGAAGCACAATGGCACAACATAATAGTGTAATACAGTATGTAGTCATCTAGGACGGTCATTACAGTTGCACACCTGCGTGGGATGGACAGCTTGAGGCTATCGGTCACATCTTGAGGGATATTTGACCGTTCATCCATGAGTCAAACATCTAGCTCTGCGGCCATTGTGAGAGGTGCTGGTCTCGCTGCAATGCTACTGCCAAGTGCCCGCCAGACATCCCGGTTTTAAGTGTTGTGAACAAACTATCCATTTCATTCACTCAGCTTGAAGTACGTTTTCAACGAGTGCAGACCTGTCGTCCACTAGAAGTAAGCCATCCCCTACCTACCAGCTTAGGGCAACAACAAGAGGTCCAATGATATCGTCTCTATAGCTACGATCAGTCAAAGAGCCGTTATGAACTACTTAAATGTTCGCACGTCCACCAGTACTGACTCCTGGCCACATCATTTGTCCACCACCATGATAATGTGAGCTTACCTGCACGTAAGTAGGACTGTTATGAGTTCCACGTTCTCTCCCAATGAGGAAACGACGATTGTCCGGCTAAACAAAAAGTTTTGACTCATCTGTGAACAGCCGCGGTGGAGCAGCCGAGCGATCTAAGGCGCCTCGCTGCAGGGCGCGCGGTTGCTCGACGTCGGAGTTTCGAGTCCTCCCTGGGTCATGGGTGTATGTGTTGTCCTTAGGTTAGTTTACCTTAGTTTAAGTAGTTTGTAAGCTACAGACTGATGACCACGCAGTTTGGCCCGATAGATTTACAAACATTTGAAGATCTGTGAACAGAAACCGGTGCCATTCGTTTCAACTCTATCCTGATCTTCCTGCGCCCAGTTTCTGCAGGCTGAACGCTGCTTAGAGGCGGCATTCAAGAAGGCGATTTCGGACTGTTTGTGTTGATGTTGCGCGTCCTGCGGCTGGCTGGAGGCTGCTTTCATCTGAGTTGCATCCAGCCTTCTGTCTCGATGGGTTGGTAACTGGAGGTAACGGCCATCCCTTGCCAAGGGTACACTTGGACTTGCCTTGTTTTACGTGTGCTTGTTGTTTGAAATCGCGTCCATGTCTTGGAAATAACACTTTGAGACACACCAACAACTACTGGCACCATCCTGTGTCTCTGTCTCGCTTCCAACCTTTGTATGGCTCTCCATGCCATAGCTTCCGGCAAGTCACATAGTTGTGTCACTACCCATCTGATTGTTCAACTCGTTTGGTAGAGTAAACACTCCGTAGAGACGTGGAACCAGTGTAGTTCATTCTGCCGCTGACAGGAGATACTTCAGAACCTAGGTATCTCAGCTGATGCCCTGATTGTTTCGATCAGTATAGCTTCTTCTTCAGGTGTTACTGTACATTCATGGTAAATAGAAACACCGTATCTGTCTGACACCGAATAAATCTTCACATGTCATTTGTCCGCGAGAACTCGCACCTTTAAAAGTTACGCGATCGATAGCGTGTATAGCATTTATCTGAAAGTCAAAGAATTGGTTGCAATGTACTTAATATGGCTAAATAAGTATTTATTGTACCTTTTATAAGAAAGCACATACATGAGACTATTAAATTTGGTAAAATGCCGATTGTTATAAAATTACTGTTAGCAAAATTCTTACGCGCGAGTTCTTGCGGGTTAGTTTCTCTCATTAATTTCAACCTTGGCAAAATATCGATACTTATTCGCCATACCACGACGATCAATAAATTCGAAAAGGAAAACCGTAACTTAGCTGATCGTGAAAAAGTGTTCTGTGTGTTATCTCAGCATTGAGAAACACGAGAATCAACAACAGCCGTAAGGAGAGACGATATCTAAATGGAGCTGAAACCAGTGTTCATTGCAGTATTTCGGACGCCCCACAACTTGGCCCACTATTTCGAGACGTGAGAAAGTCGCCACCCGACGGCAGGGCGGCCCGCAAACAAATGAAGCGCGCGCCACGCAACGTTAATTAAATTTCGCCGCGTGTCGCACTAATCTGCTAAGTAGCTTACGGCCGCGGTGGAAACTCCATTTCGATATTACAAAATCTTCCATGATTACCATCAATGTAATTGTAGATACAGGTTTCTCATTCGCCGTACCTTTGTTCCCTGTCACGGGAAAATACAATGGCCTGAATGACAACTGAGTTATTACGTCCTCTTTGGTAATTGGTTCTGGTGTACTCTTGTGCTTCCGCTTGTTTCATTATGCTGATCTAGGTCTGTGGCACCAGTGAGCTGACGATTGGGCGCGTGACGAAACAGAATATGTGCAAGAAACAAATTAAACATTTTGCTTGCTTATTGGTTAAAGACATTTGTGAATTTTAATAACACCCAGCTGCGACAGCCGACCAGTGTTATGTAACACCTAACCAGAGATTACGTAACATATACTTATAAATCAATTACTTGTTCATTACATTGATATCAGAACCGGACTGCAGCAGCCGGCCGCGGTGGCCGAGGGGACTGAGGCGCTCCACTCACGGTCTGCACGGACACTACGGTCGGGTGTTCGAATACCCCCTCGGGCATGGATATTTGTGCCGTCCTTAGTGTTAGCTAGTCCGTAAGTAGTTTGTAAGTTTAGGGACTGATGACCCCGAAACTAAGTCCCATAAGTTATACTAACATTTGGACTGCAGCAAAATCTAAGACTTCGGTCATGAAGCAACGACGAATATTTTGCCGCTTTTCGTCAAATATAAAGATGAGTATAATTTCCTGGATGAAACCATGTAAATTTGTAACTCGGCAGTAAACTAAGTGTCATTGTGCTTGTCATGGAGTCGACCTAAGGAATGTTGCTGCATGGCTTAATTGGCGTGTTTAAAAACAAGAAGGCTTCAGATCGAGGACACTGCTGTTTATCTTATGCCTCCGATGTCATCACACTGAAGATACTTTTGATACTGGAAAATTACAGGAGTCGCTTACATCGACCTGGCAGTTGCGCATGAGAGTGTCATCCACTGTGCGTTGTTTTGGAAGATATATGGAATCACGATATGGCTTTACCGCAGCTGATCTAGGCGTACTAGAAAACGGGATTCCTTGATATGTGGACCTCCAGGCTCACAGTTTCCGATGCAGATGTGAAGGAGTGTACTTTCACTAGCCACGCTGTTCATTCAGTCGTGAATAACACAGTTCAAAATTTTCAAATGTTTCTAAATCTATTAGTCCTTAGGCTTACAAACAACTTGCGCTAACTTAAACTAACCTAAGGACAATATACACGTCCATGGCCGAGAGCTGACATGAACCTCCGACGGAGAGCAACCTCGCGAACCGCAGCAATGTGCCTTAGAGCGTTCGGCCACTCCACCGCGGCAAGAACAGAATGTTATTCCTTGATGTCTATGACGTCCGTAATGTAATAGGTTGCTCTAGACGTTACGAATCGATCGATATCCCAAATTATTTGTTTGATATGCCACTCTTTTCACTTGATGTAGGACATATTCAGTGAACGATTACCATATCGTACACAGTTTCCAATGAGATATTTGATTATATAAAGCCACAAATCAATCCATCAAAATACAATATTGTATAATTAACACAAATGCTCCCGCAGCTGATTATTAGTAATGAGATATGTGAGAATGCTATCGTCGAAATTCATTATGCGATTAGTACGTTACTCAATAACCAAATGTCAGAACATTAAAACGAATAACAATCTTTTGCTGTGAAGTTTGGACAGCAGATGACATTGAATTCATTTAATGTATCAAAGAATCAAGTTAATAATGAATGTAAATTCAGACCGTTTGTACTTAGCAGTTAAATTTCAGAAATTTTGATGTAGACGATCATTCTTCTCAAAGTAAACTCTCTTTATACTGTATCATAAAATGAGACCTTAATGCATAAACTGAAGTCCACACGTCTATTGATATTAATAAATTTAAATTAAAGTAATTTTGGATATCGGTGAGGTATGTTTTTTGGAAAATGCTAAACGCGTGTTGGCATTTTAGGTGAGATGCTCGAGCAGGCGGCAGTAATACGCCGTCGCATGTCTTCGGGTGTTGGAAACAGAAGAATGTCGACGCGAGTCAATTCTGGGTAACGGACCGGCCGAGGTAAAAGGTCCTGAGCGTGCATTCCCACGAGTAGGAAGCTAATCTCGAAGACGTGCTGTTGTGATCCGTGCACTGTGGGCTGAACGGCGGTTAATTTGGTACCACAGTACGCAAACGAACGTCTTCTAGCCACCGTGGCTGATGGTCTGTTAGGGGTGCGACACTTGTGTGTCTCCATTATACAGTGAATGAAAAGTGGACCTAGCAGCTGACGGATTACTATGCCACATCAAACATTAACAGCGCAAGGACCCTGCGGCCCCACCAGACGATGCTCAAATGTTCAAATGTTTGTAAAGCTTATGAGACTTAACTACGGGGTCATCAGTCCCTAAACTTACAAACTACTTATCAACTACTTACGAACTAGGACGGCACAAATATCCATGCCGGATGGGGGATTCGAACCCCCGACCGTAGTGGCCGTGCAGACCGTGACTGAAGCGCCTCAGTCCCCTCGGCCACCGCGGCCGCCCCAGAAGATGCCATGGGGATTGTCAACAGAACAATAATGTATGTTTCGGCGGTTTACCTGGGCGTTGTTAGTACGTATCACTAAATAAGAGAGATGGTTAATGTGGAGAGTGCTATCGTAATGTCCAGATTATGCGTCCTCCCACGATGGAGGCCGGTGTGACACGCGTGGAATCGACGTCGGTGGAGAACGCTTCGCACTCTCTCCTGGCTCAGGTCACTGCTTCACCTGAGTCTGCAGAAACAAGAATGTGGGTCGACTGCAACGGAAGCCAAAGCATTGGCGTTCCTCACTTCTTTCGCCACTTATTTCCTTCTGTCGCGTTTTCTATGTGTTGCACCACCACATTGAAGTGACTGGTCGAAAAGTTCGATAAACAATTGCAGGAAGGTGACGTCTATTGGGGCCTCCGCATACACCGCACAAGCACGAACATCGACCCTCCGGCCCCCTCCTACCCCGTGATCGTGTGGGTGGACCGCACCGCCCACTCGCAGTGCACTGCTCGAGCTGCCAGCCACTGCCTCACCAGCGGCGGTGCCTCACGTTGCCGCGCATCGCGACTGGCCAGACAGCGAGTGCTTGACGGTCCGAGGCTGCCAAGCGGAGTCCAAACGCACGCACCTCAGGTAGACCGCGGAAGGCCTTTTATTGAAATAACGTTACTCTGAGACCGAGCATTCGAATTTGATCGTATCCCAGTCTCCCTTGTAACAATCACCAACTCTCTGTCTCTCCGTAGAACTGCTACTGATGTTTCACAAACATTTCTAGCTAGATCTCACAACATGCGTTGTGCAAAACAGCGAACTGCGGTCTTCAAGTCAACGTTTGCAAAGCCATATTTCTAGAAAACGTATTTGACTGTGGGTGCGACTCTTCAGTTAGTAAACTGTTTGCTCTTGTCTAGTGTATGTATTTCTACATTTATGAGTTGTATGGACGAGTTCCCTGACAGCTTAACGGACGCTTGTTACAACAGGCACCTTTGACCTCGAACGGTCGGAACCGTATGAAACCGTGCTTATAGTAAAAACCGTCGTCTCCATGAAAAGAACCAGGATTGTCTGATAGTGCTACTAGATGGTGGCATAGCGTGCTCCAGTTAGCGACTGATAGAGCTTCAGCACGTATTTTTTTGTGTCTTCCAGTGTTCTCAGGGGAGTTACTATGAAAACTGTGCACACTGCACTGACATCACGAAGAGAGCTAATCGTACGACAGTGATCCAAAAGCTAGGACCGAATTGTGAGTTGCTCAATAGTACAGTGACATCGGGGCAGAGGATATGGAGTTCGCGGATATATACATAACACAATAATTCAGAAATATGATGGTGACGACACAGAAATACACGAAGTAACGCTGGATAAATATACTGAATTTGAAAGATTGGAGGAGCCTGTAGCTGTACGTGGCTCTTCAGGCAGTACACGGCGGTCCTCTCCAAAGTAACGGGAACGGCCAAGTCAAGATGAATGCGAACCCTCGCCACCGAAAAAGACGAGGAGCAGCATATTAAATATATTGCTGACACTGTACGAGAGAACATTTATGAGGACGAAACCGTCTGGCAGATTAAAATTGTGTGCCGGAACCGGGACTCGAACGTGGGACCTTTGCCTAGTCTTGCATGTTTCGCAGGAGAGGTTCTGTGAAGTTTGGAAAGTAGGAGGTGAAGTTATGAGGCGGCATCGTGAGTCGTGTCGGGATAGCTCAGTCGATAGAGCGCTTGCTCACGAAAGGCAAAGTTCCCAGGTTCGAGTCCCGCTTCCGGCACACAATTTCAATCTGCCAGGAAGTATCATATTAGTGCAGACTCCGCTGCAGAGTGAAAGTTTCATTTATGAGGACTTTTACAATCGTGGTTTCAATTCCGATAGCAAACCAATGATGCGCTATAAGTGCATCAAAAGTGAATCAAATTGCATGTTAATTCTAAATAATGTGTCTGGGGAACATTGAGAAGGTGTTTGTTTTAAAAGAAACACACTGTCGCATTTACAAACTATAAAAGAGTATGCAATATCTCTATTTCATAGTGGAAGGAGGTACGGACGTACAGTCCACTATTGTAATCTCCAGATCAGGGCACTAGAATGGACTAAAATTGTAGCTTGGTCCATTTCCAAGCGTCAGTTTTCTTTATCGACCACGTGAGTTCTGAATATTGCATCTCATCAAGGCGTATTACTGCACTTGTCACACGTAAGGACATAAAACACTATATTATTATACGTCAGAAAGCACAACTGTTTGTGGGGGAAGTTGACATTGCTACAACAGAGGAGGGTGTGGTGAACGGTTGCGTTGGGAACAGCGACCAGAGCCACTTCCATTACGAAACCTCTCCGGCACCCGCGTTGTCCTACATAGGAGACGAAACTACAGTGTGTGCTGCGGTCTGCACACGGCTCTATCTACAGTTACACAATCAATGTGGCTTTATAAATGGTAGACAGAATAGCAAACAAGTTGTACATCTGTTTTCAAGAGTCACAACGTGCTTCCGGTCGAAATGCTTTGAAAAAACCTGCAACAACCTAAGCACGAAGCATCATGTGGAGGCAAGCAGAAGTGGAACAATGACTGAACAACACATGAAACATTTTCTAACCTTGGTCCATCGCGAACATGTAACAAATAAAAGAGCCTATTGTTCTGTGATTCCTGGGCAGATCAAACATTGACTGTGGTAATTTTGGGAGCTTTAAAACGTATAACATCCACAGAATTTCCCAAGATTTTAATCCTTTCTGACTCTCAAAGCGCCCTCACTTGTATACAACACCGAAGATAGATCTCAACTACAAATCAGTATATAATTGATGTAGCTGTGTAAAATGCTGCTTACTATGCGTGTTTTTTATTTATTTATTTATTTATTTATTTATTTTGAGCATATGTCAGTCGGTGTGACAAGACTGTAATTCTGCCCACTTAATACATAATACACCTGATCGTGCAAATATAACATTAATTTAGAAGTTAATATAGATGAGCACTTTGGGGTCGCCACCATATATATCCAAAATATGGAAAATTATTAAAATTGACCGACTACTGTCATGTGGTCAAGTGATATTTTTCTAAATTGCATCTCAATGTTTCTCCCAAATTAAAAGATAAATATTTAAGACCCCTCCAAAATACTGATGGGTGTGAATTTAAATGAAAGTGGAGAATGAAATTTTTTAACATTTATTATCTCACTGATAAGCATCCTACCAGTGAAAAATTAAAAGAAAATGAATGAATGCAGATTCACGACACTCACAAATTTTTACACTTTACTGACTTGACAGGTTATATAGGAGTGGGGTGAGGGCTGAGAGAGAAGTTAATAAAGTAATATCTCTACGAGGAATAAAAATGAAAAGGAAGACGTGAAAACTAATAGAATTCACCACAAATAAAAGAAAGGGCTAGTCTCCAAACTCAAAAACTGGCAGATTATGGGGCAGTAAATAGGTCCCCTACGCTGTCACAGTGCAGTACGATACACAACACCAATTACCGGGATAGATCAGATGAAGGCTTGGCTGCTGCTGGGGATGGAATCAGCAAGGCTGTAAGAAAACCGGACGCGTGTGCGCGCTGGATTCCGCAATCCAAAATATTATAAATGTCGCCACACAGCCTCAGAAGCTTCGATGTAGCCTTGAAATGTGGCTGCCTGAGTTTAACACACAAGTGCACAAGTTATCAGATTGTGTAAGCAACACAAAATATTCCAAGTTCACTTGTAAATTAAGCTCATGAACTCTTCCTGGTCCGCAGTGCAGACGCTCTAAACAGAGACTTTCGAAATGAATGTTAAGGTCAACTGCAGGCACACTCGGGCGTCAGCACAGGACAGCAAAGACTCGAAATGTTACAATTCCGTTGGCTCCGGCTGCGGAAACACAGCAGAACATAAGCCAAATCAGACACCGAAACAGAGCTGCACACACGACGGACTCCGGCACCGGTCCAGTACACTGCAGACGCTCACCGGCCAGTCCGCACGCACCGCCATAGCAGACGGCAAGAGTCTGTGCGACACGACCCTCTGCATACGGCGCGCCAATCTCAGCATTCCGCAAATGGTCTCGCCAATGAGAAACCGAGGCGTCTTTGACAAGTGTCAAAACTCCCTTACAAAAATATAACTACGAATCAGGGAGTGATACTTGGCCGATGACCAGTAGGCTCCTCCCACTAGTAACGTTCCCACAGTCCGTACCAAGGCCAGGTGGATGACCTCAGTACTTTGAGAAAGACACAATTTCCCTCAGACCGACGAATATTGTACATACTGGAGCCAACTCCCTATGGTGCCATCCAGCGCAGCTTCCCCACTACCCACATTCGTCAAACAGAAAATTAAATCAGTCTTAAGCCGTTTCCAAGAAACCAGCCCGCACAGGGCGTTGCCGTGAACATTCATAGTCGCACGGTGGCGTCACGTTCCTCCAGAGGCACACAGTAAGACACCGCTGCGTCCCCCTGCGAGACCGGTCCCTAGCGTATTGTACGACTCGACCTCGCGCCACAGCAACAGCTCTCCAGGTAGGCTAGCGGTAATAATTCGATGGCTGCTCGCCTCGTTGGCTCTCCGCGCTACTCTAAAGGCGAGTCTCCTTGACCGCCAGGCTCGCAAAAGCGGCTTAACAGAAGAGAATAGCCCAGCGACGCTTCCCCTCCTTCCACCAGTAAAGGGGAGTTTTCGCCCGCTCGGTCTGTACGTAAATGTCTTACAGTAACATCTGCCTGACTCTTCATCGTCTTAATGACTACTGGTAATTTTTCTTTAATTTCATGTTTGTGAGGCTGAAGGTATGTTGCTCTAAAACTGGAAGAATCGTCCTTAAACACAACAAAGTATCTATGACCCTGCAAATCAGTTTCCTCCATTGGTCCACATACATCTGCATAAAATAATTATCCAGGTTTTGTTGGTTTCTCCACTCTTTTACTAAATGCCAGGCGATTATGTTTACCATAGACACACCCTTCACAAACGCTGTTATCAAAAATTGTCTCTATACCATGACCCTTCAAGAAATGGTGCACATAGCACTTATTTTGATGACCCATTATTTCGTGCCACCTCTGTAAAGTGTCATCACTTTCAGCTACAACACAGGCTTTTACTTCACGAACAACCTTCACAGCTAAACTGTAAAGTCCATTTTCAGCAATGAATGTAGCAACAGCAATCGGAATATCATTTTTGAAAAATACCAATGATTTTCCATCATTTTCAATTACTTGATTTATTCCCTTTTGTGTATTCTTAACAGAAAACAAGTTGTAGAATCCATCAGGACAAAACCAAACATCTTCAAAATATCATTCTGTCCACTTCTGTCCATTAAAACTTTTACATCATTACTTCCTGTGCCAAGTACTTCAATTTGCACACCATTCTTGGCAATAACCATCTTTCTTGGAGTCCTAAAAGGTTCATAGGTAGTGTACCAGTCACACTGATTTGTTACGTGATGCGTCGCACCACTGTCAATGTACCACTTACTACAATCAAACGTATTTACATCTACTGAAAAACTACTATTGCGTTTCAGCATTAAAACATTACTTAACATAGCACAGTCTTCATTTTTGTTCACGCAAATACTCGCACATTCATTTGAGCGATGGTTTTTTTCTTAAATTTGAAAGACACTAGACCTGTTTTGCACTGTTTAGATAAGTGACCTACTTTACCGCAAAAAAGCATTTTCTATCTTCATTTATTTTATGATTATACTTTTTTAATGCGTCTGTTTTGGTAGTTTGTTTGCGCCTTTGTCGCTCTTTATTGATCTTCATTTTCGACATCATTGCTGAAGCAACACTTTCTTCATCACGATATGTAATTCTCAATTTAAAGACCGTTTTTGCAGTTAAATCCACGTCTTCTCTTCAGCAGGTAAATCGTGCCATGTTATACAGATGTAGTGATTTTTTTTGGCAAATTTGCAAAAAATCTCTCACAAAGGTCACCATCGTCGATCGGCTTGTCTAGCAAAGCAAATTGAGTGTTAATTTCATCAGATTTCGATAAATGGCCTTGTATACCGCCAGATGTTTCCCACACAATGTTGTGAAATTTATGTCGAAGCAGATCAATGTTTCCGGCTCAGTCAACATTGTATATCTTGTGTAGCTTCTCCCAAATCTCTTTAGCAGCCTTACATTCACCAACACGAAGTAAAGGCTTAATATCAAGCGACAAAATGGGCCGTTTACTTGCTTTTTAATTTGCCTTCGTCCATTTCTTAATACCAGATTCATAATTTTGTCCGCCTGCTTCTGGTTTAAGCAGCGCGCCATTTACGACGTCAAAGATTTCGTCACATTCCAAAATAGTTCTCATTACGATTCTCCAAGTCGCCCAGTTTTCTTCGCCCGTGAGTTTCTCAATTTGTTGTCTTCTTTCGGCCATGGTTTCGTCTTTCCTCACTTCTAGTAAGAAGTTAAAAAATTTTGTTCTTCAAAAAACTTAATTACCAACAACCGCGCTCATCTGCTACTATGTTGATTAAACATCAAATGCAATTTTTTTTAAAGAAATTAAACATTTATTAAAATTTCGCTAAAGAACGATAATTACGATACTTCTAGCAATCACCAAGTCAGCTGAACAACAAAACATCTAATTAAAACTAATTCATGGAATCTTGAATTGCACCTTCAAAGAGTAAGAACACACACACAGATAATAGGATATACATATAAAACATTGAATAGATAAATCATATACTTTCACAAAATAGGTTATATAATGCACTAAATTGATTGTCAAGGTCTCTTGGTTCTAATCATCGTTCGAGGTAATACGTATTATAATAGTTCGCGATTTACTAATAGTGTTTCGCGAATGTACATTTATTATAGATCGTGGTTACAAGTACAAATTACGCGATCTGTAATTACATAAAGAATATCTCTGATAGTTACGACGGTAAAGAAATTAATTTCGATCCATTTAGTACGTATTTAAATGATTTAGACTTGAACTCATAACGGACTTTAGTGCTTAAATATTAAGCCAGCTATTGGGGCAGAAACTATTAAGCGGTGAATTCTAAATAACTACAAATGATAATTCAGTAACCGTTCGCAGTGTGAAAAAACATAGGGAATTGACTATGACGAACTTAATTGCGTGTGAATATAGAGAAGGGACTATATACCGTCAATGATAGAACTCACTGTAATCATTACTAATGGTGTCAACATATGTGATTTCATTCATGATGACTCGTTTTTCTTAGTATTTGCGCTCCTAAACTGATTTATAAACTGTTTGGTTTGATGATAGATCACAAACTGTGACGTTAATATCAAAGCTGGATACAGAAGAATTATTTTTAAAGTGATAAGAAGTGAAGTACTTTAACTAACAGGGACGATAGGTTGTATTCTAGCAACAAATACAACGTCAAATATTACGCGTGTATCAGACAATTAACCGTTGCACGAACAGAGATAATATAGTACTCCATAGCAGTGAAATCGGTCAGACGCTAGCTGGAACAAGCAGTCTCTCGTGTACGGCTTTCTCGCCCTAGAGTTGGAAATCAAGTCATCAGCATTTTATTTTGGAAAGCGAACCGGGCATAAAACTGAACGGAACAATCAAATTTAGACATACTGTAAATAAAAGTGTATTTACGAAGACCGAGACATTCCTACTCTGTTAGTGCGTCGTCCGCCACTGCGAACGGTAACATTCCAGTCGCCGGCAGTTGGCAGGAGAATACCTGCTGCAGTGAGTGGCACACGCACCGTGGGGCTCCAACAAGAAACTACCCTGCAACATAGCCAGACGGCGCAAAGAGTAACACCAAAGTGGGGTTCGAAGAGGAAATCATCCCACACTACTATTAGAGAAATAAAAGAAATGAATTGGACCATATCTAGAAAAACCCGTACTTCATTCGAAAAGACATAGAATGTGCAATTATAGTGAACTGTTTCAATTACATCTTAAATTGTGTGTACATATTGACCATTGCATGGTGAACTTGAGACACGTCCATTGATTATGTGGTCGTGTTACATTCTGATTTATTCTTTAACCTAAAGTGTATCTGCATCATTAATGTTATCTAACTGTGTGTTAATCATTTTATTATTTTTATTAATGATCAATGCCCCATGTTTATGTATGTTTGCCCCATATTTACATATGTTTCCACCCATGTGATTGAACTTGTATGGTCATGTGAATGTGGAAGGTTGCTCTTAATATTGACTGACTGCCGCGCAATGGCTTGCTGTCGCCGCCTCCCGCTTCAGGCCTCGTTTTGCTATAGTTTAGAACGCATGGCTTAGTTTGTCGTCTGCGCGGCGTCTGCTGGCTGGCCAGAGCTTGGAGCTTTACTCTGCACTCTTCCTTCTCGCTCCGACAGCCGTGGAAGTAACTACTCAGCTTTCTTTGTAATCAGGCAGTCTTGCTTTTTCAGTGATAGTTTTCTTGAGTAATTCTTTCGTTTTGTGAGGCGAACTGTTTCTTAATTTACAGAATTCGAGTAAATTCAGTGTATATTTATGATTTCTTTTTCATTCCAGTGATGATTGTGTGTTCGGTTTTGCTCAAGTTAGAATATCCGTGTGTGGCATTCAGCCTTTGTGTAAACCTAATATGTTTGAATTTCCTTCCTGTTTTTAACTAACTTTTCAGGTTGCATCTGTATCCGCGAATATGCTAAATATCTCTCAGATTTTCCGATTTGATTTCGTCTTCCCTGTCTTGTATGAACGATTGCACCACGTGCTTTCGTAACGGTCATTACGTCGGCTTTCAGCCACGCTTTTGTTAATACTAGCTTTCTTCTATGTGAATTCTCGCGTGTGCTTTACTTGCATATTATAAATTAATTTCTGTTGTAAATGTCATGAAATTCGGCGTGGTCGCACACCAAATGGTATTTAATCTCCGTGCCCCATGTTTAATCATGTATTCATCTTTATTACATTGATTTTGTGTTTGTTAAAACATTGGCTGCTCCCTTAAGGAGTGCGCATTTAGATAAATTCAATTCCGCATGTACTGTGGCCACTTATAAAGTAAATTAGAGCAGCAGTAAGCGTTTTCACTTACATTTTCACGTCCCAACTGCCCAGATCTTGCTTATTTTAATAACAGGCTACATTCAATGTTTATGATATCATGTGCTGCACAAGGTCCGAGTGAGGCGAAAGGACTCTAACAGAGCAACCAAATGAAAGACGTTTGTTTTGATGGTAGTGTGAAAGAAAGGTACTCTTGCCAGCCCCCCTCGCGCTCCTTACAGCTTTCTGGGACATCGCGCCCCTTCCTTTCCCCCAGCTACGTTTTCCCTCTTCCTTCTTCCCCTCCCCAACTGGCACCACTTGTCAGCTCTTTCTCCCCCTATTTCTGCCCCCTGTTCCTTCCCCATCTTCACTCATCAGATCCGTTATCAACTGCGTGTGAACTGTCTGTATGATTCAGTGTAGTGTTTTTCCATTTTCGTCGTGTTGTGTTTTTATGTAATACTTCACGCATGTCACTCCATTTCCAAAAGGCACACCGTCAATCTTTTCCCTGTGTTATGTGTCTTGTCTTCTTCTTGTAACGTCATTGTATTTCTTGCAATATGCTTCTTGTAACGTCATTGTATTTCTTTTAATGTGCTTAAATGTACTAATTATGTATGCTGAAGAGCAGCTCGGGCGTTGCCAGCCCGCCACACATGGGGAATGAGAGAACGAAAAAGAAAACAAAAGAGAAAGTACGAGGCAGAGTACCAAGAGGCAGAGTACCTAGAGGCAGAGTAGCCAGTCGTACCAACAGGACTATGTGCAACTGGAAATGCGCGCTGGATCCGAAGCAGGAGCCACCACGTCTCAACCTTCTCGCCTCAAACCTGAACAAGGCGATAATAAACTACTTGACTCTGTATTAAAGACCACGTTAAGCACCATAAGGAACATAAATGGCCCAGCCTCACATCAAACGAGCTTTAAAGCATATAAAATTTCCCAATCGGAAATTTAAAAAATACATAACAGAGAACCTGCACGGCTAGGTACCCTTATAGTGTGTGACTGTTTGAACTTGGTACACTATTGTCACCGCCTCCTCGCGTATCGTTCGTGGAGACAAAGATTAAGTGGTTTCCTCCGTGCTCACACTAATCTAACTTCGTGTTGTCGGCCGCGGTGGCCGAGGGGACTGAGGCGCTCCAGTCACGGTCTCCACGGCCACTACGGTCGGGGGTTCGAATCCCCCCCTCGGGCATGGATATTTGTGCCGTCCCATAAGCTATACAAACATTTGAACATTGAACATTTATCTTTGTGTTATTTGGTCGAGAAGTACATAGGTTGAATCTTCGAGAAACATATTATTTCAGAAGCCCCAGAATCATCTCCATGACGCTTTCTTTTTTCCTACATAAGCCTGTAACTAAAAGCACTGCTATCCGTTGTATCTCGTCCTTCTCTTCTACCCTTCCTTCCAGCAGTGATAGTACTGCAATTTTCGCAGTAGAGCTTCTGTGAAGTGTGGAAAGTAGGAGCGAGTTACTGGCGGATCGCAAGTTGTGAGGGCGGGCCCTGAGCGTACCAGGGTAGCTTAGTCAGTGGAGCGCTTATCCACGGAAGTCAGAGGCCCAAGTTCAAAACGCATTTAATGGGTCAGAAAGTTTCGTATCGGCAGCCACACAGCTACAGAACTACAGAGTGATAATATTCTGGAATGAAACGGTTCCTCATCAAAGATAAACGCTCTGTGCGGAGGAAGTAAGATAGCAGTATGCAAGAAACTGAGAGATGACAAATAACAGTAATATTCCTTCTTTCGGACTGAAGAAGTATCAGCAAAGTTTCTGTGTGTAAGAATATGCTTCAGGTCCCGCTGACACAAAATCAGTGGAGTCAGTTGGATGTCCCGCTGAGGCGACAGACTCCTGATGACACTGGCGGCAGTCGACGCGCCTCACCCCGGCAAACCGCGGGGCAGGCTGCTCAGCCGCGGACGCCGGCAGCTGCGAACAGGGCGCCGCGCCGACCAGCTCCTTGTCACCAGGGACCTGTCCTCACCTAATACAAGGAAATCAATGCTTCTTTGTAGCTTTGTTCGTGATATATGCGCTTCCGTGTGGTTCATCCGTAAGCGACTGCTTTCTGTCGACATCTTTTTTGTATTTTCTCTAAGGTTACAGGCATAATTACATACTTTTGCAGATATGACGTCATGACCAATGAAATAAGTGAAAAACTGCAGCATTATGAATGACTTTTAAATTTATTACGTCGTTGCTCTGAATGTATTGGCAAAATGTTTTGTAAATTGTACTCATGTATGTCAATGAACGTACCTACAAAATTATTTTATTGTACGAGCTTCTGTTCAGGAGATAAGACGTCACAAACACTTATGTGCGTCGAAAATGCCGCATTATGAACGGCGTTTAAATGTACCGAGGTCAAAACAATTAGGGGATCAGACGAGATATCCAGGTTCTGAAGGATAGTCATCGCCAGAATGAACTAAAACGGTTTGACGTCTTTCTGTCGGTTCTACTAAATGGAGACGACAGCATTACAGCAACCGAGGTAGTAATGACAGAAAGTTGTTGCAGAGGAGGTTGGCTTCCACATTTTTTATTTTTTATTTTTATTTTATTTATTTATTTATTCTTTTTACCAAAACTAGCTGCACAATTAATAGGTTTCAGAAATTAATGCTACCAGTCGCAATTTTTTGTATGAGGTTATTTATTGCCCATAACCGGTACGAGCTGCTTCGCAGCTCATTATAAGGTGGTACATAAAAACGTGCTACTGCAATTAACAATTAACATTCTCTGTGGGGATTGCTGTGTAAAGCAACAACAAGTAAACTGTTGTTGTGTGGAGGTACACTAATTATTTATCAGATACGTCTGTCTTTAAGTTATTATTTACACTTAGTACATCCACAAGCGTATCGCTTATCGAAAACATTTTGCTAATGACACTACACTGTACAGACATTTCCACAAACAACAACTCTCACTAATTTTACAAATTGTAAAAAAGAAAAGAAAAAAAAGTATGGTTAGACTACAGGCTAAGAGATTTCGTATGAAACCAAAGAGTCACAAAAGCTTTATTTATAGGAACTAAATATATTAACCATTGAAATTAAATAATAACAAAACTTCAATTACAAATTTAAGGTATGCATTTTAGAAACTGCATAAATACGATTTCTGAATCATATGTACTATAATATCAGAAGTATATTAAGATTACTTTTAACAGCGGTTTCCATACGTAGATATAGTTTTCAAGCCGAAAATGAAACATTTGAATTTGGTATGTTAATGATTAATTTAAAATTAATACTTACTGTTGTTCTGTGGTAGGCAGAGGTGCAGCCGTTGGCGAGAAAGTGCGCGTTGCGAGAGATGGAGAAGGAGAGAAAGGGAAGGAGTACGAGGAACACAAAGAGAGGGTAAGTGAGAAGTATGTGTGTATGTGTGAGTGTGTGTGTGTGTGTGTGTGAGTGTGTGTGTGTGTGTTTGTGTGTGTGTGTGTGTGTGTGTGTGTGTGTGTGTGTGTGTGTGTGTGTCTTAGGTATTTGTTTCTGAATAATTGTTCAATTATTAAAGTTTAAGCAGTTTTCAAATTCTGGGGGATTCAGGTGTTTGCTAATTACGTTAAAAATCGACCACGGTACGTAACTAGACCCTTGCTTTGTCACTAAAATTAGTAAATAAGGTCAGTGTGAACTACCTGCTACAAAGCCTTGTTCCCTGGCCCAAACTGCGAACAGACTCGTTTCACATTACTTCAATAACAGTAAGTTAATAGTAAGTTAATACTACAGTGGTCAATATACATAGCAGCTCGCACGTTATAATACATCGGGCCCCACAAAGCTAGACAGTATTTACACAGAGTTCATACACCGCCATACGATCACAAATGGTTTTAACATACCAGGCCGGTGTCAAACTGCAACTAGAACCACACACACCGCGTTTATCTAATAGAAATCACTGAATTGACAAACGAGAACACATTTCCGCACACGAATCTAAGTTAAACGTGCTAGTCAATGGCACGCTACCATCTCCAGAAACAAAAGCAGAACCAACCTCACCAGACGACCAGGCGAGAATGAAGATCAAGCGGTCATGGGGAGGGAAACAGCTACCGGACGCGGGAAGCAACCGGAAACTGTAAAATCCACGAAGACAGCAGTGGTTGGGGGACGCTAACTAGCCCGCAACCATAGGGTGTGGAAGCCTCTGTGGTGGCATGAGCAGCTGTCGATACTGAGCCAGAGAGAACGATGCAAAGCGAGCTATCACTCCCCACATACAAACAGCCATAGATTCTCGAGCACACTTAAAAGTGCAACGACTGCACATTCTCACAGGGACAGTGGGATAGCGGAGAAGTCGTACTTATGCCACATTAATTATATATAATAATAAATTATAAACATAAAAAATAAGAAAAACCTACCAATATTAATTAATATTTTAACACATCAAATAAAGATGCTATTCCTCAAGCACTGAAAAGAGTGGGTTTGAAGTTTTAACAAAATCATAATCTAACGACATTAAATAAATTATAACTTTACAGAAACTATACAAAAATATATGGAGGACCAAATTTGTAAATTTTGAGAAAGCTTTTGACAATGTCGACTGGAATACACTCTTCCAAACTCTGCAGGTAGCAGGGGTAAAATATAGGGAGCGAAGAGTAATATTCAACCTATCCATAAACCAGACAGCGGTTATTCGAGTTGAAGGGCAAGAAAGGGATGCAGAGGTTGGGAAGTGAGAAAGACAGGGTTGTAGACTTTCCTCAATGTTGTTCAATGTGTACATTGAGCAAGCAGTGAAGGAATGGAAGGAAAAATTTGGAGAGAGAATTAAAGTTCAGGGAGAACAAATAAAAAGTTTGCGGTTTGCCGATGACAAAGTAATTCTATCAGAGACAGCAAAAGACCTGGAAGAGCAGTTGAATGGAATGGACGGTGTCTTGAAAGGAAGATATGGGTTGAACATTAATAAGAGTAAAACGAAAGTAATGGAATGTAATGTCAGAAATTGAGGCGATACTGAAGGAATTAAATTAGGCAATGAGACAATGAAAGTAGTAGACGAATTTTGTTATTTGGATAGCAAGATAACTTCTCATGGCCGAAGTAAAGAAGAATGGCAGAACGGCTATGGGGAGAAAAGCATTTCTAAAGAAGCGAAACTTGTTAACATAGAAAGACGACCGTCTGTCGTCTTCCATATATTTTTGTGTGATTTCTGTAAATTTATATTTTTTTAAATGTCGTTAGAGTTTCATTTTGTTGAAACTTAAACCCCGCTCTTTTCAAGTCTTGAGCAATTGCATCTTTATTTCATGTGTTAAAATATTTGTTAATATTGCTGGGATATTCTTATTTTGTTATGTTAATAATTTATTATTGTATCAATTAATGTGGCATAAGTACGGCTTCCCCGCTACGCCAGTGTCCCTGTAAGAATATGCAGTTGTTGTACTTGCAAGTGTGTTGAGAATCTATGGCTGTTTCAATGTAGGGAGTGATAGCCCCCTTTGCATCGTTCTCTCTGGCTCAGTATCGATAGCTGCTCATGCTACCACAGAGGTTTCTACACCCTTTGGTTGCGGGCTAGTTAATGAACCTTTTCCTCCTGCGCGATTATCGCTGTCCGTCCCCCACCTCCGCTGTTTTCGAGGATTTTCCAGCTTCCGGTGGCTTCCTGAGTCCCGCACCCGGTGGGCGCGCGACTGTTCTGGGCGTCTAGTGAGGTGAGGGTGGTTCTGGTCAGGTTTCTAGAGATGGTAGCATTTCATTAACTACCACATTTAACTTAGATTCGTCAAACATTTTTTGGAATATTTTCTCCGATCGTGTGCGGAAATGTGTTCTCGTGTTTCCATTCAGTGATTTCTAATAGATAAACGTGGTGTGCATTACTCTTGTTGCAGTTTGACAATGGCCTGTTATGTTAAAACCTTTTGTGATCATTTGACAGCAGATGAACTCGGTGTAAATACTTTCCAACTTTGTGTGGCCCGACTTCTAATAGGTGATATGTTCCTTTTTTTACAGTGCATGTAAAAATCTTCTCAACGTGAGTGATATGTGTTCCACGTGGTTGGTTCATAGAACAAAGCATTGAGCTTCCACTCTTGTTTGTTCCATGCCCATCAGGCAATCAGCTATGCGGGTATCTTTCTGCTTTAGACTAATATTTCGCAATCTGCTCTCCCCGCCTATTTTGATGTTTCTGTTTCTTATCCGACTTGTGGTACGAACTCTGTGTCAGTAATTCTCTGTGAGCCTTGTACAACCTCCTCCAATGGCTTCCTCATGTAATTTCAAACATTTTTCCGACTTTGTAATTATTTCATTTTTCTGGTTTTACTGAGATCCGACTTCATCCGTCTCTGTAATCGAGCCCTATCGCGTGTTGTGGCATTTCATTTGCTTCCTTATATAATTCTAAGCATTTATATGGGCTACATGCAGTAGTTGATTTTCTTAATTTTTTCGGAATCTGAATTGATTGAATTTTATCGGTTTTCGGAACCACATGGGTCCGAGCTCCGACTTCCGAGGTTTGCTGCTAGTGAGCTGAGTTCACGCCACTTCTCATATAAAACCAGTACCTACCTCGATTTCTAACAGACTGCAACTTAAGAATCCACCGTTATTTTGTATAGTGAATTCGACTTTCAACCGCTTCGCCTTCAGTGAAGTGCGTTCATGTTCGTGTTTTCTCGCGGTCCAATTCAGATGTAATTTGACTTGCTATATATACGCACCATCTCAAAACAGGCACGACTGACCAGAGCCAGGTTCAAAGTCTCTTTGTGTATTGTGTTTTGTGCTACCTCCGACTTGCTGAATTTAGCCTACGATAGCGGCGCCTGCTTCCGCCTCGTCTCAACACACTGCTTTGGTGAGTTTCGCTGTGGCATTGCGTGTGTGTGAGATAATGAGTGTTGTTTGTGAATCCTTTCCCCCACTAGCGTTAAATCATCTATAATTTAGGCTGGTCACCATCACATTAATCCATGTTAGAGATGAATTTTATTGT
This sequence comes from Locusta migratoria, assembly GCA_026315105.1. NCBI lineage: Eukaryota > Metazoa > Arthropoda > Insecta > Orthoptera > Acrididae > Locusta > Locusta migratoria. The sequence continues at coordinate 676,518,711 of CM048746.1, read as the reverse complement.
GTTAACAAAATAGGTTTCCCATTTTGCTTGATTTATATCTGAATAAACAAGTTTATGTTCAGCATTTTCCGTAAGAGCCTATAAATTGTAGTTTTAATGCGTCTTCCCTCTTTTATATAGTATTGCTTCAAAAGTGCTGAGAACATGCTCAGATGCTTTGTTTTCTACGACTAAATTCAGTTGCCACGTTTTAGCCACCTTTCTAAGATAACTTTAATTGTTGTGGCTTGGTTATTAATGTCTGTGTATAATAACGTGTGAGCTGTTATGTATATTTACCACTGTAGTATTAACTTCCTGTTAGTGAAGTAATTTGAAACCAGTCTGTTCTCAGTTTGGGCAAGGGAACAAGGCTTTGTAGCAGGGAGTAACCATTAGTTCACACGGACCTTGTTTTCTAATTTTGGTGACAAAGCGATACTCTTGTTACGTACAGTGGTCGACTTTTAACATACAATATTAATTTAAATGTGTTGAAGTCCTTTTTGAAAGCACTTGTCTGGAGTGTAGCATGTATGTCAGTGAAACGTGGACGATAACGAGTGAAGACAGAAAGACTATAGAAGCTTTTGAAATGTGGTGCTGCAGACAAATGATGAAGATTAGATGGGTAGATCACGTGACAAATGAGGAGGTTCTTAACCGAATTGGGGATAAAATGAGTTTCTACATCTACATCTACATCTACATACATACTCCGCAGTTCACCGTAAGGTGCGTGGCGGACGGTACACTGTACCACTACTAGGCATTTCCTTTCCTATTCAACTTCCAAATTGAACGAGGAAAAAAAGAATGCCCAAATTTCTCTTATCTTGTCTTTGTGATCTTTACGCGAAATGTAAGTAGGCGGCAGCAAGATCGTACTATACTCAGCTTCAAATTCCGGCCCTCTAAATTTACTTAACAGAAATTCACAAAAATAACGTCGTCTTTCTTCCAGCGATCCCCAATTGAGTTGCCGGAGCATTTCCGTGACACTCGCACATTGGTCGAACCTACGGGGAACAAATCTAGCTGCTCGTCTTTGAACCGCCGCTATGTCTTCCTTTAAACTGATTTGCTGCGGGTCCCAAACACTTCAGCAATACTCAGGACGTGGTCGTACAAGCGTTTTATACTCGGTCTCCTTTACAGGTGGAGTGCATCTTCCCAAAATTCTCCCAATAAACCGAAGTCGGCTGTCCGCCTTACTCACAACTGTTTACGGCATATCCTGACTAAGAGAAAGGATAGATTGGTAGGACACATTCTGAGACATCAAGTAATTGTCAACTTAGCATTAGAAGGAAGTGTGTGTGGTAAAAATCGTAGAGGGAGGACGATGGATGAATACAGATAGCAGATTCAAAAGGATGTAGGTTGCCGAACGTATTCTCAGATGAAGAGACTTGCACAGGATAGCGTAGCGTGGAGAGCTGCATCAAACCAGTCTGCGGACTGAAGACAACAACAACAACAACATGTGTTTTGTATTTTAGCTTGATTAACTGCTATTTGTGCATAAATCTGCATAGCCAGAAAAGAGTGTTCCTGTATCCACACTGTGGCAATCCTGGTGGTTTGGGGTGTCGCATTGCCGTGCAGGAATTGCCAGAGTCTGTCGGAATACACAACATGAGTGTATGCAGTTGACCATCCAGGATGCGTACGTACGTGTCACCTGCAGGTGTCGTATCCAGACGCGTGCCACACCACCTGCACACGCCTCGCCCAACTACAGAGCTCCCAGCAGTGTGAATGAGCCGAGGCTGACATTCAGCGTTCATGCAGTCATGGTCTCCGTTGCCACGCATGTCCATCCGCTCGATACAGTTGGTGACGATCCTCGTCAGACCAGGCATCATGTTTCAAGTAGTCAGCAGTCTAATGTCGGTTCAAAATGTTGAAATGTTTGTGTAGCTTATGGGACTTAACAACGGGGTCATCAGTCCATAAACTTACAAACTATTTGGCCCAAATATCCATGCCCGAGGGGGGATTCGAATCCCCGACCATAGTGGCCGTGCAGATCGTGACTGGAGCGCCTCAGTCCCCTCGGACTGCGGCCGGCAATGTCGGTTAAGCGACTAGGCGTGGCAGAGAGTTTTGTGTAGTGCAGTCAGGAATGGAACAACACTGAGCTTTCGGCACCAAGGCACCACTTTGGCGATGCATCGTGAATAATTTCTCATTGTGAATCAGGTTGATCGCCCAGGATTGTAATATGCACAATTCGCGGAATGTCTTCTCTTTCGTCACGTTGAACGTTCCTCTTCAGTCGCCGTCGGTCCCCTTGTTACAGGATCGTCTTGCGGGGGACGCGAAGTTTAATGTTTTATCCGATTCCCGATATTCATGGTGGACTCGTGAAATTTTCGTAAGGGAAGAGATCCACTTGATTGGTACCTCAAGCATGCTGCGCCATATGTCGCGAGCGCAGACTCTTAACAGCACGTAGAAATCGATTGAATCGTGATATCGTGCTAATGTATCGGCAGCAAGCGATCCAACCCCAGTGACAGACACCTGCTGCCTCACGCAAGCGTCATTGGGCGTATCGACATCCTGAGTGCCTCTGAGTCGGCAGAGCTCCGCCGGCTGTCCAGTGCGCTTCGCAGAGGGCGGGGCGGCCCCCTCGTGCGCCCCGCAGTCGGCAGCCGGCGCGCTGCCGCTCAGCTGCAGCTGAGATGCTGTGATGTGCCATTGGTTAGCTTTTCAGAGCATTCACGTAAGGTTGGCGCCAGTGGGGACACCTAGAACGTGTTGAAATGAAGAAAGTTTCCAACAGATTTCTCATACACAAACACAATTACACAAACAGCGGTTGACCAGCGTTGCCTCGTGAAACGTTGTTGTGATGTGTAAAGACGAGACATGCGTACCATTACGTTTCTGACTATGATAAACGTCGGACTGTAGCCTATCGCGACTGCGGTTTATCGAATAGCGACATTTCTACTCGCGTTGATCACGATCCAATGACTATTACCAGAATATGGAATCGGTGGGTTGAGGAGGGCAATACGGAATGCAGTGCTGGATCCCAACGGACTCGTGTTAGTAGCAGTCGAGATGACAGGCATCTTATTCGCATGGCTGTAACAGATCGTGCAGCCACGTCTCGATCCCTGAGTCAACATATGCGGGCGTTTGCAAGACAACAACCATCTGCACGAACAGTTCGGCTACGCTTGCAGCAGCCTGGACTATCAGATCGGAGACCATGGCTGCGGTTACCCTTGACGCTGCTTCACAGACAGGAGCGCCTGCGATGGTGTACGCAACGACGAACCTGGGTGCTCATCGCCATACTGGCGTATCACGTTTTAGGTCCTGTACGGGCCTCTCGGGAGATGGAAAATGTTCGACTGCTGCCCTGGCCAGCACATTCTCCAGATCTCTCATCAACTGAAAACGTCTGGTAAATGGTGGTCGAGCAACTGGCTCGTCACAATACGCCAGTAACTCTTGATCAACTGCTGTATCGTGCTGAAGCTGCATTGCATCTGTACCTGTACACGCAATCCAAGCTCTGTTTGACTCAATGCCCAGACGTATCAGCGCCGTTATTACGGCCTTAAGTGGTTGTTTTGTGTACTGATTTCTCAGGATCTATGTAGAGGGATTGTGTGAAAATGTATTCGCATGTCAGTTCTAGTATAATATGTTTGCCCAATGAATACCCGTTTTTTATCTGCACGTCTTCTCGGTGTAGCAGCCTTAATGGCCAGCAGTGTATGAGTGCTGACTCGGCGCCCGCTGCTCTGTTCCACCTGCCTCCAGAGCGGGCCCCGGAATTTAATAAGAGGCTCGCGCGCTGCGGCTGGCTGCGCCTCGGTGGCCCGGCGCGCGCTCGCCCCACTGGGCGCCGTCTCCCGGGGAATCGCCGGCAAATTACCCCCCCCCTCCCCCCCACCCTCCCATATCCCCCTACCACCCCACCCACCTGGCCACCCCTCGCGGCCCCCTGCGGCCTCTTTGATCGCTGCTGGCGGAATCCCCAGCGACGCCATCAGCCAGAAGCGCGCCCGCTCCGGCTACCGGCCGCACATCCGTAGTTGAGGCGATGCAACGTCGACCCTGACAACTGGCAGTTCTCATGCAAGCTCTCAGCGACCAAGTGCAGTTTGCTTCGGGTGAAAATAATATAATGTGGAACTGTAAAATTGCGTTGTGAGACTGTTGACAGGAGGTGTATCAGGCTGCAACTACCCGGGGTTACGGCCCGGCACAGAGGACGTGTTGTATCCTGGACAAACATTCATCTCCCGCCAATGAAACTCACTACGACATCATCCCATGAGCGGCGGCCTGCCAAGTGACGTCAATGCGACTTTCGCGTTTTGCTTCCGTGTGCCAGGTGCCATCTTGATTTTCCTTAAGAATCAGTTTTGATATTATACATTTCTTTTCCATTGGAATAGAACATTAAAGATGAATAAGAAAAATCTGTTACAACTACATGTAAATAATAATACGTTGACAGTTCAAGCACTGTGAACAGTATATAATTATTATTATTATCAGAGAATGACACCATGGGAAAACGATAAGCAGCTGATTTTCAGTATCTCTTAAGGTTCTTCTTAAATTCCCAATATCTTTTTCATTTTCTCCCCAAAGGCTTTCTTTATTTCCTCAGTCCATCTCGGTCACCATAGTTTTCGCTCCGTCTCTGGAATAAACTTTCCAAATTACCTCCTGCATGTTGATTATTACTGACGTCCAATACGAGTGGTAGTACATGTCCCAGTACAAGTTCCGTTAACCTGTTTCCAGATATTCTGTCTAGGTGCCCACAAAACTTCATTCGTCCTTTCTAATGTCTGTTTCGATGTTTCATACTTTTTACGAGTAGGTTGTCTCGATGGTCTGCAGTATGTGTCTTTTGTGTATCGTCGTCCGATAATTTTGCTAATAATTTCTCTCTCTACTTACTTAATTTCTTCTACATCTAGTTTTTGTTCAATGACAGTATTTCACTTGCGTATGTGACAGTCTCTTTCATAACTCTGTTGTACTGTCTGATTATAGTGCGTCTTCTACAAGTCCTGTAAGTTCAGTAGCTTGTTTAAGTTTAGTAATATCTCCCCAACCAACATTCAATAAGAGTCTCAATATGTTTTACAGCTGTTTCTCCATAGTCAGTTAGTCACTATGTCATCTGCAAATAAGGGATGTCCGATTTTCCTTTTCCTCTTGCTAGTTTATTTAGTTTCCAGAATTTTTGTTGGTTTAGAGTGCGCCTCGGTTGCACTGCGGGTTCGATCCCCGCCAAGTTCTAGGATTTTTATCTGTCACTTTCCATATTTTTCACCTCTGGCAATGATGCTCATGTGAAAAATACCGAGTAGCACCGTGGTTCCGAACCCAGGTTAAACTGTAGGTCCCCCTGTAACTGGCTGGATATGTCAGTTCGAAGGTCGGAGGAAGGCAACGGCATACCACCTCCAAACAGGACCATGCCTAGTAAAGCACTGTGGTGTTCAAACCCATCTTCGGATTGTTGACTGCTTTACCTTTAGTTCTATTCTGTCTAAACCTATGCTGAATAGTAGTGGCGAGATGTCATCTCCTTCACGTACTCATGGTTTATTTAAAAATGGTTCCGAATTTTAATCTATGAATTTAATTTTTGATTTCTCATGTCAGTGTTTGTTTAATCAGTTTTCGGGTTTTGGTGGCTAGCCCGCTTTCCTCGAGAATGTCACATGAGGGCTGTCTATCTATAGAGTCGTATGCTTTCTTAATATCAACGAATGACGAGTCTGTTGATTTCGACCTGCTTGCTTTAATTTTTTAATTAGTTTCTACGACGGAGATCCATTTTGCGTATGACCTATTAGGTAGAATGCCACTTTGGAAGTCTGAAATTGTATGTTCTATTTCATCGTGTACCCTCTTTAGAAGACCTGCGCCTAAAATTTTGTCGGTACTGGTAAAACTGAAATGCCTCTGCAGTTGTTTACGTCTGATCTGTCTCTTGGGGAAACCGAATAGACGAGTTATCGAAATCATTCAAAGGTGTTGTAACACGAGTCATGGAAAACGAACAATTGAAGGGTTCGATAGAATGAGTTTATGCGTTAGGTCGTGCATGCTTTATTCAAGGACTAGGAAATGAAAGGATCCAAATAATTGTTATCAGTAGAAGCGAAAACATTACATTCAGCGAGGTTGTAGAGATTGCACAACAAGAAGAAAGTGCGATTATATCAATGAAAGAAAAGACTCGAAAGCAAGGGAGATAAGTGAGCATAGTAATCAGAGACAGCAATCAAAGCAGTTGAAATGTTACACTTGTGTTGAATTTTGACATATATCCAGGCATTTAATAGAAATACCAAAGTACGATTGGTACAGAACCCCAGCAGGGCAGAGTAAGCTAGGAGATTTTGTTACCATTGTGAGGAATTAGTGCATACTGATGCGAAATGTAATAAGATTATTATATGCGAAAAATGCCAGCGGCGTGGACATAGGGAGAAAGACTGTCGAACCCCTAGATGTTATAGGTGTATTAAAGATGGGCACGTACCAAGACAGTGTAGGGAAAAAGTAGAAAGGTTTCGGGAAAAAGGGGTGGGAAACGGAACAGGTGGTACGGGCAGCAGTCACATGTAACCACCATTAAATGACACAAAGTGAGGATGGCAGGCTGAGAAACGGAAAATAATGTAATGATGACCTATTGCAATGAATTAGGTAAATAATTGATGTTTTTAATAGATACAAGAGCCGACATCAGTTTAATCAAGGAAGATGTGATAACTACGGGAATACCGGTGAGGAAGGATGCGACACGACAGTTAAAAGGAGTAACACAGGATACGATGAACACATTGGGTACAGTGACATTGAATTTACAAATAGTTGGAAGGATGTTAGACGAGCGTACTTCCCATGTGTTGAGAAAAGAAACAGACGTCAGGTATAGTGGTTTAGTAGGTAGGGATTTCCTACAAAAACAGAAAGCAGTCATTGACTATGGCAATAACCTACTTCCCATGTGTTGAGAAAAGAAACAGACGTCAGGTATAGTGGTTTAGTAGGTAGGGATTTCCTACAAAAACAGAAAGCAGTCATTGACTATGGCAATAACCTATTAGAAGTAAATAGGTGGAGTATTCCATTGTTAACAGTAAACTAAGGCGCGTTACGAACGAAACAGATGGAAATACGAAAGGTTAAGGCTGTCAGGAAGTTAAGAATAAGCCAAACAAGTTTGACAAGAGGAAATATTGGAACGGAGAGTTAAAGGGACAACCCATTATCAGTAGTAGTAACGGAGTGATGACACAGTCAAGTGAGGCAGAGTTACACACGCAGACTCAAGGCATGGCACGCGAAGGTCGCGATCACACGGAAAAGAGTGGTCCCAGACGGGAAAAGGTAATGAGAATACAATTGTAAGAGCACAGGAGGATGTCGGAAGGCCATGAGACTACAGTACCAAAACAAGAAGTAATGACTGGTGTATACATTCCAGAAGCTCCAGTGCGAAATACAGATGGTAAATGTATTATTAGTGTGGTAAACACTAATGGAGTAGAATGTGATGTTAGCTCAGGTTTTTTAATTAATGAACCTCTATACATGAAGCAGTCATAAGAAGAGTTACACAAACGCCGGAACAAGCACCGGGTTACAGGAATCGTATAGCACAGGACAGAGATGTGTTGCGAACGGAACACTTAAAGCAGGAAGAAAAGTATGGAATAGATAAATTGTGCAGTGCATATTGTGATGTATTTCATTTAAAGAACGACAGATTATCATTCACGAAGATGGTGAAACATGTACTTCCCATATTGCCCAAGCATACAGGCAAGGCTATGTCAGATCATATCAGATACCAGTATCCCAGAAGGAAGTATTACGAGAGCAAATACAAAAGGTGTCGTAATGGAAAGTCAAAGTCCATGGAATGCACCAGTACTGTTAGTAGAGGAAAATCAGATGCCAGTGGTACACGAAAGTACAGATAGGTGACTGATTATCGTAGTTTAAACGCGATATCAGTAGGAGAGGCATTCCCAATCCCTAATATATCGGAAATTCTAGACCAATTGGGAAAGGCTAAATATTTCTTCACTCTAGATTTGGACAGTGGATATCACCAAATTTTGATAGGGAGAAAACAGCATTCAGTGCAAATTACCAACATTATGAATACAAAAGGATGCCTATGGGATTGAAGGGAGCACCTAGTACATTTCAAAGACGAATGAATGTTGCATTATTATGCTTACAGGGAATAAAGTGCCTAGTATATTCAGACGGTATTATCTGTTATGGAAGTTGTCTAAAGGAACACAGTGATAAATTGCGAGAGGTTTTTGACCGACTTGGGTAACACCGATTAAAATTACAGCCCCACAAGTGTGAATTTCTGAGGAAAGAGGTCATATTCTTGAGGCATAAAATAACTGATAACGGATCCCAGCCAGACGATCGAAATGTAGAAAAGGTAAAGAAATTCCCAATACCAAATACAAAGAAAGAATTTAGAGGGTATTTAGGACTAATAGACTATTATAGAAAATTCATAAAACGTTTCAGTAAGATAGCAGCTCCATAGCATAAATGGGTAAAATAGAATGAGAAATATCAATGGGGAAGGCCACAACAAGAAGCGTACGAAGACCTAAAAGAGAAGTTAATACATCCTCCAATTTTACAGTACCCTGACTTCGAAGAACCTTTTGTGATTACAACAGATGCAAGTGAAATCGCAATTGGTGCTGTGGTATCACAAGGCAAAATTGGCAACGACCTCCCAATAGCATATGCATCAAGGTCACTCAATGAGGCCGAAAAAAGTATTCAGCTACTGACCTGGAATGTTTAGCATTAGTGTGGGCAACCAAAAAGTTTAGACCTTATATTTATGAAAGAAAGTTTACTCTGGTCAGTGATCATAAACCGGTGACGTGGATTTTTATTGTAAAAGACCCTTCCTCAAGTTTGTTAAAATGGAGACTGAAATTGGAAGAATACTCGTACGAAATTATATAAAAACCAGGCAGGTTGAATGCTAATGCAGAGGCATTAAGTAGAATACCTCAACAAGATGAAGAGACACAGGACAGGAAAAACTCCGTAAGAGTGATAACAAATACTAACCAGGAATAAAAAGAACCAGCAGATTTAAGTGAGGAAAAAAAATTGAAATTTTGAAAGAAGCACACGACAATCCGTTAGGTGGACATCAAGGGATTCACAGAACGCTAGACAGGCTAGCCAGATACGGTTCATGGAAAGGAATGAAAGCAGATGTGGAGAATTACATCCGTAAATGCAATAAACGTCAGCGAAATAAGTTTACCCAAAATAAATCCAAAATGCCAATGGTCATTATAGATGAGCCGTGTCATTTCGGCTCGCCTACTCTTCTGTCATCTTTCACCCCTTGCTTCCTTTCTTCTGGACTGGCGCCAGTTCGCGTCCGTCGTGTTTAGGTTGGTACGGCCAACGACCCTCTGCGCGTTGGTCTGCTGTCTCTTCCGTCTAAAGTGGTTGCCGTCTTGGCGCGATAAATAGGAGTGCGCGGGGTGGTAGAGTAGTCAGTTCCGGCTCGTCTCTGGGGTAGTGTGACGCCTGTCATCTGACGTCAGCCGCTGCGGCCGGTCCTCAGAATTCATTTCGTCCTCTGCTACCAAAGGGAGGTACATGGCGGCTTGCCCGTCGTGTTGCCATGAGGAAGCCTGACTCTGCCGCCGCTCGGGAGACGTGATTCGCTGTTCGCCTAGCTGAGGCAGGGGCGTGGCCGCTTCGCCCGTTGCGCTGCGAGCAGGAAGGCCTTGTTGTCAGTCGTTCCGAGGCCGCACTCCACCGTCCTTCGGTGGCGTGGAACTTCGCGGTGCCATACTCTGCCGGGTGGGATTTCTAGTCCTGCTGTTACCTCTCATCGGGATCTACAGTGCGACAGTTAAGTTCTATTCTGTCTTTTGCTACGTAGAGCAGGACCCCGGTAACTGTGTTTCCTTTCGCTTGAGCGGCGTTGTCTTGTGTCTGTTTGTGTGGGGTGTGTCGATGGCTCCTCAGCGTTGGCATACCTCGTGTCTTCGTCTTTAGTGTATTGATGTGGTTGGCGATAGTTAAAGGAGGTGTCTTGATATTACATTGTGAATTGCTTCAATGATGGTTTTTGGGGACTAATGTCCACTGAGGTATTTATTTGGCGATGTGCCCGCTGGTTGACCGTTGCCTGCCCGGATATCAGTGTTGTTAGGCAGTGCCGTTTCCTTCCTGGGAGCCTGGCCCGTTCCTAGGTCGTAGTTTTGCCTGTGTTTGCATCTCAAGGTCCACCAGGACACCTGCTAGTCCCTAGATCTTATTAATTGAGCCTTTCTAGTCCTTTTCCTTATCATCGTTCGTTAGCGGCTGTTCCGTCGCCATTTAATCACGTTGGCTACTGTGTAAAACCTGGTCATTTCAGCCAAAGTTAGACCTGATTTCTTGCTCATTTACAGTCTGTTCTTTCAGTCTTGTATTGTTTATTATTAGATAATGTGTAAAACCTGATCAAGCTCAGCCAAGATCTGATTTTTGCTATTCAGAGCTGTACATGTTAGATCAATTTGCAGTTTGTTCTATGGGCCTGTACTACTGCCAAGGCTGAAGTTAGTTATCAATATGTTTACTGAAATAACTATGGACTGTGCAGTTTAACTATCTGTGGTGCCAACTTAGCCTTAAACATCAGTTAAAGTTTAAAGTTTCTTACTTGCTACGGTTCCTTTTGAACCCGTGTATTCGAGACTTTGTGACTGTAATCCTAACCAAAGTTTAAATTTGTTCGCCACAATTTCAAAATTGCCTTGCTTAACCACTGTTGTTTAAAAGTCGATTTGTCGACGCATTCTTGCTCATATTTAGGAAGGCCTGTGTTAAAATCAGTCCGTGTATGTATTTCAAATATACACAGTAATAAATGTGCACTAGCCACTTGTAAAACAAGCATTGACTATTAAGGCAACCCCGCCCACCATTCCACTTCCCGTATTTTCCCTTTCCCACTGTTGGTTAGTTAGGTTGTTGTGACGCACATGTGTTCGTGCGGTAGAGGTTAGAGTGAGGAGTGTTGCTAAAATTATTTCAGTTGCTGAAATAAAAAAAAATAAAAAAATAAAATAAAAAAAATTCTCTTCAATTTCTTTTTCTCACCGCCCCCCCCCCCTGCCAATAGATACAGCCAAAACTACTTTTGATAAGTGTTATATAGACATAATCGGTACATTAGTGTAACGGCACAAGGAAACCGATACATTTTAACTTTTCAGGATGGTTTAAGTAAATTTACCGTAGCAGCTCCAGTAGAAAGACAAGACGCCGATACCATAGCAGAAAAGTTAATAGAAGAAGTTATATTAAGTTATGGTATTCCTTCATTTTAATAACCGATAAAGGCTCAAATTTTTCAAGTCAAGTATTTAAGAGAGTATGCAGGCTATTGAGATTACAGAAGATACAGACAACCGCTTTTCACCCTCAGACGAATGGAGCCTTAGAAAGAGCTCATACGACGTTAGAAGAATATTTGAGACATCCCCTAAAGGAAGATCACAGCAATTGGGACAAGTGGATTTTGTACAGTGCATTTATTTGCAATACCTCGCCCCATAGCAGTACAGGATATACTCCATTTGAATTAATGTTCAGACGAACGGCAAACTTACCTGCAGTCCTACAAAAGGAAGCAGCCACAGTAGGATATGATTTATGTGTTCATTCTTCCCGCGCGCCATTAGAGAATAGAACGGTAGAGAATAGTTATGAAAGTGGTTAATGAACCCTCTGCCAGGCACTTAAAATGTGATTTGCAGAGTATAAATGTAGATATGATTATGAGGATTATGTACACCAATTGAAAACTAGGATGCAAGAAGCGCATCGAATAGAAAGAGAAAAAATAAGAGGCCAAAGAGGCGAGTAAAACTTATTATGACAAAACAGAAAAGTCCCGAACTTATCAAATAGGGGATAAAGAACTATTAAACGAGAAATCAGTAAGACGTGGGAGATCAAAGGAATTAAGAAATTAGACTCGCAATTCAGGGGTCCATACGAGGTAATAAACGTAGAATTGTGTATTGTAACAATAAAGACAAGCAGGAGATAGATTGAAACCGTATTACTGAGATCACTATTTCGCTTACAGTCTCATCATGGGGATTCCAACCACAGAGGTGCGGATGTTGTTTTTCATCAGTGGATTGTGGACCATTAATTGGCAAGTGTGTGGAGAGATGGACCAGATGGTGGAAATTCACAAAATACAGCTATTGGCAGGGATATATTACCACCATAAAGGCGACGTCGAGATAACCAGAACAACTTGGAAACTGGTAACTTATGTGAATCTGAGAACACTAGATGAAAAACTTTACTCTGTAAGAAGATTAGGACTAAGAGCGATACAACACTGTAAAGAGAGATTAGAGCAACTCAATATTTATCAGATGGAATGTAATAGACTCATTCAAGGAGTTTCACACAATGTAGAACGATTGCAAGAGACCCAGTCCTTAATACACCAATTAATAAATCCAGTAAGGCGATAGAAAAAGGAGTTCTAAATTTTGTCGGAGAACTCAGTAAAATTTTGTTCGGAACTTTGGACGAGGCAGATGCTGTTTATTACAAAACGCAAATCGATAAGATGGAATTCCGATCAGAACAATTACTAAAACTTTCATAAGAACAAGTAGCTGTAGTCAGAATCACTTTGTCAGGTTTAAATAGAACATTAGTTTCTGTTACAACAAACGAGCAATTGCTTGGAAACGGAATGAATAAACTAGAACAATTTATTACATACTCTCTGAGGACTACAGAGGACTGTAGGGAATTGCCGCATTTATGACAATCAATTAACAACTTTTGCAATTACAAATTGTGTTTAATGAATTAAGTATAGAATACGATCGACTTGTAAGTGCAGTAGTTCATACTCAGAAGGATATGCTAGCACCTCACATTGTAGATCAAGTGCAAATTGTAAGATATTTATGACAAATTCAAAATGAATTGAGAGAAGTAAAATTTCAAATACCTCTTATGGAAGAATATGGCTATATTGTTACAAATTATGGTACTTGATGTATTTGTAACGGATGGTATATTAGGTTATGTAATTAATCTTCCACAAATTGAAAATAATAAGTTCAATTTATATAAAATGTTACCACTACCAATTAAAATGACTTAGGGTAAATACCAGTATGTTTATATACAACCCGAGAAAGAATATTTGTTGATCGATGAGTCTAAAAATCTGTATACTAAAGTGTCCCCTTATCAATTAGATTGTAAGGAAATGGACAAGCAAAGAAGGATATGTAAACAAACCTTTGGACTAATTTCAATGTACAATCAGGAGGATTGTGAGGTGAAATTATAACAAGACAATCACATCCCAAGTAGTTGTGTTAAGGAAATGATCTCTTTAGAGAGAAGTGTATGATCTAGTTGAAGTACTAATGAATGGTTATACATAATACCTGAGAGAGAAGACATGACAATGTTGTGTGGTACGTACCCAGCTAAGGGTATTAAATTAAGTGGAATGGGAATAATAACATGTAAAAACAACTGTTAAGGTTATGGATCACACATATATATTCAGTCAGACAAAATGATCCAAACGAATTACAGCAGGAAAGACAGAATACCAACTGTAGATATGAATCTAGATTGTTGTGATAAAATAGAGACAAAAGTTAATATTTCATCAATAAAATTTGACTTACCTTTGAAGCACACCATATCCAATTTAGATGATGTAAGAGTAGCAGGTAAGAGGTTGGATGCAGTTGCTTAATTCATAGATAAAGAGCAAATGGAATTAGAACGGGACAAGAAGGTCCAAACGTATTCATTTGTAGCCTACATAAGTGTAATCATTTCTTTCATTATATTTATATGTTGTACCAAATGTAATTCTTGTAAGTACTTGTATAAAAAATTCTTTGATGAATCAGGAGATGGGAACTGCTATCGATCAATGTGTGTAAAAACGACAGTAGTGCAAACCCCTGAAATTAATCGATTACCATTACAATCAGTAAACAGCGACGAGGAAGTGATCATATATGAAAGACATTCCAGGCATGCGGATGGCAACGTAACTATAATCAATAGACGATAAAATGTTTTCTTTCAGGTGTAGAATAAGAAAAAATGATGTAAAAAATACCTTTGTAATTATGTCTTAATGGCACCTTGGATTAGTGCACATTAATGTAATTTTGGGGGGAGGTGTTGTGATCTTAAGAAAACTATGAAGTTTTAAATTTTAATTTGAAGTAATGACCAGAGGGCAGAGCTAGGCTCTATAGCCAGTCAACATACAAAAGTTCCACCAGGATGTAGAAACAAGATAAGGGAGCTGATGCTGCCAAGCACGAATTGTTAATCAAACCAGTTAGATTTGACTGTCGGCCAGAAGAAGCCGCGTGACTCGAACTTGTGTTATTCAGGAAGCAAAAAGGAGGCGCCAATCAGAACGCACTTATCCCATTCCGGGGTAGCTGAAATCGTCCAAAAGAATTTGTACGTCCTACTGTGGAATTTGGGACATTTAAAGTTCTTCCTAAAGCTTTTGCTTGTTCTTGAGTCGCATGGTCTTCAGTCTGTCACCATTGGCGTCCACAGAAATTCATCCAGGGGAAGAAGTGCAAGTGTATAAATTTTTCTACACAGCTTTGCCGGCGAATTTGAAGATGTATCACACTCTAAGAAATTAATTTTGTACTACTGTATAAAATTAATTTCTTATAGTGTAACACATCTTCACGCCCATTAATTACGTGAGGTGTTGCTCTTTAAATTTTGCACACCCTCTCTCCCCCACCACCACTTTTCGAGATCATGTAATTATTTAACGTCGCTTTACATGAATAATTTGCTACCATTAATGATTATAAAATAAAAATTATTTGGAGGTAAAGGATAAGAATGCATTAACAATTGTATGATTTATATATGTTTTTCCAACCACACATGATTATGAATGTCGTAGTCATTGTGCGTCATAATTTCAATGACATCCTCACGTACTGGAACACGCCATATATCGAAGGATGTGTGCAGCAAAGTAGGAAATAAATCTATAAATACTTGTGAAATAGGTATTCTTTCTTTACCAGTAGCATTTCTTCTTTATATGTACACTTATTATGGCGTGCCAAATTACCAGTAATTATGGTTCAGCGTATTATGTTACTTAATTTTATTGCATAGACTTACTGGTCTGTGTGAGTGAGTGGGCGTCCACCAGGCTGGTGGCGAAAACTTCCAGGCCAACCAGGACCTGGTCACCTGCCAGTCTGTGGTTGTTTGATGCGCACCCTTCCTGCACCAGTCACGTAGACTTGCAAGGGCTGACCTCTTGTGCTTTGTGTCTTATTGTTCCTTTCCTACCCAGGTAACGATTTCTGATAAATACAGTGATTGATGCACCATATTTCGGGCTTGCTGCCGGATCATGTTGACGTCTTCCACCGATATTTCGGCTGACAAACATGCAGCCATCTTCAGGCGAGCACGAGACTGAAGATTACCGGTGTGCGTCGTTCTACATATATCGAAGATCGGCGCCTGCGCAGTGAGGAGGCACTAGCGCGCCCCTGTCGAATTTGGCGCGCTCTGCCGGAGAAGCGGGCCGCGTCTGCGCACTGGTGCACTTACTTTCGCAACGTCTGTACGAATGCGCTTTCGTGCATCTTAAGCGCGGTGGTCGAAGGAAATCACGTTTTGTCAGAGGTTGCACTAGATATAGACCTATGTCTCTGTGAGGCAATTAAAGAAATTACAGGCTCCGATGCTTTATCCATTTGAAACCCGCCATCCCGATTAATCGGGTCTTCTTTCAACCGTATTTCAACCGACTCCTTAATAATCGAATCCCAAAAGGAACTTATAATTTCCCAAATTTTTGTTGCAGAATAATCAATGGAATACAGTGTACTGCTATGGCTGATTTGTTGGCCTGAAGTAGACGTGTGTGGCGCTCATGCTCCACGCATCTTTCTCGTACTGTGCAAGTAGTTTGGCCAACGTAGGATTGACAACATTGACAAGGGATCTTGTAAATTCCCGCCTTCGCAGAGCCAAGCAAAGCCGAAATCTTCACAGGTGGTATTAATATCACTTTCTCACAATGCTTTTTTAGAATTCTTCCTGTTGTAGAAGAGAGGTTGCCCACATGCGGAAGAAACGCCCTGGCCCTGAGTATCTCCTTATCTTCTACTTTTTGTTGTTGTTTAGATTTCTTCCTCGTTAGAGCTGTGCGGATCTGGCGTGAAGAACATCAATTTTCCCTGAAGAATGACTGCAAATGTTCGATCTCCTTAGGAAGGCTGTCATCAGATACCACATGTGTCCCGCGCACCAGAGTACGTAGCAGGGTAGTGGCAGCTTGTCGCCTGCAGAAATAGATCTGTGCTTATGGGCTTCCGGTAGACGAGTGACCCAGAGACCCATTAGTTCTTCGAGTGACAAGGACATCCAGAAACGGCATACGTCTGGCTTTTTCGATCTCCACGGTACATTGAATGTTCTTATGGATGGAATTCAGGTGTTTCAAGAATCCTGCGAGCTTTTCTTCTCCATGGAGCCAAACTATAATGTCCGCAGAACACCAAAAATCTGTCGGTTTAAATTCTGCTGATTCGAGTGCCTTCTCCTCAAATTCCTCCATAAAAAAGTTTGCTACCAGAAGTGACAAAGGTCTTCCCATGGCGACACCGTCAATTTCTTGAAATTATTCATTATTAAATAAGAAATAAGTTGAAGACGCTTTGACCCTCGTGCCAATGCGTGCCAGTGAATCCATCAGTGGAACCTTAGTAAATAATGAGGCGACATGAAAACTCACTAATAAGTCCGAATTGTGGAGTCGAAGAGACTTCAGCCTACCAGTAAAATCGGCGGAGTTACGAATGTGGTGTGGACATTTGCCCATAAATGGTCTCAGTAGCAAAGCTAGATGTTGTGCTAAGTCTTAGGTTGGTGCTGCGATATTACCGACAATCGGACGTAAAGGTAGTCCCTATTTGTGAAGCTTCGGAAGACCATAAAGCCTCGGTGGAACAGGGATGTGCAGATTCAGCCTTTTGATGACTTCACGAGGAAGTGTAGAAGATTTCAACAATGCTGTCGTTTTTTTTTCTACTTTCGCCGTCGGATCCTTGTCGATCTTCTGAGGCTGTAAATCTTCTCGTTGTAGATGTTCTGTGGCAGGAGTACCGTGGCGTTGCCCTTGTCGGCTTGAAGAACCACGGTTTCGCTGGAAGAAATATTGATCTTCAGAGGTGTCGCTTTCGTAAGCGCGCAGCATGTTTCGCGCCTGATTTATTCAGCTGCGTCGCTGGGGAGAGGTCTGATAGATTCTTCAATAGCACTTATGAGCATTATGTGAAATTGATATTCTGACCACCTGCGGAGATCTCGGCTTTGGTTGGCTCTGCGAATGATGATTTGGGATTGAGGAAGGCGGGAATTTACAAGCTCCCTTGACAATGTGGTCAATCCCGCATTGGCCAAACTACTCGCATAGTACGAGAAAGATGCGTGGAACATGAGCGCCTCACACGTCTACTTCAGCCCTACAAATCAGCCGTATCAGAACACTGTATTTCCACGGGACACTCCATGGATTATTCTGCAATAAAATTTTGGCAACGACAAGATCCTTAAGGGATTCCATTATTAAGGAGCCCGTTGAAGTACGGTTGACAGAAGACCTGATCAATTGGGATGGCGGACTTCAAATGAATAAAGCATGGGACCCTGTAATTTCTTCATTTGCTTCACAGAGGCATAGATCTACATCTAGTGCAACCTCTGACAAAACGTGATTTCCTTCGACCACCCCGCTTAAGATGCACGAAAGTGAGTACACCAGTGCGCAGACGCGGCCCGCTTCTCCGGCAGAGCGCGCCAAATTCGACAGGGGCGCGCTAGTGCCTCCTCACTGCGCAGGCGCCGCCGCGCCAATCTTCAGTATATATAGGACGAAGCACACCAGTAATCTTCAGTCTCGTGTTCACCTCAAGATGGCTGCAGACGAAATATCGTTGGAAGACGTCAACATGATCCGGCTGCAAGCCCAAAATATGATGGATCAATCAATACGCCGGAAAAATTTCAAGATACACAAATGCAGTGATGTTTGCAAATTGTGGTTTTCCCATCCAAATTTTTTGATGTTACATATAATTGTTTAAAAATTGTTGTTGTTAAAAGCTACTTACGACTAACATTGAAAATTTTGATGGAGGGCTCTAGGAGCAGGCTGACGGAGATTCCCGCCAATTTTGATGTCGGGAAGGGTCCACGTGATCTGATAGTCAGTTTAATTCCGGAGGGCTAGGACGTTTTGTGACCGGCTCTACTGCAAGCAAAATTTAAAAATTAAGATGAATTAACCCTGAAAGCCATTCTGTTGGTTGGAGACCGGTGAGGTTGGGGACGGAACAAAGAGCTATAACATTAAGAGAAAAAATAATTGTCTAATTTCGTGAGGGAAAAACTGCTTCCGACTTGATATAGGCCTACAAATGGAATAATGGGGGCGGATTGGCCGGGGTGGGCAGGTCGCTGCGTTGGAGGCGTGCTGAGCTGTAGGAGGCTGGCGGTCGCTTTTCTCGCCGCGCGCCTGAATGATATCCTGCAACGTCAGGGAGACCACAGGCGCGCCGCGGGCCTCGTAAACACACTTCGACAATCTTTCGCGTATGCAGTCTATCGCAAGTACGCGGTCGTCGGGGGCGGAAGCTAGATGACTGGATAGCTCTCAGGGTGCACCTGCCGGAGGTGGCGTTAGGTTGTCGGGATCCAGTAGGACGAGTCTGGACCAGTCGTGAAGAGTAATAACATTTTCCTTGTCAATCACACTTACGCGCACTATTGTCTGGAGGCCGCAGCGAGGCAGGCCGGTTTCTCTCGGGGGCGGACGTTTCTGGAGCTGCTGGGGGTGACAACAATCTTGAAATTCGGGGCAGGCACTCAGAAGGGTGGGGGGTCGGTTTTCCCTGGCAGCAATCTTGAATTTTGGGGCAGGTCCTCTGAGTGGTTGAGGTGCTTTCCACAGTCGCCATCTTGAATTTTTGAGAGACCCTGGAGGGTTGGGGTGTGTTTTCCCTGCCGTCATCTTTATTTTTGGTGCGCACACCTGTCAAAAAATTACTACTGTTGTCCTTCTTCTTGCAAGTTGTCGTTTGACAGTTTCCCCTGTTGATATTCAATGCCGGCCGCGGTGGCCGAAGGGACTGAGGCGCTCAAGTCACGCTCTGCACTGCACTACGGTCGGGGGTTGAAATTCCCCCTCGGGCATGGATATTTGTGCCGTCCTTAGTCTTAGTTAGTTCTTAAGTAGTTTGTAAGTTTAGGGACTGATGACCCCTTAGTTAAGTCCCATAATTTATAATATTGAAAGCAGGTTTATTACGAACTCAACATACACGCAGAACGAACTGCCACTCGGGCAGAGTGTTCTGCTATTTATACACGGACAAAATGTGCCAGAAATTACAAGAACAGCTAACATATGAAACATGTAGAACATACAAGTGAACATAACAAAAATGTAGAACATTCTGGAATTCAGAATGAAACTTTTCACTCTGGAGCGGAGTGTGTGCTGATATGAAACTTCCTGGCAGATTAAAATTGTGTGCCCGAACCCGGACTCAAACCTGGGGCCTTAACCGTTCGCGGGCAAGCACTCTACTGACTGAGCTATCTGACAGGAAGTTTCATATCAGCGCACACTCCGCTGCAGAGTGAAAAGTTTCGTTCTGGAAACATCCCTTAGGCTGTGACTAAGCCATGTCTCCACCATATCCTTTATTCCAGGAGGGCTAGTCTTGTATGTTTCGCAAGAGAGCTTCTGTGAAGTTTGGAAAGTAGGAGGCGAGGTACTGGCGGAAGTAAAGTTGTGGGGCGGCATCGTGAGTCGTGTCGGCATAGCTCAGTCGCTAGAGCGCTTTCCTGCGAAAGGCAGAGGTCACAGTTTCGAGTCCCGGTTCCGACACACATTTTTAATATGCCAGGAAGTTTCATACAGGAATTGTTCGTTACAAAGAAATAAAGTTTGCCGGTGGAAGGGATTGAACCGGCGACCTTCAGCAACGCAGTCGGTGACGCTGTGCCCTGCGCCACGCCGCTGTCTCGCGGCATTGCTCCTTCTCCTGGAAAAACAGCGACTCTCTGTTATCTTCCCTGTGGATCCAGCAGCAATGTCCTGGATCTTGACCTTGTCATGAGTCCTCTGCATGGCAGTTCTAGAGAATCCTTTCCTTCTCCACGATTATAGACGACAGGCGTTCCTGTCGTGGAATCATAAGTAACATTATCGTCCTTAGAGTGCTTGAACAAGAAGCCATTGTCGCCTACCTGCTCTTCAGGATCGTAGTAAGGCTTCATGCGCAGGACGTGAACAATGTATTTTCGTTTTTGTCGTTTCGGCGAAGGTTCATAATCCTCAAATTCGTATGTGACGTCTGACTGGCGGCGTATGACACGATACGGACCAAAGTATCGCTTCAATAACTTAATTGACCATCCAACCTTCAGTAGAGGTGTAAAAATCCATACCAGATCTCCTATGCTGTACAGAACAACTCTGTTCTTGACGTTGTACCAATGGCGGCCCTTCTCCTGGGCGTCCAGTCTCCGTAAGCCGTCCAGCTGTCCTGTTTCTTCGACCCTGGTGATGAGCTGTTTAACATAGTCATCCTGAGTGTCGTCTGGTTGGAACGGGAACAGCTTATCCATTGTCGTCTCAGCTTAACGGCCATGGAGCACAAAAAACGGCGTGAAGCCTGCGGTGTCTTATCTTGCGGTAATGTAAGCAAATGTCACGACCGGCAGCTTTGTATCCCAATCCTTCTGCTCAACATCCACGTACATCGACAGCATGTCGGCAAACGTCTTGTTAAAATGTTCTGTAAGACCATTTGCCTGACGATATTATGCAGTTGTCATTCTGCGGACAATGTCGCACCGTGTCATTACCTCTGATACTAGTTTTGACTGGAACACTTTTCCACGAGCAGATATCGTCACACGTGGTCCTCCATCCTTCAAAATAATGTCATCTATAATGAATTTTGCGATCCAAGGAGCCCCTACAGGCGGCACGGGTTTAGTAACAGCGTTGCGTGTGAGGTAGTCAGTGCAGACTACTATCCAACGGTTACAGGTCGTTGACTTCGGGAACCTCCCTAAAAGAACTATCCGAACTCGGTGGAATGGAGCTGCTGCCGGCAGAATCTGTACGAGATGCCCTGGAGGTAATTGCGGCACATGCTTCCGTCGCTGGCACTCTTTACAGTGACTCACATAGTGCTTGACAGATCGGTAGAGACCTTTCCAGTAATACCTGCGTCTGATTCTGTCTAGGGTCTTCACGAATCCCAGATGACCGGATATTGGAGCATCGTGGATATATTTGAGTATAGCTGGCTGGCAATGAGCCGGAACGACCAGTAGCCATTTGGGGCCCAGTGGATCGTAGTTGCTCTTATACAATGTTCCGTTTATAAGTTGGAACACTCCATTGGTCGGTTCTCCTTTGTCCAAGGACTCTGTCGTTTCTGATAGTGCTGGATCTTCCCTCTGTTCAGGTTTTACATCTAATTCGGTTAGGGCTCAAATTTCATTCATGCTGTTGTATTCCACTAATGAATTCCTCGAGAGGCAGTCGGCATCCTTGTGTTGGCGCCCGTTCTTGAATACCACTGTGACATCCTACTCTTGCAGTCTTAGTGCCCATCTTGCTAGTCGACCTGATGGATCCTTCAAGCTAGTCTGCCAACACAGAGAATGGTGGTCTGCCACGACGGTGAATGGTTTGCCGAATAGATACGGCCGGAACTTGTTGACAGCCCAGATAACTGCGAGACATTCTTTCTCGGTTGTCGAGTAGTTTATCTCGGACTTTGAGAGTACTCTTGATACATAGGCTATCACTTTTTCAGAACCTTTCTGAACTTGTACAATCACTGCACCAGTGCTATAACCAATGGCGTCTGTGTGAAGTTCCGTTTCCGCATTCTCGTCGTACACGGCTAGGTGCGGAAGTTAGAGCCTTCTTAAGTACCTGGAAAGCTCTTTCTTTTGTCTCATCCCAGTAAAACTTGGCGTCTCCCTGCAGACGTTCTTGTAATGGACGTGCCTTGTTACAAAATCCTTTTATGAAACGTCGGTAATATGAACACAGCCCGAGAAAACTTCTCACATCACGAATGTGCTGAGGACTTGGAAATTCTATGACTGTCCATACTTTATCTAGATCAGGACGGACACCATCTCCGTTGAGTAGGTGTCCCAGGATTTTTATCTCTTTGGCGACGAAGAGGCTCTTCTTTCGATTGAGGCAGAGTCCTGCAGCCTGAACACACTTCAACACAGTTGACAGGCGACTCAGATGTTGTTCAAATGGTTTCAAGATAACGATAATATCTAAATAGCAAAGACACGTCGTCCACTTAAGGTGTCGAAGCAAGTTGTCCATCATGCGTTCGAATGTGGCCGGAGCATTACATAATCCAAATGGCATTACTTCGAATTCATAGACGCCGTCAGGTGTAAAAAAATCTGTCTTCTACCTGACAGCTTCATCAACCTCGATTTGCCAGTAACCTGTCTGCATGTCCATACCTGAGAAGTATGTAGCTCCTTTCAAGCAGTCTAAGATGTTGTCAAAGCGCGGTAGTGCGTAGACATCTTTCTTTGTGATTCTGTTCAGCTGCCGATAGTCGACACAGAACCGCCACGTGCCATCCTTCTAAACAAGGACCACCGGAGACGACCAAGGACTCTCCGAAAGTTAAGTAATGTCTTCGTACAACATCTTCTCCACTTCCGTCTTTCATCTGGCGACACGCTGGCTAATTGGTGGATGATCCCCAGTATTGATATGATGCCTCATCGTGGGCCGTTTCGTCTAACTTTTCCCCTGCTGAGGTGTGAATGCACCCGAAAATTTACGTAGTATAGCTAACACCCGCTGGCGTTGTTCCTTGGTCAGTCCGGGCCCTATTGGCAGTTCCACTTTTGTTTCCTCCAGCGTGCTGTCTATACTAACAGCAGAGCATGGGTCTTCGTTGATGACGTTGAGCTCACCGTCCTGATTTGGTTCAGCTGCCCCGATACACATTCCTTTCGGGATAAGTTGCAATTGCTCGTGACAGTTTGTGATCCAAATCTGTCCTTGAACTTCGGTAATACTTTTGACAGCCGCTGGTAAGTAAATTTCTTTGGTGAACCTGATAAACTTTTTACTAGCAACCAGCACATCACAGTTTAGTCGCTAATCTGTGTTTGTGACTGCAACTCTTCTCATCGTTAACGGCGGGGTTGTCACATTGTCAATGGCAAATAATTTCCCTGAAAATTCTGTATTACGTGTACAAGTCGGAACAATTTCTTCAGTTTGCAGCTCAGATCTTCCACAGTCAATGATAGCTTGGGATGACTGAAGGAAGTCCCATCCGAAGATGACATTGTGACTACTTTCTGTTAAAACGACAAATTCAAACGGCAGGGTCCTGTTCTTGATGGTTATTCTTTAGAGACTAGTTTCTGATGGGTGGACGTATTTTCCATTCGTGCAGCACAGCTGCCCCGTATCACAGAACATTGTCGTCTTTAGTGAGCGGCGGTAGTTATCCGACAATACAGAAAAAGAATCTCACGAATCAACAAGTGCCCGGACAGGTTGGCCGCCGATTATGACGTCTATGAGATTTCCCGACATCTTAGTGACTGTCATCCATGGAGGATTTTCATCTGCGAGGGCCTCACCTCCGTAGATGGTCGCCTCGCTTAGTTTCCCTGGGCGCGGCGGCTAGGGGAGCGACTGGTACCTCTGTACGGCGACGGTGAACGGCAGCGGAGTAGCGACCTCGTCTAGGGTACGGCGATGGGCTTCTTCCCATAGGTCGACTGAACTAATCGGCAGGTGACTGCCTGGGATAGAACTGCTCTGACGGCGGACATCCTGCAGCAAAATAATCGTCGAATACTCACCTTCTCTGTTTGCAGTAGCGTACAACACGTCCAGGGCGCCCAAAGTGGAAAAACAATGGCGTGTTGTCTTCTGACCTCCAAACGTTTGTTCGTCTGCGGGGCGTCAAAGTTACCGGGGTAGTTGGTTGTGGCAGCGTCGGCCTGTTCATGGACTGCCGTTTGGCGGCTGCGGCGTAAGTAATAGCCAGACGACGCAATTCTTCACGTCGGGTGCGACTGACGGGGCAGACAGGAGCTAATGTCTGAAACAACTCTTGGTCAACGGCGTTGACTTCCTCGTGACTTACAGAGCTTACATCCACGGCTATAATCTGAGTCTCTCTCGATCTTATAGTCTCGGCTGCCATAAATTGTTGTAATTTCTTCTCTCACAATTATGAGAGCAGCAATGGCATGCTGGTCTTCCACAACATCCATAGCTACTACATTGGGGAGTCGGTCATATGTCTTTCGTCCTAACCTCATTTGTTGCATCTCTTTAATACGTTGGCACGACTTGATGAACTCTTCCCTCGTAGCGACGTCTTTTATCAATAGGGCTTGGTACATGTCTTCTGCTATACCCTTCAGCAGGTGCGTGATTTTGTCGGCCTCTGTCATATTCGGATTGACTATGTTACACAAGGCCAAAACATTCTGTGTGTCTGACTGTGTCGACTCACCATGTCGTTGGGCCCGGTTCTTCAGTTGTTATTCCGCCGAGCGGATTTGTCGCTGACGGTCACCAAACGTCTTCCTGTGCTCCGTCTGGAATGTTTTCCAGTCATTCAGCTTCTCTTCGTTGTTTTCGGACCATTTCTGGGCTGTTCCGTCAAGGTAGAAATAAACGTTGGCCAAGCACATTGTATGATCCCACCTGTTGTACTTGGCGACTCGGTCGAACCTTTTAGCCATTTGTTGGGGTCCTGTCCAGCGTCTCCAGAGAACACTGACGGGTGTCTGATGTGTAGCTGGCTTACCGCTGGTTTCGTGATCATCGTTCTTCTGATAATGCGGACTTTCGGAAGGATGTACTCTGTATATCCCTTGTATTCCAGTTCTAGTCCTTGTAAGCGACGGCTTTTACGTTGCCTAATGGTAGCCACGGTGATGCAGACGTGGCACAGGATACCCGTCGTCTCCACCAAACATTGTCGCGTTGAAATGGAACCAGGCTTGACTTCGAAGGCAACAGAACACAGCACTTATATTAGAAGCAGCTTTATGACGAACTCAACATATACGCAGCACTAACTGCCTCTCGGGCAGAGTGGTCTGCCATTTATACACAGACAGAATGTACCAGAAATTAGAAGAACAATTAACATAAGAAACAAGTAGAATATACAAGTGAACATAAGAAAGAAGTAGAACATTTTGGAGTTGTTCATTACAAAGAAAATTTTTTTTGCTGCTGTACGGGATTGAACCGGCGACCTTCAACATCGTAGTCCGTGAGGCTATCCCCTGCGTCACGCCAGCAGTCGGTTTATGTAGTGTCTCACGGCAATATTTGTTCAGAAAAGCAGATAGAAATACAATACATAGCTTTTTCAAAGACAATTTCGACTCGTTCCTAAAACTAAACGCAGGTGTAGACCAGATGTGGCTCAAATTCAAAGAAGTGTTATCGACAGCAATTGATAGTTTTATATAAAAAAAATTAATAAAAGAAGGAGGTTATCCGCTTGGTACACAAAACAGACCAGGACACTGTTGCAAAAGCAACGGAAAAGGCATGCTTTATTTAAACGAACATAAAATCCCCAGCATTGGCGATCCTACACAGAAACTCTAAATTTAGCGAAGACAACAATTTGAGATGCCTACAATAAATTTTACAAGCTAACTCTTTCTCGAAATTTTCCTGAAAACACAAAGAGATTTCGCTCATATGTTAAATATACTAGGGGAAAAACACAAACAACACCCTCACCACGTGATAATAATGGAGATTCTGGCGATGACAGCTCTACTAAATCAATGTTACTAAACATAGCTTTTAGAAACTCATTCACCAAGGAAGACAAAACCATTATTCCACATTTCCAATTACAAACAGAGGCGAGAATGAGTAACGTTGAAATAGATATCCTCGGAGTAGTGAAGCAACTTAAATCACTTAACAAGAACAAGTCTTCTGATCTGATAGATTTCTATATGATTATGCTGAAGCGATAGCTCCTTACGTAACAGCCATATGCAATCACTCGCTCAAAGAAGTATCTCCACCAAAAGACTGGAAAGTTGCATAGGTCAAGCCTATATTCAAGAAAGGCAGTAGGAGTAACCACTAAACTACAGGTTGTATTCTGTATTCAAATATTATGAATTATCTCGAAGAGAATAATCTGTTGACCCAAGGTCAACACGGATTTAGAAAATATCGTTCAAGCGAAACACAACTAGCTCTTTACTGACAGGAAGTAATGAGTGCTATCGACAACAGTTCTCAGGGGAGGAGACGGTTTGTAGTAAACGATGGTAAGGCATCGACTGAAACAGAGGTGATATCGGGCGTTCCACAAGGAAGTGTTATTGGTCCTCTGCTGTTCTTTATTTACATAAACGATTTGGGGAAAAATCTAACCAGCTATCTTTGGTTGTTTGGAGATGACGCCGTCATTTACTGTCTAGTAAAATCATCTGAAGATCAAAACCAACAGCAGAACGATATGTATAACCTATCACTATGATGTAAAAATTGGCAATTGACCTAAATAATGAGAAGTGTGAAGTCTTCCACGTGAGTACGAAAGGAAATCCGTTAAACTGTGCTTACAAGATAAATCAATCAAAAGTGAAGGCCGTAAACTCCACAAAATACCTAGGAATTACTATTACTTCAGATTTAAAGTGAAAAGAACATGTAGATAATGTCGTGGGAACCCTTAAAAGATTCAGAAGAACTACTAAAGAAACGGCATAAAAAACGCTTGTCCGTCCTTTTGTGGAGTATTGCTGTCCAGTGTGGGATCCTTATCATGTGTGTTTGACGGAGGACATCGAAAGAGTCCAAAGAAGGGCAGCTCGTTTCGTATTGTCACGATACAGAAGAGAAAGCGTTACGGAAATGATACAGGCTCTGGGATGGGAATCATTACAACAACGACGTTTATCGCTGCGGCGTGGGCTACATACGAAACTCCAACCGCCAACATTCTCCTCCGAATGCGGAAATATATTTTTGACTGCTACTTACATAGGTAGAAAAGATCATCAGAATAAAATACGAGATATCAGAGCTCGAATCGAGAGATTCAGGTGTTCTTTCCTCTCGCGCCCTATTTGAGAATGGAATGCGAGATTAATAGTATAACGATGGTTCGATGCACCGTCTGACAGGCACATAAATGTGATTTGCAGAGTATCCCATGTAGATGTAGATGTAGAAATGAATTCTTATTCCATATTTATAAATTTGTAACCATTTTTACTGTTTATTTTGGTAAGAAAATGAAGACAGTTAGTTAGCTTAAACTAAATTCCTATCATTCTGTAATTTCCTCAATAATCCACACATATGTATACAGCAGAGCAGAGAGGTGTTAGGGTGTATGAATTCTTTTTGGTGGGATAAGAATATTTCCAACAACAATAAGAAAATTGCAGGTAAGATAATGGTTGAATCAGTTCTATGATATGGATCAGAACTGTGGATATTGAATGCGGATCTCAAAAGAAAACTAATAGCTGTGGAAATGGACTATTTGCGTAGGAGTGCCAGAATATAAAGAATCGGAAAAAAAACTAATGATGAAGTAAGAGCTAGAATGAAGTCAAATGATAGAGTGATAGAATTGAAAGAAAATCCCTGACATGGTACGAACATATGATGAGAATGCCAGATCATCGGTGAACTAAGAAGGTTTATGAATGGAAACCACCCAGAAGACGTAAGCGCGGAAGTGCACAATGTTCTTGGCAGACCAGATAAATGGAGTAATGGAACATCGCGGCATCGACAAGGAAGATGCACTGGAGAAATAGGCTTGCCAGAGAATAACACGAATACGACAAGGTATTGTTCTTAATTAATCTTTGTATGGACTAATTCTGTAATAATAATAATAAATGTTTTATTATATTATAACAAAGAATTTTTATTGACTTTCAAAATATATATACGTATAACCTTTGTGGGATCCCTCGGAATCCCGCTGGATTGAAAACAGTGCTGGATCGCAATCCCTAGTGGAGTCCAACGCACCGATATTGGGCTATGGAGTGTTGGTGCACAGTACCCTTCACAGACTTTAGCCATCTGCGGGAGACCGTCGACGACGTGCGTAGGGAATGTGGTGGTCGGGCGAGCAGGGGACCCGCCGCTGCCGCTGCCGAGTGCAGCCGGGGGCGCGTGGGTGGTCGGAGAACACAGGGCTGACGGCCTCCAACCCAACCTGCACTCAGGGCAGACGTCAAGTATATGGACGAGAGCGCACGAGTGGGTGGCGAAACCATCGTCCAAGACCACTCCAATCGCGCCGGTAACGAACTGTTGCATTAGTCAGCATGTCCGCCCCATATGAAACCGACGCTGCATTCTTCAGGTATACGGAAAGGAGTTGTGCGAGCATGTCACGGTCAACCATTAGGTATGCGGCACTTTGCACAATTGCCGTTGCAGGATAAAAATGTTCAGATGTCTGAGTTGATCAGTCCTACATTTACAAAACTATTTAAGATTAATTAACTTAAGGAGAACACAGACACACTCATTCCTGAGAGAGGACTCGAATCTCCGACGAGGAGCAACTTCGTGCTCTGCAGCAAGGCACCTTATAGCGCTCGGATAATCCACCGCAACACTGCACGGTGTAATAAATTACATAGGGACTGATGATCCCACAGTTAAGTCCCATAAGCTTTACAAACATTTCAACATTTAATAAATGTTGCAAGTGAGGTGCAAGTTTGGTTTCATGCAAAGGGGGATGATACTCTTTACTGAATGGGTTTGCTGCATAATGGCACTAGCTAAAGGAAAGCGATTTTAAGTTTTGCTCTTGGTTTTTGTTTCCCAATAAATGGCAAGGTGTATTACTACATCAATTGCAAATCTTCACACTAGAGATTACAGTAGATCTGTTATTTAGTGCATGATGCAAAGCTCCTCCTGGTATTAACTGTAACACTTTTTCTGTCACATACACTTCGTTTTTTTTTTTTTTTTTTTTTTTTTTTTTTTTTTTTTTTTTTTTTTACATTTTCTGTGGTGCAGTAGATATCAATACATATGTTAGTACAATTCCTTTCGCATGTACAAAGTATACACAGACTTTTAAATTTGTTCCGTTTGATGTAAAATTTCTTTATGGTTTTATTACCTCTTCTATACATCCAACTACTGTTTTCTTCGTATTTCCTGCTGGGTTTTGCCGGTTTGTGGGTTTTCCAGATGTCACAATCCTTGTCTCACTTTTTTTTTTCATTATACGGATTAACCTTTTTTTAATTTTATTTTTATTTATCTTTTTTTAATAACTTTCGATTAGTTTTTCACTTCAAAACGCATTGTAGAAGTATGTTGTTGTTGTTGTGATCTTCAGTCCGCAGACTGGTTTGACGCTGCTCTCCACCCTACTCTATCCTGACCAAGACTATTCATCTCATCATAAGAACGACACTCACATTCATTTAAATCTGCTTACTGTATTCATCTCACTGAGATTTTTAGCCAACACACTTCCCTCCAAAGCTAAATTCACCATTCCTTGATGTCTAAGAATGTGTCCTACCAATCGATTCTTTCTTTTGGTAAAGGTATGCCAGAAATTCCTTGTCTCCCCAATTCTGTTCAGTACCTCCTTATCAGTTACACGATCTGAAATTCATGTACCATCATGTACCTAATCTAATTCAGCATCGCCTGATTTTCTAAGACTCCTTTCCATTACCCTAGTTTTGCTCTGCTCTTGTTAATGTTGATCTTATATGCACCTTTCAGCACACTGTCCATTCCGTTCAACTGCTCTTCCAGGTCCTTTGCTGTCTCTGACAGAATTACCATGTAATCAGCAAAACGTTAAGTTTTAATTTCTTCACTCTGAACTTTAATTCCTCCTCCAAAATCTCCTTGCCTTCCGTTATAGCTTGCTCAATGTAGAAATTGATCAACATTGGAGAAAGGCTACAACCGTGTCTTACACCACTAGAAACCTCTGCATCCCTTTCAAGCTCTTCAACTCTGATTACTGCTGTCTGGTTTTTGTAGAAGTTGTAAATAACCTTCCGTTCCATATATTTTAGTCGTGCTGATTTCAGAATTTTAGAGTAGTCAAATCAACAATGTGAAAAGCTTTCTCGAAATCTACAAAAGCCAGAAATGTAGGTTTGCCTTTGCTTAGTCCATCTTCTAAGATAAGCCGTAAGGTGAGTATTGCCTCCCGTGTTCCTACATATCTAGTGAATCCAAAGTGGTGTACCACAAGGTTGGCTTTACCAGCTTATCCATCCTTCATTAAATAATTCGTTTTAAATTTTGTAAGCATGACTTATTAAACTGTTGGTTCTGTAATTTGCACATCTGTCTGATTTCCTTAGAATAGAGATTATTACATTTTTCTTAATGTCTGAGCGTATATCCCTCTCTCATACATCTTACGCACCATGTGAAATAGTTTTGTCATGGCTGGCTCTCCAAGAGACTTCAGTAGTTCTCAGGAAATTCCGTCCATTCCAGATGACTTCTTTCGACTTAGATCTTTCAGTGCTCTGTCAAATTCTTCTCTCAGTATAGTATCTCCAAATTCATCTTCATCTACATCGTATTCACTACCTAGAATATTGTCTGTAAGTTCATATCCTTTGTAGGGCCCTTCTATATACTCTTTCCACCTTTCAGCTTTTCCTTCTTTGTTGAGAGTGGCTTTCCATCTAACTTCTTTATATTCATACAGCTGCATCTATTGTCTACAAATATTTCTTTTATTTTCCTTAAGCGGCATCTATTTTTACCTTATTTATACATTCTTCTATAGACTAGAATTTGACTTCTTGCCTCTGCTGCTTAGCTATTTTGCACTTCTTGACAATCTCATTTCTTAGTCGCTTGTACTCAATTTTACATGTTTCATTCACTACATTTTTATGTTTCTTCCTTTCATCAATTAAATTTAGTATTTCCTGTGATATCTAAGGGTTTTTTGTGGGTCTTGCCTTTCTACCTATTTCGTCCTTTGTTGCCTTCACTATTTCATCTCTCAATGCTAACCTTTCTTCGTCTTCTGTTTTATTTCCCTCTATTTCTGTCAGTTGTTGCCTAAAGCTACCTCTGAAATTGTAGGATCCTTCAGGATCCTTCAATTTATCCAGATCATATCACATTATTTTCGTACATTTCTGCAGTGTTTATTTTATTTTATTTTATTTTTAGTTTCAGCCTACAGTTTATAACCAACAAGATATTGTGACAGTCTACATCTGCCCCTGGGTATATCTTACAGTTTAAAACCTGGTTCCGAAATCTATGTTTCACCATTATAAAATCTATCTGGTATCTCCCGGTGTCTCCTGGTCTCTTCCACATATACAACTTCCTTTCATGATTCTTAAACCAGCTCTTTGTTATGATTAAATTATGTTCCTTACAAAATCCTACCAGGCGGCTTCCTCTTTCATTCTTTTTGCCCAGTGAATATTTACCTACTATTTTCCCTTCCCTTCCTTGTCCTGCTTCCGAATTCCAGACTCGTATCACAGTTAAGTTTTTCTTTCTCTTAATTGTCTGAAACATTTCCTTTACCATCTCATACATTACTTCGATCTCCTCATCTTCAGCAGAGCTAGTGGACATGTAAACTTTCACTATTCTGTTCGGTGTTGTCTTTGTATCTAGGCATATCTTGACTATGATAATGCGATCTCTGTGCTGCTCATAATATTTTCCCGAATTTCTATTTTCTTATTCATTATCAGACCTACTCCTGTAATACCCCCATCCGATTTTGTATTTACAATCCTGTATTCAACTGACCTGAAATCCTGTTCCTCTTTCCACCAAACTTCACTATATGTTACTTCAGCCTATCCACTGTACAAACATATGTCTCGATATTTCCAGGACCAGAAATGATGCTTTATAAATGGAAAGGAAAAGCGTCTCTTGTGAAATAATAGTCTTAAAAGTAGTCCGCATAAGACTGAAAATCCGTCGTAGTTCATTTTAACATCTGCTGCGGAAGATAGCCACACAACCAAACAGTCTTCTTGACACGCCCAATTATTTCCCCCGAGCACTTTATTAATACCAAGTCTCCACGGTACAGACATCGGTTTGTTTGGTGGGCGATGCTAGCCTTCTGTCCACATTTGCGTTTCCTTTGCCTTCACTGCTCGCTCAGTGAAGTAACTGAGCAGCACCGCCTCCACGAGGTACGCGCGTGTGCTTTGCGCGCTTCGGCACACACGGTCGGCAAACAGCGCGGGCCCGCGGCTGAGTGTGCCTGTCTGGGGCAGCCGAGCGAGCAGCGCGCGCGTACGGCCGCCGCGCCGCGGTCACGCGCGGTCACCGGCGCCGGCGCCGGCGTCGGCGTCGGCGTCGGCGTGGCGTCCGTCGCCACGGCAACGCGGGGCGCGCGCGTCACGCGCCGTGTAAACTGCGGCTGACCCGGCGTGGCGCCGGCTCGTGCGTGACCCTGCGGCCGCCTGACCTCCGCAGTGCTGGAGACCCACGCGACGGCAGGGGCCGGCGTCCGCTGCAGGTGAGAGCGAGGTCCGGCAGGCCGCCGTGCCGACCACGAGGCGGCCGACGGTGGCGAACAGCTGCGTCCCCACACGCTGGCGGAGTAGTTCTACTCTCAGGCAGGATTCCGGCACTTAACATTACGCGGGATGTGATGCGTTAATTAAATCCTGGGTCCCACTTACAGACCTGTTAACTATAAATGTCAGTTCGTTACGGGATGCCACCTATACTTGCAGTGTATGGGATCTAAATACTCGCCAGAGTTAGTTGCATTGCGGACACACACACACACAGTAAACTACGACTTCGTACAGTAGTACCGTCAACCTGTCAGTGTCGTGTGCCCATTTCCACTCAGCCTCTCAACAGTTCAATGTTGCTTACCTCAGATTTACATGTCCCATTGGATAATTTTCTCTTTGGGTCGTAGACGATATGCAGGTCAAAATAGCGGTTGCAAAACTGTAAGTTAATGAAGGTATGGTTCTGTCTACTCGGAATTAAAGATGGCTATTTTAAAACTCTATTGGGTTTATTTTTCTCAACAGATTATTAGTGTGACTCCAGATTCCCATTTGTCTTATGAAATACGCGGTAATAAATTACTAACTTTGCTGAGCACTTTTCTGAATTGTAAAATCAAATGTCCCAGTCGCTTTCGCGTAAGTACTAACCCGCCTTAAGTCGCACAGTTCACTGAAACTTCGTACATATAGGTATCACACTTAGACAGAGCGTCAGTGGCTCAAACTTAGATACTATTCTTTCACTGCATATTAATATCCACTTATACTCACCACCGACGAGATAGAACTTCGTCATGGCTACACTGTGGCCCGCTAGTAACTGGTACTGTCCACCTCCTCGCGCCTTGACGCCTGAACTCTACAAACTAGCACACCATTGGCTGAATGCCAGCGTCTAATGAATTTTTTTTTTTTTTTGAAAACACAACCAAATTATTATTAACCTAGCCTGTTTAATAATTATATTATTACTTATGTCAACTGCCAACACGAATGTAATCACTGGTAATGTTGAATTTATTGTCCAGTGTAAGTGTTTCGTTATGTATCCCGTCTGGACCAGGCGCTTTTTTGTTTTTCAAATCATTTAAGGCCTTCGCGACTCCTTCTGGAACAAAGGGACTTTTATGGTATCTGTGGTGTAGGTCCTATGGTGCATTCATTCCATCCCTGAGTTGTTTGTGTTCCTGGGTGTCTGTATGTCGTCATCTGGAAGCAGTTTGTTCAGCAAAAATTCTGCTGCTTGGCTCCATCCCACGGTCATGTCACCATTGTCTTTGCGTAAAGTGCCAAGAACCAGTGGGTTTTTTATTTTATCTGTTGTTACCTTATAAGTTTCACCCCATATGTTGTGTTCTGTGTAAGCAGCGACAAATCTGTCCCAGTGTCTCTGTCTGGTGTCTTTTAGTGTTTTTTAGACGTCTTTGGCGTGCCTGTATGCCGCTAGTCGGATTTGTTTGTTTCGCTCGATTGTCGTTCTCTGGTATGGCTTTCTTTTACATCTTACGTCTTATTTAAGTCTGGTCCATTCGTCGTTCCAGGGTATTTGCTGCGGTCAGGAGTCGTTGGCCGTTGGTACTGCGATTTTTTGGGCTCCACTAATGATGTAGGTTAGCATGTGAGCACTGTAGTCAACACTACCTTGTATGTTGTTAATATTGTATCTGTCAATAGTTGATCTCAATTTGTTCCAGTCCGCTTTATGGAAAAGTAGTCTTTTGTTAACATTCGTGTTAGTATTATTGTGTAGTCTGAAGGTAATTACGTTATGGACATTTAATGCAATTCTATCATATACGGTCCAGTGGTGTAGCCACCGGATGATGTCAATGTTACTGGTCGATCCGTCATGTCCAATGTTGGGGGTATGTGGCCTTCAATGTTTGCTATTTGCAGTTGGCATTCATGTAAGATGTCATTAACATAACGTCCTCACACAGAGATCCTGTCAGAGTTCCACAGAATGGACCTGGCATTTATGTCTGCACAGAATAGTACTTTTTTCCAAGCTGTGTAGTTCGTTGAGTCTTTGATGTAGTTGGCATACGGTTCGATTCCGTGACTATAATGCGCGTGGAGCGAGGCTTTCAGCCACGTGTCTCCCCTGTATGACATCTCTACAGGTACAAGATGTTGATTACAAACTTCAGAGATTTTCTATTACATTAACATTTCCATTTAGAATTGTAATAGCTGCTTTGCACTCAGTACTTCCAGTTATGACAACTGCATCCCTGGGGAGATCCGGCAGCTTTCCACTTTTTGCATAGGCTTCTTGTAAGCAAATTACATCAGATTCTACATGCAATTGCGGATACTAATAGGAGTGCCTTCTGTGACTAGTGTAACTGTTATGGTATTTAGTTCTGGGGCTGTATTTTCTATACAATATGGGCCCGGTATGAAAAATTAACAGACGTGTATTTCACGTAAAAACACGGTGCCCGTTTCATATTCGTATACAAATTGCCGTAAAATTGCGAGATTTAGTTTAGATGTTATCTTGTTCAAATTTTCTGTCAACAGTTCATACGTTGGCGCATGAAGTTTTTAGAATTATTTTAAACTAAACGGTTCGCTTGCGTCATCGCCGCACTCCATTTTGGTCGCAGTGTGAGCGTCAACTCCCTGAACTATGCCGTCTCCCGCTTTCTTTCTTTTCTTTTCTTCTTCTTCTTTTTCTTTTTGTTGACTTGAGTATCTTTCCGGGTTTCACACTGATGCCCAAATTATGGACGTGGAGTATCGTCTGAATGCACAGATTCACTTTCTGTTTCAGTTTCTCGACAACGTCGTGCATGCGCGCTCCCTCCGGTTTGCCTTCTCGCATGGCGTTCTCTTTACTCTCGCGACTGGACAGCAAGAACACACTGTTATTTGCAAGGTGCTCACCGACAGTGGGTTGTGTGAAAACACCGCCGGGTTCAAGTTGCATACGGACACTCGGTAAGACAGGATGTGTGTGTGTGTGTGTGTGTGTGTGTGTGTGTGTGTGTGTGTGTGTGCAGCTTCAACGTTGCTCTCTTCAGCATCGGGTTGATGTTGCTGTGACGCGGGTAGTTGACACTCACTCTCGTCCACGGGGAAGAGTGTACAACCAGCGGCAGCCTGACACTTTGTTGCTGGTGGCACAGGACAGGTTACGTGAGATACGTTCGTCTGTCCGGGTTGCGAACTGTCACAGTACTCTGAACGGTTCTACTGAACATTACTACGTCATTAATCGGTTTCACTTTATCTTCAATCGACATTAGATCCAGTGGTACTGGTTCATCAACGGAGCAATTTCCTCCGTACGTTTTCTATCTCTGGTTTTTAGGTACTGGCAAAATAGTTGTAAGAGGGTTCTGATGATCGTCCTGTTGATGGGGTAGTAGAAGTCATTCCGAAACCAAGTTCAGTTCCTTCATATTCTCATGAAAGATAGTCGCAGAAAATTTGTCAGGTAACATTTGTTTCTCAGGTACAAAATCGACTAAGGTTAAATCTATACATTGCTGTAACGTATGTTTCAGCTCTGTTAAACGTTTAGGACACTGCTGTCGCACATGACCAGTCTCACTATATTTTACTGTGTTAGTAATGTTTATTCACGTTTGTAGCTGTGCTTGCATTAACTCCAATGCGCAATGCGTAGACGTGGAACTGTAGCTTCGCTCTCTGAATGATGTTCATTCAGCTGCGGGGGATTAGACGTGCGCGCTGGGCGCCGAGCTGCGGTGCGCGCGGCCGTGCGCCTTCCAGTTTGTAAG
Source organism: Locusta migratoria (assembly GCA_026315105.1). Lineage (NCBI taxonomy): Eukaryota > Metazoa > Arthropoda > Insecta > Orthoptera > Acrididae > Locusta > Locusta migratoria. Next base: position 676,482,244 of record CM048746.1, on the reverse strand, counting down.
CTGGGGACTAAAAACAAATGTTCAAATGTTTGTAGAGTTTATGGGACTTAACTGTGGGGTCATCAGTCCCTAAACTTACAAACTACTTACGAACTAGCTAATACTAAGGACGGCACAAATATCCATGTCCGTCGGAAGATTCGAACCCCGACCGTAGTGGCCGTGCAGAACGTGACTGACGCTCCGCAGACCGCTCGGACTAATAAAACAGATGTTGAGTCCGATATATTTACAAACATGTGACATTTATCGAGCCTTAATAATGTTACAGAATCACTCTCAGTTTGTACTCGTGTTCGAGCAATGTTTTGTGTCACATGTATATGTTGGAAGATGCTACTGACAGCAATAAATAAAATAAATAAATAATAAATAAACTCTCATCTGTAATCTTGTTCGTTTGATTTAATAGCATCAGTAACTCTAAAATTTCATGTATTTTTCCAATCTTCTTAAATTTCCAGTAGCCCCCTTGTGGCCGCTGATAGAACAAAGAAAGCCTTCTGCTTGTTGAATCACTCTTTGATCTTCAAGCTGCTAGTAGTAGGGAAATAACAGGGGGAATAACTGGATTCTATATGCCAGACTGTTGACAGGGGTGTCACCCCAAACTGAAATCTATATTCCAGAATGTTGACGGGGGTATTAAGTCAGACTAGATGCTATATGCCACACTGTTAATCGGGGTACTTCGCGAAACTGGTTACACAATTGTGGAGGGGAGGACAAGCAGTCACAGTATGAGTCATTAAAAACAAGTCAATGAATAGCCGTACTGTATCAAACTGCTAAATTAATTGCTTAATAAAATGCTAATATTGCCTACCTCATTGAAATTACTGTTAATGCGTATTCTTATCCGCGCGGTGTAATGTTTAAAAGAGTGTTATAACTTTTTGTGAGACTATGTGGCTACTTGCAGTGAGAGGGACGGCGCGTGCACGGCTACTTGGCGCCCGCTGTGACGTCACGCAAGGTGAGCTTACGTCACACAGACAGGTAGCGTGTGACGTCGGCCGGTGCGTCTGCAGTAGGCGAGACACCGCCGCAGCCGCGCGTGTCTACAAAGTCCACAGTATCGCTCAGACAGGAAACTAAAAAAATCCTGGATGTCAGCCGATGCAGGTATTTTTGTAATTTTTTGTTGTTGTTTAAATAAAGTGGGGAATAAAACTTCTCAGTCTGTTGTAGTGGTGGGATGTGTTCCCTTGACGAACTGCTTGTGTTGGACAGAGACATCAAAAAATTGTAAGCATGGAAGCGGGGACAGTGTCCATAGCATGCTACACGAGGAATCTAAAAACGTGTTACTGAGAAACAAATGTTACCTGACAAATTTTCTGCGACTATCTTTCATGAGAATATGAAGGAACTGAACTTGGTTTCGGAATGTCCTCTACTATCCCACCAAGAGGACGATTATCAGAACCCTCTTACAACTATTTTGCTAGTACCTAAAAATCAGAGATAGAAATCGTACGGAGGAAATTTCTCCGTTGATGAACCAGTACCACTGGATCTAATATCGACTGAAGATTATGAACCGGTATGCAGTTGAAAGGTATGAAGTTTCATTTACCAAACCACAGTGACTTTTGCTTGTGCTGGAACTGCATATGTTTTCCGAAAATAACGTTTCAACATCCTTCGACGAACGTTCCGCTGTCTTAATAGAAAAGCAATCGACGGTTGTTTTGTGTATTTCTTTTATCTGTGGGTCTATTTACCTTAACCCTCTAGTGCCCCTCGTTACAGATATGTAACATTGGGAAATTGCAGTAAATGATTCGCTAACAAACTCATTTTTCTTTATTGGACAAATTGTCATATTTGTTACAATGTGTGGAACCCATTCTTTTGGTCCGTCTTGTAACCACTTGGTCCTAACAGCGATTAAAGGAGTTTAAAGTCAGATGTTTCTTTCGAGGGAAACCATACCTGGGCACCAGAGTGTTAACAAAGGTACAGAAGCGGGTCTGTCGTTTTTTCTTTTTTCGTAGCTCTGTGCAATTTTCGCCATGCAGTTTGTGACAAATAAACAGCCTAGATGGAGCGGTGATCTAAACTTCACCTTTCGAGCATATAAATTAGACATACCAACGTTACTTCTTGTTTAGAGGACAACATAAGACGAATGGCTCCGGTTCTGTTGTGTAAGAAGACTGGTGTAATACATACGCATATATCCGTATTTTATTAGCATTGATCTGTATTTTAGGATCTGCCTGTAAAATGGCTACTTGAACCGTAAGGGATTGGCCTGAGGTTGTAAGTTCGTGCTTTTCATTTAATTAGTGTCAAGATTTGTAAGTTGTTGTGTAGTATGTATCGGAATTTTCAGGGGTATAGGATTGTTAGGTTGTACAAAAGGACGTGGTTAGGGTCAGAAGAGTCGAACAATAACGTACTGGTTTCGATTATAAATGGTTCTTCGTATAGAATGATGATGCAAAAAGCATATTTCGAGTAATATTTGTGTATCTTACTAGGTGTGGTTCGTTTTGGCCAAAGAAAATGGTTAGATGTTGGTGTAATGTGCTCTAATCCTATGGTTTTGATGTGAAAATCGTCGATCAGTGAGCCGCTTTGCCCTAAAAAGGGTTAGCATTGAATCTGATGTGTTGTAAGCTGTTGTAGCACAGTATCTTCTTCATGATGTTGGAATCGAATGAGACGCATTCTAGGTTTCTTCCCTCTGTGGAAGGAGCCTTTTACTCTTCTGCTGTGTATATAGACCAACCTTACGAGATGTTTGCTGTTGGTCCTAAGATCTGTAGGGGACTGAAGTGTGCTGCGGAGGACTCCAACGTCGGTGTGATTACCTAAAATATGTAATACTTTGCATCTGCAATAGCTGTTTGATGTTAAGACTTACAGTTTTTCGTGTAGACACTTTCGGTTTTACAGGTCAGTGGATCGAGGAGAAAATACCAGAAGACAGGTTACGTGTCAAAAGAGAATTGCTTCGACTGATTGATTATCTGTTAGTTGGTCAGTAATCGGAGATGTAATTCTGTGCTGTTCTACTCCACAGGTAAGCAAGCGTTCGTTTAAATCGACGTTGTGAGATATTTGGTGCATGGACTGGAGTTTGAATTTACATTGACCTTTAGCGCTCATACAACTGTTTGTGGGTATGTGTAAGTGGGTTTGTGTATAAAATAGGTTATCCATAACTACATTTTCATCATGCAAGTTATAAATGTTGTTGTAGTCAACGCCTACGGCAAATACCTCGTTTGCAGTATTTGTTGGAAATACGAATCTGGGCGGATGTCTCTTTATGACCTTTAGATATGGCCTTTACTGTGTTGATGCCGCGGTGGAGTAGCCGAGCGGTCTAAAGCACTTCGCTTTTCCTGGAAAACATTATCAAATATATTAAACATTTCGCTTCACACAATTACGCCTCGTTGCAATTTTTTGCCGTATTTCTGACTTACTGACATTCAATTTTGCTTAGTGTTATTATATATTACTTTATATAGTCCTCTCGTATCAACATGCACTATCATAAACCAATGCAGAGCTTCACAGAGTTTTTTATTCATGATGTACTAATGTTCTCAACGTCGTTTCTTTTACATTGACATCCCGTCAGATAGTTACTAGTATATGTTTTACGTCGACGAGTGGCTGACCGAAATCTCACACTGACAAAGAGGAAATAATCCAGCAGGGTTAGCACGTACAGGAGTGCAAATGGTTATTATGGAAATAACGCGAGAGAAACGTATTCATTTGTCCCAACTCCGAGAGTAGAGTAATAGCATTTAAAGAGGAAACAGCATTTCTGTGTATGCAAATGTATAATGCATTTCGACTCCCTTTCTAAGGTGTTGGGAACTTGAGAAACATAATGCAGATTGTTCTAGAACTTGACTTCTTCAAATCAAAACTTGTAATAAGTGACACAGACATGCAGAAAGTCCCTTCCATAGAGTGAAATAAGTTTTCTAACAAACGATTTAATTTGTTTCTCACCATGCAGAGCTCTTTAACCTGTATCACATTACGTAACATAATATTTACGAATACAACAGGAAAATTACATTGCTTCTAAGACCACTCGCTAGAACGCGTTATAAAATCTTCAACTGCATATTACGTTTATCATTATCAATGTCTTGGCGTGCTAATCAAAATTGTTCAAATTTTTGTTAAGCTTATGCGACTCAACTGCTGTCTCACCAGTCCCTAAACTTGAAAACTACTTATAAACTAGCTTATATCAAAGACAACAAAATCAATCGTGCCCTAGGGAGGATTCGAACTTCCATTGGGGGACTGCCTCGCGCATCGGAGCACAGCGCCTCAATGCGCTCAAGCTTATCACCAATATTTTGAGATGTATGGAAGTCCCAATTTCCGCAGAATTAGACTGCGCATTTGACAAGCAGGAGATAAAATTCTACTGTACTTTACAAAAGAATTTCGGCTCTGTTAACGGAAATTGAACGTGACATCGTTTTTCATTGCTAATATTTTTATTTAATAAGAGGTTTATGGGTTCGTAATAACATGGGGACACTACTTCTGATACAAGTCTATTTGATACAATCCTTGGTTTTGAACCACAAAATCGTGTCTGTTAAAACGAGATATACTATCGGATTAATATTTTTTGGAGTTTTGCTTTCGGTTCAGGACGAATAATCTTCTGGATTTACTATATCGATTGAAAATGTAACCTTTCTAGCAATCAGCAAATACACTAGGTTCATCAGACAGTAGTCATCGACATCGATGCGTTGCAGTCTGAAGGTCGTTCCTGTAGAAGCGAAACCGGTTGTACAAAACAGTATTAATGCAATGAAGACGAGTTCTAAATCGTTTTAATAACAAGTGCTCAAGATCTTCTACAAAATACATTGTTTTGCTCAGATGTTGATGAAGTATTGCTTGCTGGACCTTCAAGCCAAGAGAAGGATAACAATGTACATAAATTTTTGTTTGGTGCATTCCTAACGGAATTTAAAAAGAAACTGTTTTTACTTCCATCTAAATGGAATTACCATGACGTTGTCATGAATGTAAGGTCGTTTATGTATGCTTTCATGGAGAAGGTTTTTGAAAATGTCCATATCAATCTTCTTTCCAATTTTTTCAACAAACTCAAATTTGAATAACTGTAAGTTTAATGGAGAAAAAATTGTAAGTTGCACAAATACTTTGTAAATTTCTGCATAGTAAATGTTAGCTCCAAGAATGAGTTGCGCCGAGTTAAATTGACGCCATTCGTACCGCATCGTAGCCACTAAATTCATTGGTTTCTGCAAATGCGTCAGATTCTATACATTTTTAAACTCGTATCTGGCAACAGAATAACGGCTTTCAGATGACGTCATTTGGCGCAAAAAGAATTATTCGAAATAATCTTATGCTGTGTCGTGCCAGCAGTCCGCATCACCGTAAGCTCTGTGCGTGCTTCAACGACCATCGTTCGGCGCGACGGTGGAACGTTGTTCGTTTCAGAGCCCGGGGATCTAGGCTTAATCGCCCGGGTCGCGAGGACGGTACAAACCTCAATATATATATATATATATATATATATATATATATATATATATATATATATATATATATATATATATATGCTACGTGCCGAGGAGATGCATGGCTGTTGGACCCTGCCGAACCTCAGATGTATAAGGCTTACCCAGGTAAGCGGCGATCTGCCTGGATGGACTTTTAGATCCCTAGCTGCTCGGGTGAACACCATGAAGGGATCATTGAACAACACTGGTGGGCGTTTAACCAAAGCCTCTAAGACAGGAAGAGCAGACTTTAATGCGGCCACCTACAACCCACTCAAGTTCCCTTCCCTGGCCACATCATGGCAGGAACGTCGGGGTAAGTCTAAAGATGAGCCATATTCCCCAAAATTACTCATGTGTAGCCGCACTGTTGGTGAGTCTTTCGCGTCTACGAAGCCTGTTTTCTTTGTGGAACATCTTGAGGACAAGTACGGCGAACTTTCCGGAATGTCAAAGATGCAAAGCGGCGCAGCTTCCCCGGCACAATCGCCAGCGTAACTTGCCTGCGACAAGCTGGGTGATGTTCCCGTGAGCTTCACACCACATAAGTCGCTAAATATGGTAAAAGTCGTCCACTAAAATTAGCAAATGAGGTCCGTGTGAACTACTGGTTACTACCTGCTACAAAGCCTTGTTCCCTGGCCCAAACTGAGAACTGACTTATTTCAAATTACTTCAATAACATGAATTTTATACTACAGTGGTCAACATACATAGCGACTCACACGTTATTACACACAGATATTAATGAGCAAGTGACCACAATTAAAGTTATCCTAGAAAGGTGGCTAAGAAAACATTTATTGCGCAACGGAATTTAGTAGTAAGAAAAATTCCGCGAGCAGACACGCTAACGGCGACACACGGCTACGTTACATGAACGCACTCCACTGAAGGTGATGTGGCTGAAATTCGTATTCACTATTAAAAATCACGGTGGATTCTTTAGTTGAAGTCTGTTAGAAAGCTCGAACCCACTTGGTTCCGAAAACCGATAAACTTAATTAAATTTAGTTTCCGAAGAATAGAGAAAGTTAACTACAGCATGCAACCCATAGAAATGCTTAGAATTACATAAGGAAGTGAAAGAAATGCAGTTACACGCGCTCAAAAAATTTTAAAAGTGAAATGATTGCAAAGTCCGAAATACAAAATTACGAATTACAGCATGTAACCCTTACAAATGGTGAGAATTACATAAGGAAACTATTGAAGGAGGTTGTACAAGGCTCAGAGCGAATTACCGACAAAGACAGAGTACGTTCTACAAATCGGAGAAGAAACAGCAAAATTAAAATAGGCAGGGAGAGAAGATCGCGAAATATTAGCGGCAATGAGGATGATACCCGCATAGTTACTTGCCTGATGGGCAGGAAACAAACAATAGTGGAAGCTGAAGGCTTTCTTCAGTGAACCTACCATTTGGAACACATGACACTCACGGTAGGAAACAATGAGAACATTTTTACATGCACTGCACAAAAATGAACAAATCACCTATTAGAATTCAGGCCTCACATAGCTAGAAAGTATTTACACAGACTTCATACACCGCCTCATGATCAGAAAAGTTTTTAACATACCAAGCCTTTATCAAACTGCAACTAGAATCACACACACAGCGTTTACCTATTGGAAATCAATGAATTGAAAAACGAGGACACATTTCCACACACGATTGGAGAAAATATTCAAAAAAATTATTCTAAGTGCACGAATCTAGGTTCAACGTGCTAACCACTGAAACGCTACCATCTCCAGAAACAAAAGGGCAGAACCAGTCTTACCTCAACAGACGACCAGCGCAGAAGGATCAGACCGAGCGGTTACCAGACGAGGGAAGTGACCGGAAGCCCGAAAATCCAAGAAACAGCGGTGGTGGGGATGGACAGCGAGACTCGCGCTAAAGAAGGTTCGCTGACTGGAATGTGACCAAAGGGTGTAGAATCCTCTTTGGTAGTATCAGCAGCTATTGATACTGAGCCAGAGAGAATGATGCACAACAAGCTATCTGTCCCGACATTCAGACAGCCATAGTTTATCGCACCCACTTAAAAGGAAAGCAACTGTACATCTCACATGGACAATGGCATAGCGGAGAATCTGCACTTATGCCACATTAATTAATATAACAGTAAATTATTAACACAACAAAATAAGAAGAAACGTAGCAATATTAATTAATATTTTAACACATGTAACAAACAATGCTGTCTCTGAAGCCTTAAAAAGAGTGGGGTTCAAGTTATAAGAAAACAATCTAGCGACATTAAATAAATTATAGCTTTGCAGAAATATACTAAAATATGGAAGACGACAGACGGTCGTCTTTCTTCACCCCTTCGTTATTTGTAAATTTTGATGGATGCTGAGGTAATGATATTATATAATATACAGCAAACTTTTCAAAACTAACATGTGTTTGCTTTATGGGCGACATAGACAGCTGGCGCATGTCACTCATCAGCAAATACAACAATGATACAAAAAAATACACAATGAAAAATAGTAATTGCCATGAAACCTAAGATAATGGAGATGCAGATGTGCTGGTAAGACCACAGGATTGGAGCAACGTCTATAACAATGCAAACTTTACAAGGAAACATGGATAAGTCATAAATATAAAATATACATTAGGTTGAAACACACACACACAAAATTTCATTATTATGAATGTGTCCTATCATCGCATAAAAAAAATAAAAAAAATATAAAATGTTTTTAAAATCACTCCAAAGTATGAAAAATGATATGTTCATGACAGATTTTTTAAAGTTACTAAGGGCGACCCGGGTCGCTACAGGGAAAGGCCTCTTAGCAGGTGAATCGTAATTTGCGCCCTCAGAGCGTTCACTGCTCCTACTACTCACACCACTTTTCAACCTGATGCTGTCCTTCACATTGTCGTTCACTCAACCCTGGCTTTTAAGTCCATAAACACTATTCTCATTAGTTGGAACCATCGACTACGGTCTTTGAAGAGGGAGGGAGACAATCTTCTAGAAGGTACTGGGAGGAAGCTAAAACCCGCACACATAAATATAGACGTTTACTTTCGTGTCTCTTCCTCAGCTTTTCAACTGCATCCGACGTGAGTAGGAGGGTGTGGTCAGTGCTTGTGTCTGCAAGGCCCGGTGTCCCTTGTGCCCGTGACAGGCGGCCTGACAAGTGCTTGAGGGTCTGCGAAGGTTGACCACCGCATACCAGCTTGGCAGCCGCGTCTTTTGAGAGTGCTACGACAGTCGGTAGCATTGTGTGGCTAGCCAGTCGCTGTCTGGCGTGAAGTCCACTGACGCTTGCCTTCGTCTTGGCCTCAGGTACCCTCAGATATCTGCCAACATTTTGGTGCACCATGTTACCACAGGAGATATTAAACTAATGAAGAAATCCGTCGTGTCACAAACGTGGCGTGCCCTCTTATATAAACAAAACATTTAACAAAAATATAAATAACCCCGATAGAGGTTCATTCAAAAAATTCACTTAAATTAGCCACATGGCGAACAGAACGCCTAGGCCTTAAGTCCTTAATAAATATTTTAGTGTTCAAGATATAATGTCCATTATATATATATATATATATATATATATATATATTTTACTTCCCATAAATTGAAGGGCAAAACACAAAAATTGACTTATTACATTGGAATAACACATAATAAGGGAAGAATAATAGTTTATCCTCTAACTTAATATCACATTGAGTATAATATATTTACAATAAATAACTTAAATTTTAAAGTCAGGACTCTCAGGGTTAGTGAAGCAAAGCTACTTTTACTCATGCACCGTTCAGCGCTATGCAAAAAAATAAATAAAAAATAAAAAAAAGAGCTCTATGCAGCACTAAGCAAACCAACTACTGCATAACTACCTACTACCCGGGCGGAACCTCCTAAATAACTAACTACCGAGCGGAGGGGGGAAGGAGATTTTTTGAGCCCGTCAGTCTGCTTCCAACGCCGAAAATTCATTGTCAGGGCCTGGAAACAGTTGCTCACACAGAGGCGAGATAAAACCATTGCACATATTAACAATATATGTCTTGGAAATGAAAAAGACAATACATGATCAAGCGTTCAAGCACATAAAATAAACACTACAAATTTACACATGTCAAGCAATACTAGACAAAAAGGAAACAGGTGATCAAATGTACAAACACATAAAATAAACCCCAGAAATCCTCACAAGTTTAACAATCCTAAGTTAATAAAATAATCTGAGGTAAAATTGACTTACAATGAAACGAGTCATTACCACCATCATGCTGCAAAATTAAGAAGGAAAATTAGTGGTTTCTACATCTACACCTACATGGGATACTCTGCAAATCACATTTAAGTGCCTGGCAGAGGGTTCATCGAACCACCGTTATACTTTTTTACCTCCCATTCCATTCTCGAATAGCGCGAGGAAAGAATGAACACCTGCATCGCTCCGTTCGGGATCTGATTTCTCATATTTTATTCGGTTGATCATTTCTATTTATGTAAGTGGGAGTCAACAAAATGTTTTTGCATTCGGAGGATAATGTTAGCGATTGTAGTTTCGTAAGTAGCCCACGCCGCAGCGATAAGCGCCGTTGTTGTAATGATTACCATCTCAGATCCTGTATCATTTCCATAACGCTGTCTCCCCTGTATCGTGACAATACAAAACGAGCTGCCCTTCTTTGGATTCTTTCGATGTCCTCTGTCAAACCCACCTGATAAGGATCCCATACTGGGCAATAATGCTCCATAAAAGGACGGACAAGCGTAGTGTATGCAGTTTCTTTAGTACTTTTAAGGGTTCTGCCAATAAAACGCAGTCTCTGGTTCGCCTTCCCCACGACATTATCTACGTACGTGTTCTTTCCAATTTAAGTCTAAAGTAATAGTAATTCCTAGGTATTTTGTGGAGTTTACGGCCCTCACAATTGCTTGATTTGTCATGTAAACAAAGTTTAACGGATTTCTTTTCGTACTCATGTGGATGACTTCACACTTCTCATTATTTAGAGCCAACTGCCAATTCTTACACCATACTGATATCTTATTCAAATCGTTCTGCAGTTGGTTTTGATCTTCAGATGATTTTGCTAGACAGTAAATGACGGCGTCATCTGCAAACAACCTAAGAGAGCTACTTAGATTATCCCCTAAAAAACTGTCTTGAGCAGTTAAGCCGGCAAGCCACGCGCAATGGAAATATTCTAGACCTTATACCCACAAACAGGCCTGACCTTATTAACGATGTATGTGTAGAGACAGCAATTAGTGATCGTCATAGCGTCGATGGTGACTAAAGTTGATAAACCAATCAAGAAGACTAGGAGCCGATAAGCAAATGTTACGATCGCACTTATAAAATGAATGGGCATCGTTTAGTTCCGGTACTATGGATGTAGAGGAATTGTGGACTAAATTTAAGTGCATTGTTAATGAAGGGTTAGAGAAGTATGTGCCAGTAAAGACGATTAAGGATGGAAAAGATCCAGCGTGGTATAATAATAATGTTAGAAAGCTGCTGAGAAAGCAAAGGCTGTTGCACTCTCGATTCAAAAAACAATTCGCAAATGATGACAGGCAAAAGTTAGTAGAGATTCGTGCGTCTATAAAAACTGTGTTAGTTTGCGCCTCCCGGCATTGCGCAGAAACCTTGACAAGTTCAGCCTGAACTAAAGCATTTTGTGCTTCCATCCCTGCTTTTAATCCCAGAATAGAAGCATTTGGCTCTTCCTTTATGGAACATACCTCTGCTTTCATTTATGTTTGTATTTCTCTCATAAGGCCATGAGTCGCTTAGTGTCATATGAGAAATGCACACGCGCCTAGTAACATTGGATGAACTAGTTTGCGCAGTATCAGAAACCGGCATATTGATATGCTGTTCGCTTTGTTCGCCCCTGCCCTCACTTCCGGTCGCGTCCACGTTTAAACAAGTCGCGTTTTCAACGCAAACACAGCCGTCTGTACTCGCAACTTTTTCCTTTTCGGTCGAAAGATCTGATCTAGACGACAGTTCACGGTCGTCATTTTAGTTTAATCGCCTTTAGCGAGTGGAAACGGACAAGGCAGAACTATTCCCCATCATCACAAGTAATTTAGAACAACAAAAGTAACAAACACAAGATTAGCCTAACAAAAACCGCGTAACAAAACACGAACTAAAACATTCACAGGCAATGCACTGTGGCTGAGTTCCTTTTACAAAAACAATTAAATAAAATAACCCTTCCACAAAATACACAAAAAATACAGAGAAAATATAAAATTAAATGATTAATGTGTGCTCCTAATCTCACTAATTCATCTACTGGGAGGGGAAGGAAAAATAATTTTTTAGAATATTCCCGGACGCATTTAAGAAAAAAAAAAAAAAAAAAAAAAAAAAAAAAAAAAAAAAAAAAAAAAAAAAAAAAAAAATTCATTAAACAGATGACCCCCTAGAAGAGCGAATCCTGGCAGCGGTAAGCCAGATAAAAGGCGACCACTGTACGTAACAAGAGCCTTGTTTCGTCCACATGGATTAATGCGGATGGTGCCCAGCCTAAATTATACGTGATTTAACGCGACTGGGTGGAAGGATTCACAAACAACAATCATTATCT